>JAUPFT010000006.1:51835611-52495611 GCA_036936625.1 Parnassius smintheus behrii | reverse complement strand
AACAGAACACTTCTGTGTAATATAAGTATAAAAATGCATAGAAAACGATGTATTTTAGTAAAAAAAAAATTTTTAGAAAATTTGATTGCTCTACAGTTCGCACGTTCGATTCTTGCGCAGTACAAACATAGCTCTTTTTTAAAGAATTTTGTTACCTTGAGACACAAGTGGAATGACTTCGAAGAGAACTGTGTTAAAATATATATTACAGGGCAAAAGCAAAGGTCTTTTTTTACCGACTTCAATTCGATTGTATGTTTTTTTATGTGTATTACTTCCTAACTTTTCTCTATATGGATTTTGATGATTCCTTTTTTATCTGATCGCTGGTGATTCTCTTGTGGTTCCATAATATATAATTTGATCAAAATCTGACCAGTAGTTTGAGTTATGTTTGATAATGCGTACATAATTGACTTTGAATATATTGATGATTTTCACATTTTAATTATATTGAAGTTAGTAGTATAATGTTTTTTTTTTTATTTTCCACTTGTGATAGTGACGGCTTTCTGCCATCACTCCGTCTACTTATGACATTCGACGACTGCTATTGGCTGTTCTTAACTGCGTATGCTACTTTTTTTTAGAACAAAGGTGACAAATGAGTACACAGTCTACCGGATTGTAATTGGATGCTGTGGTCCATCTACGTTAATCCTCGATTAACAATCAAATCGCAGATGCGTTGACACCCGTGACGACTAAGATGGAATGCCTCGTTTCCAGTAAAAAGGGTCTCCGGTCCTCCACACTCACAATACGAAACACAGCAGCATTAAGCTACTATTTTATGCTGGTATTCTGTGAGAGCGTGGTCCTTCCCCGGTCGAGCCGACCCATAAAATATAAATTCGTTTGTCATTTCAATTTAAATTTAAAAAAAAATCTGATGAAGGGACAAATCCACGTAACATGAATTAAGACGGGAAGGTATGGTTGATGGCTTCTCCTTAATGACATTGAAATTAAATAGATATAGTAGATAAGTCATAATTAATAGAGTATTAATTAATAAAAAATACAGTAAAAATTGTATTACCAAAAAATCTTAGAAGTAAACTCTTTCTAATATTAGCATAAAAGAAATCAATCATAAAATCAAAATAAGTAGTAAATTATTTGTAAATGCATGTTATGTATTTTGCGATTAAAATAAACGATATATTAAATAAATACTGAAAATTAATAATTGATAATAAAATTGGATAAGACAACACAATATAATTATTTCTCATAATATTTGACATTGAAAAATAATTTACGGATTTTATCGCGTTTAATTCCTTTTTTACTTTTTCTTAGTATCCGACGTTTCCGGTACTTTACAGCCCATATGAAGCACCCATGATCACGGGGGATGGTCATGGTCACCCATATCGTCGAAAATTAAAAATTAGTTAAATAAGTTAAAATAAACGCGATAAAAACCATTAAAATTAGTTTTATTCAAAGAAAACGAAATATTTTTATGTAACAGCTTAAGTATACATACGTTCTTAAAAAACCTGTGAAATGCACAAACACAAAAACACCTTGTTTATAAAAAAAATTACGCACACAAAGTACCAGGGCAACAGAAATGGAAGGAACGCGCGTCACGCGACGTGGTCGGGAGTGGACTGGGATGCTGTATGCTGCGGGCGGTTGTTTCGGGTTCGGGGAGAAATACGGGCGCGAACAGGCCTTTATTAGTTTCTTGGAAATAGGGATCGTAGTATCTTCCCGTCGGATTGGTTTCGTTATTATACACACCATAATTTTTAAAATTAAAAAAAGAAACACTAGATCCTTGTTTTAGTGTAACAAGTGGTAAAATTAAAAATTATGTACAACCGAATTCAATATTAATAAAATGAGAATATCATCTATATAGTCGAAGTCAATTAGTTACGCAATTATAAGAATCAGAAAAACTGCTGGTCAGATTTGATCAAATTCATATGGAACCACATGAGAAGCACAAGCTTTCAAATAAAAAAAAAGAATCATCGATATCGGTTCACCTAGAGAAAAGTTGTGAGGTAACACATAAAAAAAATCAGTCGAATTGAGTATCTCCTCCTTTTTTGAAGTCGTTTCAAAACGTGACGATTGCGTGTTGTCGCTAAACTTAGTATTATTAGTAACTTCGCAGAGTTCATCATCATTAACGTCATTATATGCTTTAATAACTCCACTGTTGTGTAAAAAACAAACCTCCCTCCAAGCAATGCCATAAAAGTCAGTCTTGTGCCATGTGTACGACCAGGTAAGACATGCAGGAAGTTGATGGATCAACTTCCTGCATCGCATTTCCTGGTCGTCACTAGTGAGGGGCCCCCTATACTTAGCTTACCGGTATGGGGTTGCCATTCGAGAACATTCCTTGCTTTCTTCCCAGGACGGACATATTTTTTGAACCAGTGGTAAATTGCACATATGATCGACTTTCAATAAGTATTAATTATAATCTTTATTGAATAAAAAATATTTCTATTTCCAATTGGTTGAGTGCCCTAGTGTGTGATCTGATCTGAAAGGAGATATGGATCTGGATCTATAGGGAGCCAGAATAATTACGTGCTGTGTGGCATTCCATCTTAATCCTCAGAGATGACATTGCAAGTGAATCCTTGTTCGCTGTTCGCTGCATGTGTTCGTGGGTTGCAGAAACCACTTACCATCGGCTCGACTGTTTGTCATTTCATTTTTATATAAAAAAAAACTTCCTTCAGAATAAGTTATAACTGCATTTGGTGATGGTTACTCCGATTTTACTGCAGATATCATCGTTACAGATTTTATCACGTAGAGAAACTCTGAGCAATGCCCTCTCCATAGTTCGCTGAGAGCATCCACATACGTGAAAGACCAGTATCTGGTCTCAGATCCTAATAAAAATCGAAATTGTTGATTTTCCAGTCTGCTAGTGTTGTGAATTAGGACTGGCAGTTAGTAAGTTTCCTGTTGTGTTTTTTTATGTATAAGAGGGGGCAAACTGGCATGCGGTTTACCTGATGGTATGTGCCTACGGTCACTCATAAACAATTGCAACACCAGGGGAGTTGCATGGACGATGCCAGCATTTTAAAACAAGGCGCTTTTCTTGTAGGTTCCTAAGTCTTATTGGTCCAGAAAAACCGCTTGTGGTAGCTAATTCCACAAGAAAGTTGTGCGAGGAAGAAATTTTTAACTAGATTTTTCTTTCGTGATCGCTGTATCTAGGGACTGAACCACGTTGATCCAGTGCACAATGATGTGGTCCATACACACGAACTTCGATTGTTTTTCTTTAATTTCTTGGAATACAGGTGTTATCTGAACGATTTTTCTTTTCTATCGAGTTCGTAGTAGTCAGTATTTTAAAAATTACTACTTAAGTTATATCAGGCAAATTAATAATAATAATACTTTAAACAGGACTGTTTACGTTAAAATGCAGTTTCATCGCGTATCTGAATGTCCTGCACCACTGACCTCATTACTTAATAAAACAGCGGACAAAAATAATTTATATTGTTGGTTGTACTCGTGTAGGAAGGTGAAAAGCAGTAGAGTATCCTAGATATTTGAATCATAATATTTTACTGACGCGCTAAAAGAACCTAAAGTTGTCATTAACTAACAAACTAGGTATAAGGGGAGTGAATATCTGCTGCAGCCATAAACATTTGCAAATAACTTCAAACAAAGAAGGCAGATACGTTGTCACCTCACACGTAACACGAGCCGTGGTAGCTCTGATGGTTCACGCTCGCTGCAAATATCACAGTACGCAAGTTACCCGGGTTCGATCCCCGCTGGCACCAATGAAATTGGTAATTGCAATTTTAGTGCTGATTTACCATGTGTACGGCGTTGAAGGAAAACATCGTAAGGCAATATGCATATCGGAGAAATAAGAAAAAAAATATTTCGAAGACATGTAGAGTTCGCCAACACGCATTGGGGCAGCTCGGCTGACACTTCCTTGCCCTAAAACCTTCTTTGAAATGAGGGGTGGCCTGTGCCAAGCCGTGGGACGTGTATAGGCTATAACTTTACGTTGTCACCTATGAGAACTGAGCTGTAATATCTCACAACCTGTGATTATACTAGGTCTCTATACTTTTCAGACCAGAACAAATCAGTGCACACATTACTGCTTGGCCACTTTCTGTCTAAAAATAATGGGACTGCCTTTCTAGACTAGTCTAGTCCTACCATCTATATGAGATCTGTAAATTCGTTTTAGCCTAGAGGATTTTTACCGGTTCCTTCGTACATTTATCAACCTATATTAAAATTCGCCTTGCTTCTCTAGAATGCACCAAAAGACATGCAGATTTTCAAAAAAAAAAAAAAAGATATTAGGCCTCTTCAAATCACCGGGAAGGTGTGTTGCTAACCGTAGAGACGATACCATTGCTTTGATAAATTCGCTGTCCACCACTGGTTTGTGGACTTTGGATTCGGTAGATATTATATTAAGATAGATTTTCCGTTATCTGTCGAATGTCATAGCTACCTACGTGTTTGTGTACTTTTTTATAGAATTATTGTGACAAACGAGCACACAGTCCACCTAATGGTAAGTGTATGCTGTGATCCATAGACATCTACATTTAACCTCAATTTAATTTTTTTTATCACGATTATGAATCAAAATGCAGATGCGTTGTCACCCCCGAGGACTAATATGTAATGCCTCGATTCCAGTAAAACGGCAGCGGATGAAACACAGCAGCATCAAGTTGCTATTTTATAATACGCTGGTATTCTGCGAGAGCGTGGTCCTTACACAGTCGAGCCGACCCTTTCGTGATACAACCATAGTATAGCTGCAGCGCAGCTCTACCACGCTGCAGCTACACTATGGTGGAAAATTCGTAAGACGGATGGAGAGTAGATTGATTTTTCTGAGAGATAAACTTTTAATGTAGTATAAATTGTCGTGTTTGTGTACGATAGCGCAATAAATATTTTTTTTATAAAAGAGGGGGCAAACGAGCATGCGGCTCACCTGATGTTAAGTGACTACCGCCGCCCATGATCAACCGCAACACCAGGGGAATTGCAGGTGCGTTGCCGGCCCTTTAGAAAAGAGGAAGCTCTTTTTTGAAGGTCCCCAGGTCGTATCGGTCCGGAAAAATCGCTGGTGGTAAACTATTCCACAGAGAGGTTGTACGCGGAAGAAAACTCCTCTTGAAACGTACAGTGGTGTACCGCCAAGCATCCAGATGGTGTGGATGGTATCGAGACGTTTGCCGCGTAGTGCGTTCACGAAATATGGCGGCTGGGATTAATCCGAACAATTCCTCAGAGCACTCTCCATGGTATATGCGAAAGAAAATGCAAAGAGATGCAACATCTCTTCGCAGTGCCAGTGAATCGAGCCGATCGGAAAGCACTCGGTCGTCGACGATTCGAGCCACTTTGCGCTGGATGCGGTCAAGTGGAAGGAGCTGGTACTGGGGAGCCCCAGCCCAGAGATGGGAACAGTATTCCATGTGCGGCCGAACCTGCGCCTTGTATAGTTGCAGGCGGTGTGCCGGCATGAAATACTGTCCCGCTCTGCTGAGCACGCCAAGCTTTTTAGAGGGCAATTTGGCCTTCTCTTCCAAGTGAATATTGTATTCTACCACATAAATGATAGTAAATACTTTTATATTGATAATTAGAGCAATTCGTGCAAAATTATTCCCTAATCAATCCAAAATATCAAAAATGCACAACGTTAATATTCAAGTTTTCACTTCTGCCGGCATTCCCGGATGCAACCCGTCGTTTGTTTTTAGCATAGAAATGCCGAAATTAAGGAAGGTCTGTGCTACGCAGAATGGCAATCATAGGATTTTTCTTACCATCAGAACGTTAATACAACAACGAAACTTTATGTAAATAACAATAACATAGATTTCGAATTAAATAACGTTGGTGTATTTCTTTCTAGTCTTTTTTGAAACGAAATATTTTGTAATTTCATAACTTTCTAACCAGGCAAACAGAATACAATTTCAAACATAATAGCGATGGAAGTACCAGGGTGGCATATTAACCGGGAGGTATAATCACAACAATGTTATCATAAACCCGTACAACATATTTTAAATTCTACTACTTTCGGAATAGAACACAATTTAGTTAAGAGCAATAATTGATAGTTGAAAATCTTGTAGGGAGTGCAGTGCAATTCAATAAAAGCGGGCGACGCACCGTCGCGAATATAGAATCTAATATGACTGCTTATAGGTACGTCGGTTGTAATATTGGGATGTTATGTAATGAATTGAAAAATTTTATTGTACAATTTCTGTGAAAACCGACTTCAAGGCAACTTTTTTTAAACAAATTAAGAGCACACAGTCCACTTGATGTCATGTGGATTCTGCGGCCCATTGGCACATCAATATCATACTGACATTTCAATATCTTCGATTAAGAATCAAAATGCGGATATGCTGCGGTCCCCGAGGACTAAGTTATCAGTAAAAAGCGTCTCTAGTTCTCTACATTTACCATTCGAACACAGCACCATTAAACTGCTATTTTACGCTGGCATTCTGTGAGAACGTGGCCCTTCCCCGGTCGTGCAAACCCATTCGTGCTACACAAAAAGTATAACTGCAGCGTGTATGAAAACAACATACTGCAGAATAGATATAGGTTTTTTATAACTAAACTTCAATACTTTTTACGTGTATGTACTCATATTGTACTGGTTAAACTCTTGTTTTTAGCGAATTTAAAAAAATAGTAGTGCGGTGAACTTATTTATTACACAGTATTATATATTATATAGCGTTTTATATAAAAGTTTATGGGTTTCTAGAGCATGTAAAAATGCTTCAGTGGTTGGCTCTTTAATTTTTTTCACATTTTTAACTCCTTCTTCAACCTTTTTTATAGGATAGGGTGACAAACGAGCACTCAATCCACCTGATGGAAAGTAGTTGCCGTGGGCCATAGACAACGACATCTATCCTCAATTACAAATCAAAATGCAGATGCGTTGTCACTCATGAGGACTAAGATGGAATGTCTTATTTCCAGTAAAAAGGGTCTTCAGTTCTCTACATTCCCCATACGAAACACAGCAGCATTAAGCTGCTATTGTACGGTGGTATTCTGTGATAGCGTTCCCGGTCGAGCCAACCTATTCTTGCTACAACTATACCACTAATATAACTGCACCATGGCTCTACCACGTATATAACTTATCTACTTTTAAGAATATCCGTAGTTTGGTTTATCCATTTCTAATTTTATTAAAATATAACTAATATTTAAAAAGGAAGATTAATCCTTACATTTTACGAACAAATTAACTTCCACAGCTATGACATCTGTCAAATATTTCACGTGGCATCGCCCTGTTGATAGAAAAAGTCATGGACGTCCTTATTCGACTGTTTGGTGACAACCGGTTTTAATGCTTCTGTTTAATAAATACTAATAATAGTACTACTACGTAGTACTATTATTTATTCTGTGATACTACTGAGTTGGACTGATATAAACTTTTCACCTTTAGGGCCGATCCCATTATAATGCCGTTCATAGTTCGTTCACGGTCCGATCTCGGTCTTATAAAACATTGTCAAGTAAAAAATATGTATGTGCATTCATACTATCCAGTAACAGTCAAGTTTCAATCGAATCCCATTCCATTATAATAAATCAGATCGAGATCGGACCGAGAACGAACTGCGAACGGCAAACGAGTACTTCGACAATGAAAATTTATTACTTTTTATTCAAAGTAATAAATTTTCATTGTCGACGTACTCATTTTTTATTCAACGTAAAATTGTCTTCAGAAATTATTTCATTAGTACGTCAGCTAAAACAAACTTGCCAAAATAGTTATATTTTTTTAATTCATTATTATTACCTCTATTAATACGGTATGAATAAGTAATAAGGTCCTCTTTAAGATTTTAAATACAAACGCTGCGAAGAATCCTCTATTTGGTAGTTAATTTAAAATAAAGTGAAAGGGAATAGACTCACAGGCGCCTGCAGGCATTGTTTCAGTTGTTTCGCCGTTTGCTTCCTCTTCTCTAAAAATATACTTTTATAAAAAAAATTATGTTAGAGTTCGTAAGTATAACCTGGACAGAAAAGCTCTAAATAGCAGCATCTGTTCATAAGCCATTCAAGAAAAAGATTTATTTTTTTATAAAACTAAAGTACAAACGAACCTGCATTTTCACCAATTGTTCAAAACAATTTAGTTGTTTTGTTCTTAACATTTTAACTGTTTAACTATTGTGTCTATTTTGCGGAGTGGGTAAACTGTTTAAACCAGAGCATCGGGCTTGAGACCTTGAAACTTAAAGATATGTCAAAATTTGGACGTTGAAAAGATAGAAAGAGAGAGAAGATAAAAATAATTCGCTGCGCTTTTCCAGTGACGATTAAATTTCATGCATATACTAGCTGGCTGGTAGTCGGCACGTTGCTGTCGCATTAAAAAATTGTGGTAATATTGTTTTAAATTTCGAAAAAATATATCGTTAAATTATATAATAATTTTTTTACGTGGTAGAGCCATGCTGCAGATATGTTGTGGTTGCAGCATGAACAGGTCGACTCGACCGGGGAAGACCATGCTCTCCGAGACCCTTTTTACTGTAAACGAGGCAATCTCGGTCCTCAGGGGTGACAACGCATTCGCATTTTGATTCTTAATTGAAGATAAATGTAGGTTTCTATTGGCCACAGCATCCACTTTCCATTAGGTGGATTGTGTGCTCGTTTGTCACCTCTATCCAATAAAAAAAAAGAATCATAATACATTGAACGATATGTAACTTTCAAATCAATTTGTCGTGATGATACGGGCGCCACCTGGTGTAATTAATTATAGGAAGTGCAAGCAGTAAGTTGATAAAGTTTTAGTGCAATCTGATGAACGATTTGGCAACGCGTAAAATGCGAACCAACAAACAAACGTTAATTTTTATATAGTAGAAAGCTGCAGGTTTCTTTCTGTCGCTCTATTTAAAGAACGATTAGTTTTCAGCATCACTCATAAATAAATAATTAAATTTATTGTTACTGTGCCTAATCTACCAAAAGTTGATTTTGTGTATAATGTGATTAATGCTATGCAATAAACTGAAAATAATATTGATAATTAAGCATTTTACTCAATTTTTCCAAAAGCAGTGAAAGGTATTTGTCTATTTTTTATATGGTAGAGCCATGCTGCAATAATATTAATAGTATAGTTGTAGCACGAATGCGTCGGCTCAACTGGAGAAGGACCATTCTCTCACAGAATACCAGCGTAAACTAGCAGCTTAAAGCTACTGTGTTTCTACGCTCGCTACTTGTTTGTAGAGAATAGGAGACTCTTTTTGCAGGAAATGAGGTATGCCATCTTAGTCCTCACGAGTGACAACGCATCTGCATTTTGATTTGTAATCGAGGATAGATGTAGATGTCTATTGGCCACAGCATCCACTTACCATCAGGTGGATTGTGTGCTCGTTTGTTACCCTCATTCTATATATAAAATAACATTGTTTGTCTAATTTAAAACTGCATGAGCTTTTTTATATTTTTGGTAAATTTAGTCACATTTACATAAACACAAAGAAGGTGCGTGCAGTTTAAATTAGACGATCTTTTCTTTACTCCCTTTTGGAAGAATATATAAAATAAGGGGTAGCAGTTATTATTTATTTAAGGCCAATGACCGTTATTGATAGATATAGCTCCTTTAAAAAATAGTGAGTAAAAATCTAAACCAAAACGCATTGACAATGAGCTGTGACGATCCTTGTAAGAATACTCAATCATAGTCATGAAGTTATATCATTTTCAACAGTTCTTTATAAGTACGCCAAATTTCAGATTAGTCAGACATTGAGATGTAATCAAAAACAAAAACACAATTATGTACAATTAAAAAGTTCCATATGATTTGATTTCTTGGGAATTTACATTTTTTGTAATGGATTTATGGAATTAAATACGTTCATATACACTGATAAAAACATCACAACGCTACGTTAGGTTTAAGTTGACGTCAAAAAGACGGGAGCGAGGTTCGTCACTCCCTTCGAAGTTTTCTGTTTATTTAATCCTAGTGACATTATCAGTAAGGTACAGATTCTCCAGGGATGAGTTTATTTATAGGCGATCATTCGACCACGTGAACTAGAATATAAGGGTGACAGCTTTTGGCCTTTCTCACAATTAGCGGGTGTGATTGGTGCTTAATGTGTTAACATATTATAAGCATCATTTATAAAGAAATATTTACACTTGGTTAACTCAAGAACACACAAATAGAAGAAATCTGTAGGTAGCTTATTTTAGAATATTTGTCTCTCCACCAGCTCTAGTAGAACACCAGCGTGGAATAGCATTTTGATACTGCTGTGTTTGTATAGTGAGTATCATACAAAACGATGTTATTCCACGCTGATATTCTGCTTCTCGATGGAGTCGATGCGTTTGTGCATCAGTGTCCTACTATTATACACTTGTAGAGTGGCTCTACTACATATAAAAGTAGCGCTTGTAAATTTCCAAAAAAAAAAAAACACACATTACTGCTTGGCCACTTTGTGTCTAAAAATAATGGGACTGCCTTTCTAGACTAGTCTAGTCCTACCATCTATATGAGATCTGTAAATTCGTTTTAGCCTAGAGGATTTTTACCGGTTCCTTCGTACATTTATCAACCTATATTAAAATTCGCCTTGCTTCTCTAGAATGCACCAAAAGACATGCAGTTTTTCAAAAAAAAAAAAAAAAAGATATTAGGCCTCTTCAAATCACCGGGAAGGTGTGTTGCTAACCGTAGAGACGATACCATTGCTTTGATAAATTCGCTGTCCACCACTGGTTTGTGGACTTTGGATTCGGTAGATATTATATTAAGATAGATTTTCCGTTATCTGTCGAATGTCATAGCTACCTACGTGTTTGTGTACTTTTTTATAGAATTATTGTGACAAACGAGCACACAGTCCATCTAATGGTAAGTGTATGCTGTGATCCATAGACATCTACATTTAACATCAATTTAATTTTTTTTATCACGATTATGAATCAAAATGCAGATGCGTTGTCACCCCCGAGGACTAATATGTAATGCCTCGATTCCAGTAAAACGGCAGCGGATGAAACACAGCAGCATCAAGTTGCTATTTTATAATACGCTGGTATTCTGTGAGAGCGTGGTCCTTACACAGTCGAGCCGACCCTTTCGTGATACAACCATAGTATATCTGCAGCGCAGCTCTACCACGCTGCAGCTACACTATGGTGGAAAATTCGTAAGACGGATGGAGAGTAGATTGATTTTTCTGAGAGATAAACTTTTAATGTAGTATAAATTGTCGTGTTTGTGTACGATAGCGCAGTAAATATTTTTTTTATAAAAGAGGGGGCAAACGAGCATGCGGCTCACCTGATGTTAAGTGACTACCGCCGCTCATGATCAACCGCAACACCAGGGGAATTGCAGGTGCGTTGCCGGCCCTTTAGAAAAGAGGAAGCTCTTTTCTCGAAGGTCTCCAGGTCGCATCGGTCCGGAAAAATCGCTGGTGGTAAACTATTCCACAGAGAGGTTGTACGCGGAAGAAAACTCCTCTTGAAACGTACAGTGGTGGACCGCCAAGCATCCAGATGGTGTGGATGGTATCGGGACGTTTGCCGCGTAGTGCGTTCACGAAATATGGCGGCTGGGATTAATCCGAACAATTCCTCAGAGCACTCTCCATGGTATATACGAAAGAAAATGCAAAGAGATGCAACATCTCTTTGCAGTGCCAGTAAATCGAGCCGATCGGAAAGTACTCGGTCGTCGACGATTCGAGCCGCTCTGCGCTGGATGCGGTCAAGTGGAAGGAGCTGGTACTGGGGAGCCACAGCTCAGAGATGGGAACAGTATTCCATGTGCGGCCGAACCTGCGCCTTGTAAAGTTGCAGGCGGTGTGCCGGCATGAAATACTGTCCCGCTCTGCTGAGCACGCCAAGCTTTTTAGAGGGCAATTTGGCCTTCTCTTCCAAGTGAATATTGTATTCTACCACATAAATGATAGTACATACTTTTATATTGATAATTAGAGCAATTCGTGCAAAATTATTCCCTAATCAATCCAAAATATCAAAAATGCACAACGTTAATATTCAAGTTTTCACTTCTGCCGGCATTCCCGGATGCAACCCGTCGTTTGTTTTAGCATAGAAATGCTATCATAACTTAGCGAAATTAAGAAAGGTCTGTGCTAAGCAGAATGGCAATCATAGGATTTTTCTTACCATCAGAACGCTAATACAACAACGAAACTTTATGTAAATAACAATAACATAGATTTCGAATTAAATAACGTTGGTGTATTTCTTTCTAGTCTTTTTTGAAACGAAATATTTTGTAATTTCATAACTTTCTAACGAGGAAAACAGAATACAATTTCAAACATAATAGCGATGGAAGTACCAGGGTGGCATATTAACCAGGAGGTATAATCACAACAATGTTATCATAAACCCGTACAACATATTTTAAATTCTACTACTTTCGGAATAGAACACAATTTAGTTAAGAGCAATAATTGATAGTTGAAAATCTTGTAGGGAGTGCAGTGCAATTCAATAAAAGCGGGCGACGCACCGTCGGGAATATAGAATCTAATATGACTGCTTATAGGTACGTCGGTTGTAATATTGGGATGTTATGTAATGAAATGGAAAATTTTATTGTACAATTTCTGTGAAAACCGACTTCAAGGCAACTTTTTTTAAACAAATTAAGAGCACACAGTCCACTTGATGTCATGTGGATTCTGCGGCCCATTGGCACATCAATATCATACTGACATTTCAATATCTTCGATTAAGAATCAAAATGCAGATATGCTGCGGTCCCCGAGGACTAAGTTATCAGTAAAAAGCGTCTCTAGTTCTCTACATTTACCATTCGAACACAGCACCATTAAACTGCTATTTTACGCTGGCATTCTGTGAGAACGTGGCCCTTCCCCGGTCGTGCAAACCCATTCGTGCTACACTAAAAGTATAACTGCAGCGTGTATGAAAACAACATACTGCAGAATAGATATAGGTTTTTTATAACTAAACTTCAATACTTTTTACGTGTATGTACTCGTATTGTACTGGTTAAACTCTTGTTTTTAGCGAATTTAAAAAAATAGTAGTGCGGTGAACTTATTTATTACACAGTATTATATATTATATAACGTTTTATATAAAAGTTTATGGGTTTCTAGAGCATGTAAAAATGCTTCAGTGGTTGGCTCTTCAATTTTTTTCACATTTTTAACTCCTTCTTTAACCTTTTTTATAGGATAGGGTGACAAACGAGCACTCAATCCACCTGATGGAAAGTAGTTGCCGTGGGCCATAGACAACGACATCTATCCTCGATTACAAATCAAAATGCAGATGCGTTGTCACTCATGAGGACTAAGATGGAATGTCTTATTTCCAGTAAAAAGGGTCTTCAGTTCTCTACATTCCCCATACGAAACACAGCAGCATTAAGCTGCTATTGTACGGTGGTATTCTGTGATAGCGTTCCCGGTCGAGCCAACCTATTCTTGCTACAACTATACCACTAATATAACTGCACCATGGCTCTACCACGTATATAACTTATCTACTTTTAAGAATATCCGTAGTTTGGTTTATCCATTTCTAATTTTATTAAAATATAACTAATATTTAAAAAGGAAGATTAATCCTTACATTTTACGAACAAATTAACTTCCACAGCTATGACATCTGTCAAATATTTCACGTGGCATCGCCCTGTTGATAGAAAAAGTCATGGACGTCCTTATTCGACTGTTTGGTGACAACCGGTTTTAATGCTTCTGTTTAATAAATACTAATAATAGTACTACTACGTAGTACTATTATTTATTCTGTGATACTACTGAGTTGGACTGATATAAACTTTTCACCTTTAGGGCCGATCCCATTATAATGCCGTTCATAGTTCGTTCACGGTCCGATCTCGGTCTTATAAAACATTGTCAAGTAAAAAATATGTATGTGCATTCATACTATCCAGTAACAGTCAAGTTTCAATCGAATCCCATTCCATTATAATAAATCAGATCGAGATCGGACCGAGAACGAACTGCGAACGGCAAACGAGTACTTCGACAATGAAAATTTATTACTTTTTATTCAAAGTAATAAATTTTCATTGTCGACGTACTCATTTTTTATTCAACGTAAAATTGTCTTCAGAAATTATTTCATTAGTACGTCAGCTAAAACAAACTTGCCAAAATAGTTATATTTTTTTAATTCATTATTATTACCTCTATTAATACGGTATGAATAAGTAATAAGGTCCTCTTTAAGATTTTAAATACAAACGCTGCGAAGAATCCTCTATTTGGTAGTTAATTTAAAATAAAGTGAAAGGGAATAGACTCACAGGCGCCTGCAGGCATTGTTTCAGTTGTTTCGCCGTTTGCTTCCTCTTCTCTAAAAATATACTTTTATAAAAAAAATTATGTTAGAGTTCGTAAGTATAACCTGGACAGAAAAGCTCTAAATAGCAGCATCTGTTCATAAGCCATTCAAGAAAAAGATTTATTTTTTTATAAAACTAAAGTACAAACGAACCTGCATTTTCACCAATTGTTCAAAACAATTTAGTTGTTTTGTTCTTAACATTTTAACTGTTTAACTATTGTGTCTATTTTGCGGAGTGGGTAAACTGTTTAAACCAGAGCATCGGGCTTGAGACCTTGAAACTTAAAGATATGTCAAAATTTGGACGTTGAAAAGATAGAAAGAGAGAGAAGATAAAAATAATTCGCTGCGCTTTTCCAGTGACGATTAAATTTCATGCATATACTAGCTGGCTGGTAGTCGGCACGTTGCTGTCGCATTAAAAAATTGTGGTAATATTGTTTTAAATTTCGAAAAAATATATCGTTAAATTATATAATAATTTTTTTACGTGGTAGAGCCATGCTGCAGATATGTTGTGGTTGCAGCATGAACAGGTCGACTCGACCGGGGAAGACCATGCTCTCCGAGACCCTTTTTACTGTAAACGAGGCAATCTCGGTCCTCAGGGGTGACAACGCATTCGCATTTTGATTCTTAATTGAAGATAAATGTAGGTTTCTATTGGCCACAGTATCCACTTTCCATTAGGTGGATTGTGTGCTCGTTTGTCACCTCTATCCAATAAAAAAAAAGAATCATAATACATTGAACGATATGTAACTTTCAAATCAATTTGTCGTGATGATACGGGCGCCACCTGGTGTAATTAATTATAGGAAGTATGTCCATAACCTTCACGCAAGTGCAAGCAGTAAGTTGATAAAGTTTTAGTGCAATCTGATGAACGATTTGGCAACGCGTAAAATGCGAACCAACAAACAAACGTTAATTTTTATATAGTAGAAAGCTGCAGGTTTCTTTCTGTCGCTCTATTTAAAGAACGATTAGTTTTCAGCATCACTCATAAATAAATAATTAAATTTATTGTTACTGTGCCTAATCTACCAAAAGTTGATTTTGTGTATAATGTGATTAATGCTATGCAATAAACTGAAAATAATATTGATAATTAAGCATTTTACTCAATTTTTCCAAAAGCAGTGAAAGGTATTTGTCTATTTTTTATATGGTAGAGCCATGCTGCAATAATATTAATAGTATAGTTGTAGCACGAATGCGTCGGCTCAACTGGAGAAGGACCATTCTCTCACAGAATACCAGCGTAAACTAGCAGCTTAAAGCTACTGTGTTTCTACGCTCGCTACTTGTTTGTAGAGAATAGGAGACTCTTTTTGCAGGAAATGAGGTATGCCATCTTAGTCCTCACGAGTGACAACGCATCTGCATTTTGATTTGTAATCGAGGATAGATGTAGATGTCTATTGGCCACAGCATCCACTTACCATCAGGTGGATTGTGTGCTCGTTTGTTACCCTCATTCTATATATAAAATAACATTGTTTGTCTAATTTAAAACTGCATGAGCTTTTTTATATTTTTGGTAAATTTAGTCACATTTACATAAACACAAAGAAGGTGCGTGCAGTTTAAATTAGACGATCTTTTCTTTACTCCCTTTTGGAAGAATATATAAAATAAGGGGTAGCAGTTATTATTTATTTAAGGCCAATGACCGTTATTGATAGATATAGCTCCTTTAAAAAATAGTGAGTAAAAATCTAAACCAAAACGCATTGACAATGAGCTGTGACGATCCTTGTAAGAATACTCAATCATAGTCATGAAGTTATATCATTTTCAACAGTTCTTTATAAGTACGCCAAATTTCAGATTAGTCAGACATTGAGATGTAATCAAAAACAAAAACACAATTATGTACAATTAAAAAGTTCCATATGATTTGATTTCTTGGGAATTTACATTTTTTGTAATGGATTTATGGAATTAAATACGTTCATATACACTGATAAAAACATCACAACGCTACGTTAGGTTTAAGTTGACGTCAAAAAGACGGGAGCGAGGTTCGTCACTCCCTTCGAAGTTTTCTGTTTATTTAATCCTAGTGACATTATCAGTAAGGTACAGATTCTCCAGGGATGAGTTTATTTATAGGCGATCATTCGACCACGTGAACTAGAATATAAGGGTGACAGCTTTTGGCCTTTCTCACAATTAGCGGGTGTGATTGGTGCTTAATGTGTTAACATATTATAAGCATCATTTATAAAGAAATATTTACACTTGGTTAACTCAAGAACACACAAATAGAAGAAATCTGTAGGTAGCTTATTTTAGAATATTTGTCTCTCCACCAGCTCTAGTAGAACACCAGCGTGGAATAGCATTTTGATACTGCTGTGTTTGTATAGTGAGTATCATACAAAACGATGTTATTCCACGCTGATATTCTGCTTCTCGATGGAGTCGATGCGTTTGTGCATCAGTGTCCTACTATTATACACTTGTAGAGTGGCTCTACTACATATAAAAGTAGCGCTTGTAAATTTCCAAAAAAAAAAAAACACACATTACTGCTTGGCCACTTTGTGTCTAAAAATAATGGGACTGCCTTTCTAGACTAGTCTAGTCCTACCATCTATATGAGATCTGTAAATTCGTTTTAGCCTAGAGGATTTTTACCGGTTCCTTCGTACATTTATCAACCTATATTAAAATTCGCCTTGCTTCTCTAGAATGCACCAAAAGACATGCAGTTTTTCAAAAAAAAAAAAAAAGATATTAGGCCTCTTCAAATCACCGGGAAGGTGTGTTGCTAACCGTAGAGACGATACCATTGCTTTGATAAATTCGCTGTCCACCACTGGTTTGTGGACTTTGGATTCGGTAGATATTATATTAAGATAGATTTTCCGTTATCTGTCGAATGTCATAGCTACCTACGTGTTTGTGTACTTTTTTATAGAATTATTGTGACAAACGAGCACACAGTCCATCTAATGGTAAGTGTATGCTGTGATCCATAGACATCTACATTTAACATCAATTTAATTTTTTTTATCACGATTATGAATCAAAATGCAGATGCGTTGTCACCCCCGAGGACTAATATGTAATGCCTCGATTCCAGTAAAACGGCAGCGGATGAAACACAGCAGCATCAAGTTGCTATTTTATAATACGCTGGTATTCTGTGAGAGCGTGGTCCTTACACAGTCGAGCCGACCCTTTCGTGATACAACCATAGTATATCTGCAGCGCAGCTCTACCACGCTGCAGCTACACTATGGTGGAAAATTCGTAAGACGGATGGAGAGTAGATTGATTTTTCTGAGAGATAAACTTTTAATGTAGTATAAATTGTCGTGTTTGTGTACGATAGCGCAGTAAATATTTTTTTTATAAAAGAGGGGGCAAACGAGCATGCGGCTCACCTGATGTTAAGTGACTACCGCCGCTCATGATCAACCGCAACACCAGGGGAATTGCAGGTGCGTTGCCGGCCCTTTAGAAAAGAGGAAGCTCTTTTCTCGAAGGTCTCCAGGTCGCATCGGTCCGGAAAAATCGCTGGTGGTAAACTATTCCACAGAGAGGTTGTACGCGGAAGAAAACTCCTCTTGAAACGTACAGTGGTGGACCGCCAAGCATCCAGATGGTGTGGATGGTATCGGGACGTTTGCCGCGTAGTGCGTTCACGAAATATGGCGGCTGGGATTAATCCGAACAATTCCTCAGAGCACTCTCCATGGTATATACGAAAGAAAATGCAAAGAGATGCAACATCTCTTTGCAGTGCCAGTAAATCGAGCCGATCGGAAAGTACTCGGTCGTCGACGATTCGAGCCGCTCTGCGCTGGATGCGGTCAAGTGGAAGGAGCTGGTACTGGGGAGCCACAGCTCAGAGATGGGAACAGTATTCCATGTGCGGCCGAACCTGCGCCTTGTAAAGTTGCAGGCGGTGTGCCGGCATGAAATACTGTCCCGCTCTGCTGAGCACGCCAAGCTTTTTAGAGGGCAATTTGGCCTTCTCTTCCAAGTGAATATTGTATTCTACCACATAAATGATAGTACATACTTTTATATTGATAATTAGAGCAATTCGTGCAAAATTATTCCCTAATCAATCCAAAATATCAAAAATGCACAACGTTAATATTCAAGTTTTCACTTCTACCGGCATTCCCGGATGCAACCCGTCGTTTGTTTTTAGCATAGAAATGCTATCATAACTTAGCGAAATTAAGAAAGGTCTGTGCTAAGCAGAATGGCAATCATAGGATTTTTCTTACCATCAGAACGCTAATACAACAACGAAACTTTATGTAAATAACAATAACATAGATTTCGAATTAAATAACGTTGGTGTATTTCTTTCTAGTCTTTTTTGAAACGAAATATTTTGTAATTTCATAACTTTCTAACGAGGAAAACAGAATACAATTTCAAACATAATAGCGATGGAAGTACCAGGGTGGCATATTAACCAGGAGGTATAATCACAACAATGTTATCATAAACCCGTACAACATATTTTAAATTCTACTACTTTCGGAATAGAACACAATTTAGTTAAGAGCAATAATTGATAGTTGAAAATCTTGTAGGGAGTGCAGTGCAATTCAATAAAAGCGGGCGACGCACCGTCGGGAATATAGAATCTAATATGACTGCTTATAGGTACGTCGGTTGTAATATTGGGATGTTATGTAATGAAATGGAAAATTTTATTGTACAATTTCTGTGAAAACCGACTTCAAGGCAACTTTTTTTAAACAAATTAAGAGCACACAGTCCACTTGATGTCATGTGGATTCTGCGGCCCATTGGCACATCAATATCATACTGACATTTCAATATCTTCGATTAAGAATCAAAATGCAGATATGCTGCGGTCCCCGAGGACTAAGTTATCAGTAAAAAGCGTCTCTAGTTCTCTACATTTACCATTCGAACACAGCACCATTAAACTGCTATTTTACGCTGGCATTCTGTGAGAACGTGGCCCTTCCCCGGTCGTGCAAACCCATTCGTGCTACACTAAAAGTATAACTGCAGCGTGTATGAAAACAACATACTGCAGAATAGATATAGGTTTTTTATAACTAAACTTCAATACTTTTTACGTGTATGTACTCGTATTGTACTGGTTAAACTCTTGTTTTTAGCGAATTTAAAAAAATAGTAGTGCGGTGAACTTATTTATTACACAGTATTATATATTATATAACGTTTTATATAAAAGTTTATGGGTTTCTAGAGCATGTAAAAATGCTTCAGTGGTTGGCTCTTCAATTTTTTTCACATTTTTAACTCCTTCTTTAACCTTTTTTATAGGATAGGGTGACAAACGAGCACTCAATCCACCTGATGGAAAGTAGTTGCCGTGGGCCATAGACAACGACATCTATCCTCGATTACAAATCAAAATGCAGATGCGTTGTCACTCATGAGGACTAAGATGGAATGTCTTATTTCCAGTAAAAAGGGTCTTCAGTTCTCTACATTCCCCATACGAAACACAGCAGCATTAAGCTGCTATTGTACGGTGGTATTCTGTGATAGCGTTCCCGGTCGAGCCAACCTATTCTTGCTACAACTATACCACTAATATAACTGCACCATGGCTCTACCACGTATATAACTTATCTACTTTTAAGAATATCCGTAGTTTGGTTTATCCATTTCTAATTTTATTAAAATATAACTAATATTTAAAAAGGAAGATTAATCCTTACATTTTACGAACAAATTAACTTCCACAGCTATGACATCTGTCAAATATTTCACGTGGCATCGCCCTGTTGATAGAAAAAGTCATGGACGTCCTTATTCGACTGTTTGGTGACAACCGGTTTTAATGCTTCTGTTTAATAAATACTAATAATAGTACTACTACGTAGTACTATTATTTATTCTGTGATACTACTGAGTTGGACTGATATAAACTTTTCACCTTTAGGGCCGATCCCATTATAATGCCGTTCATAGTTCGTTCACGGTCCGATCTCGGTCTTATAAAACATTGTCAAGTAAAAAATATGTATGTGCATTCATACTATCCAGTAACAGTCAAGTTTCAATCGAATCCCATTCCATTATAATAAATCAGATCGAGATCGGACCGAGAACGAACTGCGAACGGCAAATGAGTACTTCGACAATGAAAATTTATTACTTTTTATTCAAAGTAATAAATTTTCATTGTCGAAGTACTCATTTTTTATTCAACGTAAAGTTGTCTTCAGAAATTATTTCATTAGTACGTCAGCTAAAACAAACTTGCCAAAATAGTTATATTTTTTTAATTCATTATTATTACCTCTATTAATACGGTATGAATAAGTAATAAGGTCCTCTTTAAGATTTTAAATACAAACGCTGCGAAGAATCCTCTATTTGGTAGTTAATTTAAAATAAAGTGAAAGGGAATAGACTCACAGGCGCCTGCAGGCATTGTTTCAGTTGTTTCGCCGTTTGCTTCCTCTTCTCTAAAAATATACTTTTATAAAAAAAATTATGTTAGAGTTCGTAAGTATAACCTGGACAGAAAAGCTCTAAATAGTAGCGTCTGTTCATAAGCCATTCAAGAAAAAGATTTATTTTTTTATAAAACTAAAGTACAAACGAACCTGCATTTTCACCAATTGTTCAAAACAATTTAGTTGCTTTGTTCTTAACATTTTAACTGTTTAACTATTGTGTCTATTTTGCGGAGTGGGTAAACTGTTTAAACCAGAGCATCGGGCTTGAGACCTTGAAACTTAAAGATATGTCAAAATTTGGACGTTGAAAAGATAGAAAGAGAGAGAAGATAAAAAGAATTCGCTGCGCTTTTCCAGTGACGATTAAATTTCATGCATATACTAGCTGGCTGGTAGTCGGCACGTTGCTGTCGCATTAAAAAATTGTGGTAATATTGTTTTAAATTTCGAAAAAATATATCGTTAAATTATATAATAATTTTTTTACGTGGTAGAGCCATGCTGCAGATATGTTGTGGTTGCAGCATGAACAGGTCGACTCGACCGGGGAAGACCATGCTCTCCGAGACCCTTTTTACTGTAAACGAGGCAATCTCGGTCCTCAGGGGTGACAACGCATTCGCATTTTGATTCTTAATTGAAGATAAATGTAGGTTTCTATGGGCCACAGCATCCACTTTCCATTAGGTGGATTGTGTGCTCGTTTGTCACCTCTATCCAATAAAAAAAAAGAATCATAATACATTGAACGATATGTAACTTTCAAATCAATTTGTCGTGATGATACGGGCGCCACCTAGTGTAATTAATTATAGGAAGTATGTCCATAACCTTCACGCAAGTGCAAGCAGTAAGTTGATAAAGTTTTAGTGCAATCTGATGAACGATTTGGCAACGCGTAAAATGCGAACCAACAAACAAACGTTAATTTTTATATAGTAGAAAGCTGCAGGTTTCTTTCTGTCGCTCTATTTAAAGAACGATTAGTTTTCAGCATCACTCATAAATAAATAATTAAATTTATTGTTACTGTGCCTAATCTACCAAAAGTTGATTTTGTGTATAATGTGATTAATGCTATGCAATAAACTGAAAATAATATTGATAATTAAGCATTTTACTCAATTTTTCCAAAAGCAGTGAAAGGTATTTGTCTATTTTTTATATGGTAGAGCCATGCTGCAATAATATTAATAGTATAGTTGTAGCACGAATGCGTCGGCTCAACTGGAGAAGGACCATTCTCTCACAGAATACCAGCGTAAACTAGCAGCTTAAAGCTACTGTGTTTCTACGCTCGCTACTTGTTTGTAGAGAATAGGAGACTCTTTTTGCAGGAAATGAGGTATGCCATCTTAGTCCTCACGAGTGACAACGCATCTGCATTTTGATTTGTAATCGAGGATAGATGTAGATTTCTATTGGCCACAGCATCCACTTACCATCAGGTGGATTGTGTGCTCGTTTGTTACCCTCATTCTATATATAAAATAACATTGTTTGTCTAATTTAAAACTGCATGAGCTTTTTTATATTTTTGGTAAATTTAGTCACATTTACATAAACACAAAGAAGGTGCGTGCAGTTTAAATTAGACGATCTTTTCTTTACTCCCTTTTGGAAGAATATATAAAATAAGGGGTAGCAGTTATTATTTATTTAAGGCCAATGACCGTTATTGATAGGTATAGCTCCTTTAAAAAATAGTGAGTAAAAATCTAAACCAAAACGCATTGACAATGAGCTGTGACGATCCTTGTAAGAATACTCAATCATAGTCATGAAGTTAGGTATATCATTTTCAACAGTTCTTTATAAGTATGCCAAATTTCAGATTAGTCAGACATTGAGATGTAATCGAAAACAAAAACACAATTGTGTACAATTAAAAAGTTCCATATGATTTGATTTCTTGGGAATTTACATTTTTTGTAATGGATTTATGGAATTAAATACGTTCATATACACTGATAAAAACATCACAACGCTACGTTAGGTTTAAGTTGACGTCAAAAAGACGGGAGCGAGGTTCGTCACTCCTTTTGAAGTTTTCTGTTTATTTTATCCTAGTGACATTATCAGTAAGGTACAGATTCTCCAGGGATGAGTTTATTTATAGGCGATCATTCGACCACGTGAACTAGAATATAAGGGTGACAGCTTTTGGCCTTTCTCACAATTAGCGGGTGTGATTGGTGCTTAATGTGGTAACATATTATAAGCATCATTTATAAAGAAATATTTACACTTGGTTAACTCAATAACACACAAATAGAAGAAATCTGTAGGTAGCTTATTTTAGAATATTTTTCTCTCCACCAGCTCTAGTAGAATACCAGCGTGGAATAGCATTTTGATACTGCTGTGTTTGTATAGTAAGTACCATACAAAACGATGTTATTCCACGCTGATATTCTGCTTCTCGATGGAGTCGATGCGTTTGTGCATCAGTGTCCTACTATTATACACTTGTAGAGTGGCTCTACCACTTATAAAAATAGCGCTTGTAAATTTCCAAAAAAAAAAACGAGACAAACATTTCTCATAAACGTTTAATTTATTAATACCCAACACAACGCTGCTCAATTTTAAGATGCGGTTAAGTCTTTTGCTCTCTCTATCACTTTAAATCAAAGTGACTGTGACAAAACGAGGCTTAACGACATCTTTAAATTGAGTAGAATATTGAGTGAGTAGAGTTTCGTTAGAGTATTTGATCATTAGTAGCAAATAAAAAACAATTAAATAGTGTAAAGCTATCATATTTTCTTAATCGAATTAAGAGCAAATCCAGAAATAATCTGAGTTTACCCCCGCGTCTCAACTAGATCCTGCTCCTTCCGCATTTACAAAGTATGCATGGTACATGAACGTGCGTATATCTTTTTTTTATTCTCTTCTGAAACACATAATGCATATATAATAGTTCGCGTCCAATTGAGATGGACGACCGTCTTTCGCGGTATAAAAATTATTTTAATTGAGCGTCTCGTACATTATTTAATAACGTTCTATTACATAATATCTGCATTACGTGGGTACTTTCTTCTGGTGTTTATTTTTCTAAACGATAGTAACGTCATTATCATTATTAAAATTCCCGATAACCACCTAAGGTGATCTTTTAATGTTTGTGTAAGGAATGGTTCAACACAGTAGTTTCTTGAGTAGTAGCGAATGGCGGATTCTCTACGGAACCCACGTCCGTACCCACAACCGGTAGGCTACTGTCGTAAATAATTATGATATGCCGATATCGTATCTACATTGTTTTATCCCAAATAACCTCCCTCGTTGTCAAAAATCAGTTATTGGATTTGTCTGTAAATGCATACGCTGGTGCTTTATAATCCTGTCCTGAGCATCTCGATTATTATCGATCGATTATTAAGCTTAAATGAATAAATGAACACCTCAAAGTCAATGACATTTTAATTAATAATTGTGTCACGCCCGCATAATTTTTTAATCTGTGAGTTCGACTTTCCTCTGTAGACTTTTAATTTTACTTAGGTAACAGGTAGTAATTAGACACTGACTCTACGTATAAGTATTTAATAGAACAAGGTAAGTATTATAATCACTATACAATAATTATGGCTTTACGAGTCTTGAGACCACCAACGCGTTCGGCAGTCGAAACGAAAGTGTTACTCTCCGGTTATTTCTTGCTTCCCCAGAGTCAGCAACTTCACTCGCCTACCGTGTTGTTAATCTTACGCGGCAACTTCACACTATTGTCGCGATGTTGCCAACATACGCGGCAACTTCACACTATTGTCGCGATGTTGCCAACACGGCCCTCCTGCATTGTGCCTGCCCTCAGGCACACATACACACACACCTCGAACAGCTGAAACACACATATTTAAGCATTAAAATGTGACCCATTGTTAAATTACCCAAATTACTTTTTACTCTTAAGAAAACCAGAGCTTTGGTGGCTTAATTCAAACCACTTTTCGTTTAAGACTACCTCCACGACTAACTTTATCAGTTCACGCCCTTTAATTCATGTGACTGTTTTCAGTTCGTTCCTTTGGTCCTAGGAAAACGACTGCCAGTTCACTTCTGTCGTACTAGGGTGACTGGGTTAGCTTTTTAGATAATTGCGATTTACTACAGGTGTATAAAAGATATATAAAAGAACATTTCATAATTATTTTAAATAATAAATAATCTTTATAATTGTTTTGGGCAATGTTTCAATATATAAAATATAAATTGGTACCTTTACCTTGCCAACACGCCCCTCGTTTTTACTATTTATTCAGCGTGCCAATCATGAATTTTAATCCATGGTTTTAAATTTTCTGCATCAGCCACTCCTTTATAGGTTCTGTTAGATCTTTCGCTACCTCTCAAGTCTTGGACTTCGTATCTGTCTTGACCAAGGCATTTTTTTATTTGAAAAGTAGGTAATAGCTTTTTGCTGCATCCATCATTTGTCTGACTTTGGATTTTTAGCAGTACTAGGTCTCCTTCGTTGTACTGCTTAGCCTTTGTACGTTTGCTATCAAAGTTTTTCTTTTGGTAGTTAGCATTTGTCCGTATGTTTTTATCTACATATTTACGTAACTTAGTTACATCCGTAGTACCACCGTCAACGTCTTCAAGCTCAGGCATTAAGTTATCGCTATCAGTTCGCAACCTATAACCAAAAAATACTTCGCTAGGGGCAGCTTTTGTAGTTTTATGAAACGTGCTATTAATCGCTTGTTGTAAAGGTATGATACATTTGTCCCAACAATCTTCATTTAAATCTGCTCCCATTGTTTTCATGGCTTCTAGAATTGTCCTGTTAAACCTCTCGACTTGTCCATTAGACCTAGGCATACCCGTAGCTACAGTGTGCAACCTAATATTTTTACTAAAACAATAATTTTTAAATATTTTTGAGATAAACGCTGAACCGGCATCCGTAATCAATCTTCGCGGGTTACCGAATATTTTCGATATGCCTTCGAGTTCTTGGATCACATTGCTACTGCCAGTATTAGTCACAGCTGATATGAAGACGAATTTAGTGAATGCGTCTACTGTAACTAATAAGTATTTATTATTGTCCTGAGTTTCTACAAAAGGACCTAAGTAATCTAAATGTAACGTATGGAATGGTTGGGCATATTTTGGTAATGGATATAGTTCTCCTTCTTTTGGCCCGCCTTTGTTTTTATAATAAATGCACTTTATACAATTATTTATGTATTTCTTTGTTACGTGTCTCATTCGTGAGAACCAGTATCGAAGAGAAATCCTCTCGACCGTTTTGTCTACAGAAAAATGACCGAGGTCATCGTGATTGTATTTTAATACCTGCCATATGCATGCTTTTGGCACTACCCAACGTCGGCCTTGGTTTGTACGACGATATACCTTGTTACCTAATAGTTCGTATTTATTAAATATATCTTTATATTTATCCGCGTCACCAGACTCTAAAGACCTTTTGATCTCAGCTATCCGAGAATCCTGAAGCTGAACAGAGAGTAGCCAATCTGCTTCCGTGATAGACATAATTATCTCGGCTTCAGATTTTCTTCCCGATTCTAAAGGGTTCCTACTTAATGCATCTACGTGTTGCATGCGAGCACCCTCCCTATGGATAATATCGTAAGAAAATTTTTGAGTCGCCAAGACCCATCTAGCAATTCGTGGTATTATTTCCTTTTTATTTAAAGCAAAACGAACTGCACTGCAATCCGTAACAATACGAAAATGACTTCCTAATAGGTAATGCCTAAATTTATTTAGTGATTGAATAATCGCTAATAATTCGAGTTCGAAAGAATGATACCTTTTTTCATCGTCTGTAGTTTGACGACTGTAGTAATGAATTGGCTTCTCTACCGAGTCCGAAACCTGCATTAATATACCAGCAATTCCGTCCCTGCTTGCGTCAGTATATAAAACGCACTCTTTGGTAGGATCGAATAACATAAGTATATTGTCCGAAATTAGTGCATCCTTTAGAGTCATAAAAGCACGATCATGTTCAGTTTTCCAGACCCAGGGAACATTCTTCCTTAACAGTTTGGTCAGAGGACTGGATAAGGTTGCACAATTTTTTATGAACTTCCGAAAATAGCTAATGAGGCCTAAAAATTGTCGCACCTGATGAACCGATTTTGGAGTGGGAAAGTCTTTCACTGCATATACCTTACCCTCACTAGGTTTTATGCCTTCGGAGTTTATTCTGTAACCCAAAAACTCTATATCCGTCTTTGAGAAATGACATTTTTTTAAGTTAATCGTTAGACCGTTCTCTTTGAAAATTTTCAACACCTTTTCCAGAAGTTCCAAGTTCTCTACCTCTGTTTGACTTATGATTAAAATGTCGTCCAGGTATAAAATGATTTTTCCAAATCTAAGATTTCCCATGACTCGGTTCATCATCTGCTGAAAACATGATGGAGCACCGGCTAATCCAAAGGGGAGCCTCAGAAATTCGTAGTGTCCATCTTCAGTTAATGAAAGCAGTCTTATGAACAGAATCTTCTTTAATTTTTATTTGATAGTACCCACTTTTCAAGTCCAAACTGGTAAAAAACTACATCCCTGAAGTCGATAGATTAAATCTTCTATGCGGGGCATCGGATATTTATTTTTGATCGTTATTTTATTCAGCGCGCGGTAGTCGATGCATAATCTTTTCTCACCGTTCTTTTTATTTACTAGCAGGGCTGGACTTGGATATGCAGAATTACTTTCGCGAATTATGCCGTTTTCTAAAAGTTCGTTAACTAAAGATCTCATAATTTTTCTGTCCGAAAACGATGCCCTATACGGCCTAAATTGTACAGGCTTACTATGGAGCAAATTTATCTCCATTTCGTGCCCCTGAACCATTCCTAATTGATTTATATTTGAGGCTATGCATTGACGGTACTTTAAAAATAACCTTAATATTTCATTGTAATGAGAGTCTGTGTCAAAATCAAGCCCTAACTCACCCATGTTCTTCGCATATTCGAATGTAAGGTTTTCACCTATTCTTGAATACATCAGGTCGGGCCCCTCAGTCACATTGCGTCCTATTAATATATCACATCCAGAGAGTTCGCTGAGAATATACATTTCCACATTATTAATTTTAACTGAATCTAATTTAATATTTACACGAACCATTTCCATTACAGCTTTTATACTATCTTTGGAAAATCCTTGCAATATCACATGCGGTTTTAAAGGGAACCTTTGGAGGTTAAATTCTTTTACCAAACGAGATGATATCAAAGAACAGCTGCTACGCGTATCTATAAACGCATCGCTAAAAAATTCATTTATATATATCTTCTTAAAAAATCTTTGTTTTGAATTAAAGAATTTAATACACTTCGCTTCTTGTTGGTCGAATTTGTCGGTATTAATATTTTTCGTATTTTTTTTTATGGAAACATATATCTTCTGTGTGGCCCCTAATTGGCCCAAAATTCACATTTAATCGAACATTGAACCCTTCTATGATTACCGCCACAATTAAAACATTCTAATTTCTTGCGACTTTGTGGAGGGTCAGTATTACTTTGATTTGTAGATCGTGCGGGTAGATTAGTTAACAAAGGTGAATTCGATATTGAGCTATGTGTATTGGTTGTTGTTTTAGTACTATAATCGCGAATGTTATTTAGGCTAGAGGGTTGTTTTACTAATTTTGATTTGAAAATTCTTCCGTGTAAGAATGCTTCTAGGGTTTCGCATGTTTTAAAATTACTTGCTTCCACTGATGCTGTGATATCATTGTCGCCGATATTTCCTAAGATAATCGATATAATGTCGTAGTCCGTAAAGTTTAAGCACAAATTATCAATTTTCGCCTTTTGTTCGAAAAAGAAATTGTACAGAGACTGATTTTCGAAAGGTCGTCGCTCAATAATCTCTTTTAATAGCCCGAACATATTCCTTTTTACCCTAAACGTTGTTAAAATTTTTTCTTTCCAATCTATCCACGCCCAAGTTGTCCAGGAATTATCACTACGCAACAGCGATTCGTACCAAACCTTAGCCGAGGCTTTGAGCTTATTCAATGCTTGATAACGGATTGTACTATCGGACCAAGAGAAAGTTGACGCAAAAGATTCTATAACATTAAGCCATGTCACAATATTATCATTTAGCGGATCAAATTCAGGTATTATACTATGAAGCACTGTGTTGCTTGTACTTACAGTTTCGGTGGAGTTTTCGTTCGATACCTTCATTCTCCTTCTGTTCCGGGGAGATAGCGGCGGTGTTTTTGAGCCACTGCTACTGCTGCTACTGGATGATGATCTAACACGTGTTTTCCTGTGCTTGCGCTTGCTGCTATATTTTCTTTTCCTACCCATTTTTTTTGTTGTTTTCGATCCCACTTCTGATGTAGACTTTTAATTTTACTTAGGTAACAGGTAGTAATTAGACACTGACTCAACGTATAAGTATTTAATAGAACAAGGTAAGTATTATAATCACTATACAATAATTATGGCTTTACGAGTCTTGAGACCACCAACGCGTTCGGCAGTCGAAACGAAAGTGTTACTCTCCGGTTATTTCTTGCTTCCCCAGAGTCAGCAACTTCACTCGCCTACCGTGTTGTTAATCTTACGCGGCAACTTCACACTATTGTCGCGATGTTGCCAACATACGCGGCAACTTCACACTATTGTCGCGATGTTGCCAACACCTCTAATGACAGCGAGTTTTGGCGGGAACTTGGCCCTCAACGGATTTTCGCTCCTGTTTTGTCGCTTGAATAATGATTTGAAGTGGATTGTGATTCGTAAAAGTGATGCGATTTTTTGAATTAAGTGTCTGCGCGTGTGAATCGCAATCACTGATAGCAGCGAGAAATAACCGTATGGGTGTTACGACAACAAACGATCGATCGTCCATCAATGCCATTGATCGACATCGATCGATGCCGATCGATTGTTGTGGTAGCTACAGCTGATCGATAAATACTGGTTAATAAAACGTAGTTCAAACATCAATCGACGTTGATCTACAATTGATCGATGTGGTTGTGAGTCCATTATCAGTATCTTTCAAAATATATTCATAAGACGACGCGTTATTGCTGGCCAGTACACTCTTGCAAGACTCTGTATGCGAAAGTTTTTTAAGGTTTAGCCCTAAAAAACGGTTTTAAAGCTATATCTAAAAGGTTTAAGGCTAGCGGTCGGTGGAGCGGGTCGGGTTCTCGGATAATTAAGCAGCTCGATCGACATCGACTAATCCATATAACGATCCATCCATCGAACATCGATCAATGGTGGGATGGATTAATCGACGTCGATGGATAGTTTCTATCACACCATTCGATCGATGGCATCGATCGACAGTTGATTGATTGGTGAGGTACCAAAAACGCTTATAATTATTTTTTTAAAGATGAAGGAAATGACTAAATACCAATTCTTATAACATTTTATTTATTCTTACCGCAATGAGTACGAGTACATAAAAAATTAAATTATTTACAAAATATATGTATAATATATTTAGTTAAAAAGTTAATACCCTTTTTTAAATACACTGACCACACATCTCATTTTAACTTATACATTTCATTTTAAATAATATATCATAAAATCTAATATACAAACACGATTTGTTTTGGTTTTTGTTTTATAAATTAAAATTTATTTTAATTTTTAAATACCATATACTATAAATATAAATTACCGCAGACGAAAACTAACTACAGTGATAATAAACGAAGCGAGCAGTATAGTTACGAAGCTAGTGACGTCATATCCTTTTCCAGCTGCATTGTAGAACCCGCCGTAAACCTGGAGACCGGCAGTCTCGATGCTGTAATAAAAATAATATTAGTCCATAACTTAAAGTAAAAAAAAATTACAACCTATATGTGTTCCACAGCTGACCATACGACTTCTAACATATCTGAGATAGTTTAAAGTGGATAAGTAGCTTTTTTACAGTGTTGTATTGGACAGTATATGGCCGGCCATATAGCTCGAAAAACCGACAACCGATGAGCGAAAAAGGTTGTCGAGTGGCAACCTCGTACCGGTAGGCGTAGCGTAGGGCGACCCCCCACTAGATGTTGTGACGATCTGGTAAGACATGCTGGTAGATGCAGGTCGCTCAGAACCGTGCTTTGTGGCTTTCCTTGGGGGAGGCTAATGTTCAGCAGTGGACTTGTGAAGGGCTGTGATGATGATGATGATGATTGGACGGTAGCAATAAAATGTAAAAGGTACGTAGATATTAACTCTAAGATATTTTAATAGCTTTTTTTAATTAATCAGTTATCGAACTTGTCCATTTTGAAGAATAAATGATAATCAATATAAGCGACAGTAGCCTAATGGCAGGGCGCGGACCGCGAACTCAAAAAGGTCGTGGGTTCGAATCCACCATTCGACTACTGGCGTGAACCACTCGTAACACAAGCATTTAAGCTTACCACGAGTGGTTAAGGGGAATATTAGTAATGTTTATAGCATTGTTAATATTCTTTTTTTTAAATAAAAAAATCTGTATACGATTAGTTAATACCTTTTTTATAAGAATCAAGTTGTTTAAAGAATTATTATGAGTATATTAGATACTTTAAAGAAAGAAGAAGAAAGAGAAAGGATGGCAATCGAGCGCATAGTTACCCATGGTAAGTACATGCTGTGGTCCATAGACATCTAATTCTATCTTCGATTAAGAATTAAAATGCGGACGCGTTGTCACCCCTGAGGGCTAAGATGAAATGCCTGTCACTGACAACGCATCTGTTTTTTTGGTTCTTTATAGAGGATAAATGTAGATGTCTATGGGCCACAGCACCTACTTACCATCACGTGGACTGTATGATCGTTTGTCACCCTTATTCTATAAAAAAAGGTGTTAATGAACTGAAGAAGCAACTTAACATCAGATGTGCTGTAAGTTTCTTCGTTCACTTGATTTTTATAAAAAAGTACTAATTTATTTTGTAAAGGTATTCATTATATATTTTATCTAAGAAGTTGCGAGCTGCACGGTTTTAAATACGAGCTTAAAGCTTTCTCGAAAATCGTTGACGAGAGTCCTTTGACCTTATTCTCTATAGTTTAGTTTATATTTTTTGACCTATCCTAACGTTAACATTATCTTTATATGTATAATTCTTCTGTCCGTGTGTATGGAACTAAACTGCTCCCCGATATTGATGAAAATTTGTGCGCTTGTGTGGATGGTTTAATGGTGTTGCGATCGAGTTCTAGGTATTTTTTTTATTTTCAAGGCAGGATACGTCGACGTCTTTCAAGCCCGCTAGTGTATCTGGGTAATCTGGGTAACATACTTTCATGAATGATTTTTAATTTGTAATGGTTTCTAACACGTGGAAAATTTAACGTGTCATAACAAAATTTGAGATAATTCGGAATTAATATTGCAAAATACGATTACTGTGCCGTCAATGATTAAAATTTATTGTATATATTAATTGATCAAATATTTCTTTATTACTATGAGATTCCAAAGAGCATATTAAACTAAATCACTACGTTAAAATATCAAAGAGGAGCGCTCGATCCCGAAGCTACCGCGGTGGTTTTACAGTTTATTACGTTTATGTAATTATGTAATCTTGTGTAATCAGACAGGTCAGCAAATTGTAGGTCAACACCGTGCATTGATCTTTGGGGCGACCCGAAGGGCAGGTTTTCGTTTGACCTTCTGTATATTCAGTCGTGAACGGACTTGAGATTATTACATTGTATTAGGTATTACAAGTTTTTAATTTTGAATATGAACCATCGGTCTTTGAATACACTTTTTTATAGAAAATGTGCGACAAACGAGCACATAGTCCACCGGATGGTAAGTAGATGCTGTGGCTATAGACATCTACATTTATTCACATGCGGATGCGTTTTCACCCCTGAGGTCTAAGATGGCATGCTTTTTGAGTATACTTATTTTATTTCACTTTTTAGAAGTGGAGTGAGTTGAAATACCTAGTCATAATAATAATAAGCCATAACCTATTTACACCCCACTGATGGTACAGGTACGCATCCTTTAATTTTTGAGAGGATAATTTAGCATTTGGCCCATTTTTTTTTTCGTGAGAGGAGGCAATCTTCAAAATGACACTGGTCCAGTTGTTGTAAGATCGGTAGTGTGGGATTTTACTTATTAAAATCTTCTCTCTCTTAAGTACCCAGGACCACGGGACCGCATTAGCATTACTTCATGGTGCTGGTACTTCTCCTCATCGCTTTTTAACGCGACTACTTCTCCGTTTCTTCTTCTTTTTCTTCCTTTTCTTTCATCAGCAGGACCTCCCTAACATACCTAGTCATCGTTGTCCAGTAGTCATTTGTTGAAAACATCCAAGAGACGACCTCTTCCGGTCCATGAGGCACCCTCTTCTCGCTCTGCCAGCGTAGTCGTGTTTCTGACCAGCGCTGACAGACAAAGAAGATGTGCTCGATGGAGTCGACAATGCCCAGAAAGTACACGCAATCAGGAACGTTTCGGATTTTCATACGGTTTAACACTTTCACTGTCCGATTTTCAGACACAATAGTAAGACAATAGCAATGAACTATATGTAGTTCACGGGACAGCGAAGGGGTTAAGTAGGCATTGAACTGTCCGTGTCCAGTAAGGAACTATGTGAGGTAAAAATCTACCTCTACATGTTCCCGAAAGGCCCAGTCACGGACTTGTCCTATAAGCCTATGAGTCCAACGCCCGGTTCCCACGGATTCCTAGCGCCCTTATTTCACGTAACTCCCATAAGAGTTGTCGGACCTCACATACCTTTGAACTTTTGACTGCTCGTTGCTCATGTAATAGTTCCGGGTTCTAATCCCGCCGCAAGTCAAAATCTGTCATTGGGTTTTTTCTGAAGTAATAAAGTTGTGGCCGTTCCCCCCCCCCCCCTCGTGCCTCAGAAATCATGTTAAGCCTTTGGTCCTGCGACTCGGGCACTTTTTACTAAATACCTACCATCTTCGAAAAATGCTTATTTCTCAGATATTGATTTGACATGTTTTGCTTCTCCGCAAAGCACTTTATGTCTTATGGATTTTAATCCAAAAGCTTGTAACCACCCTTTAAACTGGAATACAATAGTGTCTGCTTTGCAGCAATGCCATAAATACGCAAGATGGTGGTACCTGGTGGTACCGATGGCAACGTTTTCCAAGCAGGATCTTCATTATCAGCCTGTACGTCAGTCTCTTATTGACAATTATGACATCCAAGCAACAAAATGGTCTTCCTTTCTAAAAGTATAGATGACAAATGAGTACTTGGATCATCTTATGATAAATGGATGCACGTAGACAGCAACATCTATCCTCAATTATCGGTCGCTTATTCACTGTAACTACATCCAAGGAACAATAATTTTTGGCAACTGGATGCTGTAGCACATAAATACCTACATCTATCCTCAATTTGGTATAATTATGTAGATGCCTTACCACCCTTGAGGAAAAAGTTACGTCTTCCAGTAAAAAAGGTAACCGGTCCTCTACACTCACCATGCGAAACACAGCAGCGTTGAGCTGCTATTTAACGCTGGTATTCTGTGAGAGCGTGGTCCTTCCTCGGTCGAGCCAACCCATTCGTGTTACAACTATAGAGCTGTAGCGTGACTCTACCAAGCAAAGATGTTTCAACATATTCCATTACCATGGCACACATAAATATTTTACCTGAATTTGCAGTAATCCCCGTCGTAGCTCCAACCGAGGTACTCGCCAGTTCTCAAGTTCTCACTCTGCAGCCATTCCTCTAGAGGTCTAAAGTAGTCCCTCAGTGCCTCACCGTTCAGTCTCGACTCGCCTATACTCTCCTGTAGTATTTGAGCCCAGGGTGCTGAAGATCCCCTCTCCATTAGACGTCTGAAATTTTGCATTAAATAATTTAGTATTTCTGTAATGGAGTTTTATCTTAAAATTTTAAATGTAAAATCGCGTAAATAATCTGCAATATTAAACTGCAGTGCTGCTAGCCGCGGGTTTGAATCCAGTAAGAAAAAAGGGTTTGGCTTACATATAATTGTCCCGTGTCTGTTTGTTGGTCAATGTGCAACTTATGTACTAAGCACCTTAATATATAGGAATAAACCTAGTTTATTCTTTAAAAACATAAGAAAATAAGTTAAGATATGGTACAGTGCCATAAGTTGTTGGCCTCGTGAGAGATGCGTAGGTTTTCGCTCTTTTTTCTTAAATATGAGGGACAAACGAACACAGAGTTCATTTGATAGTACCTAAGTGGATACTGTAGTCCAAAGACACACGTACTAAATTAAAAATGCAAAATGCCGACGCTTTGCTGAAAATAAAATTTTGATTGTTAAAATGTTTTTTAAACACTTTCGAAATAAGGTTTTTTTCTGATAGAAAATAAAACAGCGAAAGAAACTCCACAGCTTGTTTGTCATTTTTTACTTGTTTTAACATAGAACAGTCTATATAGAATGGAAAATACAACAGTTTAATCATATGTCAGCTGTGATGATCCTGATTCCTTTTTTTTATCCTTCATCCTGGTGATCCTGATCGGGGTATTAAGATAGAGTTATTAAATTATTATATTTGTCATCGGTCTGTAATACAAGTGCAAATTTTCAAGTCCAAAAGTTGGTGAAAATTACGTTAAAAGATTCCGTTACATAGATAAATAAATAGATATACGCGTAGCTAATAAAATCATATTAAAACATAAGACACCAATCGGTTTTTTTTTTTGCAATTCAAAGCCAGCACTTATTTACAATCCCATCTGATGGTAAGTCGTGATGAAGCCGAAGATAGTGAAACGCACTGACTTAACAAAAGGCTTTGCCTTGCCTTGAAGACACCCACATTCTAATCGGAGAGAAAGACAGTTACTGGCCATTTATTCTACTCCCCTGGTATATGCATGATGTAGCAAAACGAGAATCGGTAAAAGTATACTGTATGATGCACTGAAAAAAAGGGACCGGTTAAAATTTGGCGCTTGTCAATTTATATTAATAATGTGTTTTGGATTAAATAGTATTTATTTAATTAATTCAAAATATGTTGCTGTTATGCAAAAAACGATTATGCAACAATTTTTAAAATAGGTGGCGCCATTTTGTTGAAATTTCTATTAAAAATACAAATTTCGAAACAAAAATCGGACCCATCTTGACCCTGACTCTAAAAAATTTGAGAACAATTTGGAGATGAAACAAATTTGATTAAGGAATTTCCATATTACGCAGTTAATTAATAATTTTTTTGTGTCAATATCTTGGTCAAGGTCTTATCAAGGATATAGATTATGGCAACTAAGCATCATTACATTTTATCCATTTGTGTGTTGTTTTCGTTACAACGCCAACCACTGTGTAGTGGTTGGCGGTGTAAGAATATCCCTTGCTCCATATCCTCCCGTGGGTGTCGTAAAAGATAACAGAGGGAAACTGTGATATGAGATGGGCAGAAGCATATTGCTGATAACCACTCAAAACAATAAAAGCTACCGTTATCAACCCGCCTGCATCAAGCGTGGCATCTTTGGGGAAATGGAGGCATTCCTTGAGGGAGGCCGTTCTTCAGCAGTGAATTTTGTATTAGTAAGCCTATGCAAATGTTTTTTTTTTATAGAATAAGGGTGACAAACGAGCACACAGTCCACCTTATGGAAAGTGGATGCTGTGGCCTATAAACATCTACATTTATCCTCGAAATCTGTTGATGATGCGTTGTCACCCCTGAGGACTAAGATGGAATACCTGGTTTCCAGTAAAAAAGGGTCTCCGGATCTTTACACTCAAGATACGAAACACAGCAGTATCAAGCTGCTATTTTACGCGGGCATTCTGTGAGAGCGTGATCCTTCCCCGGTCGAGCCGACCCATTCGTGCTACAATCATTTTATAGCTGCAGTGTGGCTCTACCACGTATGTTATAAAAAGTAAAATAAATTCCGCCCAGGGACCGGTCTGGGTTTTGACCACCCTCTGACCAATTTCTGCCGCCAAACGGCGTTGAGAGTCAGTATTACGGCAAATTGTGATATATATCTGCAGCCTTCTTTGCTTGAAGTTATCTGCAGGTATCCATGGAATGCAGTAGTTACTTACCATGGAGTGGACTGTCATCACAGTTTTATATAAAAAATTATACACAAAGACGATGTATGCAGGTTGCTCAGAACCGTGCTTTGTGGCATTCCTTGGTGGAAGTGGTAGAAGATGATGATGATGATGATTATGATTATGATGATCTTCATTTATTCTGCCAAGTGTGACCACTAAGGGAAATCCGGGAGGAGGATCTCATTGTTTCTTTTGGATTTCCCTTACCTTTCCAGAGGCCCATGTTTAGTGGTAGATTTCCACAGGTTGATGAAATAGAAGAAATTACAGCATATAATACTATGTGTGGGAACTGTTATCAGCTCCTAGTTACCCTTCTTCTGTAGGTATTTACTTTGGTTTTTAGCCAGTGTTCTCAAATTATTGATGTAAAAGCTTTAATTAGTCTTACCAAGTTTGAAGAGCAATTTCCATTCCCCCCAATTGCGTGCATTATTTCTGTCACCACTAATCCCAGCACTACTACTGCCAACACCACTAAACTAAGAAAGACACCACCACCGTCGATAATACGACACGTTTTTCGCTTCTACACGAAGCATCTTCAGATGAAGTAGACTGACCGCACCGCTTCTTTCCTAGTGCACGACCACGGTGCGGGGATTAGTGGTGACTGAGTGCACGCAATTGAGGGAGGATGGGGGATGCTCTTCAAACTAGGTAAGACATATCATTTTATTTCATTACGCAGGTCTTAGTTTATTATTTTTTAACATATGTAATATAATGAAGCGACAGTAGCCTAATGGCAGGGCGCGGACCGGGAACTCAAAAAGTTCGTGGGTTCGAATCCGCTATTCGACTACTGGCGTGAACCACTCGTAACACAAGCAATTTAAGCTTACCACGAGTGGTTAAGGGGAATATTAGTAATATTTATAGCATTATTAACATTCTTTTTAAAATAATAAAAAAAATGGATTTCCGCAAAGTAACGTCCTATTTTATTAATTACCTGGTGTTGTCTTCAAATTATAAGTAAAAAACATACGTCCCACTTTTAGGCGCAGGCTTCGTCTTATTTTTGAGAGCTTTATGCAGCGATTACTCCGTATCGCCGATCGAGTGCATGTTAGCGTATTTTTTATGTCCTCAACATATGTTATTTCTCACTAATGAATGTGTTATTTATGTACGTAAACCTATAGTAGAGAATAATTCTAGGTGTGATTAAAAAAAGGGACACAAAGTTATAAGTAATTAGCAATTTCATTGGTGTCGGCGAGGATCTTTTTCGGGTTGTTTGCGAACTATGAAGTTTAAATGACGTATTAATTCGTTATTTCTTACTTAAGTACCACTACAATCACAGCCCTTCACAAATCTTCTGCTGAACATAGGCCACCCCCGAGGAATGCCACAAAGCACGGTCCTGAGCCACCTGCATCTATCAACTTCCTGCATCTCGTACCAGGTCATCATTAGCGGAAGGGAGGGCGGGTTGCAATTCTCTTATCGGTAGAAACTGCCAATCATTAACCTTCCTTCCCCACTGGTTGTGTGCCCTAATGTATAAGTGATTGTATGGCTTAAGTAAATGTTTCCCGTTCTGGAAGTTTCTCTATGGGAATCCGTAGAAATTTGAATATATTTAATACGCCACCACAAAGGACAAAATAGTATTGTAACCTTTTTAAGAATATAAGATAAAAAATCATCTATTTTCGCCATGAAGGGTTTATCGCCATTGTAGCCATGCTTGACTGGCGAGTAGGCAACCGCAGTTCTTTTACTGCAATTTTGCTGTTATTATAAAAAAAATTGTTGCCCTTCTCCTGGTGTGTTTCCCACTGTCGGCTCTCACGACACCCACGGTACGATATTGGGTGGTAGACATTCTTACACCGCCACAAGGTTTCTTACTTAAGTATTCAAAGTAAATTGACCCATTAACCACAAATAAGTTGCGTTGCAATTGACCGAGTGAGATATCCGACAAGACTGGCGAACTAGAAACAAATATCGCCTTACGGGAAAGTAGTCCAACAAGCAACATGATCAAGGAAGACCGCTGGCTAACAAATCTAACGCTTTACATAAGCTGTATCGATATACAGGCTAGGTATTGTCTTACGGTAGTAAAGTACTAAACATTGTGTAATCCAATGTAAGGCGGCCAATCGATCCGGAGTTTGCGGGACAGCCCTAAAGTAGAAGTTACTTATATTTTATATTTGTAATATTAGAACTATAAAGAGGTTTAAAATATATGGTATGGTATCGTATATCAATTAAATGACATCCGCAACCAAATAAGAACACTATTGATGCATTGTTTATACGTGGTAGAGCCATGCTGAAACTATATTAGGTAGCACGAATGGGTCGGCTCGACCGGGGTGAGACCACACTTTACAGAATACCAGCGTAAAACAGCAGCGTAATGCTCCTGTGTTTCGTATGGTGTTGCTGCCAATCTCCTGGCTTAGTTTCCCTACGTCACCTCTTACGAAAGCCACGGGATGATATTATAAGGTAGTGACTTCTCATACGCTGCTTATTACAATTTATTTTGTACAGAATAAGGGTGACAAACGTCACAGTCCACGTGATAGTAAGTGAATGCTGTAGCCCATAGACGAGTTATAACCCCTGAGTACTAATATGGAATGCCTCGATTCCAGTAAAACGGGTCTCCAGTTCTCTACAATCACCATACGAAACACAGCAGTATTAAGCTGCTATTTTACGCTGGTATTCTGTGAGAGCACGGTCCTTCCCCGGTTGAGCCGAGCCTTTCATGCTACAACCATAATATAACTGCAACGTGGCTTTACCACGTATAAAATCTGATTTCCCAGTCATATTAAGAACCGACGGCCAGATCGTAGTCATTGCAGACTATGATCTGGTATTCTCACTAGAATTATCAAAGCTCATGTATCGATGCATTTACTTAAATATATAATTAAATTTATAAGCTCCAATTTAACAGAACCTTGTTTATGAATATTATCATTGTGCCAAGTACAGATATGTATCTATGCTTTGTGCAACATTGTCGTCGTTCCCAAGATTAAAAATCAAAAAAGCAAGTCGAAACTCTCTGGTTGACCTAAAAACTCTTGCGCTCGGATTATCAAGGCCTCATCTGACAATAAAGCTGAACTGTTTTCTACTTTTTAGGACGGCGTTTTAATACTCTCTGATATTGAGCTAGCCGTATCTTCGACTTCGTCCGTGTTAAAGCGGTACAAAAACGGTCATATTTTAACCCTTTGACATATTACCCGCTGTCACTAAAACTAAATTAGTTTCAGGGAATTATGACCTTACTCATAAAAATCGACTTGAATTTAAGTACTGTTTAAGGTTGCTCACTCTCTCTCTTTTTACTAAATGGCAATAGGAAGAGACAGGCGTTGACATAAATATTACTTTACGTATGTGATAATCAACGATAGATATTATAAGTAAGGTTGTTAATCTTTTAATTTCAAATATTCTTAACTAAAATACGGCTTTATAAAAATTTACGTCAATTTAAGAAATGCTTGAAGTTACTTTTTCTCCCTCTCTGTTTTTACTAAATGGTAAAAGTAAGAAACAGGTATGGAGATAAATTTTATTTTATTTAAGTAAGCAATATCAACGATTAGTAAGGCTGTTCGTTTATTAATTTCAATTTACGATTTTATATGGACATTTTTACGATGGCGCTTCCATAAGTAAATAATATATTATTTTATTAAGACGTCACTTTATGATTTTCTTAATAGAACTAAAATAATTTTTATAACTTTGAAAATCCGTTCTTATAAGCTCAATATGTTTAAACTTTTACGCGATGGCGCAGTGACTGTGGCTTCGACACTGGGTGGCGGGTTCGATACGAACAAATATTTGTATTGAAGTATTATTACTTATTAGTATCTGTACATGTGCAATTTATGGAAAGGTTAAAAGGGACATTAAATCCAGCTGTGACACGTACTAGTGCACCACAAAGCGAATGCGTTTTGTCAGTGATAACATATGAATCTGAGACGTAGTTCTTTACTGCTGGCTACATGAGGAAGCTAAAGGTCGCTTAGCGAGCTATGGAAAGGGCTATGCTGGGAGTTTTTCCGTGAACGTATTAGTAACTAGCACAACCGCAGGATCCAGAGGATAAAGTCAGTGAAGCCGACATAGCCCAAGGGTTAAATAAATTGAAATATAAAAGAGAAGAACCGACAACCAATGGAGAAGAAAGATTATCAAATGGTAATATGGTACGGTTAAGAAAAGTGTAGTATGGCTCTCCACTAGACAGAGTGAAGACCTGGTAAGATATGTTGGAAGTTGATAATATATCTATATAATATCTATATCTAGGTGGATCCGAATCGTGTTTGGTGGCATTCCTTGAATGGGGCTGGTTCTGCAGTGAACTTATGATGGGCTGTAATAATGATATTCCGCAGCACTACGAACTCGATGCATCGAAAACCCTCTCGGAAATAAATGAGTATATTATTGTAAGTACATTTTTGTAGGAGAGGGAATAAACGAGCATAAGGCTCACCTGATGGAAAGTGATTACCTCCGCCCATGATCAACTGCAACACCAAGGGAATTACAGGTGCGTTGCCTATCTTTTAGAAAGGAGTAAGCTCTTTTCTTGAAGCTCTCTTATGGACGCCACACATGGTCAGTTCAACTGTTCATTCCAACTTATCAGTTCAAATCAAAACTGTTGATAATCTTTAAAATATTGGATTTTCGATATATCGGTAAATAAACTTATATATAAACTCCGATATTCATATATTTATAATAATCGATATATCGAAAATTCAATATTTTAAAAAATATCAACAGTTTTAGTTTGAACTGATCAGTTGGATTGATCAGTTAAACTGATCGTGTGTGGCGTCCATAAGTCGTATCGGTCCGGAAATATCGCCGATGCGGTGGTAAATTATTCTACAGAGAGGTTGTACGCGGAAGAAGACTCCTAGTGAAACGTACAGTGGTGAACTGCCAAGCATTCAGATGGTGTTGTTGGTATCGGGAGTTTTGCCTCAACGTAAAAGTAAAAAAGTAAAGTTACAGCCCATATACATCCCACTGCTGGGGACAGGCCTCCCCTCATTTCGAATAGGGTTTTAGGGCAAGGAAGTGTCCGCCGCGCTGCCCTAATGCGTGTTGGCGAACTTCGCATGTCTTCGAAATATTTTTTTTTCTTATTCCTCAGACATGCAGGTTTCCTCATGATGTTTTCGTACACCACCAAGCACGTGGTAAATCAGCACTTAAAATTGCAATGAACTCTTTCATTGGTGCCGGCGCGGATCGAACCCGGGTTACTTGCGTTGTTATATTTACAGCGAGTGTTAATCATCTGAGCTACCTCCGCTCTTGCCTCAATGAGCTTTCATGAAATATGGCTGCTGGGATTATTCCGCACAATTCCTCAGACCACTCCTCGTGATAGATGCGAAAGAAAATGCAAAGTGATGCAACATCTGTTCGCAGCGTCAGTGAATCGGAAAGGATTCGGTCGTCGACGATTCGAGCCACTCTGCGCTAGATGCAGTCAAGCGGAAGGAGCTGGCACTGGGTTGTCCCAGCCCAGATATGGCTATTATGTAATATAAAGATATTCCACGTGAGGCCGTACCTGCGCCATGTAAAATTGCAGGCCGTGTGCCGGCATGAAATACTGTCCCGCTCTGATGAACACGCCAAGCTCTGTTGGTACCCTCCTAGGTTATTCTTACATTTAATTCCACTACCATGTTGATGGGGGGGGGGGGTTAAATTGGGCCCCTGGCCACCCAAAAAACTTTCCATATTATTGCATAATTAAGTATTATTATTCCATATTACATTAAACTATTTTCTTAATATTTAACAATCTTGTTCTTATCTCATGTTTTCATGGCACATAATTAAGTTTCTCTGCTTAGCTTAGGTTCGCCAATTATACATTTTAAGTGCAATAAAGATTTTTAAATAAAAAATAAATAAATCAATGTAAGCAAAAATACCACCATCTGTGTTGCGTACTTTGTTACTAACAAACATAAAAATTAGAGAGATCTTTCCGTTGATCTAGAATCATAAAATTTGACAAGAAGCATAATCTTACAGTGCAAGCAAATAAAAAAATCTAAAACTATTTACTTGTAGTTACGTCAAGTAAAATTCTATTTTTTGCATTTACAGTTGAAGCATTAAACATGTAAAATGTAGCTAAATTTAATGTAGTCGATGTATAGGAGATATTTTGTCACTACAAAGTTAAGTTTGTTTTTAATCCGACTTATGTTTACGTTAAACCAATATTCGGTGCATATCGTTCACTCCGAATATTACCTGAACTTTAATTATCGGTATTGATGAATTAATCTCATTCATGAATTAATTTACACGAAACTCGCGATTCCTACATGTATTTGTCCGTTTATTTTTCATTTACCATCTTAATTTTTGAGCATAGGCGAATAAAATCTTCGTAATATTTAGAAATACGAGCTGTGTAAAAACAGAAATGAAACGCGACAAAGAAAAAAGTCACACAAAAGATTCGCAGAAGCATTTTAATTATAAATTCACAAAAGGTAGTTGTGATAGGTTGTGTGACAATCCCTGGGAATATTTCTCGTTCAAATACGCATTAAGTAATATTCATATAATATGCAAAGTTTTTTTGTTAAAGTTACCAGCTGCTGGCGGTAAAAGAGATTCCATTACACAATATCGTTCGCATCGTTAAAGGAAAATTATCATCATAAAAGCAAAACTTCCTCTTAATGATAGCTCTTTAATGATCGGCCCGAATAGTTATAAATATGTTATTAAATAATAATCATTTTAATTTTTATCATGGTAATAATTTCGTGTTCACGGTGGCCAGCCTCAACGGAGACTAGCAATCTGCAAAGGACATGATCATAGTGCCCTAGTACGTGTAAGCACAGGTGCACTCTCTATCCCGTCGTAGTCCGATGTAACGGCAATCCGACACGACCGGAGAGAGATGAGGCGCAGGCGAACGGCTTTACGTGCTTTCAGGGGTACGGGGGCGTTACACCGCCAACTTTCTGACTCCGGATTCATTTTAAAAATTACATAGCTAAATTGTGTCCCAAGCTGCACAAAATAAGGCTATTGCTATTAATTTAAATAAAACAAAAAAAGAATTTTGAATAACTATTAACATTTCATAGCAGCTGTTGAAAAACAATCGAGTTTAATTTTGTAGGATATGATTATTTTACTTTAGTATTTGCTACAATGAATCTGTCCGTCAAATGTCAACACAGTTAAAGAATCAAACTGGATTGAATAGTTACAAACAATATAAATATTTCCGAAGGCTGAAAAATCTGCTGTCCATGTTTTTTTTTAACTAAACTACTATGTATCCTAAATATCTGGGATAAATGTATACACATTAACCTATACACCACCTATATAACCTATCACCATAAAAATTATAACTTTATGAATATTATTGTGTTATTATTATAGAAACCGAGTGACAAAATCAACTTTTTTAAAGCTTCGTAGCTTTTGTCCACTACTGCGTAGCTACAATCACTGTTCTGTTTCTTTATATAGAAGATCTGTACTTTAAAATGACATAGATTTCATCTCTGCACTATCTGGGACATAGGCTCAAACACTTTTTGGCCATCTCCTTTGTTATTTTAAGTTCAATCTTAAAACAGTACCTCTACGTGAACAGTATTCGATTAATTATCTCCATTATCGGGGAAAAGGGTTAGTCCATTCAATTCTGGGTATACATAGCATTTGCTCATTTATGATGCGTTATGGATCTACGATTACAGAATACAGAATCTCACATTTTGTAACTATTATATATAACGGTGGGTAGGTCGTGGTTAGGTTTGAATTATTAAATAAATTCATTTACACTGTTCTTTTCGTAATACATTTAAAGATATAAAAAATGTATAGAAGATCCATGAGCAGTGCGTCCTGCATAGCACTTAAGAAATTAGTTTAGTTGTAGTTTTTACCTCACTCTCATTGTTACTTGTTATAGTTGGCGATACCGGTTCACGGTAAAGTTTCCATAAACTTATGATTTTACCGTAATGTTTTTTTATAGGATAAAGGTGACGTACGAGTACACAGTCCACCTGATATTAAGTGGTTTCTGTGACTAACTACATCAGAGACATCTACATCTATCCTAGATTACGAATAAAAATGCAGATGCGTTGTCACTCCTGAGGACCAAGATGTAATGTCAAGTTTCCAGTAAAAATGTTCTCCGGTTTTCTACACTTACCTCTTACCAGCTGCTATTTTACGCTGGTATTCTGTGAGAGCGTTTGCCTTCTCCGGTAGAGCTAACCCATGTTTAAGATGTTTCAGAAATTAAAAGAAAAATATTCTTATATTTCTTTATATTACCTCACATTCCCCGGTAATTTGGTGTCATGGTATGTCGTTAAAGTGTTTATTCAACCAAAATGCAAAGTCTCCGCAACTGATAATATTTGGGCTTGTTATATTAATTTCATTATTATCGTTTACACTTATAGCCTATCTGAAACTCCCTTCTGAACAAAGCCCTCCACCCTAGATTGCCTCATAGGGAGTGTATTTGGCGAATTAGTTAGTTGCTAGTTTAGCAAGCGAGTTGATAATCTCTTTTTTATAATTTTTCTTTGTATTAACAAGACTTTACTGCTCATCTCCTGGTTTTTTCCCCACTGTCGCCTCTTACGAAATCCTCGAGACGATATGGGTGTTGATATCTTTATACCGTCGCTACACGGTGAATTCTATTAATAAAAATTAAAATTATTAATTATCAGTGAAATTTAAAAGTGTACTCTCCAAAATTGGAACCGAATAGATGATATATTGCTGCTCACAAGCGGACTAAAGAGTACCTACTCTTAGGCAGAACAAAAGCGATATCCTTATGTATGCCATACACGATTAATTTTACCGTCAAGTTTGCAGCGCGTTTGAAGTGGCTTCTAGTTTACACTGCATCCATATAGACCGTCAAGTTTACACGATGCCTCACCAGTTAAAACCATGGTATTTCTCGCTTATTGCTACGACTAACGTCATGCATACTTGACTGCTCATACACACATTCAAGTTTACACGACGCTGCAAGCTTGATCATCGGCAGAATCGAAATTAAATTTTTGCTTCAAGTAGACGCCACTTCAAGCACGCTGCAACCTTGACGGTACACTAGATCGTGTATTATGGCATACATAATTAAATTACCTTTAATTATGTATGCCATAATACATAACTTTTGAACACTAAGATCGAATTCACTGTTACCCAGTGAATTCGATCTTAGTGTTCAAAAGCACGTACTTATCTCGATTCTCACGAGGACAGTTAAAGAAATTTTTGGTTAATAATAATCGTTACAACAGATAAGTGCTGTAGTACGTTGCCAAGCAACGTTGCCTTTGCCCTTTTGTAGATAAAAAAAAATCAAGTAATATTAATCAGTCCAGAATGTGCGAATACGGAACGTTCTGTATTTGCTGAGTTTCGCAATGGTGTAGTAATGGACACCGCTTCCTACTTCTTTCACAGATCAAGTATACAATTAGAAACGTTAATTGTATACTATGATATTTCCTTTTACATTTGCTTACGGGTGTCGTTATTTAACAAGCGTTTGGTGCAAGTATCTACTTTAGATTTGTTAGGGTCGGTTGTTAATTTTATGCGTTTAGAGATATTTAAATTGGGCTAGAGCCACGCTGGACCTATATTTTGGTTGTAGCACGGCTAGGTTGACTCCGAATGTGAACCACGTTCGCACAGATAAAAAGCGTAAAATAGCAGCGTAATACTGCGGTATTTCGTATGGTGAATGTAGAGAACCGGAGACCCTTTTTACTGAAAAAGAGGCACACCATCTTAGTCCTCATGGGGATAATGCATCTGCATTTTGATTCTTAATTGGGGATAAATGTAGATGTCTAGGGGTCACGGCGTCCACTTACCGTGGAACGTTTGCTCGTTTTTCAACTTTATTCTATAAAATAAAAAAGTTGACGGTCAAAATAGCAAATTTTAGATCTTAATAACTTAAGGACTATGTTAAACTTAATATAAAAAAATTATAACAACTTTATCCATGAAGTTTGGGATTTTCGATATTCAATGGGGTGTTATTAGACTTGCATAATTTTAAGTGTAGTAATCTAATAAATATACATAAAAAAAAACATTTCAGTTATGGGGAAATCGGAACCAGCTTGAAATTGTTTGTGATACAGACGCTGCCATTGTGTCACCATTTTTTCAAACCGGGTTGACACATTGTGTTTGTCATAACCAGTCCACGAAGTTGAAGTTTGACTTTTATGTTTTCCTCGATTTAAGAGAAGAAAATTCACTTTTCTAATAACTAGCAAAAAATTATTATTTATTACTTAAAATAATTTGAAAGTACCAAATTTTTTATTATACTAATGAAAATTTTAAGACATGTAGTACTATTTGGGCGATTTTTTAACATGTCACACCGCGCAATAATGTTTTTAGTATGGTAGAGCCACGCTGCAGTGCATTATAGCTGAGTACGAATGGATCGATTCGACCAGGGAAGGTCCACGCTCTCACAAGATACCAGCGAAGTATCAGCATAATGCTGCTATGTTTCGTAATTATATGTCGAGAAACGGAGCCTCCTTTTTACTGATAACGAAATATTCCATCTTAGTCTTCAGGAGTGATGCCAAACGAGTACACAGTTTCATTTAGGATGATACAGCCAAAAGAAAACTATTTAATTTTTGATTAAGAATCGAAACGCAAAAGAGTTGTCAGCCCTAACAATTTATATAAACTGCATCAGTAACGATGTAATTCACAAAAGTAGTAGTTCAAGTGTAGAACAAAAGTAGTTCTGAATTTAATGCATATTTCACAAAATCTCATTGTACTCATTGACATTTTTGTTTTATAATCCTTTGAACAATCGCGGTTACTTCTGTTTGACTGCGAATATCTTCATTGTTGATTCTTCGAGAATAACACATAGCAAAGCTATCTTTATTGCTTGCTTAGTCATTTTTGGCTCTTTATCCGTATAAATATAAGACTAAATCTATTCCTAGATAAGTATATAAGTCCTAGATTTTAGCTTGATCAATTTGATTTTTATATATCTTATTTTATTTGTTCACATTTAAAATAACACTGAATAATTTTGGCACTTCATTATAAAGCACCGAGACGGCTTCATTATTCATAAGATCTTTTAATGGTAGTTTGCCAAATTAAGTAATATTACTATTATCTGATAATATAGCCATTTACGTGCGTTGATCACAATCACATTCTGATACAAGGTCGATGTTTCTGACCGTTACTGTCCAATAACTGATTTAAATAAAAATATTGAGCCATATAAGTATGACGTTGTTATGATGAATATTTAAATATAGTGCATATTGACATGCCCCGGACTGCTGCGTCTGAACTCTGCGGAACGTCTGCGGCTGAACGAAGCGTTTTTTTTTTAATTTAACTGCACTATAGACAATAGATTGCTACTAGATAGCAATCTATTGACGAGATCATGCCGATTAATTAGTTTTTCTTTTCTTTTACGTATAGTTTTTAATTTTTTTAAAGAAAGAAATTTCAAAAGAATTTTGGTCTATTTTAATGCTGAAGACATTATGCGTAACTTGTTTCATACGTTATACAGACCTAAAATACCAAGAGAAGCGCGGGAGTTGCGTAAAATATATGCATCAAAACATCGACCCAAAGCTGCATCGATTTTTAACGTAGTAAACGCTTCGTTCTCTATAACGATATATACCGAAGCGTTTATTGAATTTAAGCTTAACAGCTGAAGACTGATTCCTAAATTGCTAAATCCAGATATTTCGCACCTCTGACTATTAAGGCAGAGGTGAGAAAAATTTGGCACTGAGATTTTTAATCTGTCTGGCAAGCGTGATATTATTCACAAATCTTTTCTACTACGGGAGAGGATCATGTCCTGTAGTCAACTGTTACCAAACGAAAAAGAAGAAGGACGTTTAAAACTGAACGTTAAAGTTACAAATAACTACATACTAGTTTGCTTACTTCACCGTTTGATAACATCTTGCAATAATAGTTCATTCCGCTACATTGGAGCGTAACATGCACATTGTTTTTTCGGTTGACATAACTCAATCGCAACGTAATATTTTGCAGTGGGCTCTTTTGTATTCATTAAGCTATCCGTGTATCTTTATTGACTTTTAACACGATATATTTTATTTAGTTATTTACACAGACAGAAACTTTTTTAATAGCATTGAACTTGCAAACACCTGATTGTAAATAGCCATTGCCACTCATAGACCTTTTTATAGAATAAGAGTAACAAACGAGCACACAGTCCACCTGCTGATAAGTGGATGCTGTGGCCCAAATGTACATCTATATCTATACTCGACCAAGAATCAAAATGCAGATGTGTAATATAGAATGCCTCGTTTTCAGTAAAAAGTGTGTCCGGATCTCTACACTCACCATACAAAACATAGCATTGAGCTGCTTTTTTACGTCGGTGTTCTGTGAGAGCGTGGTCCTTTTCTGATCGAGTCAACCCATCCGTGCTACATAATATAGCTGCAGCGTGACTCTACCACGTTTGCAAACCTGCGACTAACTTCAAATGAAAAAGTTTGCAGATGCGTTGTCACTTCTGATTAAGATGGAATGCCTTATAACCTGTAATTGTACTAGCTCCCTAAACCTATCAGACCGAAACACAGCAGTGTATTCCACTTGGTGCCAGAAAAAAAAGGTAGCTTTAGTGGTACCTACCTAGTCGGACTGCCGGGAAGAAATAGTTCTACTACCAAGTAATTAAGAAAAGTATTTATACCTTTCAAAAACCTTGCATCAAAGAGCATATTAGTTTTTAAATACTATAGTTTCCTCTTGCGGCACCCACGAGATCAAATGGGGTCATTCATTATTTTATGCCACCACCACATAAATCAAAAAAAGGCTAATTAAAAAAATCTTATGACTCGATAGATGGCGGTGTAATCATTTCGTTTACAGTCATCATTCATTATAGCCAATCAAAAGTTTATTGCTGAACAAAGGCCTCCCACATATATATATATATATATATATATATATATATATATATATATATATATATATATATATATATATATATATATATTGTAACGTTGCACGTACATGTATGCATAATTATAATTAAACGGTTTATTAAAATTAAATAAACATTTAATAAACTAAATAAAAATAAAATAAAAGTTATTAACATAAATAATTCTATAATTAACTTAGGTATCCTATTAATAAAACAAATCAGTAAACTAAAAGAACGAATTAAATAATAAATCAAATATTAAAATATTGTATTTCGAACAAACACCCTGACGCTTCGTTACTCTATGCGCCTTGCAACTCTCGCGTCAGAGTTTTACCCGGCCGGTATTATTCCACGGCGTCGCGCTCCCGATCATTCTCCGCCCGAGCGCGCTGGGAGGCGCACACTACCACTGCAGCCGCGTTCACAAGCTCTGCTTTGTGTCCTCGTACGCGCTTGCAAATTTTAATCCCATTTTGGAAAAAGTTTAAAATAATATAATAATTCCGGCACTGTGGCCGTATAGTTTTTTTCGTTAATTCTCGTCACCGGGACCTCCGTATCGTCTTACACCCCGTAAGGGGTGCAATTTTACGACTACAACCGTGGCGGTCGTCCTTATTAAGAGGGCCTAGGCCTCCCCTCGACGCCGCCACCGCCACAGCCAGCTGCCCACGGCGCTCCCCGTGAACAGTCCAACCCCCCGGCCCTGCTCGACCACCTCGCGGCCACATAGGGGAGTACCTGACCCTGCCAGTGAAGCCAGACGGGCACTTTTTTTTAAAATTATCGGAACCACGCCCACGACCTTTCTTTTACCAATATATAAATTTTTTTTTGACTGGTTGTTGCCTTATTTTAAATCCCAACCGTCACAATATATATATATATATATATATATATATATATATATATATATATATATATATATATATAAATATATATATATATATATATATATATATATATATATATATATATATATATATATATATATTTACGGGGTAGAGCGATGTTGCAGTTATATTTTGGTTGTAGCACGAATGGGTCTGCTTGACCGGGAAAGAACCACGCTCTTACGCTGTGTTGAAACTCAGATGCGGCCAACTTATTCCACTCCATTTAACCGTTTGGTTTGAATGCGTGGTAAGTCAACAACAAAAGGTTGCAGACTATCCGATTGTCAGTTGTCCGTTGGTGGAAGGGAGGGGGAGGAATTATATTATGCAATTTCTGCGCACACTCTTCAAAATGAATCCTGTAGAAAACCGAAAGGCAGGCTACTTTGCGACTGTGTTCGAGGCTGGTAAGATTAGTTTTAACCAAATTCGGGTCACGAATAAGCCTCTATGCACCCCATTGAGTTTAAAGCTGCTAGGTGGCATTTTGCAGCACCAGCGCATATATGGCAGAATAAACTTGCACTTTATGTAGAGTGCACTTTATATAAAGTGCAAGTTTATGTAAGCAGCTGTCTCGGCGTGAAGTATCACCGCACCTTTGCAAGAATTCCTAGCTTCATTGCAGCTGCTTTAACCTTGGACTCAATTAGCCGCTTGAAGTTCAGATTTGAGAATATCTCAACCCCCAACAACTGAAGGCAGTCGGTGTATTCCAGTGATACATTTCGGAAAGAAGGAGCCAAGATGAGCTGGCTCTTTTTTGCAGTGAAGAGACACGCTTGTATTTTGAAAGCGTTGAAAGACTGACATCGCTCCATTCGAAGACTGCCCGTAGTGTAAGATTCACGCACTCTACGAGGCATTCCATCTTAGTCTTCAACGCATGTGCGATTCAAATCTTAACCGAGGATAAGTGTAGATGTCTATGAGCCATAAAATTCACTATATTATTTTTTTGACATTTTTTTTAGATATTTGACATTTATGTATCAACATTTACATAATTAATGAAATTTTAACATGTATTTATTGTAATTTAAAAACTTGGTGCTGAAATATTTTTAAAAGATTTCATCATTACTTTTCTTGAATAATTTAACCTCATTAAATTTCAATAATATTTTTTGAATATTGTAAAGATATTACACGTCAAAATAACGGTAGAATGTAAGATCTCACTAAGAAATAACACCATTAAAATAATATGTACTACATTCTGGCAATTAATACATTTGAATTTAACCATCACGTGGACCGTGTGGTCGCTTGTCACCCTTATAAAAATGAAATAAATGTGAAATACTATAATTTTTCTTTATACGGTTAGGCTAATAAACATAGTCATAACTTATATTAAATATTTTCATTGTAACGAGCGAATAAGTAGTAAAAGATTTTATCATTATTTTCATATAAGGTATGGCGACCGTGGGAAGTCCGAGATATTTTTAAAATACCAAAATTGTGTAAGAGCAGGTAATGTGAAGAAGTCCAAGTACCAGTGGCCTAAATCCCATTTTAAAGTTATATAATATTATGAAACACGGTTAAATTTTACCCAAGTCTACTTTCGACCTTATTATTATAATATAAGTGCTTCACCGGTTCTAGTACGAAAAGTAAATACGAGCCACGCGTGACGATTAAGGCAAATCCTTCTTACAGTGGGGGAAGCAAATTTTTTATAGAATAAGGGTGCTAAATAAACACACAGCTCACCTGATCGTAATTAAGAATCAAAATGCAGACACGTCGTCGACCCTGAGGAGAAAGACGGAATGCCTTGTATCCAATAAAAAGGGTCTCTGGTTCTCTTCACTAACCATACAAAACGCAGCAGCATTAAGCCGCTATCTTACGCTGGTATTTTGTAAAAGTGAGATCCTACACCGGTTGAGTCGACCCGTACTTGTTATAACCATATAATTAGCTAAATAGTAGCATGCATCTACTATATAAAAATATGATTAGCTTTACCATTATGTGTATGCAATATGCATGAATGTAATCGAATTTTGTTATTCTGTTTGTATCCGTTTCCGATTCTTACGCATGCATTAGTGACTATCAATGATCAATTTTAATTTGTGTTAATAATTATCTACATTTTATCCAAAGTTCACTGTTGATTGCCTCTTTTGTAGATTGTCGAATAATGAATGATTTTATTTATTTTTCGTTGTTTTCAACAAGATGCTGCTACTCGTTTATTGTTGCAACCATTTTCAAATGCCATCATTAAATACCAGCTTAATGCTATACTGTTTCATATGGAAGTGTCGAAAGAACTGGAGACCCTTTTTACTCTAATCAAGACATTCCATCCCATTTTTTTATTAATTTAATTAATTTAATTACCACTGGGTGGGATTTGTGCTCGTTTGTCACCCCCTATTAAAACTAACCCTCTATCTCTTCATCAACCTACGGGATGATGGGTTATTGAATATTCTTAATTCGCTTAAATTAGTTTATATTAATTTAAATGATTCTTTGTTACGAATGAAACCCGAAGTAACAAAGGGAACGTAATGCTTTGAGCGTTCGACTTTAATGGAAATTATAGGGGTGTGAGTCCAGGCGAACTGGCTTACTTATATCGGTCCAGTAATGCAGTTAACGAGCATTTTAACGGCCCGCATGATGCTCTTAAGTCAATTGATCATTTCCTCTACAGACGGCGGCGGTAGTGCGCATCTCTCTTTACTTTGTCGATTTTCACTCACGCAACGTTAGCGGAGAGATGCGATTATTTGCAGTACCTACCGCGTGCACTTGTTGTACTAAATATTTTAATTATAAAGTCTTCATAATTTTTTTTTAGTAACAAGTGTATTACGTATTCGTTTATTACGTTCAGAGAAGCGGCGACTCTTTTTAAGAGAAAAGATAATTCCATTTTAGTTCGCATCACATCTAATGATGTGATAACGTATTCCGCTTTTTATGCTTAATTGCACTTCTACAAAAATGTCGTTTAATGTTTTTATTTAAACAGACAGCTGTAAAAAAATAACTCTTTCTGGTTATTCGACGATGATACCCTTTTGAATGATGTTTTTTATTGAAGTGACGTCTCACGTGACGAGTTACTAAATATGAGTACTTACTTCAATATCCTTCCAGCCTCAGGGTTCCTGTAGATATCACATTTGTGAAGTGGACGTGACGGGTCCCCGGGAATGAACTGTCCAGTCCGAGTACACAAGGCTCTGTGGATCTGGAACTGCAGGACAGTGCTCACGAAGTATCTGTGGACAAGAAATCTTTTATTAATATTAATTGAAAATAAAGAATATACAAGATTTTTTCATCCCGCTATAACTTCGTATGTAATGTTCTTTTATTTATTTTTGGAAAACGAACAACAGATTTTCAGAAGTTTTCATGTTTTTTAAAAATTATGTTACTTTTATACGTGGTAGAGCCATGCTGCAATTATATTAGTAGATAGTTGTAGCACGAATGGGTCGGCTCGACCGGAGAAGGACCACGCTCTCACAGAATACCAGCGTCAAATAGTAGCCTCATGCTGCTGTGTTACGTATGGTGAGTGTAGAGAACCGGAGACACTTTTTACTGGAAACGAGACCTTTCCTCTTAGTCCTCACGGGTGACAACGCATCTACATTTTGATTCGTAATCGAGGATTGATAGATAGGAGAGAGGAAAACTTTACCCATTTTGAAGCATGTTGCGCGCACACGGAGGAGTGTGAGATTTGACATAGTTAATTAAAGTTTAAATGGAGAAGAGTGTAGAAAATTATATGAATATATATGTAACAAATACATAATTTTGTAAAGGAATAAGAGTGACAAGCGAGTATACAGTCCTTCTGTCAGTAAGTGGATGCTGTGACCCATAAACATCTACATTTATACTCGATTAAGAATCAAAACGCATATGCGTTGTCACCCATGAGGACTAAGATGCAATGCCTCGCTTCCAGTAAAAAAAGTTCTTCGATTCTATACACACACCAAACGAAACACAGCAGCATAGCACTGCTGTTTTACGCCGGTATTCTGTGAGAGCATGGTCCTTCCTTGGTCGATCCGGCCCATTCGTGCTACAACCATAATATAGTTGCAGCGTAGCTCTACCACGTAAAATCTGAATGTTTAATTTTATACAATGTATAAGTATTTGCATATCTATCTAGTATCTATTACAAACCATTTAGGCTGTTTACGGAAAACACGAATTATGTGTATCTAGGTTAGATTTAGCATTTATGCCGTTCTATCAAGCGACTTTCGCTTGATGTTATTCACTATTGCGATGTGTTGAAATATTACTATGATCAAATTTATATTTTCAATTGCGGTAGTGTAATCTCGATCTATAACGAAACATTCATCGTTAGTTATCTAAACACATAAATAAAATTGATGTGTTTATCCCTACTGAAATAACTGTCTTTTATAAGGCTGGCGATGCTATTTGCATGCTATTAAGAAACAGGATTTTTAAAGAAATCGTATAATTGACAAAATGAATTATCTTTGATGAATATTAAATATACCGACTGCCACGTTGGTCTACTGGTTGTGGTAGTGCGACTACTAATCACGAGGTGCCGGGTTCGAAGTGTGAGTCGGGCCAACAAAATCAATTACTCAGTTTTTCCTTTAAGAAAATCTCAGTAGCTGCCCGGCGTCAGGAAGTTGGCGATGTCTCAACCTTGCCAAGCGAATTCGAGGCGGGAAGCCAGTTTTAAATATTCAACACAAAAAACAACTAGTACATCATCATCATCATTTTCAGGGTTGACTGGCAGTCTTACTATAAAGAATAGCAGAATTAATTAATAAATAGCTTTAGTCTAGACAAGATGTTGGTCAGTCCAGACGAAATAACAGTCATAAAAGCAACCCTACAAGCTAGTAGCTACAAGCTGATTTAATAAGCCTTATTAATTGTAATTATATTCGATTGGTATTTTTAAACGTTACTAAAACTTAACCAACTTTGCATAATTAGTTCCAGTGACTGAATTATTGTTTCCAACAGTTACTTGGCTCAGAAATTTTAGCGCTCCTCTAATAAATTTGAACATAATGTGGATCGCGTAGATCGTGTAATGGCGGTGTAAGAACATCCACTACCGCATATCATCACGCTGGTATCGTAAGAGGCGACAGGAGGAAACAAGCCAGGAGATGGGCAGCCGCGTCTTTTTAATAACGACTAAAAATAAAAATAGAAACTGTCGGTCGTAGACTTGCAGGTCAGAAGTGAAAAATTCTTAGCTTCACAAACTTGTGAACATTATTTGTGGGTTGTTAAGAAATATTTTTAGTATGTATTTTTTATTAGAAATTATTTTTATCAACTTAAAATTTTCATTTATTGCACTGATTTACATGAAAATGAATTATTATTATCTATATAATATAAAAAATGTAAATACATCTCAAATTTATAGAATTTAATCAATTGGATTTTCAACATTACTTTCATCAATTTTATATAATATCTGAGCGTGACAGTCACGCGATTTCAGTGCTTTATTCCTATCCCAAAAGTTCCCAAAGTGCTTATAGAAGTTTTCACTCCAAAAACTGTGGTTGCGAACCCGCTTGTCAGCGTAGCAGCTGTGGCAAGTATCAACAATGAGGCAATTTATGGGTTGCCTTGCATATTTCCAGCTGTGGACTTTAATAGGCTGCAATGGTAGTATGGAATAGAGCTTGTAATTCGCGCTAAAATTGCGTTAAATAACCTGATACTATACATTTATTTGAAAACATTTTAAATATGTAGAAAATGGTAATATTTTACAAAGAGCGTTTAGGTATAAATATCTTGGCCATGTTCTGACTCCTCGTCTCAGGGATGATGATGACATTGAGAGGGAACGGAGGGCGTTGTCAGTAAGAGCGAACATGATAGCTCGCAGGTTTGCACGCTGTTCAAGGGAAGTTAAAATAGCCCTATTTAGAGCTTACTGCACGCCATTTTACACGTGTAGCCTGTGGGCTAGATATACTCAAAAGGCTTACAACGCCCTCCGAGTACAATACAACAACGCATTTAGGGTGCTGCTGGGACTGCCTCGCTTCTGTAGTGCATCAGGGATGTTCGCGGAAGCGCGAGTGGACTGCTTATACGCGACCATGCGCAAGAGATGCGCGTCTCTGGTGCGCAGGGTGCGGGGGAGTAACAATAGTATCCTGAAAGTGATTGCTAGCAGGCTGGACTGCCTATACATGTGCCATTGTAGCGCCATATCGGGTGGATTGGTGAGAAAATGGCACATATAAATATAACTGTATTTTTTTTTATTTTTATACTTCACATAATTATATGTAATAATAATATTATGCTTACTAACATAGCTATAAGTTTAATTTATAAGTAATACTAACAAAATATGAGCCTTTGTTGCTTGAATAAATGAAATGAAAAATGAGAATCTCGTTTCTTTACGATGATTTCCTTCACCGTTAATCACGTGATAAATCAACACTTGTATTATTAATTAAGGGTGACAAACGAGCACACAGTCAATCCAACAGTAAGTTAATGCTGTGACCCATGGACACAATCCATCAAATTACATAAAGTAGTTTAAATTAGTCTGTTTTAAATAAAGAAATCCCGTGGAAAACATGTGAATTAAAACGTAAAACATGGAATTTGTCAAATTTTGCGAAAACAGTGGCGCCGTGAAGAACTCTTTTTGTGACAAAGACTTTTCTTTAAACTCGAAGTTATCAATAGAGCACGTTTTTCACGTTTCGTAATAAGAACGTATATCAATAACACGCCTGAGATCTTAGATAGTATGCCTTAAAATGGGCTTGCTTTTGCCAGAGCCGTTAAGACAATTGTAATAAAATAAAATTAAATAAAAGAAAATGAATCGACACAAAATCTTTTTATTTTTCATTAAATTATCGATTATATTACTGTTAATTTAAATTAACAAATATTTGTTTTACCAAACACATTTTTCTTGAATGTGCAACCGATTCCGAATTTCCTCGGATTCGAATATGGAATTCTGCAAAAAAGTTTCATTTTCAATAAAAGGATCAAGAAAATATCAAAGTCTAGGAAGAAAGCCCACAAGGCGTAGACGGATTAGTTAACTTTAATGCTAAGTAATTAAGTTAAACAAGTGTCTCGGGACATTAAAATGCCTCGCTCGCGGCTTGAGAAAAATACGTAAATAGGGAAACAGTCTAAGAGAAAGAACCTCTGAAGCTTGCGTTGCCTAATCAGAAGGTTTTGCTACTATACTATTGACTATTTAGGATACAGAGAAGCCAGCATAGTTACAGGTTGTGAGGCATTTCATCTTAGTCCTCATAGATGACAGCGAATCTGTGGCCCAGCACAAACATCAAGCAAAGATGAAATCAAATCAAATCAAATAATTTATTTGTAAAACATAGATAAAAGTTACAAACACGGTGTAAAAGGTTATGATACACTCACAGAATACCAGCGTCAAATAGTAGCTTAATGTGGCTGTGTTTCGTATGGTGAGTGTAGAGAACTGAAGACCCTTTTTACTGGAAACCAGGTATTCCACCTAAGTCCTCAAGAATGACAACGCATCTGCATTTTGATTCGTAATCGAGGATAGATGTAAATGTCTATGGGCCACAGCAACCACTTACCATCAGGTGGACTGTGTGCTCGTTTGTCATCTAATCCTATAAAAAAATGTTTCACCTTAAAAGGCATACAAATATTTTGTCATCATCATCACCTGGCATTATTAATATTAGTATTCACTAGCATAACTATTTCAATTATAATTAGACTGTTTAGAAATTACTATCTACTATAAATTATTATCTTAATTATCAATTATATAATTCTTAATAACATAAAGATGAAAATATAATAAATAAATCGGACCGTAATTGTAGGTACTAAAAACCATCTTTTTATCTTCGAAATATTCGTTGATAAAGTAGTATGCTTTATTTATTAAAAAAACCCAAAAGCAATTTCTGAAATTTGTCTCTATTATCTGTCTCCTTGATGTTTTTTGGGTTTATTAAAAAATTTAGGAGCGATACCCAGGAAACTTTTTGAATACAGGGCTGTTTTATAAGGTTTTATACGTAGTGTGTTCCTACGAAGTTTATTATTAGTGTTTTCAAAAATATGCTTAATCTTTTCCCAACAAACATAGCTATTTCGAATAATAGCTATGTTTATAATAATATTTCGAATATATAAAGATGGTAGGATTAGTATGTTAAAATCTATAAAATGTGGTCTGCAGCTGTCAGTAACCTGCAACTGACATACTGCTCGTAAACATTTCTTTTGCGCTTTAAAGACTAATTCGCGTTTTGGGGAGTTTCCCCAAAATATTATACCATATCTCAATGTTGAGGAGACGTATGCATGGTGGGCGGTTATGACTGTTTTACGTTTTGTAATTTTTATAAGGTTATGTAGCGCATAGTGGTTTTGATTTATCTTTTTCATTATGTGTTTAATACATTGAGTTATATGTAAAAAGTACTAGAGAAGCTATTCCAAACAAAAAATGTGCACTACTCTGTATCCGCATATACCTAAACGCGCGAAAACTATTGTCATAATAAATAATTATTGTTTGTTTAGATTGTATTGTTAATCGAGTAATTTTTTTTAATTTTTGTTTATTTTGCATATGTGCTAATTTAATATAAAATTATTAGCGCCGCTCCGCACTGCATGAATATCGAAGCCACGATAACAAGTGTACGGATTGCAGTACAGTTTAGTTGGACATAGTGAATGTTGGGAATGCCATATCTAACGGCGCCTCTACACGTTGGCCAACACAGTGGCGAATGTAGTGGCCAATAGCATTGGCCAACGTGTAGACGGGGTGTTTGGGCTTCATTGGTACGTATTGGAACGATGGCCCGCAAGTTGGCGCGAGATCCGTGTGGTGTCGGTTTTTTACAAAAGATCAAAGGATTGTTGGCAGAGTTTGGTCGCCGCGTCCACACGTTGGCCGCGCGTTTAGTTTGCTACAAGCTCCCAGAGTGATTACACGCATCTGATTTAAATTTTATATTTAAGCTTAGTAGGGTGGATGCCCTAATTACCGGCCTTTTAGTGCCAATTTCAACTTTAAACATTCCTATTACTTTAATTAGTGCGATTTAATTATTATTAAACATTTGTTTTAATTAATAAGCTATTTATCAAAAAAATTAACGTTTTTTTTACAAACAGATTATTACGAGAACATTTTTGAAATGAAAAAAAAATGAAGCACGTCGTTTATACGTGGTAGAACCATGCAATTATATTAGAAGTATAGTTGCAGCACGAAGGTCGGCTCGACCGGGGAAGGACCACGCTCTCACAGGATATCAGCGTAAAATAGTAGCTTACTGATGCTGTGTTTCGTATAGTGAGTGTAGAGAACCTGAGACCCTTTTTAAAGGAAACGAGGCATTTCATCTTAGTCCTCACGGGTGACAACGCATCCGCATTTTGATTCGTAATCGAGGATAGATGTAGATGTCTGTGGGCCACAGTAACCACTTACCGTCAGGTGAACTGTGTGCTCGTTTTTCACCCTATCCTATAAAAAAACGTCGATTTCCTATAATTTAATCGTGCAAGATTTCGAATCATCATCATCATTACAGCTCTTCACAAGTCCACTACTGAACATCCTCCAACACCGACTGCCGCAAAGCATGGTCCTGAGCCACTTTGCTCGTCATGAGTTTTTCATTTATGTTCTAAGTTATAATTAGTACCTATTATTAAGTCAGTGTTAATTATATTTATTGCTATTGTTTTTGTCTTTCTCAAAAAATAATTAAATTACCAAATAAATTATAAGGTGTTTTTTATATACATCAAATGTCTGATAGAAAAGCAAGTACATGTTTTGCTAAACTTTAAAATCAAAACCCAATTTTAAAACATAGACTAATCGATTATAACTCCTTTAACTTTAAAATAAGTTAGGTTCTTATTAATGGTATTTATTCTAGTTTAAGATGCATGTAAAGAATAAATAAAGCTAATCGTATATCGTATATCTATTTACAGCCCCATTAATATCCACTATTCTTTTATAATTATTTTATAAAAACGTTACCCCCACACTTGGATTTTCTCCTGTATCGCGGAGGCAGCTTAAAAACATAAATTGCACAAGGACACACGTCCAGACCTGAAACAATTATTTGTAGGATATACAAATACTTGTTCCGTACGGGATTCAAACCCGCGGCCCCCGGCACAGACACTCATTGCTAAGCCACTGCGCTACGGAGCCGTCGTCTAAAATAAAATAAATTTGTCCGCACATTGGCCCGAACGGAAGCAAACTGAACGACGTTCCAACGTGTGGACACCGTCACCAACTCTCGGCCAATATATTCGCCACTACATTCGCCACTGTGTTGAGCCAACGTGTAGAGGCGACATAATGCGTAGTACACAATGATATTATAAGACTTTTACTTATAATTTTATTGGTAGTATATATGTGTCGATGGTTCAACATGTTTACTCCATGTCATTCCATGTCAGAGTGTTTAACGTTGGTTGCAGACGTCCATTGGCGACATACAATTACCATCAAGTGGACTTTAAATTAATTTGTCCCCTGAATAATAATATTACAAAGTTTACTTCCTCTTCGCCACAAATAAAATGTCCTATATAACGAAAGAAAAAAAGCGGGTTTCTAAATGTTATTTTATTGTTTACGGAACCTCAAGTACGTATATCTAAATGTAATCAGGTTGTACACACCGACTGCAATGCTATTATTATAGTGGTCATCGACATGTAGTTTGACAAGAATGCGCGATGAAACAGACGGTTTTTTTATTTGTACTTGTGACGAAATTTATGTTCGTTTTTACTTTGTTTCGTTTTCTGGAATAATCCGATGCTTTTAAACATTCTTTCTGATACACAACAGCACTGTTAGGCTGATGTTTTAAATAAATAAAAAACAAATAAATATTACTTATAAATATAAATAGTTGTTATTTAACGATATATTGTAGACTTTAATAAAACGTTACTTGGTAACTTTTTGTACCTATAGAAATTTATCTTTAACATGCTAAAGTAATTTTTGTACTTAGTCACTTCGTGACAATTTTACTTTGGGGGACAACGGGACACATAGCTTATAAGCGAGACTGTCATGTTAGTTATACACCAATCTATCGGAAATTATTTAGTTATTGAAGTTAATAAATATAAAGAAAATTAAGAAATTGTTTTTTAATAGTTGCCAAGAATTAAAAAAAAAACTAGTTACTGTATTAACACAGAGCTAACGACTAGTAGAAAAATGGTGAAACGAGCTTCACATTTTACTTATTACAAAAGTAGTAAAATAAATGGCGTCCAATTACGCACTGCTATGATAAATTATTACGAGTTATTACATAAACTGTACGGACAAGGTGGGTAGGTAACAGCCAGGTTACCAGCGCCATTGCTAATAACGGAGCTTACTGTGTCTACATTCAGATTAGGACAGTAGAGAGCACGACTTAACCGCAGTTATGTGTATTTTTTGCAAGTTTGATAGGAATTTTCATTTTATTTTATTAGGAAAACTTATAACTATTACTAATTAACAAGTCCAAAAGTTTACAGTAATAAAAAATCCAACGGCCTTAAAAAGATATCTTTTTATCATACATCACTTCTACAACTAAGATGAAAAACAGCCTCCATCCGGGATATCTGTAGTCGGTGTGTAAAGGTGACCACCAGGGTCCATTTTTTATAGAATAAGCGTGAAGAACGAGTACAAAGTCCAGCTGATGGTAAGTGGATGCAGTGGCCCATAGACATCTACATTTTACTCGATTAAATCTTCTGTCTTCATTAATATGTATATTAAAAACATACTTTGAACAAAAAGCTCAGATGAAGTAAAAAATGAAAAAGAAAAAACGACTTTAACTTTCAACTAAGAAAAATAAAATTATTTCACATTCTGAAGTCGGTGTTAAGATAAAGTGGACAAGCGAATCAAAGTCTTTTATCCGAGCACCATATATGGAAAGACCACTTAAGTTATAACCTATATAATAAAAAAATCATCACAATCGTTACAAAATGTGCGAAGACATCGCGTTACGTACATACAAAAAAAAATTCTTCGTGGTAGAGCCACGCTGTAGCTATATTATGGTTGTAGGACGAATAGGTCGGTGGACTGGGAAAGGACCACGCTCTCACAGAGTACCAGCGTAAAATAGCAGCTTAATGCTGCCGTGTTTCGTATGGTGAGTGTAGATAATAATAATAATAATAATAATACTTTATTTTCAGACTTTGTCCATAAAGATGTTAGTAGAATAATAACTACTTAAAACTAATGTTAGTATTTAACTTTTTTTTTAAACTTAACAAATTAAATATCGCTCCTACGTTACAAATATCTTATTTATTCAATTTTATATGTAGGCTCAACCAGTGTTTCATAATGGCAGAATCCCACCTATCAGCAAGTGTATTCAGGATGCTGTTGGTAGATGTACGTAGTCGATTCATTAATGAAGCGGACCTTTTACGTATTATGGCATGAAAGCCATCCGTGTGTGCCTCGACGAACATGGCAGAGGCACTACAATAACGTGGCAATCCTAACAGCACCCTGAACGCATTATTGTATTGTACACGCAGGACATTGTATGTCCGCTGCGTGTATCTGACCCACAAGTTGCATGTGTAAAAGCACTGACAATAAGCTTTAAAAAGCGTAACTTTAACTTCTTTAGTACATCGTGCAAACTTGCGGGCCAGCATATTACAGCGAACAGCCAACGCCCTGCGTTCCCTTTCTATATCCAAGTCATCCTCTAAGTCCTCTGTTACCCAGTGGCCTAAGTACTTAAATTTGACGACTCTGTTCAAAGGACTATCACAGAGCTTAACAGTAAGCATGGTGAGCTGCCTTTTAGTGCCTGAATTAAAAAACATGAGCTCGCTCTTCGTTACATTATACTTGAGCCCATGGGTCTTTGCGTAGGATTCACAGATCCCTAGCAGCTTTCTGAGTGCACCTATCGTGGGGCTCAGCAGCACCATGTCATCTGCATAGCTTATGTTATTTATGCAAACTCCGTCTATAGAACAACCGACCTTAGTGCTGCTGAGCTCCACAATCAACTGGTTTATGTATAAGTTGAAAAGCGTAGGTGAACTCAACCCTCCTTGTCTCACCCCGCATTCCAGCCCATACCCCTCAGAAAAGCTGCTACCCCATCGCACATAATTTATTTGGTTACTATACCAATATTTAAATACGGAGACAATTTCCTGGGGCAAGTCAGTCTCCTCCTGTAACTTTCGCCATAAAATGTCATAAGAGACTAGATCAAAAGCTTTTGATAGATCCAAAAAACAGGCATACACCGGCGTTTTCCTATCTGTGTAGTACCGAACAGTCTGCTTAAGACATAAAATTGCACTCTCTGTGGATAGTCCAGGTCTGAACCCAAATTGAGCATCATGCAGATGAATGTGCTTTCTCAATTTCCTATCAAGCAGACCGTCCAGCACCTTAGCCACTATGGTGGCTAGTGAGATTGGCCTGTAATTATTTAAATCCGATATATCTCCTGTTCTGTTCTTTATGATAGGCACCACAATTGTCTTCATGAGATCAGTCGGAAGATACTGATGCGCTATACATAAACTTAGAAACATAGCCAACACTCTTGGCAGATGGGCACCAGCATGTACCAGATGTTCAATGCTAAGCCCGTCATGCCCTGGTGACTTACCTCTAGTCATAGAATTTATTACTTCAAAAACTTCTTTGGCAGAGATCCTTACACACGATCCACCTGCAAAACGTCCACCATCGATTAATCTCGATGACGGACGCCGCGGTGACTCTACTTTAAAATGCTCTTTAAATAGATTGGCTATGTCTCCAGGCTGGTTGTGACCCTGAATATTAGCGGGAAGGCTTGACTTGGGATTCAGTTTATTCGTAAGTTTCCAGAATTCTTTAAATTTCTTTTGCGAATGACTTGATGCGATCTTATCCATTCTTAATTGCTCTTCGTGATTTTGACACCATTTTAACTTTGACTTGAAATTCCGTCTTGTTTCACACATTTTATTATAATAATAACCCGAAGATAGCTTACCGTATAAGACCCACGTTTGAAAGGCAAGTCGAGCCTCCCCGTGGGCGTCTCTAACGTATTTATTCCACCCCACAACATATTTCTTATTCCTTTTGTTATTACAACTGATCTGAGCTGATTCTCTAAGAATAGTAACAATATTACTGTACATATTATCTAAAATTAATTTGTGATTATCATTAATACATATATTATTACAACAATTCATAAACTCCTGTGGAAAATTTACCTCTTTTAATTTAGAGTGACACAATTTTTTATAAGTTTCTATTTGGTTATTATTTCTGACACCCCAAATTATTTTATTATTACAGAAATAGCTTACCACATTTTTTGATCTCAATAAGTTAATATATTATAGATATTGTAGAGAACCCGAGACTCGTTTTACTGGAATCGAGGCATTCCATCTTAGTCCTCACGGGTGAGAACAAATATCAGTGGGCCACAGCATCCACTTACCATCAGGTGGACTGGGTGCTCGTTTGTCACCCTTATTGTATAGAAAAGGTAGACACACTCACAGACATCTACATCTATGAATATTAAGATGGAATGCCTCGTTTCTAGTAAAGAGGTTCTCCGGTTATCTACACTCACCATTCGAAACACATTTACATATAATTTAGAGTCCCGACATTCCTTAGTTTTATTTCGTTGTAGGTATATTGGCGTAATTGCAAGAAACCGTTATGATAATTTAGAGGCATTATACAAAATACAAAACTGGGTAGTCGTATCAATTTATCAAGTATTCTTTTTGAGCGAAAAGTTGCCTAATTTAGACAATCAGTTTCTAAATTCCTCTAATTATGTTTAACAATGTATTGCAAGTTTACAAAATATTTAGGAATTTCTTAGCAAATTTATTAGCCTGTTATTCGAGCGTACATGCGATAATAATGCTATCAATCAATTGATCAGTTACACAATGATCCGGTTAAAAGTTAATCGGTGCGTATTAGAAAAGATTCTATTACGTTTATTGAAAGGAGGGTGCATTACAACTGTAAGCGTTATTTATACATTTAGTAAATATAGATTGTGTTTATTGGTGGCGAGAACGGGAAAGATAGAAAGAGGGACAGAGAGAAGAATGTTGTTTAACAGTTTTTCAAAATTATTGATCATATTTATATGAATGAATCATAGTTTTATTTTAACGAATTTTTCACGTTTATTGTCACACGTTTTTGACGCTTTGATTGCTTTGTAACACCAATGGTACGGGGGCACTGTGATTTTTTAACTTCCTGATATCATAGTAACCCTGGATACCTATTTAGCTTGTATTATTATAGTTTTTTCATCTGGTTGGGTTCTATAAATATATAATTAAAAATAAAAATGAAAATATAAATATACATTAATATCAATAAAATAAATAATAAAATAAAATAAATACAAGAAACATATAAATAAATAAATGCCCAACCAAATGGTAGCCCTTGGCAGGGGAGACCAAACGGCCGAGGGTTAGGGGGAAAGAGAAAGAAGTCTCGGAAAGGGTTTTTAAGTTGACGGACATAGATAAATCTATGCCCTCAAAGTTAGCAACCCTTCCCCTTTCGACATGGAGGACCACACACTTATCCGATCCCAGCTCCATTCTAATAGAATTGCTAAAATCACAAGCGATTTTTAGCAATTCCACAAGATGGGAGGGACTGGAGGCGAACAATTTGAGAACATCCATATAGAAAAGGTGGGTCACTTTTTTTGTTGTACCTCCTTTCCGAAGCTGAAAACACCTACCAGAGCTCTCCAGTAAAGTACTGAGAGGGTTCAAAGAGAAGCAGAACCAGATTGGACTCAGACAATCGCCCTGGAAGATACCCCTTCTTATCCTTATGTGGCTTTCCGCAGCCGTCATCCGCTCGCCCAGATGACAAAGGATCGTACTCCACTGCCCCATACACTACCCGAGGAAGTCTCTAACTGTACAGTTAAACTTGTACAGCTCGAGGACCCTCTTTAGCCAAGTATGGGCCACCGAGTCGAATGTCTTTCTACAGTCTATCCAGGGAGCGGAGAAATTCCGACGATATTGTTATTATTATTACTTGCATTGTTATTATTTGTAGACCAATACGTGCAGGTGGATTTCACACGTCCTCGAAATATATTATTTCTCAGATATCCAGGTTATTATCACCAGGTTCTCTATCACCTCGCAAGTTATAATCACGGTGATTTACTTAAACATTGTTTATAGCTATTGCAATCAATAAATCAATTTGTGGCTACGAAGAAGAAACATAGACTGCTCGCGTGCTAAGAAATTAACGGCAAACGGAGCCACTGCTACCACGTATTTTAAATGATGTGTTCGCCTAAGGACTGATTTTTAATCGAGGGATAGAAATGAATCAATCGATAAAATAAAACACAAAAAATTTAAAAATTAGAGTTCTATGAATAAAATAGCTTAATTGTTTTACTTTTATATTCGGTATTTATTTGATGGATAATTTTTATCTAACATTAAAATAATATTATAAAATTATTTTAATTATTTGTGCTACTAAATATGTCACATTAATAAAAGAATGCGTAGCGACTTTACCCGCTGTTACTCTATCTGCACATTCGTTATGCGAATAATATGTTTGGATGTGTATCTTATTTGATTTATCGATAAAATGTAGCTTAACAGGATACGTAAAAGTGTTGTAACCATGGAAGCTCCTTACTTTCACATGTTATGTTCAAATTTTGTACAAATTAATTAGTCACGCACTTTAATATCGATAAATTACCTTTTGATATAGTCAAACTGAGTCGCGAAGATTATCGGAAAATTTATAGTCGGTATTCTGTTTTTTTTGGGCATAATAACACGCTGCATGAGTTTACCAGTTAAATAGATGGGTTTATGACCGCCAGAGACAGACCAGATTGGAATTGCAACTTTTGTTACGAAAGTTTATTGAGTTAGCGAATTGTTGCAAAGAGTGTGATTTAATGTTTCTTTTAACTTAAAAAAACTGCTTTGAAACTATTTAACCACGCAATGGCGGTGTAAGAATATCCACTCTGAGTACTCGATATCATTCCATGGAGATCGTAAGAGGCGAAAGACGGAAACACATCAAGAGATGGGCAGAAGCGTCATCATAATAACATCTAGAAAATGGTTGTTTGTCAAACCACCTGCCAAGCGTGGCAACTATAGCAGATGTCCCCCTATAAGGCAGACTGTGGGGAGGCCTATGTTCACCAGTAGGCTTTTAATGGGCTGCAATGATGATCATGGTGAAAACATTTAATCATTTTTTTCCTTCATAAAGTTACCTTTTACTTTTAAGTTCTGGGTTGGAAATTTCACCCATATCGTGGAGGAGCCAAACGTGCATAAATTGCTTATACATAGATAAAATATCTAGGACCGGATTTCAATTATTTGTAGGCTTAATGCTTAGCCACTGTGTTACTTAGCCGTTGGGAATTGAAATATAATTTCCGTCTGACCCAAATTATAGGCACTCTAATTCTCTATTTTGCAGCATAAGTCGTAATATTAGTGTATAATCTTTTTTCAATTTAAGTCTTAAAATAGAATACGGAATTTAGCTCCAACAATATTTTATTAACAAGTAAAGGTTACGAATGAGTGCACAGGTATCCGGTTACCATGTTGTATTCCATAGACATGCGTACGTCTGTTCTCGGTTAAAAATTTAAATCAAGATGCGTTTCCACCTCTGCGAACGTTTAATGTAGGATGATAGAAACAAGGAATGACTCGTCCTCATTAAAAAGGGTCTGTAATAAGTAAAAGTACTGAAGACTATTTTTACTGATATATTTATTGGTTTTTAATAAGGCATTCCATCTGAGTTGTAAGGGTTTATTATACGGTGACAAATGAGCACACAGTCCACTTGATGGTAAGTGGATGCTGTGGCTATGGGCATAGACATCTACATTTATCCTCAATCAAGCATCAAAATGCAAATGCGTTATCTCCTCTGAGGACTAAGATGAAATGCCTCGATTCCAATTAAAAGGGTCTCCGTTTCTTTACACTCACCATACGAAACACAGCAGCATTAACCTGCTATTTTACAATGGCATTCTGTGAGAGCGTGGACTTTCCCCGGTGGAGCAGACCTATTCCTGCTACAACTATACATTTAATATAGCTACAGAGTGGCTTTACCACGTTAAAAAGGGCGTGATAACGCTTCTGCATTTTTATTCTTAATCAAATATAGATATTATGGGAGTCTGTGGGCCGTAGCATTCACTTATCATCATGTGGGCCGTTTGTCACCCATACTTCAATGAATCATCTACAGGAGACCATGAGATCTTTCAGGATATTCTCACAGTCATCTCTCATGCCACCCAAGCAAAATATATCACGATAAAGCTTTGAAAGTATTATGCGCGTTAATCAAATTCTATAAACGTGACAAGAAGCAGATTTATCAGGACGAGGGTTCTCTCGCACTCTGTAGCTCGCCAATCCAGCGTGGTTGTGTAAACATATACATACGCCGTATGGCGTCTTCTAGAAAAGGACTATATCCTGGGTTAAGAAAGATTGATATCTAGGGAGAGAAACTAGAAAAAAAATTAGGCAAATAGACCTTCTATTTGCCACATTTTTTAACTTTTTATCCATATACCTACCCGAAAAGGAAAAAATTATTCATTTGCCTTGAGCACATAAATAAACTTGACTGAGAAGAATTCTGTTAATCGCACATATTAAGTGCCACTGGGTAAAATTTCAAAATTTGTTCGCAGTTACCTACTTTTTTTTGGCATTATACTTTGTTGAACTTAATCCGCTGTCCACGTAATCCAGATATACGTTGTGTATATCTGGATAACAATATATTTGAGACCCGTTTCACACCTTCCGCGATTAATTTTAAATAATTGCTCGGATTTGCAAAAATTTGTTTTGTAACGTGTTGCATTAATTCAAGTGAGACTAATTATGACGTGCCGCTGATTTTGTAACAATTAGTTGTGCATGTCATCGTTTGCTTAGTTATCGCTTCCTTAAATTTAGGTCAAATTTCTGTTATTGTTTTAAATAACAAGATATTGCATCTGAGGTGACAACACATTTGCATTTCTTTCTTTCCTTTTTTTCTTTTATTTACCATCTAGCGGCTTGTGTTCTTTGTCACCTATCTTCTTAAAAAATATAAAAATTAACAACATACGTTTTAATTTAATTTTTTTTAACGTTACAAAATATGGCCTTCGTGAACAGGATCCTACTACTATCCACGATACAGGAGAAATTTCTGGTCTGCGCTAGTCTTTCGCTTGTTCTGAGCGTTTTATTTAAATTGGCTACAGATTAAAACATTTTCCTCCCATACTTCAACTTCTTATCGTTCTTAAATCTAATTCCACGCCATCTAAGTAACAGTTTAATTTAGAATATACACGAAATATTTCGAGAAATAAAATATTTTGGAGACATGTGATGTCCGTCGACAGGCACTGGAGCAGTCCTTAGGATTCCGTAACCCTCACTTTCCGTAATTTCAGAAATTAGAGGACGCATGTTCCCAGCAGTAGAATATTGTAGGCTATGTACTACATACTGTACATTGCATTACAACCATCTAAGTTGCGGTCTTCCTCGCATGCCCGATATCTATTTTTTCAACAAACGTTTCGTTCTCTGTAACGATCCGTTTTCTAAAATACGAGGTGATCATTATTCACCTAGCAAGTTAGGATGATTTAAAATGAAAAAAAAAATGTCTAAATGGTATTTCGTTTAAAAAAAATGCTTGTCATGCAATTCATTTGATGCAAAACGACTTGTAAAAGGAAACGAAGCATTTTTAAAATACAGAATCTCAGTATTAATCTTTTTGAATAAAACTATTATTTACGGATTTTATCGCGTTTAATTACTTTTAATTTATTTTTATTATTATCCCGACGTTTCGGGTGCTTTACAGCGCCCATGGTCACGGGGGGGACTGAGATGTTTGACGTCCCAATGTCATAGTTAGTCCGGCTACCTTCAGTTTTTTAATATTAATTTTTGGTCCGATTTACGCAAAACGAGCTTATAGTATCATGAAGTCTTGCAGTGGTATGCTTGGGTTTGGGTTTAATTTTGTTAATTATAGGATCCCAAGCAGATGGTAGCACCCAACCATCTTCTCTATTGAAATTGGGATGTTTTTTAATTTCAATAGCCTCGCGTATCATCCTTGGTAGGAATCGGTATTCTTTTGCGAGAATTTGTGGTTTATCAAATCTAATATAATGGTGGGGACGATCTTGAACATGTTCGCAGACTGCAGACTTCCCGGAGCGTCGGTGCTTCACATCAGCTATATGTTCCTTCACGCGGGTTTATATAGATCTCTTTGTTTGACCTATGTAAGAGAGACCACATTCACAATCTAGCTTGTACACACCTGCATCTTGTAGAGGAATATTACATTTGATGGATGGTAAAAATTGACTAATCTTCTTCAGCGGCTTGTAGTATGTCTTAATGGACGCTCGCTTCAAGATGTAGCCAATCTTGTCCGTGACTCCTCTAACATATGGTAGTAGAGCAGGCGCCCGCTCGACTGTGGCCGGCTTCACTCGTTCACTGTGACGTAGGCGCGGGACCCGAAGCTTGTTGTCTTGCAATACTTGCTTGACGTGCTGAAGCTCCGCGGCCAGATGTTTTCTGTCACAGATCCCTCGTGCTCTCTGAAACAAAGATTTGCCCACGGTAGCTAACTGTGAAGGATGATGGTGAGATTCACCATTTAGATATCGGTTGGTATGGGTCTTTTTCCTATACACAGTGTGACCAATAGTGTTATCAGGATTTCGGATGACTAAAACATCTAGGAAAGCTAAAGAATTATTTGCCTCTAACTCCATTGTGAATTGTATTTTAGAGTTTATGGAGTTAAGGTGGTCTAAAAATGCAGTTACTTTGTCAGATGGTAAAATTGTGAAAGTGTCGTCTACGTACCGCTTGTAGAACCTTGGATTTACAGGAGCAGTAAGAAGGGCTTTCTCCTCAAAGTCCTCCATGAATATGTCAGCGACTATGGGAGACACAGGTGAGCCCATCGCCACACCATCTACTTGCTTGTAGAACTCCTCCTTCCACAATAGATAGCCAGATGTGAGGCAACGTTCAAGTAGTATTGCATATTCTTGAGGCATGTTATTTTCTTCTAGCTTCCTAGTTACAATTGAGATGCAGTCCACAATAGGTAGGCATGTAAATAGTGACTGAACATCAAAACTGACCATAGTTTCATTGTTAGCGAGATGTAGGTCTTTTATCTCACTCACAAAATGGTATGAATCCTTTGTGTGTGCTCTGGTATGTCCTCTTAGTGGTGATAGTATTTTTGCTAAGTATTGTGCCAGCTTATAAGTTGGTGAATCGATCTGGCTCACTATGGGACGTAGTGGAGCGTTTGGTTTGTGTATCTTCGGTAACCCATACAACCTCGGTGGTTTGACACATGATGGTATTAGCGAATTCACGTCGAGACTTAATTTTTCGGAGTATTTCTTTATTAAATCGCTAGTTGTTTTAAGCGTGTTAGTTGTGGGGTCTGTTTTGACCTTTTTATATGTACTTTCGTCCGATAAAAGTTGTTGTATTTTAAAATTATATTCCGACGCGTCCATTACTACCGTAGCATTTCCTTTATCCGCGCGGAGAATCGTGAGTTCTGGTCTGTTCCGTAAGTTATTTAGCGCTGTAAATTCGTCTTTGGGAAGGTTTGGTTTCGGCACTGAACTACGACGTAACAAGGACGAAATATCTTGACGTATGGCCTCAAAATCTTCCTTACCGATATTATTCTTAAACAGACAATCCTCAACACTGCAGATAATTTCTTCGTACGGGATTTTTCGCGGAGTTAATGCGAAGTTTATTCCCTTCGCTAATACTTTCATTGTCGGTTCGTCCAGTGTATGTTTTGATAAATTATAGACAGTGCGTTGTTTATAGTTTGTGTCTATGGTCAACGGTTGTTTATTGTTCTGGCGTTGACTTGGATGTTTGGCATTTGATTTGATCGTTAATTTTTGGTATTTTTCTATTTGTTTATTTTTGCATTCATTGTATTTTGATGTTTCTCGTTTGTTTAAAGTTTCGATGCAATTATTAAAATCAAATGTCGTTAAAATTGTCTTTAGTTCACTGGACAAATTGTCTATGGTGTTGTTTATGAAATGTAAATCGAACCGTTTCTGCTGAATCACCGTCCGTAACAACTTTTTACTTGCCTGATTTAAGATCTTAGCGCTTCCTCGAATGTCCTTCTTTGTTGATATTTTGACACACGTAGGAATGAGATTATGGTCTCTGCATCTCTTCAAGAAATTTAAACATGTTATATATCTTGCGCGCTTGGTTTTAAGATCTTCTAATCGGCGAATTTTATTTGCTATTACCAAATATAATAATAAAATTAATATAATATATGATAATAATAAAAATAAATTAAAAGTAATTAAACGCGATAAAATCCGTAAATAATAGTTTTATTCAATGTGTAGTGTTCGCGTAAATTTAAGTAATCATTAATCTTTTTGGTTTTCCTTCAGTAACAGTAATCTGCTATTATCCAGTAACAGTAATCTGCTATTATCCAAACCATCGTAGGCGGATTTGTAAACATATCGAAGTGGACATTCTACAATCCTCGATGCTTAGAACGCGACATTCCGAGTTTCTTGCAGCATCCATGGTTGCCGGGTTGGTGAGGTGTTTGACGTCCTGATAACATAAACGCCCCAGTTTCCAATTAACTTTGGACGCTTTAAATCGCTTGAAATGTTTAAAGTTTAAAAAAGTTAAAATTAAACGCGATAAAACGTAAAATTAGAAATTATAGTACTTTAATTTTCAGGCTGAGATGAGATGCATGAGAGTAAGCTATTAAAACTATTTTTTTCAAAACCAAAAATTTATTATTGTTAAAATACCGCATGTTAAGAGGGAGAAAATGTTAAAAAGCTTCCAATAAACTGCTGTGTGACCATTCTGCCTACGTCGGATATAAAATACACAGACCAGAGACGGGCAGTTGAATTATAATCTTGGAAATAATTTGTGGCATTTTTGGTACGGTCAATCAAAATATCTCTAGCAATTTAATCAAAAACGCTAACGACTAAAGAATTAAAAACAACCGACTTCAATATAAATACAATGAGAACATAATCAATGAATTCGAAGTCAATTAAATATGCATTATTAAGGATAACTTAAAAACTACTAGTCAGGTCTTTCAAATAAAAAGGAGTTATCAAACTCGGTTTACCCAAAAAAAGTTCTGAGTCGAATTGAGTACCTCCTCCTTTTTGAAGTCGGTTAATAATCCAGTGACACTTATTCTGAACGCGTTCGTCAATAAATACATAAAAGTATACAAAATGAGAATGACTTGATGGAAGCAAATCGACAGGAATGGCCAATTTTTCCGTAATTTTTTACACAAGTGGCTTGTGTAAATGTACGTGTTTAAAATGTCAACCATTTAATACTTACTCGAACATACATATTATGTTCCATATATACCTAAAGCATTAACATAGGGGCTTACATAATGTTACTTTCGGAAGTATTACCATAAAAGGGATTTTGAAACGAACGTGTGATGAATTTGCGTGGATTTGTAATGCTAAGGATTTACATTCGTAGAAATATGAGTGTTTAAATTGACGCTTCACTTTTAAATATACTTTACGCAAAATACATTGACAGAAGTTGTATTAGGAAAATGAGCTGCCACGTCAGAAGTATATATACTCTATCATGGGATGCTTATAGTTTTATGTTTTTTTTTACAGATATTGTAGCTTAGTTACATCTTGGTATATCGGACTTGCCTCGCGTGGAACAGACGTGTATCTTGAACGCTAGTTTAGACGACCAAAATTATACACGATCATTCGAAATGCCGTTGTGACACATCCCATTCCGTACCTGATACACCTTGTATTGGATATAAGTATCGTGATCGGTATGGCAATTGATACTTTATCACTATATGACGGTGTGATACAACCTGATATGCCACGTCCCATCTGTAATTACTTTTTTCCAGATCAACACAGAAGAAGGTCTTGAAAAACTTGGACGTGGAAAATATACGAGCATCGGTGAAAAAGTCTTAAACGTCCACATACATATAAAGAACATTATGCCTATACATTTTATTATTTGGACGCATTTCTTGACACGATACTACTACTGGTACGATTATGCCACATTACGACATTGATTGCCTCGTTGGTCTAGTGGTTGTGGTAGTGTGACTGCTGATCACGAGGTCATGTGTTTGAATCCCGGGTCGACCCAAAAATCAATTATTGAGTTTTACCGTCAAGAAATTTTCAGTAGCTGCTCGGAGTCAGGAAGTTGGCGGTGTTTCACTCCCGTGCCTTGGAAAACACGTAAAGCCGTTGGTCCTACGCATAGATATAATAATGAAGGAGATAATTATGCCCAATAGTTGAAAATGTATCGGAACCCGGTGTCTCCAGTTGGCCCCTACCACGCGCTAACTACTACACAAACCGATCAGTAAAAGCAATAGATACACAGTCACGCCCAATCCTAAGCTACTTTTGAACCTCACCATGTACACTAAATAGGTTTTGCTTGGCGATCTTTTGTTATAAAAACTCCTGGTCAGTGATTGTATTCTTAAATATATGAAAAAAATACACACTCATGTCTAACAAATAAATAGCAAGAATAATTATATTGAATAATTTTAAGCCAAAGTCACTATATAACCATGCCGGTTAGGTATTTATGATACATGCGAAACTTTGGAAACTGTAAATTATATTAAACCCCAAAACCATAAAAATTATGAAATTTTTTCCAAGATAAGGCATAATATACGATAATTCAAACATAAGAACACTCCATCGATTACTAACCTAAAATTTAATCAACTTACTTTACGACCTTTGGTTACGTATTCAGCGTAGTAGTTGCTGTAAAATAATCAAAATAAGTAAAAAACATTATGTCACATCGGTCTTCCTATCGGGTTGAAACGGTTGACAAATTGGAGAATAAACTATAATAGCAATTCGCTAATCCACATTATTGTCCATAGTGGATCTGCACACGCACATTACTAGCTCGTCACAAGATACAGCGGCCGTACTACGCAATATATCCGCATAAATAAAGTATTGTTTTGTGATATTTACATTGCTTGTTGAGTCACTTGGCGTCATACTTAGGTAGTGGTTATGGAGCAATGTATTTACTGCAAAAATATTACAGTGGCTGTGATATTTGGAAACAAAAATAACGTAGTAAGAGCAAGAAATATTTTACGATTTCTTGTTTAATATGATTTTAAAGATAAATATAATGAAATACTTGTACTTAGGTATGGTATGTGATTCCATGATCAACAAAGTTTTTTGTTTTGGCTTCGGTTTTTACAATAAACTTCTGAACGACATGGCATTCTGATAATATTTCACGATGACGGTCGCAAGCGCACTAATTCGCAGAGACGGCCATTTGTATAGAAGCTGAGCATTTTGGTGATAGCGCGCGGACACAGACACGCCCCCTTGCCACTTCTGTTTTTAATATTTCTATGGTCCTGCGCCTGATCTTCACTCCGGTCGTGTCGGTTTACCGTCCTATTGGGTTATGCGCAATGTATGCGCACTATAATCATGTCCTGCGCCGATGGCTAGTCTCCGTTGATATTGGCCATACAAGTACTCTACGCCTTATGCTTTTTATCGATGTACCTATAAGATCCGTCACAATGATCAGATGTAGTCCATATTCTAGTATTTATTTTATAACTTAATTATAAACATTGCTATCGGTATGTCATGTTGGTCAAAAAGTGAAATAATTTTCCGACTAAATTGAACACATTTTTTAACACAATCTTTTAAATTTATATCGTAACACAATCATTTTACTATTTCTCATTATACAAACGACATGATTAGAATAACATAATAATATAGTCTTGATATCCATCAAGGCAATTACGTGTAAATGTCAATACTGTTCACCTTGTCAGTAGCCGTAGTAAATGCATAATTTTAATAGTATTATTAAAGTGTAATAGCCTTGCGGGTCCCTTTCGCCGTAGACATGTCAAAGGGCCGTTCATTTTGTTGCTATTGACGTAAAACCGAATAATTTACTTAATCATTTTTTTTACGTATTAGAGTCACGCTACAGCTTCAGCGTCTAGAGAAGGATCACGCTCTCACAGAATACCAGCGAGAAATAGCACCTTAATGTATGTAGCAGCTTAATAAATTTCTGTTCCAGTACAGCGAGTGCAGACCCTTTTTACTGGAAACGACGAATTACATCCTAGTCCTCAGGGGTGGCAACGCATTTTGATTCCTAATCAAGTGTAGATGGAGGTGTTGGGCCATAGCATCCATTTACCATCAAGTGGACTGTGTGCACGTTTGTTAATCTTATTTATAAATAAGAGATTCTTTATTCGTCTAGGAGTCTATCTGGGTATAGATCAACTTCTTATCTTTATCTGCTGCCAATCGACAATGCGGACACTGCTAGGTTCCCATATGAAAGGTACAGAGCCAGTATATTTACAGACCTTTTTATAGGATAGGGTGACAAACGAGCACACAGTCCACCTGATGATAAGTGCTTGCTGTGGCCCATAGACATCTCCATCTATACTTGATTAGGAATCTAAACGCGTTGTCACTTGTGTGGACCAAGATGGAATGCCTCGTTTCCAGTAAAAAGGGTCTCCGGATCTCTACACTCACCGTACGAAACATAGCTGCATTAAGCTACAATTTTACGCTGGTGTTCTGCGAGAGCGTGGTCCTTCCCCGGTCAAGCCGACCCATTCGTGCTACACCTATACTACTAATATAACTGCAGCATGGCTTTACTACGTATAAAGGCTGCGAGGCATTCCATCTTGCTCCTTAGATATGATAACGCATCGGCAGCCTGCTTTGTTTGAAGTTGTCCATGGGATGTAGTAGTCATCATCAGGTGAGTAAGATCGTTTGTAACTTATTTAAAAAAAAACATGTAGGTTTCTTCACAAGGTTTTCCTTCACCGCCGAACACGTGGTAAATAAAGACTTAGAATTTTTATTAAGAATTATCAACCTGACTTGTTTGTATACTGTGAGACTCAGCCTCTGAGCTATGGTAAAACCTTTCTCCATCTCCTTTTTAATGATATCGAAAATCGCATTTAAATTCAATGATAGTTATTAATCTATTCACTCCGTGTAGAGGGAGTGTATGAAGATCCACTACCCTATCACATCCCGTGGGTGTGGGTGACGTAGCGAAATGAATCAGGAGATGGGCAGAAGCATCATTCTAATAACAATTTCGAATAATAAAAACCGTGGTTGCCAAACCGAGTGCCAAGCGCGACTACTAATGTAAATATCATCCCTAAGTGGCAATTTATAACGGTGGTCTATCTTCAACAGTTGCCTTTTTTATTTATTTTTATTTTTTTTTAAACGCAGAAATACGTTGTCACTTCTGAGGACTAAGATGGAATGCCTCGTTTTCAGTAAAAAAAGGTCTATGGATTCTACACTCGCCATACGAAACACAGCAGTATTAGGCTGTTATTCTGTGAGAGTGTGGTACTTCCCCGGTGGAGTCGACCTATTAGTTTTACAACCATAATATAGCTGCAGCATGACTCTATCACGTATGCTACAAACTTGATAGCAGATGAATAAATATCTGGACATATGATTCACATCATGTGTCCAGATATTCATTCCTTTTATACTTGCAAATTATCTCACGATATTTTCCTTAGTCAGTACTCTTACGGGTTGTCACAAGTTCACTGCTGTACATGAGCTTTCCTCATAGGTTGCCATAGGAGGGATATGGCCCATAGCTGTCACGCTTGGCAGGCGTGGAAACTAGTCGTTATAAGGTATTTATACATGTTTTTATAGGATTTGGTGATAAACGAGCACTCAGTCCACCTGATGTGGTTGCTGTGGCCCATAGACATCTACGTATTTCAGCGATCATGAATTAAAAATGCAGATGCGTTGTCAACTGTAAGGACTAATATGGAATGCCTCGTTTCCAGTAAAAAGGGTCTCCGAATCTCTACACTCACCATACGAAACACTGCAGCAATTAGCTATTATTTTACGCTGGTATTCTGTGAGAGCGTGGTCCTTCCCCGGTCGAGCCAACCCATTACTACAACTATACTACTAATATAACTGCGGCATAGCTCTACCACGTTAAAATGTTTTTCTTAAACACTTAATAAATATTCTTCTTTTCACATTACGAAATTGATCACTTTGCTTTTAAGCTTTTAAGCTTTTTTTTAAGACGCATACAACTGACAGTAACACCAAACAGCATAACTCCTAAAAATCGATTTCGAAAACCGATCTCCTTATTCCAACAGAGCCACACCTGCAATTACATGTGAAGGTGGCGTCCGTTAACTGAAAAAGGATTGCATTTTGACAAGAAATCTCGAACGTTGCGACGTTATTTGAGCGAAATCGCCGATAAAAACGACAGTAAATACCCGCATAAAAATTACCTGCTGACCCGAACAAGCGATCAGTACTTATCGAGATAATAAGAAATGCTATTATATGAATATCGGTACCATTTAAATATTTATTCTTATGTAATTTTATGGTAGCCGAGAAGGCGATTTATAGTTCAAGATTTAATGTCGATATCGTTACGTTGTGTAACGTGAAGATGTTTGGTATATGTTTTTTATTTAGTCATAGACACGCTTTATTATTGTTAAATATATGTAAGTATAATTTATTATGTTATTAAATATGTGATGTTATAAATAAGTAAATACACTACTAGTAAAAACAATAAAAAATATACTTTTTTTAATTAAGTACAGCTAAACGTATAAAATACGAACCGAAAGTATAATAAATGACAGATCCAAATAGATAGAAATGTGTAACGGATACGATAAGCAGAATACTAGAAATTTGTCTATATAATATCTTCCTAATGTATAATAACTTATACATTTAGTACATTAACGGTATTAAAAAGGTAACACCTTGATTCATTTTTAAGGAATTTGAAGCTACGTCTTATAAAATGCTTAATATATACAAGCTATGTATTTCTTTAATGGTTCTATTGTTAGCACATAACCTTCAAATAATTAAGGGAAATTAAAAAGAATAGCAGTTTAGTATGGGAAGAGGAAGAGGAAGTATCTCTAGATATATATCTAGATAGATCTATTAAGGAAATATCTCTTGAAATTTATTACGTTTTATGAGACCACTTTATAAAGATATTTATTGTTAATAATAATAATATGAAAAATCGTCGCGTTTCCGTGTCGTGTCGACTAAAGAGACCTTTGCAACTCTACAACCAATGTCGACGACTTTTGATTTCATAATAAGAATTTGTAAATGAAATGAAATGAAATGAAATTTATTATTAACCTACATTACATTGTTGTTACAATTATTTTTGAGCTCTGAAGCCTGTGTTAGTAAAAACTGTGCTACAGGCCTCAGACTTCCCCATCTATTGTCTTAGTATTATAATGTAAGTATATTACTATTATAAAGAAATTTGTTAGTTAAAAAAATAAAATGATGAGTAATTAAAAAAGTGATAATATGGTACTAATTCTAATGTAAGGCCAAATTGCGCGTGTGCGCGCGCGCGCGCGCGCGTTTGTGTGTGTGTGCGTGTGCGTGCGTGTGTGTGTGTGTGTGTGTGTGTGTGTTCACACACGAGCGATTAAGTGATCTTTATGAACAATTCTTCAATTGCATTATAATTCAAGTCGTTAAGAGTTTGTTTTAATATTTTCTTGAATTCATGATTATTAAGGTTAATAATAGTTTTAACATTTCTGTTATTAACAGTTTTAACTTTGTTGAATAATTTATTATAAAGCATTGGTGCACAAAAATTGTAGCTTCTTCTAGCAAACACGGTCTGGGCTCTAGGTACAGGTAATCTTGTTACTCGTTTATTACTTATAGGAGGACAAGGCACAGAATGGCGGTGATATCTACGAAGACACTGGTACACAAATAATTTGCGTACTGATAACATATCGCACTGCTTGTACAGGTCATGTGTGGGGTATTTAAAAGGCAACCGCATCATAACTTTTAGGACGGCGCGTTGCGCACGCTCTAGTAGTATGAGGTGTGTCTTTGCTGCGCACCCCCAGACGCAAATACAGTATGAAATAATGCTCTCACATAGGGACTTGTATGTTAACAAAAGAACATCATAACTAGCCACATCACGCAAATTTTTAAATATATAAATTAGCTTCCTTGTTTTACTCGCTAGAGCAGTTACTCGTGGGACCCAGCTAAGCCCTTCATCAAGAATAACTCCCAAATACTTTATGCTTGTCACACGTGACAAATATTCACAATTACACGTGGCAGGTACACGCAGTAGCCGGTTACATGGGTGAGTATGGATTTGAATTTGGAAATTACTGCCTGGTCGAGAACGGGTTAATATACCAAAACAAACATACTTTGTTTTTACAGTATTTAAAGTGAGGAGGCTGTCTTCTAGCCAAGACGTTACAGTTTTTATGCCTTTTTCAGCGAGACTCCTAACTTTACTCCACGATGTGCCGTGAAACAAAAGTACTGTGTCATCTGCAAACATCACGATGTCAACGTCCTTTGACTGCAACTTACATAAATCATTTATATAAGCGAGAAAAAGAGTCGGGCCTAGCGTACTGCCTTGAGGCACACCGAAATGGCAAACAGCGCTGTTGCTTAAATGTTCCTTGATCCTGACTATCTGTGTCCTGTTACTTAAGTAGGATCTGAACCATTGCAGTGGCACACCTCTAATACCCAGGTTTTCTAGCCTTGTCAATAGTATAGGAATCGACACCGTATCGAATGCCTTTTGAAGATCTAAAAAGACACCGAGACACCTTTCATTTTTGTTTAAGTAAGAATTCGCTAAAGACGTGAAATGGAGGACAGCATCCTCAGTAGATTTGTGCTTTCTGAATCCATATTGGTTAGGGCTTAACAGATGAAATCTTTCGAGGTAGCTAATCAATCTACTGTTTACAATTTTTTCTAGGACTTTAGAGAGAGTTGGCAACAATGAAATTGGTCTGAAATTCGACGGTAGATTTTTTTGACCATCTTTATAGATAGGTGTAACTAAGGCCTTTTTGAAGATATCTGGGAAGATACCGGTTTTTAAGCTAAGGTTTATTAGGTAAGTTACAGGTTCAACGATATAAGGACATGCATATTTTATGATGTGTGATGTTATGTTATCCCAACCAGAGGCATTACTTGATTTTAGGCTTGAAATAAATTTATGAACTTCGGCGCAGTCAGTCAAAAACAAGGAAAAAGAATTTGGTAACATGTTCGACCTGGCTGCATTGATAGACAATTGCTCTTGTGTAAGTCCTAATTTGTTAATTGTTTTAGTCGCCAACTCCAGACCAATATTAGTAAAGTACCCGTTCACCTCATCAAGAGACTCTGCCTTTGTTGTTTTAGTGTTGAGAAGCTCATCAGATGTATTTTCAGTTTTTTTTGTCAAGTTACAAATATCTTTAATTAAATCCCAAGTCCTTTTAATGCATCCTGTATTTTGATTAAATTTAGAGCGGTAGTAATTTGTTTTACTTAATTTAACAAGCTTATTACATATGTTTCGGTAGCTACAGTATATGGTTTTTAGATTTTTATCATTTGGTGTATTTTTATGGTGTTTCTGAAGCTTATTCCTTTTTCGGATTGAGATAAGGATACCTGGCGTATCCACGGTTTTAGTCTTTGTTTTCTATGTGGTATGGAAACTTCCTTGGTATTAATGCTAATAACAGAGTGTAATGTAGAGATTAAATATTCAGCAGTTTTATTAACTGAGGTAAGTTTGTAGTATTCATTCCGTTAACTGAAAAAGGATTGCATTTTGACAAGAAATCTCGAACGTTGCGACGTTATTTGAGCGAAATCGCCGATAAAAACGACAGTAAATACCCGCATAAAAATTACCTGCTGACCCGAACAAGCGATCAGTACTTATCGAGATAATAAGAAATGCTATTATATGAATATCGGTACCATTTAAATATTTATTCTTATGTAATTTTATGGTAGCCGAGAAGGCGATTTATAGTTCAAGATTTAATGTCGATATCGTTACGTTGTGTAACGTGAAGATGTTTGGTATATGTTTTTTATTTAGTCATAGACACGCTTTATTATTGTTAAATATATGTAAGTATAATTTATTATGTTATTAAATATGTGATGTTATAAATAAGTAAATACACTACTAGTAAAAACAATAAAAAATATACTTTTTTTAATTAAGTACAGCTAAACGTATAAAATACGAACCGAAAGTATATTAAATGACAGATCCAAATAGATCGAAATGTGTAACGGATACGATAAGCAGAATACTAGAAATTTGTCTATATAATATCTTCCTAATGTATAATAACTTATACATTTAGTACATTAACGGTGTTAAAAAGGTAACACCTTGATTCATTTTTAAGGAATTTGAAGCTACGTCTTATAAAATGCTTAATATATACAAGCTATGTATTTCTTTAATGGTTCTATTGTTAGCACATAACCTTCAAATAATTAAGGGAAATTAAAAAGAATAGCAGTTTAGTATGGGAAGAGGAAGAGGAAGTATCTCTAGATATATATCTAGATAGATCTATTAAGGAAATATCTCTTGAAATTTATTACGTTTTATGAGACCACTTTATAAAGATATTTATTGTTAATAATAATAATATGAAAAATCGTCGCGTTTCCGTGTCGTGTCGACTAAAGAGACCTTTGCAACTCTACAACCAATGTCGACGACTTTTGATTTCATAATAAGAATTTGTAAATATGATAAATTAAAAGAGATGAAACGGAATAGTTTTAAGGCGAAGGTCAACGAAATTAAGGCCGACGTGTATTACGTTTTGTAATCTGGGGCGCGTTTAAAAAGCTATATTTTTGTTACAAAATTATCTAAAATTAAAACGTCGTGTTACACTTCGGTTTAAGTTGCGTTATAATTTCGTCCTGTTAACTCAATTTAGCAAGTGTGAATGTTTGTTGTTCTTCTCACTTTTTGTGTAATTACTACTTTGAATATTTACACAATTGTTATTTACGTATATCTATAATGATAATGAATGAGGACATACTCATTATCCACATATTTGCATAAATTTTAAAGAAAACCACTAAAATAGAAACATAATTTCTTAATAACGATTGTAGTTACTTTTCTACACCCAGTAATAAAAATTTATTTAATGTTTATAATTTATAACATAATATAAATATTACATAAACTTTCACGCCTGTCACCTTAAAGGATAAGCAGAGACTACGGCCTTTCATCTGACACGATCCTGACAAATTTCTCACCTCTTTGTTTAATGTCCATATATCTACATGTTCTACATGTAAACATACATGTTCATCAATTAAGGGTACTCTTAACTTGGCTCATCCTCAATATATTGTCAAAATTGGTTTATAAACTTCCGTCTAGGACGTCCCTTGCCGATTCCGTCAATGTACTGCGGCATAAATTTATTTTGTCGCCCTTTCCGTTTTAATTCTTTTTACTTCCCCAAGCTACCGAAGCATTCCCTTCCCATTCCTAGTCACAAGATCATCTTGTAAACCACACTTTTTCACTCATTGTTCAGTGTTACCATTAACATACGTCTTAATGATTGCATTTCTACAAAGTTTATTCTTACTCCCATGGTTTTTCTGTCACACCCAAGTTTCACTACCATACATTAAGTTAGGTACTGACACTACATCGTGAATCTTTACCTATTTTTTGACACGTTCTGACTTCCCGCAAGACAGTAAATTCTATTATTTGTGCTGCGTTAACTCTTGAGCTTTTTATGGTTTATATTTGCAAAAAAATGTAATCATTTATATCTACACTTTTTTTATTACTCGTATTTTATTAAGGTTACCTGTGAAAATACCTGTGAAAATGTACTCAAAGGCGAAAAGGTTAACGATTAAATGAATCTTACAAATGCGTGTAGCTGAAATAGTATATGATTTGTGTCAACTGTTACGAGTGTACCATGGTTACAGTTCAGTTTAGGATCTGGTTGCTTACTTTTATAGTAAGGGTTCAATCTGATTTTGATCCAGTTTTTGGCGTCACTAAATTTGTACCCACCATATTTGTTACTTTCTTTTGTTTTTAGTTACTGTCCATCATATGGTAGGGTCATAAAACAGTCGATCACCTCAACTCGACCCATATGGGTCGTACCAGTTGGTTAAACTACGGAAAAAATTTCGACCTCCGGCGGATGGTGATGTTGAACATCACACTTAACATCTGCATTTTTATGTTCCTTATAGTCCGTTACAGTCTAATTCCACTGCTGAACATAGGCCTCCTTCATAGATTGCCTCATATATTGCCATAGTTGCCACACTCAACAAGCAGTTTGTCAACCTCAGTTTTTATTTTTAGTCATTATTATGAGAACGCTGCTTTCCATTTCCTGATTTATTTTTGTCTGTCGACTGTTACGACACCCACGGAATGATATGTGGTAGTACATATTCGTACACCACCACCACACGGTACTATACTGACTAAGGTTTTTCTTTCTTCTATATTCATACATGCATACATAAATTCTAAACACCTAGTTATGTGTCACCTTTCTTTCTCACGTACCGGGTTGACTTGAAGACAATGCCAAAATGCATTAGGTTCGCAAGTTTCATACATTTTTTTAAATTTATACAGTGTAAATAAATTTAAAAAAATCCAAATGTGCATACCTTAAATGCTCATGTTATACGTATTTTTTAAGTATTTTAAATACACACAAGTTTTCTCAAACAACCTTAATTACTATTACTTCTAATTTTCGGATAATTTTATGTCAAACATCAATAAAAAAGTTTGGAAAATCAAAAAGTGCACGCCTCATAATGCTCATGAAAATATGTGGAAAAAAATTCTCAATCAACAATAGTAAATATTTATTTTTGATTTTACTAAGTTATCTTATCGTTATTTATCTTTCTGACAGTGTGCTTTTTATACCATTTATTTGTTAAATATGATTGTTAGATATCATGAAGAAAAAATGAGTTTTACGCATGCCATTGACATTGCAAATGAATTTAATAATTACTCTAATGACATAATATAACATAATATTCTAACAAGCTTACATACCACTGAAACGGAAACTTTTTTATATAATATAGATTATAAACAATACTTATAGAAAGTTACTTTTTTCATTTACCACTGGTTCGCAAAAAAACCTCTGTCCTGGAAAGAATTAGAAAGAAACCCAGCGAGAATTTTTTTTTTCAAATAATATCTTATAATCACGTATGTTAAAATTAACAACACAAAACAATTTAGAAGTAGCTTGGTTACGATCACCCTTCCCAGGGGTTATCATCATCCATAAATTCCTTATTATTATAATAACCCTTTTCGTACAAACTTGCTTAGTTTAATAAAGTTTTTGAGCTTTGTGTATGTCAAAATTTGTATAGTTTCTGTAATGTAATGCAAATTTTTTTTTAATTTATTTTATGTACACACATTAAGGTACAGAAGCAGTCTTATAGTAATTACGTATTATTTACGTATTATTAATTTTGTATATTGTCTACATGTTCTTCGATAAGGTGTTATTTTTTGGGGACAATCAACTGGCAGAGAGACCGTAATCTACAATGACAGACAATTGTGTACCTTATTTTAAATCATTAAAATTATTAGCTTTCCCAACACCGTACATTTTAGAATGACTGCACTTTTTGTAAAAAGAAACCCACACTTATTTAATAAATCATCAGCAGTCAAGAAAACTCCAATATGTGCTCCATACTTGAATCAATTAATCAGTTTAGAATGTAAGACTGCTTTAATGCACAAAAGCTTTTTCGGACTTGCTCCTAAAATATTCAACAAAATTCCAAATGCAATTTAAATAATGCCACTGTTAAAATTTAACATAGCATTGTAAAAACTTCTCCCTGATAAATGTTAGTGACGAGTTTTTAAACGATACATTATTATATTATTAATAATCTTATGGTTGCAGTTTGTTAAGAGTTTTATCTAATTTTATGAATATTATTTAATTATTATAACTATGAAAAAATGTTAATTTTAAACTATTTAATTTGTGAAAATATTTGTATGTCTTACGACATAACACAGAGCTCTATTAAATATATGACCACCTATTGTATATGTACACCTGTGATTCACAATAAAAAAATTCTGATTCTGATTATGATACGATTTCATTCGACAAAACGTTGAATTCATGATTTTAGGCGATAGTAGAACATACCTACGCGCTTTGTGTTTGGCATGCAATAAATATATACAACAGAAATCATAATCCTTTTATCAAAATAACATAATATGCAGAATTTATATGTATTACGTCAATATACTAACAAGTAATACGGAAATAAATAAATGGACAAATTATGCATTAATTTAAATTATTCACGTCCTGGGTATATATTTCACACGGACTCACGGAATGGGTGTGTTGAGTTTTTAATTTTATTGCCCTACCGTCGCGAATTTCCGCAAAACGCGTGCGAGATTTGATTGCGTATACGCGTTAACCTTTGCGTATGACTATGTGAGTATTTAGTTGCATGATTCCAAGTGTACAACCAGTGCGTGTTGTTAGTAGTCCTTCATTGCTGGCAGCATGAGGAAGCTTAAGGTCGCACAGCGAGCTTTATATAAATAATGTCCCTCAGACCAAATTTGTCACAGGCACATTGTAGCCAGTCTTAACGTAGACTAACCATCTGTGAAGAACAAGATTATATTGCTCGAGTGTACAGGTGCACTCTCTATTTCTTCACTCTCATAGTCTGCCCTAGACGGCGAACCTACACGACCAAAAAAAAGATCAGGCGCATGAACAACGGCTTTAAATTATTTTCGAGGTACAGGCGTGAAACACCGCCAACTTTATACGTGGTAGAGCCGTGCTGCTGCCATAAGTTAGTAGGCATAATGGATCGGCACGACCGGGGTCGGATCAAGCACTCATAGAACTAGCGTAAAATAAGGAACCCCTTTTCTTAGTAACGAGGCATTTCATTTTAGTCCTCAGGTGTGGCAACGCATCTGCATTTTGATTCTTAATCAAGGGCGGCTGTAGATGTCTGCGGACCGCAGCATTAACTTATCATCAGCTGGACTGTGCGCCCACTTGTCGCCTTTATACTATTACGTTTTCTGAATCATTTCACAATCTCTCATATTGATTCAAAAATTATAATGCTGCATCATAAGCATTGAATTATTCAAATAATTATTATTGATACAATCAATTTAAATTTTATTGATACAAGTTCTTCGAGGAGAGGATTTATTAATGCGCAATTTAAGATTGATGGTTTCTAATCCTATATTTATGGAGTCAGTCATCATAGGCAGTTAACCTTTTAACAGGTAATGATTTCAGTTTTCTCTTTTTAAGTTTTTTTATTGCTTCTTACATTTTTTAACTTTCCGCTAAGAAAATTGAAGATTTTCAAAAATCGGTAAGTTATTTAATATTTATAGTTTTAATCCCGTTTTTCGACAATTGAGTTTTCATCAAATCTCGTCGAAAACCGTTTTGAGGTCACAGGAAGCCACTATTATAATTTTTCGATGGTGTATGTATGTCTGTATGTACGTGTATGTGTACATGTGTGCGTGTGCGTGCGTGTGTGTGTGTGTGTGTGTGTGTGTGTGTGTGTGTGTGTGTATGTGTGCACGTATGTAAACCTAATAACTTTTGAACGGCTTGACCGATTGAAATGAACTATGCGGATTTCGAAAGTGTTTCATCAAACTTGGATTTCCTATAAATTTTAAGTAATTGCTGTTCATCGACACCTGTAGCCATACAACGCGTTGTTATTGCTGAGGCTTAAGATAGAATGACTCAGAGCCAGTTATTGGCTATTACTTTTGGTTATTAGTATACTGGCTCTCTTTACACTGCAGACCGGAACACAGCGTTGCAGAGATTACTAAAAGAATGAAATTAATAAAATTATGGAACCTACCCAGGCAGATTTTTAGGAAGGTGAGGGGTTCCGTCACCTTGTACACCTAGTAGTACAGTTTTAGCATGAATGGGTCGGCTTGACACTACCACGCTCTCACAGAATACCAGTGTAAAATAGCAGCTTAATTAACGTTGCTGTGTTTCGTGTGGTGAGTGTAGAGAACCGGAGAACCTTTTTACTGGACTCACCGGTGACATCGCATCTGCATCTTGATACTTAATTGAGGATAAATGAAGATGTCTATGGCTGTGGCCCGCATCTACTTACCATCAGGTGGACTGTATGCTCGTTTGTCACCATTATTCTGTTAAAAATACCCTTATCTATCGACAAGTTTAATTAAGAGATTTATTTTATCGTTAAAATTAACAAAGCTACACATTAAGCAATGTCACTACGTTTTTTTACATATTGCAACATATGTTTTGAAAAAAGTTACCTAACAAATGACGAAGCAAATCGTGGTGTTCAAATGAGTGGTATATCGACAAGTCATTACATTCACGTGGCTATAGTGTAAACAAGTATATGTTAAAGTTGGTAACATCGTCTGGGTTAACTGTACAAACAGTATTTTTCTAACAGGTTGTTATGATATACATACATGTAATGTGTTGCCCTCGTAACAGATTTTATCTGCGGCTAAACCTTCCTATAGTGTTGTAAGAGTGGCATTGATATTACAGCACTCACTCCTGAACACCTTAATGACAACCAACGATCTGTGGGCAGTACATTTTTTTTAAATGGTAAAGATGCATTGTCTTACAGCCTTTAAACTGGTTCTCTTATACCCTGCCAGTAAAACATAATGGTAGACGCACAGTTGCTTGGTTAGTCATGGGTAAGGAAGTGGAACCTACCAGCAGCTTCTAAGGCGGAGAAGAGCCCAATCTTCATGACTCTTCATGACATGAGAGGTGAATTAATATATTCCGTCAATTATAACCTATCAAACTCCACAGCTGGACCTCCGCCATAGAAAGCTTCATGGGGATATTTGAAATAGTTCTCACGCTTGGCGAACGGGTTGGCAACCTTAGTTTTTTTATTTTTGATAGTTAGGATTAGGAAGACGCCGCTGCCCATCTCCTGATTTGTTTCCCTCGGTCGCCTCTTGCGACACCCGTGGGATGATAGGGGAAGAGGATCCTTACACCGCCACTAACATAATTGTACATAGATGATGAATTTAGATATAATAACAATAATTCGAGAACATCAAAAATTACACGATCTCTAACGGACGCATCAACGAATTTATACAAAAACAAAAGATTTTCTTTAACAATTTCTTTGTTATGGCGGTTTAATGACAAAATAAATGAAAACTAAAATAAGAGTATATTTACAGCCTATATACGTCTCACATCTGGGCGCAGATGCCTTTAATTAGTGAGAGAGAAATAAAATTTCAGCCGCGCTGCCCCAATGCGTATTGCGGGACTTTACATCCCTTTGAAACATCTTTTTTAATTTTCCCACGATTTTTCTTCACGATTTTTTCAATACAAGTACGCGTACTACGGGGTAAATAGATGCTACAAATTTTTAAAATAACTTTGAAATATCTTTACACTAGGCTAGTCATATACGCAGACAACCGGGAGGACAAATAAAGGTTCTCGACTGGAAGCCTCGTACCGGTAGGCGAAGTTTAGTTAGTTTAGTTAGTTAGTTAGTTAGGCACCTCACTGGAAAGAAATGACGAACTAGTAGGATAAGCAGGAAGTCGACAGACGTGAAGGGCTGTAATGACGATGAATGATGATGATAATCTATACACTATATTTTATAATAAATTTGATGACTACACTAAGCAATAGTATGTATGTATAAGGTAGGAACCTCTTATTGGCATTAAGCATTATTAAAGAATAATTATAACTTGGTGTTGATACTTTGATTGTATACGTAGTTACAAAACCGTTTGAACTGGAATGCGGTTTTCAAATGCTTACTAGGTCGAATATGTTACCCTATTACTCGATGTTTAAAATGAATTAATATACATAAATTTAGATTACAGAAGACATTATTTATTAAAGATTTTCGACATTGTTTCGATTCAGAGTAGGAATCAAGAATTGTGTGCTTCTTGTTATATTGGCGTTTTAAGTTTAAATCTGTAATCAACTTTGATATTAATCGGGAAGCTTGATAAATTAATCAGGAAACGGCAACACTATGGTGTAAGAAGTGTGATGCTCTTTATTTTGTTATTTCATATTTTAGTAACCGAACGTTGAAAAACTGAACGAATAAAGTTGTTACTAACGCCATGAGTTCTTCCGGGTCGATCACAGAAAACTTAATATTTAGGTGTTCTGTTGAGTTGATAGTACTAAATAGGCTCCTGGCTCAATTCTCGGTTCCTTTTTGTTTCTTGCATATTAACGAATTACCTTACATAGTAGGGGATAGCCATGATTAAGTATTGTTTGCTGATAATATTTCATTAATTTTCAAACTAAAACGTCAATTACAGAAATATAACGAAGTAAATATTGCTATATCTAAATTAGTAAATTGTTTTAACGTTAACAATTTGCATTTACATGACACCAAAAATAAATGTATGAAATACGTAACTCCAATGGCAAACATCAAAATACTAATGTAATTTTAAAAGAGGGATAGGTAGAGGTGGAGTTGAATCTTGTCGATGGATTACCACAATCACAGAATACAAGCGTAAAATATCAGCTTAATGCTGCTGTGTCTCTTATGGTGAAATTAGAGAGCCGGAGACACTTTTTACTGGAAATGAGGCATTCCATCTTAGCCCTTTGGTATTACAGCATATATCTGCATTTTGATCCTTAACCGAGGATAGATGTGTGTATGAGCCACAGTATCCGCTAACCATTAGGTGAACTGTGTGCCAGCTGCTTACCAACATTCTAAAATTGTTTAATTTTTTTTAAACAATTTTGAAATCAACATAAGAGATTGTAATATTTTTGTCAATGCTTAGATTACCGGCATTTGCCTGAATGTATAAATTGGTATTTTTAGTCCAAAAGAAAGACATGCTGGCAACTTTGTATTTTTGTATATGAGTGACAATTTCGAATTATGGGCTCTATAATGGTTTAAAGTTGACTGCATGTGTCTATGAATTGCAGAAGCCACGTCCAATTGAATAATTGTGATCCGAAATAGCTAACAGATGTACATATTTACAAAATGAGAATTGGACACATTTATGAACAGCCACATCAATAAGAGACAAGCTATGAAATATATAATAATTTAAGATCGAACAAAAAAAGAGAGAATGAAAAAACGTTTTCAACCTTTTATATCTCATTCTATTTTTAATTTTGCATTTTTAGAGGTTTTATTAAATGTTTAACAAACTTTGTTTAAAAACAGAAGAATTTTAGATAAGATAAGGGCACCGACAGAATAACATCGATGTAGTTATTCATCTGTTGTTTATTTTTTCTTCTGTTTCTTTTCAAATATATATTCGTATCTTGAAGTGGGTTGTGTTGAAGCACACGTCGTGGAATATCACTTGGTGAAATGGAGTATTACCTGTTCAAGGACAGTGGGAACAAATGGATGCGAGAGATCAATCACTTAATAATGGGCTTAATGTTGCCACTTGGTAGTGGTAAACAAATATGTATATAGATTTTCCCCAGGTTCTTTCTAAAGGTTTAGTTATAGGCCGTTTGTAATATTTATGAGGATGACGATGAGATTTTAAACATTAAGGTACGTGAGCGTAATATACACCTTAAGTTTTTTTTTTTTTGAAAAATAAAACATTTTTATTTTTTTCATTTAAAACCAAAACTAGGAGTAATATAATAAAGAAGTAAGAAAATAAAAAAACGTATAATATAATTTATATATTAAAAAATAGCAAACAAGGTTTAGCAATAGTTAGGAACACTTCGAAAATCTAATTAAAAAAATTACCTACACTACACCGTATTAAAATCGACTAAAATATTACTATAATGTCAACTGTCAAAATGGCGTCGATAAACCAGCACTTTTTTGACCCTTTATTACTTGATTTACTGATGAAGAGCTATCGTATCACAGAAGCACCTGTACAAACAAGGCTGTTGTTTTTGAATTATATGAAAATGACCCACACGTACTATAGTTTGAAATCTCACGGCAGCTTGGAAAAGCAGAGAGTAAGCTCTTGACTGCATTGCTATGGACCGCGGGTTCAATTCTCGGATGAAACACGTATTGCTATTGTCCACAAATAACTGGCTTATTTGAACAATTGTCTATACGCACTTCATGTAATCGTCACATCAATATAAAAAAACTTAATGGATTTTAGGGTGGGGGTTGGTACTGTTTTTTAAAACAAAATATAAATATACCGCTACTACCTAGTTACCTTTAAGCCGATACATAACAAATTGTCGCACGATATCGAACAAAGACCTCTTTTTCTAGGTTGCATAATCGCTTCCTTAGAAGTATTCACACCGTATTACACTCTTTACTTCGTATATCTTGCAGCAATGGTTAATAATTTGTAAAGCACCGGACTTCATGTTGTTTTTGTTGTATCAAAGATCACTGAACTGTTCGTGTGAAAGAATACGGTAGAGCACAGTTATATGTCAAGGAAAGGCGGCAACGCCTTCTCGAAATGTCACCACGATCCTATAAACATCACGTTTCACGGAAATATTAACTGTCCAATTTTTTATAAAATTACTTTTTTATATTTCTTTTCTGTCCAGGAGTACACCTGGGAGGGTACCATTCTCTTATCTCCTATTTCTGCCGCTAGACATTAGTGCGTGTACCGTTATGTTTCAGTGTGAAGGATATAAATAGCCGGTATAATTACCGGCTATGGCGCAGTCCTCAGAGGTGACAACACATTTTTAGACTTCTTTGTTTAAAGTTGGTTGCCATCGGCCATCGACTGCAATAGCCACTTGCCATCAGGAGGACTGTAAGTTCGTCAACTTTATAAAAAATAGTAGCATCTAAGCACCGGTCAAATAGCCTTTATCGAATCTATTACCGATTTTTTTTCGAACAATCTTACCATACACCATAATCACTACTAATCTTAACAAATTGATGATCGTGTTGCAATATTGCCCGACGCCTGAGACGCTGCGCTCAGTTATTGGTTTGAGCATTTAAGGTGCATCGACTTATTTCGTCCCATGGGTGACTATTGGAATTGCCAGATAGATCTTAGAGATCAGACAGATCTTAAAGAGAGTTATTCTTTATGCTAGACGTGTAACCCATGCAAACGACGGGAGAGCGGCGTCGTAGGTTTTTTTACTAAATTAGGGTGATAAACAAGGACACAGTCGATCTGCTGGTAAGTGGATGCTGTGGCCAATAGACATCTAAATAGATCCTCGATTAAGATTCAAAATGTAGATGCGTTGTCACCCTTGGTGACTAAGATAGAATGCCTCGTGATTCAGTAAAAAGAGTCTCCAGTTGTCTTACACTCACCATACGATACACAGCATTAAGGTGCTATTTGACTCTGGTATTCTATGAGACACGCTCTCATGTTGTTTTGTCCCCGGTCAAGCCGACCCATTCGTGCTACAACCATAATATAGCAGCAACATGTCCCATACCACCTACATCGTGATACACATTTGATGCCGTGAGCATCAGTCCATTTCGTCTGCCAAGCTCGCCAATTCAGGGAATCTTCAACGAGATAGTTCTTTTTCCGTTAGAGAGAAGGGAGAGAGCTCCCTTTAAGCAAGGTGTTCGGCCCAAGGAGCGGACAATGCTCCACGTGGTAGTACAGAGTTGTTCTATATATCGGAATAGTTCGAAAAAGTTTGATAGCGTGATTTAGGGTTGATTTGGTTCGCTTGTGGTGCGACGACAGAGTCGTCACAAGTCTATGTCCAGTAGATGACTATAACCGGTTAATAAAAATTAAGAAAGTTGTCTAGGATGTAGTCTAGACTCTAGACCGTTATTTGGCCGTTTTCGGCAGCACAAGATCTTCCTGACTTTCCATCAGTCAACCCTTCAGACACACTTTACAACGTTTTGCATTGTTTAAATAAAAACACCTACGTTAGCATTCGCTATTTTAAAATATGTCACTCCATGTAATATTTATAATTTATTCGAGCATTTGTTGTTTAAATCGATTTTTAATGACTTCAATACTTTTATGATATCGCAATAAGTCAGCGACTGAGGTAAACAATATTTTATACTTGGAGAAAGCGTATTGATCATTATATGCTGAGAAAACATAAAGATAAGTATACAGTTGCACCGTTTACATCTGCTTTAAATTGTAAGAAGGAAAACGTCTTCCAATGCAGCGGTGAAGAGTTTCGGGGATATAACGTCACCCTATCTTACACCTCTCTGCAGTTGGGTAGGTTTCGAGCTCTGGTTCTATACTCGGATAGCCATCGTAGCCCTACTGTACAAACACTTCAGCACTTCGATATACCGACAGTCAACTTGGCACCGCTGAAGGGACTATAGCACCGCCCAAATTTCGACGGAATCAAAGGCTTTCTCATAGAACACATACGCCAGACAATGTGGCTGATTGTACTCTTCAGTCTTCTGTACAATCTGCCGCAGGGTATGTATGTGGTCTATGGTACTGAAGCCTTTTTGGAAATTGGCTTGTTCGGGAGGCTGAAAGTCGTCGAGTCTGCGTGCGAAAGTCGAGACTCTCGAAAACAGCACGTAGACGCGGCTTAGAAGGGATATCGGTCTGTAGTTCTTTAAGAGAGCGTTGCCGCCTTTCTTAAAAAACAAGACCACCGCACTTCTGCTCCACGCCTCTGAAGTAGTGCCACCATGGAGGACGGAATTGAAGAGCTTCTGAAGGACTTCAAGTACCGGTGTTCCACCCGCTCTCAGAAGCTCGGCTGTAATTCCATCCTCGCCTGGGGCCCTGCCGTTTTTAAGGTGCTAGAGAGCCATTCTAATCTCGCTTAGACTGACGTCCGGGATATCATCGGAATAGTGTCGTATAAGACTTGCTCTTGGATCGTTACTCACACTTGCGTGTGGCGCCAACGATGATGTGTACAGCAGCCCGTAGAACCTCTCAATCTCACTCAAAATCTCAGGTGTCCCGGAAACGATGCTGCCACACTCAGTCTTCAGCTTTGACAGTTGGCTCTTACTGGCAGACAGATCTCTGGCAAAGACTTTGGAGCCCTGGTTCCGCTCGATCGCTTCTTTAATACGAGCAGTATTAAAGTTGCGTAAGTCTCGCTGCATGCATTTGGAGATCTGTCTGTTCAGTTGCCTGTATGCTGTCAAATCTGTTGACGATTGCAGCCTCATCTCCCGTCTAACAGCCATGAGATTAAGAGTGAGATTGAGAGTTTTTGTGTTCTTCTGCGGCGGATCTAGCATAACTTAGCTCCGACCGCATGGACAGTTTCCACGAGCTTGTCATTCATATCGTCCACTTCATGGCAATCTTGTAGACACTGAAAGCGGTTACGTAACTCGAGCTGATAGTTTTCGGGATTCTGAATTAGAGCACCAGGGGGATGGAGCGTTGACTTCATTAGACGAGACCTCTCCAACTTAACTTTTAGGTTCATTGTGCCTCTAACCATTCGGTGATCGCTGCCAGTTTTCACCCTTGTGATCACTGGGACATCACTGAACAGTTGGCGTCTGGTCGTGATAATGAAGTCAATCTCATTTATTGTCGAATCGTCGGGGCTCGACCAGGTTCACTTCCTGTGGGGCCGCTTCTGGAAGAAAGAGTTCACCATAAAGAGTCCCTCTTTCTCCATAAAGTCGGCCAGCTGCTGGCCCCTTCAGTTCCGTTGCCCTACTCCAAATTTCCCTAACTTCAGCTCACCGTTTTCTCTTGTGCCTAGTTTTGCGTTGAAGTCTCCCATCAACACCGTGTAGTGGGTTTTGGAGGAATGCATGGCTTTGGAAATATCCTCATACATTTCCTCCACCTCCTCATCAGGATGTGCCGAGGTTGGTGCGTAAACCTGTATGACCTTCAGCGAATACCGTTTGGTGATTCTGAGTATCAGGTGCGCGACCCTCGTCGACACACTCCCAATCTTTACAACGTTGTTGACGAGAGACTTGCGGACGATAAATCCGACACCTCCTTGGGACAGATGGTCGCCCTCCCGGTGATAGAACAAGTTGCCGGATTCGAGAATCACCGTGTCCTCCCCCTCTCTTCGGACCTTGGATAATCCTATAATATTCCAGCGCAACTTGTCTATCTCTTCTTCCAGCTCCAGGATCTTCTCGCCAGTCCTCAGGGTGCGTGCGTTAAATGTTGCTAGGTCGAGTCGTCGTAGGTGGCAACCGAACCTCCACCGGAGATTCTTAGCACCCCCTGCCCCGCCGTTACCATGGTCGCCACCGTAGCCAGGAATAGTGGGGCCGCCAGGGACTGGGGGCCGTCTATTTGTGTAATTGTTCATGGGGGGTATATTGCCATAGTTGCCACGCTTGGCGAGCGGGTTGTCAACCGCAGTTTTTTTTGTCGTACAGTTGCTGTTATCAGGAAGATGCTGCTGCACATCTCCTGCCTGTTTCCCTCTGTCGCCTTTTACGACGCCCACGGGAAGATATGGGGTAGTGGATATTCTTAACCGCCACTACACGGCTATCGTCGTACCTAAATATTGCAAGTATTTCTCTTCTGTGAAATGTAAAAAATATGTGTAAAAATATGATCTTACATATTTGTCTATCTTTTCTTTATAAACTGAAGTGAGTTACGAACGTACAGTCCAAATCATAGCATACATGAGGTAGAGCTACGCTGCAGTTATATTATGGGCTATATTACGATTTTAGCACGAATGGGTCGGCTCAACCGGGGTAAAACCACGCTCTTACAGAATATCAATGTATTATAGCAACCAGTCATAAAATAGAGCAAGTAGATTTAAAGGTTGAGAGTTACTTAATTTCTTTGTATGAAGTATTAAACGGTGTCCTATTTTTACGTGGTAGAGTCACACTGCAGCTATATTCTATTTGTAGCAGGAATGAGTCGGCTCGATCGGGGTAGGACCATGCTCTCACGGAATACGAGCGTAAAATGGTAGCTTAATGCTGCTGTGTTTCATATGATGAGTGTAGAGAGCCAGAGATGCTTTTAATTGGAAACGAGGTATTTCATCTTAGTCACCAAGGGTGATAACGCATCTGTATTTTGATTCTTAATTGAGGATACATGTAGATGTTTATTGGCCACATTATCCACTTCACGTAGAATGTGTGCTCGTTTGTCACTCTTCTGAAGCTTCTGTCAACAACACAGCAGTGCACGGATTTCTGCTCAGTACCAGAAATAGATAGAGGGGTGGTGAGTGCCCACGCAGCCGCCCTCCGAGGAGCATAAGAAGTTCTATCACCTAGAACTAATTTGTAACTAACAACTTTTTTATTTAACTGGCTTTATGGCTCTGGGTTCTAGCCCTTCTGAGCCTATAATTTCTTTCAGAATCTTCGTTTTTATGTTTCTTTGTCTCCAGAAGAATGTTGATCTCCCAGAAGCTTTTGGGAGATATTGACGACAGCTCAACCCAGTGAACAGTTGATGACGACAGCCACTCAAGTTCATAAGGCACCCAAGCGATCAAAATAACTTGAGGTTCATATCAACATCAAAGCACTCGATTCGTCGTTTTCTCTAATAGTTCATACGCGCAGACACTTAATTCACAAAATCGCATCACTTTTACGAATCCACTTCAAAACATTATTCAAGCGACAAAACAGGAGCGACAATCCGTCGACGGCCAAATTCCCGCCAAAACCCCTTGTAACTAACAACTTTATTTAAAAACTAGAGCATACAGTGTATTTTTTTATTTTATCTTGTTTTATCTATTATAAATCAGTCAGCATTTAATCACACAGGCTTTATGTATATGTAAGCTTTTTGTTGTACGTTGTCGTCGCAAATGACGAGCGCTAAAAGTGCTTTGCTAATATGAAATAAAACATAAATATATACTTACATACGTAGAATCGCATCGTAGATGTATCACTGCTAAAGAAAGAATGGGTTGCCTCGATCGGGAAATCACCATATTCTCGACCGGGGAATCACAAATTACTTAATATCAACTTGGTTTATTCGCATGTCTTTTTGGTTGAAATAAGTAATCAATCTTTGAAGCACTTGCTGATATATCAAATACTTTTGTTACTTCAATAATAATACAATATGAAAATACCATTAAGTTGATCCGATGCTGGTTCCAGTCCCTAGCAACGCCCATAAAAGCTTGTTTTTAAATAGATTTTATTTTTAGTTAATTGTAATATCGGCTTACTTCGCCTACTGTAGCACACAACGGCCAATAAATTAAAATAATAATACGTTATTTACAACGTGTCTCCAGTGCAGTACGCAGCTCGCTACCGGAACCTCCAGCCGGACCCCGCTGAAGGGCGTGTTGCCACTCTCCAGCTGACAACCATCTAGCTACAAACTGACCTTTGCAACACTAGCTTTAACCCCTGGTCGAAGTTGTTTGCGCATAATTTACTGTAAATCGAGTTCAAGGTGCTGCTTCGTAAGGATTATTATTGATTGCCGCACGGGTTGTTGAGTTTTATAATATTTTTATCATAATGTCAAGGAGTTCAAGAACGCGGTGAATAGTTGTGGGTTGATGGAAAAGCCAGTTTATATTTTCTCTTTGTATAATATTTACATCCTATCAAGGTCCTCTGCTGGATAAATCCCGTCGCCACAGATTGCCCTATGGGATCATATATAGTACATGTGCCATAGTTGCCACCAGATTGGCAACCGCAGTTTTATTGTTCAGATTTCACTGGAAAGTCGCTGCTGTCCATCTCCTGCTGTGCTCCCTCTGTGGCTTCATACGTTACGTTTTTTTACGTCGTGAAGCCACGCTACAGCTATATTATAGTTGTAGCACGAAAGAATCGGCTCGACTGGGGCAAGACGCTCTCTCAGAATGCCAGCGTAAAATAGCAGCGTAATGCTGCTATGTTTCGTATAGTGAGTGTAAAGAACCGAAGAACCTGTTTACTGTAATCGAGGCATTCCATCTTTGTCCTCAAGGGTGACAACGCATTTACATTTTAATATTTAGTTGAAGAAAAATATGGATGTCTATGGGTCACAGCATTCACTTACCATCAGGTGGACTGTGGGCTCTTTTGTCACCCAATGTTGTAAAAAAGATACATACGAAATCCTATGGGGTAGTGGATATTCTTAAACATCCAGTATATGGTATCTCAGAATGTTGTAACTATTTTACTACTTATAAAAATGTTTCATTCATTGGTATATCGGTGAGTTTTAGGTTTGAAATCAGCTGGAGTAAATATGTCCCCAAAATAGCAGTATACTAGTTCTCAAATCAGATTTTCATGTACTGTGTAACTCCATGTATCTCTGGTAAAACTGGATAATTACGGCTAGTTTAAACAGTAGTTTAAGTGGACGTATCTTGGATATTGCATTAAGGTACACGTAATGTTGGAACCCCCAGGCCAGGGATGGCCAACCAATGGCACGCGTGCTGTTGATGACACTTGTCACAATATTTTGGTCACGCCACCGATCACAAAGTTCACTAAGAAGTATTATATTAAAAACGAACGTGAGTGATCATAGTCATAGAATATAGATCATAGTATATCGTGGACTACTATTGCTAATAACGCATAGTTCGTTTCATCATTATCATTACAGTCCTACACAAGTCTACGCCTCCCCAAGGAATTCATTGTTCACTTACGCATAGCGTAATAGTCAATTTCGTTGACACAACTGCATTTAAAAATTCATTTGTGTTATATTTAGGATTTTACAACTCCAATATAAGTTATTTGTCATCTAATCTACAACAACAGAAGTCACATTAATGTTACTATACCTAATTTGAATTACGCGTATAACTGAAACATTTATTATTATATATTGTTTGCAATGTATAATTATAAATATAACAACTCGAAACTTTTTATTTATTTTTGTATTAAATAAAGAGTTCTGAGTCGATAGTGTTTAGTACTATTATTTTTCCCAATACTACCGAATTGGAATTTTTTTTACGGCTCGTCTACTACCCAATTAAACATTCCTTTACAAAAATGCCACGTTGATATACAAAGGTTCGCCACCCCAGCCCTAGGCCAATTAGCAATGAGCGACGATTTGCGCAAAGTAGTTAGGAGGTAAGGCTAATAGTGGAACTTTGTAAATACCTAAGGCCTGATGATGAATGCTGAATCTGTAAGATTTATTTCACCAGATTTTTATTGCGTGAATATAATTAATATTTTAAAAAAAACTGCTTATATCTTTAAAAGATTTTTACCACGTTTTTACTAAGTCACTATCTGGTTTGTCTGTAATTCCGTGTGGAATTAAGTAATTGATTTTAAACAAATTTCCCGATGAGCAGGAAACGTGACATTTTGAATGTAGCTTAAATTCGGGTGACAATGCAAGAATATTATAAGCAAACGTGATAAAAAATTGTATTTTTTTAAAGTTCACTTTTTTGTATAAGTAAAGTGTCAAACGATCTTACAGCCCACCTGAACATGACTGGCTGTTGCAGCCCGTGTACACCTGCAACCAAAATGCTACGGATGCGTTGTCACTTCGGAGAACTAAGACAGAACCCCTAACTGCACGTAATTATACTGATTCTTTACCGCTCGGTGGCGCAATGAGTTGGGCCACTGAGTGCCACGGGTTTGAATCCCGCACGAAACAAATATGGCCTACAAATAATTGTACTAAGTGTGGAAGTTTGCTTTAAGCAAGTTATGTATGTAGACTGGCCCAGGGTGCAAGAGAAAATAGTGTGGGGATAACGTTTTTAAAAAAAATAAAATAATGACGATCTATACTTTTGGAACCGAAACAGAAAATTGGCAAGAGAATGGTACCTACCTAGTATTTTTTTAATTATTATCATCTATTGTTTATTAATCTGATACAGGTTTAAATGGTTAAATAATAGCTCAGTTCTAGAAAGTATCAGAGAAAATATACAGGACTATTTAACAGTTTTGAAAATACATTTTACCTTACAAAAACCTAATAAAATGATTAAGTGTGCATTTCAAGAATTTAAATAAACATTTCAAGTATTTGAAGTGTTTTAAGGTGACCAGGAAGTAAAAGTTTTTGGAATTGTTGACCTAGGTTATGCCTAGCTTAATACATATGGAAATTTATACAAAGAGGATAATGCCTCGATGTGAATAATAACTTAAAAGTGACCGTGAGAACAATTTAAAAAAATACATTTATATTAATATTATAAATGTAAAAGTAACTATGGCTGCCTGGTATGTTTAACGGCAGTTTCGGCGAAATTCGATACGGAGAAAGCTTGAACCTAAGGAAAGGGCAGAGGCTACTTTTATTTTAACCCAACCGCTAAAGAGGTGAAATAGGGGTAAATGTTTGTACGCTAGTCCTTCATTTTTGAAGCTGGATAAGTAAAAACTGGCATGTAGGCTTCTCAAAAGAGAACGAAATATGATTTTAGGGTTCTATAAAATTTAATTCCTAAAAGGGTTTATTATGAAATGTAGGTTAGTAGGTATGGGCCCCTTACGATTGTTCGTTAGTTTTTTAAGATTTTTTTTTTAAATTTTTTTGCGAAATTTTAAACTTAAATTTAACTATGATTTACTAACTACTAACTTAAATTTGATACTTAAAGATCTCCTGTATAAATATTTCCTATATTGGATTTATTATAATTAACCACAAAAACACAACATTAGTAAACATGCTAACCAGAGCCGTGGTAGCTCAGAAGGTTAGCGCTCGCTGTAGTCACATTACGCGAGAAACCGTGGTTCGATCCCCGTCGGCACCAATGAAATTGTTAATTGCAGTTTTAAATCCTGATTTACCACGTGCTCGGCGGTGAAGGAAAACTTCGTGAGGAAACCTGCATGTCTGAGAAATAAAAAAAAATATTTCGAAGATATGTGAAGTTCGCCAACATGCATTGGGGCGGCACGGCGGACACTTCCTTGTCCTGAAACCCTCGCAGAAATGGGAGGAGGCAGGCGTAACAGGCGTCCCAGCAGTGGGACGTATATAGGCTATAAATTTAACATTTACATGTTTAACAACACGTATGCTAACGGAGTTAGTGAACCTATCATCACATTTATTGATGGTACTGCATCCACGTCTCTCAAAGTCGCTTATCATTACGAATCTTCAAAATCTTAATAATTCTTTGCTATAACTTGATCTTCTTGAGATAAACGTACCAACATCTTACTTATGTACCCCCAAGCTGCAGGACACCCACGAAGGTTAGTCCCTCAGAGTAACTACACTTGTACAGTCTTTTTGATCCAAGTTGGTTTTATGTATCCAGTACCTGCTTAAAATCAGTTGAATCCGATCGTTTAAATTAAGTTTTAAAACCCTGAACTTCCGACGCATATTAAATGTACATTAATTTAAAACCCAGTTTAGTTTAGAAGAAGTTTTGTAACGCTGGATATAATCCATCAGCGGTTTAATTAAATTCCCATGCCAGACTCGGATAAGTTAAGCCGCACTATCGCCATCATATTAAGCAACCGGATAGAGTGTAGTTAATGTGCAGTTTCCTTAGAACTCGGCCGGGTTCCGTCGGTTGCAACACGGTCACACAGAGTTGGTGATTGTATGCACGCACCGCAGATCGACGACTGATAAACTGCTCCATGAGCAGAACGAAGAATGTCGAAGTAACTTATTAGCAGAGGTTTATGCTCGGTGAAAATAATTTAATCCAGATCGAATTTTTGTTATGGTGCTCAGTCTCCACGGAGACTATCAACGCAGGACATGATTATAGTGACCAAATTTTTGCGCAAGTAATATGTGTTCCCTCTCTCTCTATTTCCTCACTCTTGTAGTCCGATGGGACGGTAATCCGACATGAACATGAGGCACGGGGGTGGAAAAACACCACCAACTTCCTGAATCCGGGCTACTGAGAATTTCTTGACAGAAGAACCCAATAAATGATTTTCACCAGGCATGGGATTTGAACCCTCATTACCGGCAACTGCGTTAACGATTAACCAGACCAATGAGGCAGTCATACATTCTCGGTATACTGCGCCTTAAGAAATAGATTACTAAATATTTTTTTCTTGTTTTTCATCTTTCAACATGCGGTTAATAATTTCATTGGTACCGTGGGGGGGGGGGGAGTTTACTTAGCCCATGAGCTACCAAAACTAAAGCAAATACGATCTTAAAGTCAACAAGACACTTGCAGCATACTTCAAACAAAGATACCTACAGATGCGTTCACTGAGGATTGAGATGGAATGTCTTTGGGTCTGTATTGTAATTATACTGACGTTCTATATTTTTCAAACCCCGGGTGGTACTTAACCAGGTACTTAACTAGGTACTTAACCGTGGTACCTTACAACCAAAAAGTTATCATGTATCCAGATTCTTGCAGAGCGCGTGCACGAACATAGACAAAAATAAAATTCATAGATTATAAAAGTTAAGGAAGACCGGTGCCTCCTGACACAGATTATAGATCAATTGAAAACACTTGCCACTATTTGTTTATAAGATGATTTTTCTTATAGAAGGGTTAATCAAGCATGTGACTTACCTGATAGTAAGTGACTACCGCTGCCCGTGAACAACTGTAACATCAGGGGAATTGTAGGTGCGTTGGCGACCTTTAAAAAAGGAGTAAGCTCGTTTCTTGAAGGTCCTTAAACGAAAACGATGGTAATCAATTTCACACAGAAATCGTGCGAGAAAGAAAGCTTCTAGTGAATCGCATAGCAATGGACCCCAAGCATTCAGATGATTTGCATGGTAACGCGAGTTTATACGTGAGTTTTCGGTTTGAAGTTGGTTGCATCGAACTACGGGGCTGCAGTATCCGTTTATTGTCTTGTGCTATATTAGCTCGTTTGGCTGTCCAACATATAAGAAAAAAATACAGATTTTTTACTTATTTCATCACAATGAAGTGTTTACAATTTTAATAAGTGGGCGGGCTGAGACTGTTGCTAGAGACCATTCGCACGCTGTTGTCCGCTTGCGTAGCGTCCGGCCTCTCCGTGTCCTTCACTTAACTGTCACGGAACGATTTGTGATTATGCGCGGTGAAACAAAATTATCTTGGTTTAATTGGGCGAAACCAATATCTTTTGCCACCAAATAGTCCTGCTTCAAAGCGCTCTCTCAGATAAGATAAAACCTATTATAAACATACACACCTATGTAGACTTTTATTATTTTACTAGTTGGACCTGGCTACGTATTGCTGTTTCTAAAAAGGTTTTCAAGCAGTAATAACAAGCGGGTATTCGAATGCAATGTATTTTCAAAATTCCAAAGCAATCGATGAAGAACTTACGAAAATTTATACATGGTAGAGCCACACTGCAGCTATATTATAGTTGTAGCACGAAAGGATCGGCTCGACCGGGGAATGACTACGCTCTCACATAATACCAGCGTAAAATAGCAGCTTGATGCTGCTGTGTTTTATGGTAAGTGTAGAGAACCGAAGACCCGTTTTACTGGAATCGAAGCATTCCATCTTAGTCCTCAGGAGATTGACAACGCATGTGCTTTCTTTTTGATTCTCACACACACCACAGCATCTACTTACCATCAAGTGGACTGTGTGCTCGTTTGTCACCCTAAGTTTATATAAAATAAGATTTATGAGAACCAATAAACTTTTACATTTTTATTTATATGAGGGTAACAAATGAGCAAAAAATTAAATAACTAGATGCTATAGGCCATAGACATCTAGATCTACCCTCAATTAAGAATCAATATGCTTTGACAACCTTAAGAACTAAGATGGAATGTCTCGTTTCCAGTTTAATAGTAAATCTTCGGTGATATAATCACTGCAGCTAGGCTCCATCGCATGAACCAACCCGTTTGCCAAGCGTGGACACTATGGCAAATACCTCCATTATGAGGCAATCTATCGTGAGGCCTATATTCAGCAGTAGCAGACTTGCCTGTACAACTAAGGATGTTTAGCTCTAATCACATACAAACCTGCCCAGATATACACACGCTCTAATAGCTTGAGCCATTTCACAATTTACCTGCGCATGACATTTAATACAGCAAAATTGCAGTTCGCTATTATAATAATATTAGTATGACAACGTTTCTCGGTCTCATTAAGCATCCTGCAATAGTACTAAGCACCGATATAGCAATGCAATAGACTGTTTTTTAAAAGTCTGTAGTTTATATAATTTGCGAACTAAAATATACGATGTTATTTAAACTGTAATGTTTTTTTTATATAATAATGCTCACAAACGAGCACATAGTTCTGTTCGCTAAGATAATGTTGGTACACCCGGAGGAGAACTTATTGTTTTGTTAGTTTTTACTGTGTTTATTAAATATATGTTTATAATATCTAATATTTTATTTTATGGTTATTGTAATAAAAATTGATATAAATAATAAGCACAGCTTAGTAGATAGCAAAGACTTCAGTACATCGCTTCGTTAAGTTTTTTTTTTGCCAAAATTTGCCAGCGGGTGTACACCCCACCCGGTGACATTTAATGTCGCGGCGGCACCTTTGACAAGATGCGGCACGTACCAACGCGACGCGACTCAAAGGCGACTGTACCTAAGCGAATACATTATACCTGATTCAATACCTCGTTTACAGCACAAAGGGTCTCCAGTTTTCTATACTCACCATATTAAACTCAGTAGCATTATTTTGTTGTTTCATAATAGTGTTTGAAACTGAAACTATGCAAATATAAATGTATTTAATAATATGCCTATCATATCATATCAAGTAATATGCCTGTAATTAGTTCTGGAATCATCAAACTGCCTAAGTACCGCATTGGCTAAAAAATTGCATGCTGCGCAGGCTTGTGGGCTATGTGATCAATTTTGATCAATGTTTTAAAAGGTTTGTTCTGATTGTTTCGGGTGCAATGAAAGCATTCAAAACTTTTTCTAGTACCAAGGCAGCGTCATTTAATAACGAGGTAAAACACTTGCCAGATTCCATAGCGTGGGAAGTTAACATGTTAGAAAAATGGAGAGGGTAATGTTTCTCTATGTAATATAAGTCATCATCATCATCATCATCATTACAGCTCTTCACAAGTCCACTGCTGAACATAGGTCTCCTCCAAGGAATGCCACAAAGCATTGTCTTGCATCTACACTTCGCCTACCGGTACGAGGCTGCCACTGGAGAACCTTTTCCCCAACGGTTGTCGGTTCTTTTCGAGCTATATGGCCGGCCCCTTGCCACTTCAGCTTCCTAATCATAATGTATATGAATTGGATTAGAAATGAATAAACCAAACTACGCATATTCCTAAAATAGAAGATTTAAAAAAATGTGTAAAAAAAATAAAGAATACAAAACAGGTATTGTTTTGTGTATAAACATTGTTAGTACGTACACTTCAAACCGAAAAACTCATAATTAAATTGCAACTTTTCAATGATAATTTCACTATGTGACCACCTACGTAATAAATAAATTCACCTTAGCCAACTAGCGACATCTGGTAAACGCAAAATTATTAGCCCTCATTAATGTGCATATTAAAATAGAGACAATAATCATATCATAAAAATAATAATGTCCTCTCCCTGAGCGAATTTTGGTCATGGCAGCCAGCCTCAACGGAGACTAGCCATCGGCACGGGACAGGATTATAGTGCCCAAGTGTACGCGCAAGCACAGGTGCACTCTCTATTCCCTCACTCTCATAATCCGATGGGACGGTAAACCGACACGACCGAAGAGAGATCAGGCGCAGGGCAAACGGCTTTACGTGCTTTCCGAGGCACGGGGGTGACACCGCCAACTTCCTGGCTCCCGGCAGCTACTGAGAATATCATGTCGGAAAAAGTCAAAAATTGATTTTTAGCTCGACCCGGGATTGGAACCCAGGACCTCATGATCAGCAATCGCATTACTACAATCACTAGACCAACAAGGTGGTCAATAATAATTATTTAAGAATGGTACGAAAACCTTGTTTTAAAGAACACGATTTAGTACTTGTGGACCGTAATATTCAATTCGATAGGCCGTTATCATAGATTGATTTAAATGCGGCCAATGTTATATTTACAATTGCAACTAGGTATTAGTCACAATACTTCTGAATATCTACTACCCAATATCGTTCCGTGGGTGTCGAAAAAGGCGACAGAGAGATATTAAAACAGTAGATGGGCAGTAGCATATTTTTGATACGAACTCAAAATAATAAAAAAAACAGCTGTTGCCAATCCGCCTGCCAAGCGCGGCAACTATGGCAAAATCCCCCCCCCCCCTATAAGCCAATCCATAAGGTTGTTTTATGTATACAGTTGCAGCACGAATGGGTCAAGCTCTCACAAAATACCGGCGTAAAATGGCAGCTTAACGCTGCTATATTTCGTATGGTGAGTGAAGAGAACCCTTTGTACTGGAAACGAGGCATTCCATCTTAATCCTCACGGGTAACAATGCACCTGCATTTTGATTCATAATCGAGGATAGATGTTGATGTCTATGAGCTACAGCAACTACTTATGATCAGGTGGACTGTGTGCTCGTTTGTCACCCAAATCATATAAAAAAGACCATTGTTCAGCAGTGGTCTTTTATAGGCTGTAATGGATCCATGCGTAATATTATTCCCCTTACATATTCTACGCCACCGGTGTACTTTTAGTACTGTTATGGTCTGATTAAGAAGTGTTTATCATTCATGTGTATAATCAACCGATAGGAAAATTGTGGCACACCAGATGGTGCCGGCGTGGTGAACCGTTTTACTATAAAGTACAAATAAATAAATAAAATTCCAAAACTAGTGACGTGGAGCAAAGTCAAAAATGCGAGACGTCTGATACTACGGTCGCCAGTGAAGATTAAGGCAAATCATATCAGCTAAAAAACCCAACGTCTAGCTGTTTAGTTCTATGGGTTCTGTAAGAAGCGAAAGAAGAAAAATGGAGATGGGCATATTCCTGATAACAAACGAAAACTATTTAAAATAAACTGCAATTGTCAACCTGCCTACCAAGTAAGGCAACTATGGTAATGCCTGATAGGGGAGATTTTGCAATAGCCATGGAGGCTTTTTTTCAGCAGTATATAATCTAAAATGAATGGATACAAATACGCCACAATCACAAAGTAACAAACACGGAAATCCCAACGTAGCCTTGATACTGTCACTTTTGCAATAACTGGCCTCTGACACACCTAAAGGTTTTATGTTTTTTCATTCGATGAAAAAGAGGTTTCCTTCTTTGAATCAAATAAAATTACAGCCTATATACGTCCCACTGTTAGGCAAAGGTACACACAAGCGTGACGTTGTTTAAAATTGCTATTAACAATAAATTAATAGTAAACAATCTGTATTTTATTTTCAACTGCACATTAAAAGACAAATATTTCATATAAAAATATAAAAAAACGCTATTTTCTTCACATCAACAAAACAGGCTAGTGAAAAAAGAAAACATTTGAAATCGCTCAAAATTATTTGATGGCAACATTTTAAAATTCTTTGGCTACAATATCTACTCTGTGTTTGATCACAGAATGTTTATTATATGTGTTTGATATTGGCAGTATAAATGATAACAAATAACTACCTTCATGTGTTATACATACAGTGTGGTGAGCGTGAACGCGAATAATTAATGTTTAATTAAATTTAATTTAATGAATTTTTAACTCATATTATGTATAAATTTTAGCTTTCTACACTCTTTCTCCATAATAAACTTTAGCCATGCCAAGTCTCATAGTCTTCACATGCACGCAGTATGCTTTAAATGCGATAAAAAGTTTTTACTTCACGTATTAATACGTAGATGTGTATTTCATAGCTAGTCACGTTGATCACAGGTCCGTGCGGATCTTGATTAATCTTGAATAAAATACTTACTGTTCCAGTTGTTTAATATCATCTTCAGACCCTTCAGTGTTTTGCTGGACGATCTTCTCATACAATAAGAATCATTTGACAATATAAAATTGCAGATACCTTGTCATCCTTGAGAATTAAGATGAAATGCCTAGATTTTTCGCTACCCGTAAAAAGGGTCTAGCGTTCTCTACATTATATATACGAAATACAGTAGCATTAAGCTACTATTTTACGCTGAAGTTATATGAGCATGTGATCCTGCTGTTGAGCAGACCCATTCGTGCTTATTAAATAAAAATGATTTCATAAAACTGACAAAGATATTGCAGTGGCCATCATGACAACTCTTTTAGGACAAAAAATTGCTTAATTTTCTCAGTTTGAATATCACGACACCCGCAATATTAAATGTGGCAATAAATTGTTACTTGTTCGTTTAGTATTGCGGGCTTTCTGCCTCAAACACATATTTACCATGTCAAAACCATCCAATATATGACATAGAAACAATAAAAGCCGTCTAAATACGCATTGTTCTACGCAAAAGTTCCCAGGCCGGTCAAATTGTAGTGTGTTACCTAATGCAGAAGTTTGCATTGATATAACGCGGTAAAATGCACTATGTAGAGCGGCGACCCCGGCCTGGTTGCAACTATAAAATTTGAGTGAGAGAAAATTTTAATCCAGCAAAATTGCGAGGTCGTGTGACAAACTTGTCACTTGATGGCTCCGCAACTCAGTAACTTAGCAATGAGTGTCAGCGTTATGGGTCGCGAGTTTGAGTTTCGCACGGAACAAGTATTTCTATCTCCGTATATGTAAACTGTCTCCACGATATAGGAGAAAATCCTAGTCTGGATATAACGTTTTATAAAAAATAAATACAAAGAACTTATGCATCGCGTGTTTACAACGAAGCATAACAACCCGATGGCCACGCATTCCTGGCTTGGCGGAAACACTTCTGAGTGTAGAATATTTGTTGTCTCTTCGTTAAAATTTCACTGCATGCATTTATTTTGTGCTATATTCCCCAAGATTCTCGGTCATCACTGAAAATCATCGCTGTGGTTTCACTACACCACAATATCAAATTTATTAAATTTACGTACGAGTGTCAAGTTTATTAAATGTTTGTGTAGTGCGTCAGCAGCCTGTGGAAAACTAAAGTCTTTCTTTCTTTCTTACGTTTAAGGCAAACCGTAATGTACGTTTACGTGGTTGAACTATGCTGAAGTGTATATCGGCTACAGCACGAATGGGTCGGATCGACTCGAGCAGGGGAACGCTCACACAGAATAGCAGCATAATGCTGCTGTTTTTCCTATTGATGAGAGATTTCATAGTGATGAGAGCCGGTGACTATTGTAGTAGTAATCAGGCGTTTCACCATAGTCGTAAGGGGTGACATTGCGTTAAATCTAATATTTTTAATTCTGATGATAAAAAGCTATAATCGGGTAAACAAAAACAGAAACAGAAACTTCTTTATTCAATGTAGATAACAATACTTATTGAAAGTCACTTTTTTCATTTACCACTGGTTCGCAAAAAAAACCTCTGTCCTGGGAAGAACCAGCAAGAAACCCAGCGGGACTATTTTTTTCCAATAATAGCTTACAATCATGTTTACAATTAGCAACACAAGACAAATTAGAAATAGCTTGGTAGCGATCACCCTTCCCACGGGTTATTATCATCCATAAAATATTTAATATTAGGAATAGTAAATATTTTCTTACTCTGTTATATGTTTTTTTATATTGAGGTTCACCCCTTTGTCAGCGACGAATTTTGTCGTCAATCAAATCTAAGGTAGTTATTAGCTATTATAATAATAATTGAATAATCGCTTGAAACGAAACATTGCCTCCAATTTATGTAGATCAAACTTGTTTATTACAAAGAAAATTTGTATCTGTATATATAAATTATATAACAGCGTATTGAGGTCGCGTAACATCTAATCTATGATATTACATATTTAATATAGCACCCTGTAACAAGTCGTACTGGTTAGTTCGCTAAGAACTTACGCTTTGTAAATCCTTATATAACATGAAGTATTCATTTCTGGTTCTCCTGTGAGGTAGCTGTGTAAGAGAATTCGTCATCCCATATTATCCCACGGGTTTTGTAAGAGGCGGATTTGCAAAAACGGATTGGCGAATCCGTGGTGCATTGGCTTCTTCTTCTTCTTCACAGTCGATACGCTCTTGACAGAGCGGTCGTGGTCGTCACTTGGGTGTTGTGGCACGCTTTACAATTCGCCTCCACTCCTCCCTAACAGCTGCCTTTCTTGTGCACTCATGCAACGGGACATCCACCGCAGCCCTCACCTGGTCTGCCCATCTCATAGGCGATCTGCCACGCGCTCTAGTGCCCTCTACTCTTCCCTGGACCACTAGACGTTCAATCGAGATATCATTACGTCTAGACACGTGACCAAAGAAAGTGAGTATGCGAGCTTGCACAATAGATGACAGACGTTGCTTGATGCGGAGTTCTTCGAGAATGGACTTATTGGTCCGGAATTCGGTCCAGGACACTCTCAGCATTCTTCTCCAGCACCACATCTCGAGAGCGTCTATTCTCTTCTTCTCACTTTCTCGCAGGGTCCATGTTTCCGAAGCGTAGAGGAATATGGGGAACACAAGCGCTCTAACTAACCGGGTCTTAGTGGCTTTTGTTATGTTACGGTTCCTCCATATCTTCCGCAACTTATCCATGGCTGTCCTAGATATCGCCATACGTCGTTTTATTTCATCTATGCAGCCCCCGTTGCTCGAAATTAACGCTCCTAAATAAATGTATGATTGGACTACTTGACAGTTCGCGATTTGTGTCACTTCCGGCGAGTTATTGTTGATGCGATCGACAATCATAACTTTAGTTTTGCTGCGATTGATCCGAAGGCCGAATTCAAGACTGACGTTTTCCATCCTTTGTAGGAGTTCTTCCACATGGCCGATACTAGTCGCAAATAGGGTAGTGTCATCCGCGTATCGTAAGTTCGAGATTTTCAGCCCTCCAATTGAGATTCCATCAGTCCAGTTCTCGTTAACAAAACATTGTGCATTGGCTTAGCATTGCGCTAATAGCAACGGGTTCGAACACGAAACGGGTTTGGATGATTGTCCGTGTGCAATTTATGTACGTACACTGCCCTCACCATAGAGGCTAAAATTCTAGTGTAGAGGTAATATTTTTAAATCTACACTAATGTTATAAGGAGGAAAGATTTGTTTGTTTGTTTGTTTGAATTGAATAGGCTCTGAATCTACTGAACCGATTTGAAAAATTCTTTCACCATTAGAATCCTACATTATTCCTGATGAACATAGGCGATAGAACGTTTTCAAAAAATTTAGGGATCCGTATGAAAACTTCGTTAATGTAACCCAAGGTGTGAAAAAAATACCAAAAAAAACCTTATATCGCGTACGCTGCGGAAAGTATTGACAATAGAGCAAAGTGATGTGTTAGTTTTATGGAGGACATCAATATCTACATAAAAGTCTGCAATACCATATATCTAACTATTATAGTTATCTCACAATAACTACTTCTGCAATACCATATGTCTAACTATTATAGTTATCTCACAATAACTACTTTTGTTAGTTTGTTTGTACCAAATAAGTCTAAAACTAATAGACCGATTTTAATCAATTTTTACCAATAGAAAGCTAAATTATAGGGGGGGAGGGGAGGGTGAGTGGATAAAATTTAAATTTTCTGTGTAACGTGTATATACGCGGGTGAAACCGCGGGGTACAGCTAGTTTAAAATAAGAACAAATCGCATGGCTTCGGACAGATGGCGGTATAACTGTTTTGTTTCGATCGGTGACGGACAGCAGCGCTAATGGTGCGAAACGTCTGGTACTCGTACCGCGATCGTACATACGCCAAGCATGACCTAAGGCAAATCACATACGGGAGTAGCCTATGTCCAGCAGTGGACTGCCGCAGACTGACGATGATGAAGGTATAGCAGCTATATTGTGGGTCGGCTCGGCCGGGGTAAAACCACGCTCTCACAGAACATCAGCGTAAAATAGCAGCTTAACGCTGCTGTGCATCGTATGGTGAGTGTAGAGAACCGGAGATCATTTTTACTAGAAACGAGGCATTCCATCTCAGTCCTCAGGGCTGGCAACGCATTTGCGTTCTGATTTTAAATTGAAGATAAATGTAAGTGTCTATGGGCCACAGCATCCATTTAACATCAGGTGGACTGTGTGCTAGTTTGTGTTTGTCACCCATATACCATTAAAAAAGGTATTTGTCGCTATATCCATCTAAATTCTAGTACGTGGTAGAATCATGCTGGTGAGTGTAGAGAAAGTATATATATATATATATATATATATATATATATATATATATATATATATATATATATATATATATATATATATATATATATATATATATATATATATATATATATAAAAATATCTAAAGAGCCCTGCAATTCCCCTGGTGTTGCGGTTGTAAGAAACCAAAAGATCAATTAGGACCCGCATAGAAGAACATATAGCTGATGAGAAGCATCAACGTTCCGGGAAGTCTGCAGTTTGTGATCATATCCTAGACGGCCCCAACCATTACATCCGATTTGATAAACCATAAATCCTCGCGAAAGAACACCGATTCCTACCAAGGATGATACGTGAGGCTATTGAAATTAAAAAACATCCTAATTTCAATAGAGAAGGAGGCTGGGTACTACCACCTGCTTGGGATCCTATAATCAATAAAATTAAAACTAAACCCAAGCATACCACTGCAAGACCTCAAGACATAGTCAGTTCAATTTGCATAGATCGGACCATAAACAATAATTAAAAAAGCTGAAGGTACTCCGGGTTTAACAATGACATCGGGACGTCAGTCATCTCAGTCCCCCGTGACCATGGGTGCTGGAAAGCGCCCGCAACGTCGGGAATTAAAAATAAGAAGTAAAAATAAACGCGATAAAATCCGTAAAAGTAGTTTTAATCATGTGTAGTGTTCGCGTAAATATAAGAAATCATTATATTACATTGATTGTATGATACATAATATAATTAGGAAAACATTACGTTTATTAGCCCAAAATGATCACGAAGAAAAAGTTACTATAAGATACCTATATGTTTTTTAAATAACATTGGTATAAGAAGCAAACAAAAATTAACTTAAACGAAGACATTTAGATGAATTCATCTAAGGTGACGTGCAGATAATATTAATATCTAATTAAAACGCACTAAAACAAAAAGTCAACTCTAAAGTTTATTAAAGAATTTTATTAAAGACTAGCCGATCCATTATTATGACTACCTATGACTTAACACACTGTTTCTGGGAGTTTGTTTTGTTTAACAATACAATGATGATCGAATCGCCGTCGTGGAATTTTAATACCTTCATCAGTGAGGTTGAAACCACATTTGAATAATTTGCTAGTTAACACTGTTATCTGCTTAATACCAAAACTAAAAAAGTAGGACGATATATAGCCGTGGAAACGCAGGAGCTAAGCTAAGTGTCATAAATTTAACAATACACGTCGTTGAGGTGATATTAAATAAGGTCATATTAATTCATGTTGTATGGCGCGAAAAATTTATGTTTTTGTAAACTAAATAAATAAAATAAAAATAAACTTTGTGTGTCTAAAACAAATCAAGTTGCCACTTTCTGTTGCAATCGACCTTGAGAGCAAGCAACAACAAAGAAAACAATATTATGTCGTGTGTACTCGGATCACTTTTACATCATACACGCTAATATCTTCGAAAATTACCGCTTTGTTTTCGACACAAGGTCGCGTTTATTGCGATTCTAATAACTTACGGTTTTTGTGAATGGTTGTAACCCAGATTGATTCGACTCGCGGTATCCAACGTGTACTATGAAAAGTACTTACAAGCATACTATAAACGAAATGCACGATCGCAAACACACACTAAGAAAGCTACTCGCTTATATCAAACACACACAAATAAGAAATGTGCAGTTCATTGTGTAAGGAGTTGGCAGTACATAGTTTTTTGTGCGGAAAGATGCACAAATGTTTACGTTGTCCGATTTACAAACACGTCTATCTGCATATTTAGAACGTTGACCTAAAGATGCCTCTTTAATGAGACTGATTTCGTTAGTTACCTTAATGTATTCGTTTTTGTTGGTATGGGATGATGTTCATTACTAGCAGTCGTAGTCATTATTATGTAAATATAATTAAAAGCTTATACTACTTATATTGGATTATTAGAAAAGGGTTACAAATGAGTTAACATACTTCAAATAAGTAGCTATTCCTAACAAGTTTTAAACAAAAGTTTAAAGATGAGTTGTTTTCCTTGAGGATTAATGTGGAATGACTTACAGCATGCAATTATAATGGCTTTCCTGCCCTAGATACCTGAAGCTGCAGTGTGTAACGCTAGTGGGAACCCTAGTGGGTTCCGTTTTTAAGTTTAGTTTTTCGTGTTTAGTTTAGTTTGATTGGATTGGATTGGATTGGATTAAATTGGAATGTTTTTCATAATGAAATCTTCTTTTGTGTTACGAAATATTAATTATCATTTCTATTAAGCCTATGAATTATTTTTTTATTACCTAGTTAATAGAACTACTTTTCCTAGGAGTCCGTCTAGATATTACGTATTTAGATAGAATATCTGCCATCAAATAGTAGCAGTTCTGAAGGATATAATATCTTTAGAGACATTCCATCTTAATTCGTAGAGGTTACAATAATCTGTAATCTTCTTTGTTTCGAAGTTGCCTGCAGATTTAGTTCCCGAGATGTCAATGCTGTTAGCCTTTAGGATTTTACAGCTTCATCGAACAAAGGCCTCGGGACCTTTAAGGTCGTCGGAATTTAGCGGAACCGGGGGTTCTATTAAAAATTACGGGGTATCAGGAAACTGACCGTGACGTTTGGAGCGGAGCCTGAGATGCTGTTTCGACCACATGCGTGTAGGAATGTGTCACGATATTATCAAACTGACTTTAATATTTCCTTGAATTTTTATAGATTTACAGAAGTTCGTAAACTATGTGTAGATTGGAGTTTCGCTGGTATTACCGAGCTCGGCGGTTTTGCGAACGATGCTAATTTGGACGACTTGGAGATCGTGCAAACTATGTTTAAGCGCATGGGCGAAAGCCGCATTTGCTTAGTACATGACAGGTCTTACGAAAGTTTTATAAAGATGGAGCTTGTGTCTTAAGGACAACTTGCTCTTACTGTTGACTAGTGGATGGAGGTGACTAGAAACGAATTTGGTTCGGTTGCGGACATTGCGAATGTGTTTCGCGAAGGTGATACCGTGGTCCCTATCAATCCCCTACGTATTAGGGTGTCGTTTCCCAGGGAATTTGGTGGCGGAATACGGAAATAGTGCCTAACGATTTTTTTGGATTTAAGTACCGACTTTTCTCAGGATTCACTTTGATTCTCCATAAGCGAAACCAATCGCCTAAGCGATCGGCGGCTCTTTGGAAAATCTTGCTTTCTTGCAAATTTCTTACTGTAATAGGCTACAAAAATAAGACTACAGGGTCCATTGGGAATTGCCCACAGGTATCCATGGGCTAGTCACTGATCATCAGGTGGGCTGTATGATCTATAAATTTCGTTACTACCTATTAAAGTCCACTGCTGAAGTTAGGCCTCCCTCATAGATTGTCTAATATACCGCTCGTATTTTTCACAGTTGCCGCGCTCGGCAAGCAGCCTGGCTACCGCAGTTTTTTATTTAAGTCGTTTTTTTTATTTTATTTAATAGTCTTATTTCATCCGCTGTTCTTTATTTTACAGCTCCCTTTGTTCTTTTTTTAGTGTACAGTCCTTTAATGTTTCTCCTTTGATTTGATTTTTTTTTAAATTTTTTTTAGTGTGTGCTTTTATATCTTACTATTACTTATCTATCCTCACATTTTGTTTTCTGCCTTACTTGACATTTGCTAATTTAGACTACTGTATTGTATATATTTAGGCTAAGGCCTTACTTTGATGCCTCTTTTAGTCTATATATGTTTCATTTCCTATTTATAACATAGTTTATACATGTTTCATTTCCTATCTATAGTATAATTGAGGCTTTTGCTATGCTATCTATCTATTTAGTCGTTATTAGGATGACGCTGCTGCCTTTCCCCTGTGCTGTTCATCGCCCTTCTCTCTGTCGTCTCTTACTACACCCAGGGGATGATATGGGGTAGTGGATATTCATATACTGCGACTACACGGTTTTGTAAATTCAGTTTCATTAAAATATAGAAGTGGCAACCGAGCATGCGGCTCAATTGATGGGTTCCCGTCTCCTCCTATGAACATCAAAGTAATCGGAAGGTACATTCCTTAACAATTTTGTTACCTACTTACCACAAACAACCAAAAATATCTGGTCGTTTGTTTTTCCTCACTCTGATACGTTCAAATTGTAATTTATCACGTGTTCTTGCGAGGTATTGGTAACAACCAGTAACCAAAGCTGCAGACGAAGATTATATATGAGCTCATTTGTTCTAACGCAATTTGAATGCTAATTCTAACACAGACGTTACAAAAGTAACTTAATACTAGGTTGCACTAAAAGTATCGGGAATGGAATATTTCCACTGTTCCTGTCGTATTAAAATCTTTTTAATTGAAAAGTCCTTGGTTTTAAAAATCGAATACCATTTATTTATTTGAAAAAAGGTTCTCGGTCTTGTCACAAGGTTTTGTCAAACTTGTTTAGTCGTTGAGAAAATGGAATTGATTCGAGAAAATTCAAGAGCGATGATTTATTATGACTTTCGAAGTGGTTTAACACAAAAATAGTGTGTTGACCGGATGATTTCTGCATTTGGTTATGAAGCCCCATCCAAAACCACAATTTATCGCTGGTTTGCTGAATTTCAACGTGGACGTGTCAAGCTCAGTGATGATCCCCGTCAAGGTCGTCCAAAAACTGCAGTCACCCAAGAAAACGTTGATGCTGTGCGTAAGCTGATTGAGGAAGATCGACATGTGACATACCGCGAAATTCAGGCAACTTTAGACATTGGCATGAGTCAAATACAAATAATCTTGCATGAACAATTAGGTGTAAAAAAGTTGTTATCCCGATGGATACCGCATTCGCTCTGTGATGTACAAAAAGCGGCTCGCGTTACTTGGTGCGTCAGAACTCTCGAAAGATTCCACGCAGTATCCTCAAATGCTGTATACAACATCATATCAGGTGACGAATCCTAGATATACGCGTACGAACCCGAAACAAGAAAACAGTCACGAGTTTGGGAGTTCGAAAATGAGTTAAAACCAACAAAAATTGTTCGTTCACGGAGTGTTGCAAAAAAAATGGTGGCCGGTTTTGGAGACAAAAGTGGCCACCATTTTTTGTGATGTAACGACTATTCCTCTTGAGGGACAAAGAACGGTTAATGTTGAATGGTATGCTAGCATTTGTTTGCCACAGGTGGTTTCGGAACTCCGTAAAGAGAACTGCAACCGCCGCATCATCCTCCATCACGACAATGCGAGTTCTCCTCACACCGCACACAGAACAAAAGAGTTTTTAGAGAAGAAGTTTAAGAAAACATGGAATTATTAGACCATCCGCCGTACAGCTCCGAACTAAGCCCTAGTGATTTCTATACTTTCCCTAAAATAAAGAATAAATTGCGTGGACTGAGATTTTCATCACCTGAAGAAGCTGTAGACGCCTACAAAACGGTCATTTTGGAGACCCCAACTTCCGAATGGAATGGTTGCTTCAATGATTGGTTCCATCGTATGGAAAAATGTGTCAAATTTCTCGGAGAATACTTCGAAAAGCAATAAATACATTTTTAAATAGTAATGTTGTGTCACTTCCTTGATTCCCGAAATTTTCAGTGCCGCCCTCGTATCTGAAAGAAGCGAATAAATATTAATCGCTTCTTAGGCAAAATGATCTAAATACCAGTGACTGAAGTTTATTGTAAAACCTTTCTAATATGGTGTTGCAAATTTAAAAAAGAAGTATTGAAATTACATCAATTAAAGAAGTAAGAGTAAGTACAATTCTTATGTTTACGTGAACACTACACATTTGAATAGTTTTTGCGGATCTTATTGTAACGTTGGAAATGCAAAATAAGTTAAATATACGCAACGTAATCAATAAAAACTAGTTATATTAAAAGTATGAGTACATTGAACAATATTACTATTGCATTGAAAAAAAACAGATTTAACGCTTTTAACTTTAGGTCAAGCTCCACAGACTGTAGCAAAAACCGGATTAAAACGCAATAAGGTGATGCTGTGTGTATAATGCGATTGGAAGGGCATCGTTTATGGTTCAAATTGATAGTTTTTACCGTCGGCAATAATCATCAATTTGAATCTCTACTGCCAACAACTACACAAAATTAGTACTCAAGCAAGAAATTGAGAAAAAACGACCGGAACCGATCAACATCAAAAGGAGTGGTCTTTCATCATGATAAAGCCAGATCACACACATATTTGACCAGTCAGAAAAAATTGAAAGAGCTTGGTTGGAAAGTGTTAATGTACCTACCATAAATAGTCCTGACCTTGCACTCCAAGATTTTCACCTCTTTCCCTTTCTTCAGAAAGTTCTTTCTTTGGTTAGTGTTAGATTAACATCAAGAGAGGACTGTCAAAACTAATTGTCGCATTTTTTGATCCAAAATCCAAATTTCTACAGCAACAAGATTGTCACTACCTACGAGATGGCAACAAAGTTTCGATCAAAATGGCGTATATCTATATAATATTATAATTAAATGTAATTATACTTTGAAAAAACAATGTCTTAAATTTGTAAATAAAATACGAATACGGGACGAAATCGGATGATGGATATTTTTACACCACTGACACACAGCAAGTTATTATTTAACTGCGGTCGTTCAAACCAAGAAAGTGTTACTTCATTCGTCTTATTACATAAAGTAGTACATAATTATTTTCTGGTAAAGAAGTCCCGGGGAAAATATGCGAATTAAAGTGTGAAGTATGGAATGTGATTATGTGACAGAATAAATGTTAAATTATGCAAAAATTGTGGCGCCACGGTTAAGGGACTTTTTTCGTGATAAATTCATTTCTTTAAGTCCTAATTTATAAATAAACAACGTAACGACCATATCAGATAATTAATGCTTAGGTCAGCGATAGCACATGGTAGGATCATAGTAAAAACAGATTAGTAGGATGTATTCTAAGAAATGTACCGAACGCAGCTAATTCGTATGCGTGCCTGGCACGTGACAGTACGGACTCGTACGCACGAGCCACAGCACGCACACAATCACACTTGCTAAGTTGGGAAGATCGGGCCGAGTCCGGAATACCCACCGCCACGCTCCGCAATCACCTTTGTTTGAGACTTTGTTAACCTTTAGTAAAATTTTGCTAGCAGTCTTTTTTTCGTTTTTTTTTCTCTTTTGTAAAATAAATTAATATATGCGTTTGTTTAAGTAAATTAACTTCTTATTAATAGGTTATATTACTATATCTATACATAAATACGTAACCCATAAGTACATTAATTATCATATCACATCAGATCAAATTAATTTTAAAAATTAAATCTGAGCTGACACCATATGCTCAGTGTTAATTTACTCGTATTTTAGTTATTTGACATTTGTTGTAATGTAAAGCTGGATTTTTTTTTTAATAACCATTGATTCTTTGAGTGGAAACTAAAGAAATGATTAACAAATACGTAAAGTACGTATCCGCATGCATTATGTTTGTAAATATTATAACTACTTAACTAAATAAGACTTAGCTGTTCAACAAAAAGACAGTGACAACCTTGCAACAGAGGGCATTTAAGCCTCGCGCGATGTGGAAATAACCTACTATTCTGTTTTCACTATGGTAGGGTGATGGACTTGTGGAGGACGTGGTGAGCGCTCTGTTCCCTGCGCGAGGGGAACATCCGCCCCCGCCTATGGCTCCGCCACCTGCGGTGCCGGAAGCGGACCACCAGGACGACGATGACGACATCCCGGAAGGGACCGGGGTAGACCTGAGGGTGGTGGTACGTAGGCCCAAGGCCAGGAATATCGCCCCAGGACCCGATGGCTTGCCTGGCAAAGCCTGGGTCCTGGCCTCGGAGGCTCTCGGGCCCCGACTGGAGGGGCTCCTAAGTGCATGCTTGGAGAGAGGCCAATTCCCGCTTCGTTGGAAGACGGGGAAGCTGGTCCTCATTCGGAAGCCGGGGCACCCTGCGGACTCTCCGTCCACATACCGGCCCGTGGTGCTGCTCGACGAGGTGGGCAAGCTCTTTGAAAGAGTCATTGCAAACCGCCTCGCCGAGCACCTTGCGGGGACGGGGCCGGATCTTGCGGAACACCAGTTTGGTTTCCGCAAGAGGCGCTCTACGGTGGACGCCTTCATGCGCGTGAGAGCCCTCACGACGGGGGATGCAATGACCAGAGGGGGGTTGTCTTGGCGGTGTCTCTCGACATCGCCAACGCCTTCAACTCCATGCCCTGGAGCTGCATTAGGGAGGCACTCCGGTATCACCGGGTGCCGACCTATCTCCGTCGTATAGTCGGGGACTACCTGACGGACAGGGCCGTCATCTACCCCGGTCGCAACGGTGAGTGGAACCGGCGAGAGATGCCGTGCGGTGTCCCACAGGGTTCGGTTCTGGGGCCACCTCTGTGGAACATCGGTTACGACTGGTGCTGCGCGCCGACCTCCCTACCGGCGTCAGCGTAGTTTGCTACGCTGACGACACGCTGGTACTGGCACAAGGGGGGTCGTACGAGGCGGCGGCGGAAACTATGACACGCGGGGTTGCGATTGTCGTTGAGAGGATTCGGCAACTGGGTCTCGAGGTGGCTCTGCACAAGTCCGAGGCCATGCACTTCCATGGTCCTCGGAACAGACCACCACCGGGATCCTCAGTGATGGTAGGAGGGGTATCCATCGGCGTGGAGTCGACGCTGAAGTACCTAGGACTCGTCCTCGACGGCCGATGGAACTTCGTTGAGCACTTCCGACGTTTGGCTCCCAAACTGGAACGGACCGGGGCTGCCTTCAGGTGACTCCTGCCGAACCTGGGAGGGCCAAACGCCTCCTGCCGGAGGCTCTACGCGGGGATCGTGCGGTCCATGGTCCTTTACGGGGCCCCGGTGTGGGCGCGTGGTTTGGCGCGGCTTGCCGTCCACCACCTGAACGCGCCCCAAAGGGTGATTGCCGTAAAAATGGTTCGCGGCTACCGCACGATCTCCCACGAGGCGGCGAGCCTCCTTGCCGGATTGCCGCCATGGGATCTGGAGGCGATATTCCTCGCGCGCCTGCACGAATGGCGCGCGGAGGCACTATGCCGTGGGAAAACCCCGCTGCCGCGGCAAGTTGTCGCGCAGCAGACAGACTTCCGGCACGATCTCACGGCGACATGGAGACAGCGACTGTCGCAACCCCGTGCTGGGCACGCCACTATAGCGGCGATAAGACCGCTCTTTGAGGAGTGGTTTGAGAGACGCCACGGCATCCTCACCTTCCGCCTGACGCAGGTCCTCACCGGACACGGTGTGTTCGGGAGGTTCCTGCACCGAATCGGGTGGGAGGAAACGCCCGGGTGCTCCCACTGCGAGGATGGACCGGAGGACACGGTGGAACACACCGTGGAGGTGTGCCCTGCTTTGGGCGGAGCACCGCCGTGTCCTCGTAGCGGCGATAGGTGGCGGCGACCTCTCGCGTCCGGCCCTGGTCGAAGCCATGGTCCGAAGCGAGACGGAATGGGATGCCGTCACCACCTTCTGCGAAGCAGTGATGCTAGCGAAGGAGGTGGCGGAGCGGGAGAAGGAGAGAGCAGCAGCTTGGCCCCCGGCCACCGTAGGCGCGGGCCTGTGGACGGCGAGCAATGGGTAGCTCGCCGGCCGTCCGTCTAACGACGACAGGCCGTGTCAACGGCGCGTTTTGTTCCACGCGCGCCTCAAAGAGCTGTCAGCAGCGTGAAGGGGCCCGCAAGGGCCGACGCCTGCCGGGCCTGCGGGCTGTTCGAAAGAGATACCGCGGCTCCGGAACGTAAGGGCACTGAAGGAACACGGATGGTTTTTAGTCAGTAAAAGTCTGACACTCCCTTACGCTCCACCCAGAGCGAAAGGCGTCATTAGATGATTTTCCATCCACAAAAAAAAAAAAGGGTGATGGACTTATTTACACCGCTACCATACCTTCGTTATAGTCTAAGTTCATTCGTCACTCTTACTTGTATTCGATTTCTTTTAATTTTTGATGAACTGAAAATTCATTAGAAGTAGAGTGTAGAGGCGGCTCACCACTAGAAATACATTCAAGAAGTTAATGAATGCAAATGGACCAGGACCGTGCTTTGTGGTATTCCTTGGGGGGATATTCTCCATTCCATTTCAGCAATGGACTTGTGAAGAACTGTTATGATGATGATGAATGATGATTAGGTTGGCTAACGAGCTAACATTCCACCGCATGGACAGAAGCTTCAGCAGCTTGCTTTTTTATAGAATAAAAATGACTACCTAGTACACAGTCCATCTGATGGTAGGAGGATGCTGTGGCCCATAGACATCCTCATTTATCCTCAATTAAGAATCAAAATGCAGATGCGTTGTCACCCCTAACGACTAAGAGGGAATACCTCGTTTAATGCAAAAAGCATTTCCGGTTTTCTACACTCACCATATGAAAAAATATTGTTCTGCTACAAATATAATATAGCTGCAGCGTGACTCTACCACGTAAAAATGCTTATTGATACCGTACTTCATACAAAGACATAAAATAACTCTCAACCTTTAAGTCTTACTGGTTTTTCTCCTTCCTTAATAATCCAATATAATACAATATTGGGGGTGATTCTATACCCTGTTTAGAAATACGTTAGTAAAGTAATGCTAGGATTCAGTCGTCATATGCCCCATTTCCAGGTACAGGCCTTTTATTAATACCCAGAGGGCTTTTAGAGTACAAGCGGTGTTCGCCTCCCTGCGTTAATGCTTGTTGGCGAACTGTGCATGCTTGTTAAATTTATGAGACGGGCGGGTTTTCCTACGATATTTTCTTCACCATCGAGTATTTGGTTAATCAACTCTAAAACTGCAATTAAAAATTTCATTGGTACCGACGGGAGTCGAATCTACTGTCAATAAACGATTAGATATACGACGAGTGCTTAGCCACTGCTTCTACGGCTCTCTGGCTAAAGTAGGTAAGAAGACAAAACCACAAGCAGTTAGATTCTTGTAATAATAGCAGACATCATTATTTTCCCTCCTGTTTTATTTAAAAGATAATATTAGCGTGAAGGCCATTTAATTAAAATAAATGTTGCAATTATGCAAGTTGAAACTTAATATTATCTTAAATTTTTACCTCGATTATCAGTTCTGATATCTGTCTGACCAATTTCGTCAGTTAATACTTTATTCATACGTCTCATTAACTCTTGTTGGGGTCGTCGGTCAATGTATCAATTTCGTAATTGGCGTAGCGTATTGAGATATAAATTTTAATTATTTCATATAACACAACAGAATAAGAACCCTAGAATTCAGCATATGAGTACTTGCCTAATAATTTCATTTACGCGAGTATACTAAGTTCGATGTGCTCGGTGATCAAGAGAAATGTCACCTGCATAATTGATTAAAAAAAAACAATTTTGACGATATATTGTGTAAACTACTGATGCATTAGCAGTTTGAAGTTTCCATACATTACGTGGTAGAGCCACGCTGCAACTATATTATAGTTGTAGCACAAATGGGTCAGCTCGACCAGGGTAGGACCACGCTTTCACAGAATACCAACGTAAAATAGCAGCTACATGCTTGTGTGTTTCGTATGGTGTGTATAACTGGAGACCCTTTTAACTTGAAACGAGGCATTCCATCTTAGTCCTCACGGATGACAACGCATTTGCATGTTGATTCATAATCGAGGTTAAAAGTAGATGTCTATGGGCCGCAGCATCCACTTTCTATCAGATGGATTGTGTGCTCGTTTGTCACCCCATTTTATAAAAACAATAGAGACCATAAAAAATCAATGCTGAAAATAGGGCTTCCTTTTAGATGCCTCCATATTTATTAGGATATGATTATCCATAGTTGCCATGCTAGGCAAACAAGTTGGCAACCACAGGATTTTATTATTCCGAGTTGTTATCAGGAAGTTGCTGTGCATCTCCTATTTCCAGTTTCCCTCTGTCACCTCCTACGACATCCATGGGACAATTTGGAGTAGTGGATATTCTTACACCGCTACTACACCATATCGGTAAATACAGTTCTACTTCTACTCCTTCTACTCCTCCTTATCTTAAGGAGAAGTTTAGTTTTGTTGGGCTTCCAGGGGAACCTTTACGCTCTTCAAGAAAACTCATTTTAAGGGTACCAACTCACAATACATCTTTCTTTAATAAATCTTTTACTATACAGTCTATTAAGCTATGGAATGCCCTACCTGTGTCGTTCGAAAATCATTAGGATAAATTATGTATATGTGTGTGTGTATGTTTATGTATGTATATGTGTATCATATATTTTTTAATGTATTAGTTATTTATATATTATTTTATTGCATCTATTGATATTATATTAGGTATATTTATACTGCACCACCTACCTAGTATTCACTGTTTTATTCCTTTACACCTTTGGTTGCCTGGAAGAGATCGCTATAAAGCGATAAGGCCGCCAAATTGTCCATGTAATCTGCTCTCTGTTATGTTCTTTGTAAATTTGTTTGTGGTGTGCAATAAAGTATATTCATCATCATACAGTTCGAATGTTTGTTCACGTGTGATTAACGTGTGCAAAAGGCATCACGACACAATTGAAAATTCTAATGTGGGTAACGTTATTAAAAAAGAAGAAATAGTCTAAGAATAGATGTGGTAAAGTCACGCTGCATCCATAGTAAAAAGAAATATGGGTATTGGTATCATTCGGTCGATCAACAAAATCAACAACAGTTAACGTAACAGTATTACGCGTCGATACTAAAATAAAACCGCACGCAAGGTCGCCGGTATCCACGTGAACTTGTTTAAGCAGAAAAAACCTCAGACCTTTCTAATCTTATCGCTGCTTCGGGCACAAATGTAAGGTATAGATAATAATGATTTTATTTTAAATGGTTTGTAAAAATCTATAATTATTTTTGTAATTTTGTTTTTTCAGTAGAAAATGAGTGACAAACGAGCACACAGTCCACCATATACATCTACATCCATCCTCGACAAAGAATCAAAATGCAGATGCGTTGATCCCGAGCACAAAGATGGAATGTCTGATTTCCGGTACTTCCGAGTCTCTGGTTCTCTACACTCACCATAGAAACACAGCAGCATTAAACAACAAATATTAAATAACAAAGTTTATCGAAATATTGCGAGTAAAACTATAACTTCGGAAGCTTATATAAAAATATTATTTAGTGTAGTTTCATTATTTTTTCCTTTTGTTTCGTATAAAGGATAACTCAAGTTTAAGATGACCACTTAAATGGGTACATTAAAATTTTAATCCCTTTTATTTCCACCATTAGAGATCGATTTTTTTTAATACGTACAGGACCACCCCTCAAGTATAATCAACAATAAAAAGTATATTTAAGACAACTTGATTTCTGTTTAATCAGTACAACAACACAAAAAACAATATAGAACCTTCTGGTTTTCTGAACTCAGTTAAAATGGATATTTGTAGTTAAGAAATGATGGTCTTGGCACTCAAAAAGAAAAGTAAGAAAAAAGGATAAAATAACAACAATGTTTCGTGTCGGATTTTCTCTATAGAGCTTTTGAAACTGGTAGTAGAGCTTGACGTTCTAGACCAACAAGGTAAGAAAGACGGAACGCTGCGTACATTTCTTAAATGACGCAAAAACCATGAGATGACAGAGAATGCTTACTGGCAATGAGTCCGTCCGTCCTTTGTAACCTATAGAGCAGTAAAGTTTTTAATTAAATAAATAAAACCCGCCAAAACCATGCTCAAGTTATTGTAAGAACACACTCACGTGCACATATGCATCAATATTAATTTACAATAAGATAGTTTTAGGTACATCTGTATGCGTCAAGCAGTTAACATTTAAGGGCTGATAAAGAAAGAAATAACAAGGATGCGCGCGTGATTGTGTGACAAGAAATTGAGCATGGTATCGGCATCAATAAAATGTAAGTAATGTAATATTTCTTTGTTAGTCTAACTAGTATATCTTAGAATATAGTATACTATTTCTTCTTTCTTCTTTTCTGCATAAGGGCCGCGTGGAGATCTCTTCTTACCCCAAAATATTCAAAAAATAAGAGGTTAGTGCCCAGTACTGGATTATACGTAGGGTGTTTTTTATTATGTGTGAGCATCGATGCAGGTCTAGGGAAAGAGATTGGTATAACTGAAACCTACAAGATCTATTGTGGTCGCTACTATGGCTATAGTTCACTGCTAAGCCCTATGTCTTCAACGAATAGAAGGAGTTTCTTAGATGTGAGTAATTTCACTTCTTCTGGGCGGAGTACATAGATTCCCAGATGAGTGTTACGCTTGCGCATTAAGGGTCTGCAATCAGTTATATGTGCAGAGGCTTTTCTTCCATTATGGAACAGAACCGACACATCCTTTAGTTGCTTAATCCCAGGATGGACATGTGCGTTTTAAGACAACAATGTCCAGTTAGAGTTCTCGCCAGAATGCGCAAGTATAGGGTGTCAGTATACTATAATAGATATTCATATTTGATTTGACACAAAACTTACCACTTATATTTTATTTTGAACACATGGTAGGGCTCATCTTCTTATCTATTATTTACGCTGGTGTGTTCAGGTCTGAAGGGTAATAGAGAGCCAGTATAATTCCATGCTTTGAGGAATTACATCTTAATCCTCAGAGGTGACAACGCATCTGTAGATTCTCTGTTTAAATATGGTTGCAGGTGTCCATTGCAGTAGCCACTTACCAACAGGTGGACAGTAAGTTCGCATATTTTTCTTACTTGAAACGAGGTTTCTATCTTAGTCCTCAGGAGTGACAATGTGCCTGCATTTTGGTTCTTAATCGAGAACAATTGTAGATGTCTATGTGCCACAGCATACACTTATTATCAGGTGGACTGTGTGCTCATTAGTCACATTTATTCTATAAAAGAATGCTACTTTAGTTTAAAAAAATAGTACGTAATAAAAATACTTTTAAAGGCCATTGCTTTCAAAACTTTTTATGACCGTCATAAAGTTTTACAAAAAGTTAGTGCATATTGAGTAAAATGAAAAGGAAGTAATTTGCGAAAGGTCCCGAACTGGTTAAACCTCGGTAGCTCCATAAACGTCAAGCCGCACGTTAATCATATACTGAACGTGCCGCATTCGTTACTCCCATTTTGGAGTCTGTATCTTGAACTAGAGTTCAAGGTAGCCACGCTACCTAATTACGTATACGAATAGTACATACTTATTTAACTCTCAGTGTTATACATACAGTTTCAACGGTAGTAAATTATAGTTATGAAACATATTTTTTAAGTGGGACACATTTCATAAGTAGAAGTTACCAGCATGAAAATTGAGTTGTTACTTACTTACTTACTTACTTATCGTCACGCACAATCCCTAACGGGGTAGCCAGAGAGAACAGATCGCCAAGTGTCACGATCCTTACATACCTCTTTCGCTTCTTTCAGGTTCATTAACTTCTTCATACATGCACGTCTAGGTATCCGAGTACTCTTGACCCTCCCCTCTTCGAGCAATTTGCTCACATGGTCTTCGAAAGTTAGTCTCGGTCTACCTCGACACCTTTTAATATTTACTTTCGCTCTATATATTTTCTTCACCATTCGGTCTTCACTCATTCGTTCAACGTGTCCAAACCATTGGAGTACGCCCCTATCAATTTTTGTGATAAGGTCATCTTTCAATCCTGCCATATTGCGAATCTCTTCGTTTCGCTTTCGGTCGGCTATGGTAACGCCACACATTTTACGAAGAGATCGCATCTCCACTGCATTCAACTTGCTTTTATGCTTCTTCTGGCATACCCAGGTTTCGCTGCCATATAACAAAGTCGGTACCAACACTGCGTTATGTATTGCAAGGCGTGCACTCTTCACCACGCCTTGCCTTTTTATTAATGCATTCAGGGCACCATTGACTTTGTTTCCGGCAGCGACACGCCTATCCACATCTAAATCACATCTTCCATCCCGGCTGAAAGCACTCCCCAAGTATACAATTTCATTTACCTGTTCTAGACATTCCTGATTTACCCATATTTCACATTTCGTTCTCTCTTCGTCCTTTTCAAATACCAGAACCTTAGTTTTATTAGCATTCAAACGGAGACCTTTAATTTCACATTCCTCTTTCATACACGTGACTAATGCCTGCAGTTCTGCTTCTGATGGTGCAATAAGCACTGCATCATCAGCATACAGCAGACAATTAACTTTTATGTCACCCAATTTCACACCCAAACAGCTATCTTTCAGCTTCTGTAAACAGCTGTCGAGATACAATATGAACAGCCAGGAAGACATGACACAACCCCGTTTTACGCCCGCTTGGACGCTAAACATGGGTGACAGGTCATGCCCTACCCGCACACAGGCTTTACAGTCATAGTAGAGTGACTGCACAGCCCTTAACAATCGACCATCCACACCATATCCCGGCAACAGTTCCCACATTTTCTTCCTTATAACCTTATCAAATGCTTTCTCCAGATCCACAAAAGCACAGAAAATCCTCTGGTTAACACTCAGAAGCTTCTCCGTGATCATGCGGAGAGAAAACATTTGATCCGTGCATCCTCTTCCAGGTCTAAATCCGCATTGTGCCTCCCATAAGAATCTTTCCGATTTCTCTTGCATCCTGCGTGTCAAAACCTTCGAATAAACTTTACTTGCTAAACTGGTCAAGCTGATCGCCCGATAGCTCCCGCAGTCAAAATGTGAACCTTTACCTTTATATAAAGGCACAATGACCGCGGATCGCCAATCATCCGGGACATCTCCCGTCCGCCAGCACAAATTGCACAGCAGATGAAAGCTGTCCCAGACGCGAGGCCCACCGTACTTGACCATTTCAGCAGTAACTCTGTCTAGTCCCGCAGCCTTACCACATTTCAAACTTCGAATCGCACGTTCAATCTCTTTCATGCTGATGACCTCAGTGTCATCGAGGTCCGTGTCTGGCGTGCCAGTCACGGCGTCACCCCCGGATCCTTCACTAAGATCATGACACGCATACAATTCTCTATAAAATTCACTCCATCGCTGCATGACGTCCGATTTTTCTGAGAGGACGTCATTGGTTCTCGAAAGCACTTTGTTCATTCTTAAAGCTGTCGCACCACTCCGGGACCTTCCAACCTCTTTCCAGAAGAGTTTGGAGTTTTCCCTAAAGTTGTGCGACAACCTCTCGTCCGCTTCTATTCTACACCTTTCACGTACTTCCTCAATCAATGTTTTCGCATGAACTTTCTGCAGCTTATATCTTTCTTTCATCTTCTCTCTCATATGCTCATCGTTACTAGAGGCTAAGTAGTCTAACCATGCTTTTTTCTTCTTTTTTACAGCTTCTTTCACTTCGTCATTCCACCATGCATCTCTTCTTTTACTACTACCTCTTTTTGTCGTACCACATACTTCTTCCGCTGCACTTACCATTCCATCCCTAAGGTTCTGCCATATTCTCTCCACACATTCTTTCCTGCCATCGATGGTGTCAAGCTTTTCGGCTACCCTCGTGTGATATTTGTCCCTAGTATCCGCTTCCTGAAGCTTCCAGCTTCGGATGCGACAGACCGACTGTGGTTCTGTTACTGTCGTCCGGTGGCGCCAACCCGCGAACAAACCCCTAAATCTAGTAATTACTAGATAATGATCCGTTCCCAGGTCAGCACCCCTGAACACTCGTGTATCCATCACCTGTTTTCGCAGTCGCAAAATTGAGTTGTTAATTAATCTTATTACAAAAATTAGCTTACATTTAGTCTCAGGTTTAAACTAGAGTCTGTTTCAATAAGGAAATCACGTGGGAAATAAGAAAAATAAAAAGTTAATTATGGAATCGCGATAGCCGCGTCGGGCTAAGGGATATCTTCTTGATAAATATTAGTAACCGAGACTGTCAATAAACTTTATAATAACCACATCTATTAATCGATGCTCACATTTCCATTAACCGTGTAAGACTGAAACAGGAAATGGCAGTAACATTTTTCTGATAACAACCCGAAATTTTAAAAGAACTGCGGTAGCCAACCTGTCTGCTAAACATAACTAAGGCAAAATCGAAGGGATTTTAAAAAGAATAAAAGAAAAAAAGAAAATTTATCGGGGAAAGAATAAAAGGAAATTTAACGGGGAAGTCTATTATGAGCAGTAGGCTTTTAGGGACTGTAATGGATAGATGTATGGATGGAATACTTAAATCAGCGACGGTACGAGATGGGGTAATGAAATACTTTTTTTATATAAAATAAGTGTGACAAACGAGCACACAGTCTATCTGATAGTAAGTGGATGTTGTGGCACATAGACATCTACATTTATCCCCGATTAAGAATCAAAATGGGCCGGCCATATAGCTCGAAGAACCGATAACCGATGGGGAAGAAAGGTTCTCGAGTGGCAGCCCCATACCGGTAGGCGTAGTGTAGGGCGACCCCCCACTAGATGGAGTGACGACCTGGTAAGATATGCAGGAAGTCGATGGATGCAGGTGGCTCAGGACCGTGCTTTGTGGCATTACTTGGGGGAGGCCTATGTTCAGCAGTGGACTTGTGAAGGGCTGTAATGATGATGATGATGAAGAATCAAAACGCAGATGCGTTGTCACCCCTGAGGAATAAGATGGAATGTTTCATTTCCAGTGAAAATGGTTCCACGCTGCAGCTATATTATGGTTGTAGTGCAAAAAGGTCGTCTCGACTAGGGAACGACCATGCTCTCACAGAATACTACTGTAAAATAGTAGGTTAATACTGCTGTGTTTCGTATAGTAAGTGTACAGATCCGTGGAACTTTTTTCACTGGAAATGAGGCATACCATCTTAGTCCTCAGTCCTCAGGGATGACAACGTATCTGCATTTTGATTCTCAATCGAGGTTAAATCAATCGAAGATAAATGTAGATGTGTATGGGGCACAGCATTCACTTACCATCAGGTGGACTGTGTGCTCGTTTGTCACGCTTATTCTATTAAAAAAGCGGCCAAGAGCGTGTCGGGCCACGCTCAGTGTAGGGTTCCGTAGTTTCCCGTCCGTCACAGTAAGTGTTCCCACTTATGAGTTTGTACAAAAACTGTTGTTTCCACGCAAGTTCAAAATAATTTTCCTAGAAAGTCCTTATAAAGTTCTACTTTCCAGATTTTTTTCATATTTTTTAAACTTATGGTTCAAAAGTTAGAGGGAGGGGGGCACATTGTTTTTTACTTTTGGAACGATTATTTCCAAAATTTTTGACATTATCAAAAAATGATCTTAGTAAACCCCTATTCATTTTTAAATACCTTTCCAACAATATATCACACGTTAGGGTTGAAATTAAAAAAAAATCACTTCCCACTTTACATATAGGGGGGCTACCCTAATAAAACATTTTTTTCCAATTTTTATTTTACCACTTTGTCGGCGTGATTGATACATATATTGGTACCAAATTTCAGCTTTCTAGTGCTAACGGTCACAGAGATTAAGCGAGGACGGACAGACGGACAGACAGACATGGTGAAAATATAAGGGTTCCTAGTTGACTACGGAACCCTAAAAAGATGTCAATGGGCTGCAGTAGCCACTTACCAGCAGGTGGATTGTAGGTTCGTTTGTCTCTACCACTTGTCCTTGCTTACATCACTTGGACAGTTTAATCAGCGATTTTCTTTTCCAGGGCGGCGCCACTAAGAAATGAGGTGGAATATTTGACAGATTTCATCACGGAGGAAGTTATTTTGTTTAGAAAAGTGTAGAGATTAATGCTTCTTACTCAATTATTAGATACATTTCATATTAATTAGTTTAGAAATGGATAAACCAAACAGCGTATATTTCTAAAATTGTAAGAATTTAATAAAGTTACAAATGTGTAAAAAATTTTTATGAATACGGCACTCAGGCATTGAAACAGAAACAGGAACAGAAACTTTTTTATTCAATATGGATTGTATATAATATTTATTAAAAGTCTCATTTTTTATTTACCACTGGTTCGTAAAAAAATCTCTGTCCTGGGAAAAACCAGCAAGATTCCTAGTGGGAAATTTTTTTTAAATAATAGCTTACAATCATGTATGTTACAACATAAAACTTTATTACAAATAGCTTGGTAGCGATCACAATTCCCAGGAGTTATTATCATCCATAAATTCCTTAATATTATAATAACCCTTTTTAAACAAACTTAGTTCAATAAAGTTTTTGAACTTTGTGAATATCAAATTTTGTATATTGTAAACACTTGTTTTTAGGCTACACTAGAAATCGAAAAATTTATAATAAAATCGAAATTTTTCTGATGATGACACTATGAGACCATCTACGTAGCAAATAAGTTTACCTTGGTCCAAATAGCACATGTGGTGAGCATAGTATTATTAGACCTTATGAGAAAACCACTCCTACCACTTACCACCTAGTAAGAAAGAACCCTATCTAGTTAAAGTGACGTGTTAAAGATGTGAGTCAGTTGCGTAATTACGATGAGTAAATTAATTTACTTTTCTTCATTCTACAGTGCGCATTGACTGTACATGTTTGCGTCATATTTTTATTTTTCAGACATGCAGGTTCTCGTTTTCTTTCGCTGGCGAGCACGTGGTCTAGTACAATTACCGTTCAACATGGCAATCAAATTTTTTTTACGTGATAGAGACACCTGCAGCTATAATATGCTTGGGGCACGAATGGATCGTCTTATCGGGGGTAGGAACGCACTCTTACAGAATATCTGCGTGAAATAGCAGCTTAATGCTGCTATGTTCCGTTTGGTAAGAATGAGAGGCCCTATTTAATGAAAACGAGGCATTCCATCTTTGGTGGTGACGCAGTATTTAGATTCTTAATCTAGGATAGATGACTATGGGCCACATTATCCACTTACTATCAGGTAGGCTGTGTACTCGTTTGTCACCTGTACATAGCATAAAACAAAGTCGCTGCCTGCCGTCTGTATGCTTAGATCATTAAAAGTACTCAACGGATTTTGATACGGTTTTCATCAATATACAGAATAATTCAGGAAGAAGCTGTATATTTATAATACACCCATATGTTGTCGAGATTCAAAAATCACCCGTAGCGTAGTCGGGGCGAATCGCAAGTTATCGTATAATTTGAAAAAAACCCGGCATAGATCGAACCCGGTTTGCTTACGTATTGTGATATCTTAAGCGAGCGCTTAGTCTGTGAACTACCACATAAATCTACTTTGTTAATACAGAATTAGTTCATTATAATAAATACGTAATTCCAAGCAATAATGTTTCCGCGTCGGCCAGCCGTTATCGTTTCTGACAAGGACTCAGAAACTCTTTCGAATGACATTGCCTGATACGTAATAAAATCGATTTCCTTGTTTAATTTTTAGCTGTAGCTTATATTTTATGTCTAGAAATCCTAAATAGGAGAGAAGTCCTAAGAGCTTACGACTCATCTCATAGTAAATGATCACCGAGATGAAGTGGGTGAAATTTCCAATTTTTTTGCAATGCGCAATGAATGAAAAATTCGTCCGAGCATTCCTTGTCAACGGGTCAAGCCTAAAAGTACTTCGTTAGTGACTTTTTCAGCCGCTTTCCGTTGAACGCGGTTAAGGGAAAGAAAGTGGCCAAGGGGTGCCCTTAGCCCAGAGATGAAAATAGGTAATATTAAAACTAAACTTGTCAAAATGTACCACTTTTTTACTTGTTTCTGCCGCCAACCAGCACTCCCCCGTTGATATGTTCCAGTTTTAAGAGTAAGAACTAAAGTGAGGTTACAGCTTATTTACGTCCCACCGCTGGACACGGGCTTCGTATCATTTTTGAGAGGGAGTAAGGGCAAGGAAGTGTTCACAGCGCTGATTCAATGCGCGCTGACACACTTCATATGATTTCAAAATATATTTATATATTTCTCACAAATGCTGCTTTCCTCACGATTTATTCCTTCACCGCAAAGCACGTGGTCAAAATAATCACCAATTACAGTGGTGGCGGCGGGTATCTACAAAAAATACGTAAGTTCCACATATAGTACATACTCTCACGTCTGTCACCCAGAAGAGTTGGCAGAGAGCACCGACTACCATATGATACGATCCTGACGTACATCTCTCGCTTTTTTCACATTCATATATCTACGCATGTATGCTCGGTCGGTTTAGGGTCTGAATTTGGCCTATTTTCTTTATTTTGCGAAATTGATCGATAAATTTCTTATAGCTGATAACTTACTTGTTTTTGTTAATTTTAAATCAAGCTACTAGAATATAGTTAGCTAAAGTTCAATAAATATAAATAAGTCAAGCACTAATTGATTCTAAGCATATATACTAATACGAAATTTTGGCTACAAAAATAAACCTTAGGGCACACGATTTTTAAAAAGAGGTAACAATTTATTAAAAACTTAGTAGAGCAAATGACAGCTTCGTCGCGCAGTTGCTTAACAATGAGTTACAGCGCTGAGGGCCGCGGGTTCGAATCCCGCACGGAAGAAATACACATATTTATATGGCCTACAAATAGTGGTTAATTTATGAATGTAAAATTTATGTATATAAACTGCCCTACGATGCAGGAGATAATACTAGTGTGGAGTAACGTTTTTTTTTTCGAAAGAAAAGAAAACAAATTATTTTAAGCTTACGCAGTATGTAAATCTATTTACGTAAGTAATACTAATTTATTACTGCACTTTTTTTAAAGTCAAAATAACATGATATATATTTTGGCATCTCAATAAGTGTAAAGTAATTTTATGGGAGTACTTAACATTCCATATAGGATTTTCTAATTGTATCACAAATATGTCGATGCGCTTTTTACCAATTTAACAAATTACATAACCTACCTACATAAATGTAGTTCAATATTTAAAATGTATTTCAATGGTACACTTTAAGAATGATCTACGTTAATTACTAAAGATCAATGAGTCCAAAATATATATAGCTATAAAATTATTTTACGACATTTTTTCATGGCCAATCAAACAATATTAAAAACAAAATCAGAATTAAACAAACTGAGTTTATTTATATAAAAAAAAATTAGACACTTTGTTTTTCTTACATTTTATAATTGATATGAATAAATATTTCAGTTGAAACTAACTGTCGTCAATATTAATAAATCGAAGTTGGAAAAAAAGTATCATAAAACACTAGTTACGCACGTATCTGAAAGAAAATACATATCATAATTTCCGCAAAATTTTACGTACTTTAAAAGAGTTTTCACGAATTATTAATGTTTAAAAACGTAGCACTGCTTATCCATAAATTATTCAAATATTATGTTGTTATTGTTGTTATTTGACAAAAAAGAAAAAACACGATATTTCGAATTTGGATCGCGCGACGCGTCTGACTCCTAACTGACGATCGTACGAATACGAAGGACTAACACCGAGCGAAAACCTGACGCGTATCCAGCTTCTAGAGGGGCGATGGCGAAAGTGCTTCCAAATAACCACCTATAAAAACTCAACACACAGTTCGTATGGCATCCAGTTCGAATCCCAACACCAACCACCGTTCAAGAGGCAAAATGAGAACGACGGTGAGTGTTATCCACAAATTACAAGTGTTTAAGTGTTCCCAAGTGAAGTGCAGTGACGACTTCAAAAAAGTGTGAAACGTAATCGCCAAGTGTGTCCCGTGCCTTTATAAGTGTTATCAAATCGTGAAGTAGCCTTAATTTAAAAGTGACACACTTTTTTGAAGTCATCCTGCAAGTGTTCGCGGGAACGCCAAAGCCCTGTCTATTTAATTTATTAAATAGCCTCTATTTAATTTATCAATAAGCCTTGTCTATTTAATATATTAATTAACAAATATTCGGAAGTACTGAAATTTTTAGTATAATACCAATACTAGGTTATGAATAAAATATGAGACTGAATTAAATAAACTCACAGAAAATGAATTCAGAGAATTTATTAAAAATCGATCACAAAACAAAAATGAGATCATTTTTTGAATCCAGACAAGCAAAAGACATAGGTAGTGGAATTTTAGAAATATATTTATTTTCTATAACTAAATGAAGATCTCACTTTCTTGCTAGCGTAAGCGAAAAAAATACGGCGATCAAGTTTCAATCAATCTTGTTGTTGAGCACTTAACTTTATAATTGAAAGCCTTCTCGTTTAAGGAAGGTTTTCCAGCTTACACTTTCCTGGGATAGCAAATTATGTCCATAATTGAATTTTAGAAAGGTCTACGATGTAAGTATATCAGAATTTCCTAGAATTTCTAATGTACAACACTGCCTGTTCATAATAGTATACAATATCCATAAAAACAATTGACAGTCTCCTTTTTGGTAGTTTATTTGAGTTTCAGATCATACTGGCTAACTAAAAAAAAAATGAATGTTAGCAGACGTCATAGAGTTGACGCCATTCATAAAATTACGGTATGTAATTTTCAAGATTGCCTTGCGACAGCGTACCCGTTTTTATAAACCGTACCCGTACATAAGGGCTGGCTGACATTCTAAATCGAGTTGTCACAATTGAGGTAGTTGAAACCACCATAAATAACTATTTGGTATTAAAATTTGAAAACTACTTTTGGTAGAGTCTTAAAATTTAATCGTTTTTTTCATAAAAAGTTAAATACAATTTTTTGTAAATGTATATTTGTCCATAAAACTATTACGGCATCATACTTATATCATCATTATCAGCTCTTAAAGTATTTGAATTTTCAAGTGTCGACCCTTAATTCTACGTACCCCCTGAATTAACAGCAATCACTTATAATGTATTTACAATACTTCCCGAAACGTTTTATTAACGTTCGTTACGGAAGCATTCCCATTGCATTAACAAAAGTTTAAAATATAATAAGGAAGGAAAACACTGGCATAAAATATTTATAACGATGTGATTGATTGGTCAGTAATGAAAAAAGTTGCCCAGTGTTATTTTATTTCAAATTAACATAAAATATTACTTAAAAAGATTTCGCCACTGAAATAATTTACCAATTACTTGTCAACTATAACTTAGTTTCAAAAATCATAATTTATAATAACGAAACTTTTACTAACATACTTAGTTATATCCTGTAGTTATATAACGTCACAATGGGTATATTCCTCCGATATAATTAAACAAGTTTCAGCTCGACTAGGAAAAGAACTCGGGTAACCTGAGTGCTTGAACAAATTTGAGCCTAAACTCCCGTTCGTTGCATAATTTTCGAATGCATTGAAGGAAATAGACCGTCTCTCATAGACTTACGTAAAATAAAACCCGACTTACCTGACAAGGATTTAATTTACGATCCTGATGTACAATTATAACATCGCGTAGGCGTTAACAAGTTGTTTTGTAATACTCTTTGATCATAGCTTTTGAACCGCAGTGAAGTAACGCTTAACAAATTCGTATGAATAACTTACTTTGTTGAATTTGAAATGTTTCAATAATATTGCTATGAAAGTGACATTAAAGCAAAAAAAAATGATTTAAAAAAATTTACCAAATAATAATCATCATCATCATTACATCCTATCAAAAGTATTGGTGATCGTAGGCCTTCCATGTCACGGTTCTCACGCTTGACCGTATTAGTTTATTTTCAGTTGTGATCAGGAAGATACTGTTACCTATCTCCTGTTTCATTTTCATATGGGAGAAAATTCTACTGTAGGGGTATCTATTTTGACAAAAAAAGTCTTCTGAAAAATTACGGCTCTATCGCATTTCTACTCTGTGTAAACATAAATAGTCATAATGAAACACTATAACCGCCCGTGCGAAAACTGAATTGCGAAAACTGTGTATCAACGTCCTGTTTAAGCTTGTTTACCTTAAAATGTTCAGTTATTAAGGCAAGCAATCGTGTATCCGGTCCAGAATTAATAAGCAATAATAATTTAAACAAACATTGATCAAGAAGACTGCCACTGTATATAGTTTTTACAGATTAGAATCAGAATATAATAATATGTATTCACTTTAGATTACAATAATACATGAATGTCGTTTATGCTTTTATCACTGGTTTGGGAAAATTAAAAAGTCCCGGGAAAACTAAGAAGGTACCCGGTGGTCCTTTTTTAAACATTCATTTACAACATAATATTACGTTATACAGTTGAATACGAAAACATTATAAACATCATAGTAGTGACATTAACAGTATTTTAACGTTATTCTTATGATAGTTTTTTGTATTTTAATTATGAAGTGATATGTTAAATCCTTATAAACAATGGTTAAGCACAAAACAATTGTTTAAAATGGATTGTATAGGTAAGTGAGCTCTTTCATTGTAACAATTATAAAAAACAAAATGTATATCTAGGTTGTAGTTTTGAAGAAATTTAGCAATTCCTTTAATGAATAGAGTAAAATAATATTTATTCAATTAAACTATTACATAACACTTATTGAAAGTAATTTTTTAATACTGATTCGGAAAACACCTCTGTCCTGGGAAGATCCCGAAACCCAGTGGAATAAAATTTTCATAAATATAAAACTTTACAATTATTTTCTAGAATTTTGAAGGATTATAATAGCACCGGCATGGTAGCGATCACCATTCCCAGGGGTAATTTTCATTCATGTATTGCTTAATGTTACAATAACCATTGTTGTACAGTTTTAATGATAATAAATAGTAATATATTCAGACAGCTATAAATGAAATAAGACAATGTTCCAATTTTCTAGCAAAACGATCAAGCTGGGGTGCAATTAGGCAAGATACGACCCACTTTAAGTATTGCGAAAGTCAGTAAGAAGTAACATTAACCCTAGAGGGCCGATCGTTGGTGCCGTTAACAAACACGTTCGGGTTCCCACCGATTAACATCGTTTACGACTGAACAATGGCGAATTGTGTTTTTATTTCGTGAACCGACTTTTGTTTGACTTTGGCTTACGAAACATTTGCATTTTAATTTTTAATTTATTTTATATAATTTTTATTAAAACAGCTGAATACATACCAATAACTTATGATCTAAAAGCTTTTTCATTTTAAATAAAAGCAATAAAATGAATAATACTAATTACAGACCCACCTTAAACAATATAACAAAACCTATTGCCATATACAAAAATATCTCATAATCAATCTCACATGTCGCATTCTCACCGCATTGTGACTCCGGTCACACACGTTTTCACTCTCAATATCGATACGTCTCAATGATGACTCACGGAACTGTTATTTAACCTATTACGTATCGTTATGCGTTTGCAGTTGCATGTAATTGAGTTACATTTTTTAACGAAATTAATTTTTTTGCTGTAGTCAGCAAACGGATATACGATTTATCTGTTTCATTGGTTATCTATATTATATAATAAATCTAAATGTAGAAAATTTATATTTCGTAGTACGTTACAATTTTTTATAACTTAAAGTATTTAAGTTACGTACTTAATTAATGATTTCTTATATTTACGTAAATACTGCACATGGTACAAAACTTATTTTACGGATTTTGTCCCATTTAATTTTAACTTCACCCTTAGACAAAATGTCCGAAACGACGGGAATTAAAAAAAAATTAATAATAAACGCAGCAACATGCGTAAATTTGTATTATTCCATAATAAATCCTTAATTATTTAATTCATTACCCCATTTTTTATATATTACCCATGAACACTTCAAAATAATACGAAAATATTTGTAATTTGTGTCTTTTAATACCAAAAAAATCAGCAAGTGTGCGTGGAAGTTAATTTGCATCTTTTGTTAAGTCTCTCTGAAGACAGTTACATCTATTGTAACTACATTTTCCAAATACAATAGGGCGTTTACATTGATAATAGCAAATTGCTTGACATTCTTCATCAGATATGCAGGGTAGACGAGGAGTTTCTTCTAAAAATAATATAAATTTTTCGATTTATTGGTTTTGAGGAACAATAAAATTAGAAAATTAAGAAAAAAATAATTAAATTAGAAAAAACAAAGAACTAGGAGCAGAAATGGAGGATCTCACGTAATACGTAACATTATTGTTGATTGTGATTAATAAGATTTAGCTATTTATTATGTATTTTATTTGCTCGTAAATTTTAATTAAAAATAGGAGTGAATAACAAGCGGATGATGATTTTTTTTATTTATGCGAAAACTACACATAGAATATAAATACTTTTACTCACTTTAACGCGTCTAATTTTACATGTTTTTAATCTCCTAAATTTTGGAAGGATGCTGCAAAGCACTCGGAAAGTCGAAGGTTAAACAAATTAAAATTTTAAATCCGTTTAAATAGTTTTTTTTTTAAATCAAACCGATAATATTACAACATTTTAAAACTTACCTCGAATACTAAATCCCCAACAATTTACGACAAGAAGTACAAATACAAAATATATCATAGACCTCATGATTCTTAAAATGATATGCGAAAACCATAGTCGGGAGATTTTATATAAACTTTTTATAATACACGTGGAGAATCGGTATTAAAACAAATTATTGTCGTTCTGGTATTTATTTTAAATAGCTTGTAGCAAATTGCGTCCAACTTACGTGTACTAAAATGTTTATACTTCGTCTTACCTACACAAATAAATAAAATTTATGTATCTGTTTCCAATGTAAAAATAACAGCTTTTTCCTAAATGCATATGAAAGTATATAGAGTACTTACAACAAAAAAAAAATTAAAATTTTTGTCCGTCTGTCTGTCCGTGTGTTTGTGTCGGTAAATCTTCAAAATGGCTGAACCGACTTTCACGGGATTTTCTCTCCCAGATAACTAATATTATAAGGAGTGACATAAATTTTTATTTTAGAAAAAGCATTAGGGTTACGCGCATAAAACATTTAACCCATGAAATTCAATCGTAATTAATAATTCCACGCGTACGAAGTCGTGCAGAGCACATAGATACTAATAAAAAAAATTAAATATAAATTTTAAGTAAACTAGTAACTTTAAAAACCTTATTATCATTTCATTGTTTTCCGTGTCATTTTATGTCATCCAGTGGATGTTGTGAGAGAAGACCTGACAACAATTCAAAAGTAGTAATAAATAGCTGTGGTTGCCAAGCCGCACAACAATCGTGGCGACTATGGCAGTATCATAGGCGGAGATAAATGAATTAATTATTTTATTGTTATGACTGAGTACAACTTTTATTTTATTTAAGAGTTGACAGTCAATAAATACTTAAATGCTTCACAACATTTTTTTAATATTATACGCGAAATACAATATTTGCATATTTACAGACCAACTAAGTTATTTAAACCACAGTATAGTTTCATATCGATTTATAGTTAAACGGAAAATCAATTTCTTTAATAGATTGATAAGTACAACCATGGACTGTCACGCTTCTCTATATTTTTTTTCATGTCATAACATATTAATATATTATAACTTTAACACATTATTTTGTAGAAATCTCCTTAATTTTATTTTGTTTCTTATGCGTTGAGTTTTAAGTTTTTATATTTCTATTCCACTGTTCGTTTAAATACAGTTTCCAAAACCGGGCAATTTAAATAAAGCTCGAGAAACTTACATAAATTTTCACCCAGATAGTGACGCATATTTTAACCTCAGTCATTGGGCTAATAAAAATAACTAATATGGTATCATATCCATAAAAATACCGATCGTTATATTGATATTAGCAAGTTTATTCTTTTAAAGTAGTAAGTTACAAAACCCCATTGCGACACACTTGGACCTCGATAAATTTTAAATTTAGTCACATTTGTGTGATTTGGTTAAAATCCTTGACTCAAGTCGCCACTCTATTAATTATTTATATTTCAAAAAGTAATGTGAACATTTTCATAGATGAGAAATTGTAAACAAGTAAATTAAACTAAACAAAAGTTTTATTTTGATGTAAAAACTTAGTATATTCTTAAGAAGATCCAGGAATTTAGTGAATTCTTCATATATTTCTTTTTTATGGAATAAGGGTTACAGACGAGCACACAATCCATATGAAGAGAAGTGGATGCTGTGACTCATAAACATCTACATCTATCCTCGATCAAGAATCAACATTTAGATGCGTCGTCACTCCTGAGGACTAAGATGGAATCCTCGCTTCCAGTAAAAGGGACCTCTACCATACAAAACACAGCGGAATTAAGCTGCTATATTACGCCAGAATTCTGTGAAAGCATGATCCTTCCCGTGAAGAGCGGACCCATTAGTGCCACAACTATTTTATTTAATATTTGTACATCCTAAAAAATTATTATTTGCTAACAGTAGTGAAAATAAGCTGATATCGTGTATTCAAGTCATTTTTATTGATCCAATGTCAACATTAAGAAAATTATGCTAGTTGGCACACATTACTTGAAACTTGGAAGATTTGCTGATCGATTTGGCCAATGCTCCTGAATTGGTAATGGTGTTGTTTCCTATCTCATTCCGGTAAATATTTCATATTTAATATGTAAAAATTAAACACAAAGAAATACTTGATATGTGTAATTCAAATAGATTCTTTTCTACATAATATGATCAAGACAATTAGACTAATTAACGTGGCGTGATAAACAACTAAAGCGGTGACCCAAAATGTGTCCTGGCCTCTGAAAAACGGCAATGATTATACTATAGTGTAATATATTTCATGTTAAAAATTGTAATTACAAAATTATGCGGGCTTCTTATATTAAACTTTATATAGTTACTCGTACTTTGTTATGTTTCGCTGTTTGTCTAGAGGTCATTCTAGTATGCCCTTAACCAATTAGCATAGCCCTTAGCGCGAAGACAATTTCGAGATCAAAGCGGATCTTGCGATAAACAGCTAATTGCGTTGTATATGCACCGATATGTACCCAACAGGGAATCAATACGTTTGTTATCTAATCATTACATTGACATCGTTACGCCGTTTGGTTTAGCTTGGTTTGGTTGAATTACGAAAATTGTGGGTAAAGCATTAGGTAGCGTGACGAAGGTTTAATTAGGAATGTATGTGACGTTGCACAATTTGTGTTTTATTTTACACGCTATTTTAACTTTCCACACACACACACACACACACACACACACACACACACACACACACACACACACACACACGTGTGTGTGTGTGTGTGTGTGTGTGTGTGTGTGTGTGTAGTGGCGGTATAAGAATATCCACTACCCATACCTATCCCCCCCTGGGAGTCGTAAGAGGCGACAGATAGAAACAAACAAGGAGATTGGTAGCAGCGTTTTCCTAATAATTAATGAGTTCTTACTACGTCTGCGAAATTCGCAAAACCTGTCTGGAAATTAATGATAACTGGAAATTCCATTACACTCGTATATACATACATAGATGCATTAATATATACAGATATAACTACCATCTATCACAGCCTATAAATGTCCACTGTTAAAGATAGGCCCTCCCTTAGATTGCCTCATGAAGGAAATATTTGCCATCAGTTGCAACGTGCAGGTGGGTTGGCACTTAGCAACCGTATTTTTTTTTGTTTTCTAGTTGCTAATAAGTATACAAATAATTCTAGATTTAAATTATAGGAAATAGCTTTATTCAATGCATTTACTTCTTATTTATCTTAACATCTTTATTGTATTTTAAGATTCTGAAAGATATCGAATTTATTAAACACTTTATAAATTATTTTAGGATTTTTATATAAAAATTTCCCTACAGCAATAATTTAAAAAACGCACAAATATTTTCAGAACGTGTGTATCATAAACTTTTCAATGTTTTATCAAAACTTTGTGTATCTCAATAGACAACTGTTAACTACCTTATTAAAATCATCAAATAAACTGTATAAAAGTGTCCATATCCTACCTGAAACTAGAATTTCGTGATTGTATTTCAAGTAAAATGACTAATCTTTGTTTCAGATCTGCCTTGTTTTCCTGCTGGTAGCAGCGGCTGCTGCCAGTGAGAAGAAGACAACAGAAAGTAAGGCCGAGCCCTTGGAGAAGAAGTTGGACAAACGTGGCCTCCTGAACCTCGGTTACGGGTATGGAATCAGCGGTCTCGATATTGGCTACATCGGCAATGGACACGGAATCGGCGGTGCTTACAACGTCATCGAAGGCTCCGGCTTCGCTAACGGCGGTTACGGCTCTTACAACTTGGGAGCTCACACCGACACAACCAGAACAATTACGCTAGTAAAAGGAGTTCCATATGCCGTGCCCGTAGACAGGCCCGTGCCGTACCCAGTTGAGAAGCACATTCCATACCCCGTTAAGGTCCCAGTACCACAACCGTATGAGGTCGTCAAACACGTGCCAGTTCACGTGAAGGAGTACGTTAAAGTCCCAGTCCACGTGCCAGCCCCTTACCCAGTTGAAAAGAAGGTGCCTTACCCCGTTCATGTTCCGGTAGACAGGCCTTACCCCGTTAAGGTTCTGGTTCCCCAGCCCTACCCCGTTGAAAAGCACGTGCCTTACCCCGTGAAGGTGCCAGTGCCCCAACCTTACCCCGTGGAGAAACACGTGCCATACCCAGTTGAAGTTAAAGTACCCTACCCTCAGCCTTACCCAGTTGTGAAACATGTCGGCTACCCCGTCAAGGTACCCGTCGACAGGCCTTACCCCGTGCATGTGCCCCAACCCTACCCAGTCGAGAAACGCGTACCTGTTGCAGTTCCAGTTGAGAAACCAGTCCCTTACCCAGTCCACGTACCCGTAGACAGGCCATACCCCGTCCCCGTTGAGAAGCCCTACCCAGTGCCCGTTAAGGTGCCCGTGCCAGAGCCGTACCCAGTTTACAAACACGTGCCCGTTGAAGTCGAAAGACCTGTGGCTTACCCCGTAAAAGTGCCCGTAGACAGGCCCTACCCCGTACACATTGAAAAACCCATACCAGTCCCCGTTGAGAAACCAGTACCAGTACCAGTAAAAGTTCCCGTTCTCGTCAGTGACCACGGCTACAGCCAAGGAGGTTCTGACTACTATAGCTACGGGGGCCCCTACAGCCACTAGGGTATTATAGACTTAAATTCACATAGTTCACTTAAAAAGTAATCACCCGCCCTATTTATATCTCGCCAAGTCAACCCTGGCCGGGACACCAGCAAGCATCGTTCTCTTGTATATTTATAATACTATTTGTATGAAATGTCAAGCTTCTTTTTGTGTATAGACGTATGTACGTATAGGTACGTTGTGATGTAAAAGTTACCATTTCCTTAGGTTAAGACGACTGTAAAATGTAAATAAATAAAAAAATTGTAAAAAAGTATCGCCTTTTCTTTATTGAATGGGGTGACTAAGTTGAAAATAATAATTGACCTTCACGCCGTTTGTATAGCTAAGTACAATCAAACACTTTGATCTGCACGACTGGCAACAAGCGTTGTTGACGTAATAGTGTAACCAAAGTTAGTAGGGAATTAAGCAAAATTTGTCAGTCATATGTTTTTATTTATTAGCTCGATGATTATGAGTGTAGATTGCAAGCTCAGAAAGTCGTAGGTTTGAGTACGTCATTCGACTATTGTTATAAACCACTACTAACAAGCATTTTAAACTTACTTGGAGTACGTTAACGAGAGTATTAGCAATCTTAATGGCGTTACTAATTTTTATTTTTATTTTTTTTTAATAACTTTGCGAATACTCAATTGATGTAGGTGATATTTCAATATAACTTCATTTATATGTTTATTAAAATATTTAGATAAAAATAGATATTATAGTAATACCTGTGATTCTACGATTAAATGCGAAAGTTGCGAACATTATTGCCAGCAATAGTGTTACTTACGGAATAAAATCAAATACGTAATAAAGCCTATAAAAGTCCACTGCTGAATCAAGGTGGGCCGAGGAACAGGGTGCATCACAAGGGGATTTTAACATAAATAGTACGCTCGGAAGGGGGTTGATAATAGCAAGTTTTTTGATTTTTAAATTTAGAGTTGTTATCAAGAAGGATACTGGTGCCCATCTCCCGTTTCAGGTTGCCTCTGTCGCTTGTTACGATATCCAATTGACGATATGGTGTAGTGGATATTCTTACACCTTGGGTTTGGTGGTGGTGCTTGAATTATAAAAAGTATATACGTGTAATGGATTTCACTGACATTTTGTTTTAAGTAGGTAAAAGGTTAACCATCATACCGATATTTTCTACACCCTTTTTACCTTGTATCCTTTCCCCATCTAAGTAATTGTGAAGTACAATATTCAAAAGATTTCCATGTTACGTCCTGGTGACAAAGTTAACTCTTTAGTTATTCAAAAGCTGAAGCTTAACTATGGTTTGAATATACAATAGCTGAAAGTTGTCCGAGTTAAATGTTACGTCAGAAAGTCAAACATATCAGACCCCTCCCTCCGTAACCATGAATGCTGTAAAGTACCCAAAAATTTTGATTATTAAAGAAATAAGTCTAATAAAACTCGTAAAGTTTTATCCAATGTATAGTAATCGTGTAAATGTAAGAAATCATTAAGATAACTTGAGAAAAAACTGATAGTTTTACAAGTTAATCGAGTCACAGACTACGCAGATACGATAATCTGCGTATAAAAACTTATTCATCTGAAAGTTTCACACAGTATGCAGATACAATAATATACGAAATCATACATTCACTGGAAATCCTTCAAACTTACTAGACGTGTAGCGGACTGTTTATACACAGTGTTAACTACAATGACTTGGCGTATATTGCTTCTAGATTTGCTAGACAGCTCGTCAGAATAGGGTTCGTATTTTGATTTTGATGCACGTGTTGCATTAACATTTACTAAACGGCGAAGGATTTGGATACAACTTATAAAGTTTAAAAAGGACAGAGGCGAATATAAATAGAATATTTTCAACGACCATTCTGTATTTATCTGCAGGTAAAATCCTACGCCATACTTATTTGTATGAACAGTTAATAGTGTCACCATCTTTCTATATATGTCACTAGGTACAGATACTTAACGATAAATTATAAATTATCTGCGCTGTGTGTTAGTTCATTGAATTTCATAGCGATTGATATTGAAAGATATGCGCTCAGATACAGATATCTTATCGTATCTCCGTAGTGTATGACTGGCTTTACGATTTAGACACACAGAAACAAGAATAATAACTTTTAAGCTGAAGTTCTTAGTCGCTGTAGTTTACTTATTTATTACGTGAATTGAACTTATCTATAATACTTAGACTCTTTGAAGGTTAAGCTTTCTTATATCATCTAGTTCATTGTTATACGTAAATGAACTCTATATAAAGCGGGATATACATATAATGTGTTATAATAATCTGGACACATCCTAAATTTTTTATAGGAATCTGTTACTGGATCCTTGTCTTTAATGCATTTGAATTGCAATATTAAGTGCAGAATGATCACGTTAAAAAAAACCCAATAGGTGTTATTGTGTTGTTTTAAAGAAATATCCCAATTCCCAACCCACACATGAGGGATTTCCATTCTTCGTCGGGGCATTTAATATGTCTGTATACAACAGGTAACATTCAGACAATTCTTTGTAAGCCATGCTATTAATCGTGCAGAGTGCGACTGACGAATTGCTCTAGAGAGCTGTCAAATTAATTATTGATAACTACATGACTTCTGTAATACTTCGTCCTTACATTCGCCTTCGATATAAGATGTAATAACAAAGAATGTCAGAAAAAGCCTTGAATCCTAAAACGATATTTTATAAGTTAAAAAAATTCTTACCTTTACGACCTATCAAAAGTCTACCGGTGAACATAGCCCTCTCACATAGATTTTTTTGAAGGTGACAAACGAGTATACAGTCCACCCGATGGTAAGTGGATGCTGTGGCCTATAGTCATCTATATAAACCCCTAATAAAGAATCAAAATACAGATACGTTGTCACCTCTTAAGACTACGATGGAAGTCCCCATTTATAAGTAAGAAGGGTCTCCGATTATCTGCACTCACCATATTCGTATGTTAAGTGTGATTTGTCACAAAAGCTGCATTAAGCTGCTGTTTTACGATGGTACACCGCCACTATACCGGTCGTAAATAGTAAATAATATTCGTGTAGCCTAGTAATGGATACATTTTTACGATGGTACGCCGCCACTATACCGGTCGTAAATAGTAAATAATATTCGTGTAGCCTAGTAATGTATATATTTTAATACCATTGTAATCCAAAAAACAATATCAAGAAAACCCTGAGTTAATGAGTTAATTAAAGTCGTTTCTAATTAAAGATTTCCTTTTAAATTTAACGGACTAATCGTTTCTGTGAAAAAGTACTATTCTAAGTTACCGTTTGACATTCTTTATTTATTTTTAACCAAATGAGGCAAAAACCATCGACCAGTTGGTTTGTTCAGGGCCTGCTACAAAAAATGAAACACCCCAATCGGTTGAACTAACAGTCTACGATATGAAGCTGTCGCATACTTAAATAAAAGTATCTATAAATAGCAGGAATAGATTCAAATGGAAACAATTTCTGTTTTTTAAAGCAATAATTTGTTTTTAGTAAATGTTTATGAATAGAGGTCACTATGAGTGGAAACAACAAAGTCGCATAACAGATTCAAAATATTACAATTATTGTAAGTTTTGAAACATTATACGAATTTTAGAAGAATATTATAAAAAGTTTCAAGCTTTGAAATTTATGAATATCCACTATGCTATCACCGGATATCTCTAATAGTTTATCGACCAAGTTAATATATTGAAGATGGGCCAGATTAAGTGTACCCTTAACCGACGAAGAGCATATATGCATAGGTATATTGACGAAACAGAGGTGAGACAGGTGTGCCAGAATCGTGCCTCATGGAAGACCATAGCCTCTGCCTACCCCTCTGAGTGACAGGCGTGAATGTATATGTAGGTACATACGTATAAATTATTATATACCTTATAACAAAAATACTGTGGTTATAAACCCACCTGTCTTCCGGAGGATTTAAGTACCATTCTTGAACCTAGACCTCTCCCATAGATTACCTCTTAGGGGTAATATTTACTACAGTTTATTTTTTATACCATTGAGTGACAAACGAGCACACAGTCTGCCTGATGGTAAGTGGATAGTGTGACCGTGATATAAACCGATTTTGATGATTTTTTTTTATTTGAAGGCTGGTGCTTCTCATGGCTTCTCATATGGTCGTATATAAATTTGCTCTAGATCCGACCAGTAGGTTTTGTTGTAGCAGTAGCGTTATCCTTAATAATGTGTATTTAATTCGACTACTTTGATGATATTCTCATTTTATTTATATTGAAGTCGGTTGTGTATAGATTTTAATTTTACTATATACTTGTTTCCTGACGTTTCAGGTCTTCATCGCCGTAACTTTTCCTTCCCTCAAAACTCCACCGATAAAATATACATTGGTCAAATTCCAACCGCGGCTTGTTAAAACAGTTTTATTTAGTCATGAAATGTGGCGCCATCTACATGTAAATTGAGTAAGCACAGCTTGTAAATGTTTTTAACGAATTGATATATCAAAGCTACTCACGAAAGAATGATTAGAAAGTATGTTTTTATATATACGTTGTAATGCATAAACTTGCCGGTAGAGGGACACGATACGTTTATTTAAATAAACTGGCAGAACCATATTATTGTCATTAGTAGCTTGTCTTCATATAAATGAATGTAATTTATTTATGTTAAATGTACATAATTTACATATAATACTATGCATGCATTAAATAATTTTGATGCAATTGTATGTATGGGTTTAAGCATTATTTTGTTTTATATTAGATCTTTACCTACCTATGATATTGCTTTTTGTATGAAGTAAGTTAAGGTATTTTTTATATATTTTAATTTTATATTCTTATTAATGAAAGTAATCAATAATGCATCCCATGCAATCGATGCAAATTTGCCAAAGTAGTGGCATTTTATTATGACGACTTCATATGGACGGGAGACAACAAATTCTTCAAAGGCATTTTGTACTGCCTCTCGGGTATTGAATTTTTGTGTGTACATCGCGCGTTCGTGGGGCACCTATTTTTTAAGCTTTTACACCTTGCCAATTTGACACAGATGGATTAATATTGTTTTAATGCTAACGTTGAAAGCTGCTGTTAATTCAGCCGTAGATTCCGTGAATATCATCAAATTCCACAATTGTCTTTAATTCGTCATTTTCGACCAAAGTTTACGGATGACCACGGGGTTGATTTTTCAAGTTTAAAAAGTTAATTTGAAATTAGAGCTGAACGTTTCACGCACTTACTTCATATCTTTATCTCTGCATCATTTAAGGGTTAAGAAAGCATCAGGTATATTATATATCATATATCTTTTAAATTATCTTCTAAATTGAACAGACATAATTTTGTTATAATATAATGAAGGTGTTTTTATGTATTAGAGCCATGCTGCAGATATATAGTATTATAGATAGTAGCACAAACAGTACAGTTTGACTGGGGAACAATCACGTACTCACTGAATACTGGAAACGAGGCATTCTATCTTAATGCTCAAGGTAACACGGTAAGACATCTGCATTTTGATTCTTAATCAGGGATAGATGTAGACGTATATGGACCATATCATCTTTATTTTTTCCCATCGGACATTGAAAGTGCGAAAATAGAGAGTGCACCTATGCTTAAGCATACTATATAATTTTATTATATATAATTTTCCCTGCATAGATAGCTCATCTCCGTTCAGACTGGCGGCTGTTACTAAAATTCGGTCTTGAGGAAATTGTTATTATGAAAAGGGGATATTATAATTTGATGACTTTTTAAAAGAAAATAATACGTGGACATAATAGACTTTTTTATAGAACAAGGGTGAAAAACAAGCACACAGTCCACCAGACCACAACCACCAGAGATTTTTTCGGACCGATTCTACTTTGGTACCTTCAAGAAGAGCCTACTCCTTTTTTAAACGTCCGGCAACGCATCTGCAATTCCCCTGGTGTTGCAGTTACTCATGGGCGGCGGTAGTCACTTACCATCAGGTGAACCGTATGCTCGTTTGCCCCCTCTCCTATAAAAAAAACCAGTCCATCTGACGGTAAGTGAATGCTGTGGGCCATAGTCATCTATATTTATCATCGTTTTTGCTTATGTATTTATTTTATATGATGAAATTGTAACTCATTGGAGAAAAATAGTCAAATTGTGAGTTTTTGCCACTTCTTCTCACAAGACCTTCCCGGGGGACTGGTTGAAACGATGACATTACTATAAAAAATGTTAATAAATGAAAAGGCGGTCACGCAACCATGCCAGTTAATATTTGTTTTCAAATTACACAAGACACGTGCAAAATAAAAATGAATCTTTAATGTTTTCTTATTTTGTCTGCTTACTTGAGATCGCCTTTCACGATACCGTCTTAGTATCATATTTTTGTGAAATTTGTTAAATTACCTCAAAATTGTGTTTTAAAACAATTATTTTCTGTTTTAAGGGTTCTGTTCCGCAAAAGTAAAAAATGAAACCCTTATAGGATCACTTTGTAGTGTTTCTTTCTTTGGAACTGGTGATGATATCCACAAACTCGGCGTCGACATATCGAGTGACATGCAGTTTCGTAGTCACTTTGAAGACAAGGCCAAATTGGCCTCTTAAAAGCTTGGCGTGCTTAGCAGAGCGGGACAGTACTTCATGCCGGCATACCGAATGCAACTTTACAAGGCACAGGTTCGGCCACACATGGAATACAGATCCCGTCTTTGGGCTGGGGCTCCCCAGTGCCAGCTCTTTCCATTTGATCGCACCCAGCGCAGAGCTGTTCGAATCGTCGGCGACCGAGCTCTTTCCGATCGGGTTGAGTCGCTGGCGCTTCGAAGAGACGTTGCATTTCTTTGCGTATTTTATCACATCTATCACAGGCAGTGCTCTGAGGAATTGTTCGGAATAATTCCAGCCGCACAATTTCAACATCGCACATCGCGCCTAAACTTGCGATAAACTGGATGGTAATCCATATCATCTGGATGACTGGTGGTCCAGCACTGTGTGATTTAAAAGAATTTTTCTTCTTCGCACGACTTCCTTGTGGAATCGACTACCATTAGAGATTTTTCCGGGCAGATACGTCTTAAGAACCTTCAAGAAAAGAGACTAATTTGATCCTTTTTAAAAGTTTTGCAACGCATCTGCAATTCCCCTAGTGTTGCAGTTGTTCATGGACGTCGGTAATTACTTACCATCAGGTGAGCCGTATGCTCGTTATCCCCCTCTTCCGTAAAAAAGCTTCATAAGCTCATACCAGAATCTCCATTCTCTTATCGGAGTACCAGACGTACTGCAAATTACCATCCATACTTGCTTGATATTCCGAATATTCGCACTAAGCGCTATAGCCTCTGTTTTCTAGAGTTCCTATAACCTGAACATCTTCTAACTTCATTATTTAAATAATTACGTACCCTTGTTTAATTTTTAATTAAATGTTAAGGTTTTATTACCTTTTGTTCCATGCCAGGATTTTTTATTTCTAATTTATAGAATTTCGATTTGAACAGATGAGATATTTCGAAGAAGTTACATTTTTTTAATTTAAATTGTTAAATTAATAATTAAATCAAGTTATAATAGGTAAAAAGTTGTAAAATTAAAGTGCGAATACATTTATAATTTTGACAATTTAATTACAATACGGCAACTCATTGAGTCGAAACCAGATTAGAGAACATTTTCATTACGTAAAATTAAAATCATTCAGCCTACGCCACATAAAATTAATGTTGTGAAGTTGTTAATAATTGAATTCAAATGATAACTGAATTAAAATCATTATATAAAAATAGTAGGTTGTATCTTATCATCTTACTACTTTCGCTTACGTAGTAACATTATTTAATCCGTGCTTTCGCCAATCCATAGTTAAACAGAATAGTAGGACTACTCCCGCGCCGTGCGAGACTTAAATGCCTACCGTTGCAGTTGTCACTGTCTTTTTGCTTAACAGCTTAGTCTCATTTAGTTTTATAAGTAGTTATAATATTAACAAACATAATATATACGGATACGTACATATGCATCATATTTGTTAATTATTTCTATAGTTTCCACTCAAAGAATCAATGTTTCTCAAAAAAATTCCAGCTTTACATCACAACAAATGCCAAATAACTAAAATACGAGTAAATTAACATTGAGCACATGGTGTCAGCTCAGATTCAATGTTTAAAATTAATTTAATCTGATGTGATATGATAATTAATGTACTTAAGAGGTATGTATCTATGTATAGATATATTAACACAACCTATTAATAAAAAGCTAATTTACTTACATAAACGGTATGTATTTTGTGTAGATATAGTAATATAACCTATTAATAAAAAGCTAATTTACTTAAACAAACGCATATATTAATTTATTTTACAAAAAAACGAAAAAAGACTGCTAGCAAAATTTTTATTAAAAGTCAATAAAGTCTCAAAAAAGGTGATTGCAGAGCTCGGCGGTGGCCGTTCCCGACTCGGCCCGATCTTCCCGATTTAGCAAGAGTGGTTATGTGCGTGCTGTCGCTCGTGCGTACGAGTCCGTACTGTCACGTGCTAGGCACGCACACAAATTAGCGGCGTTCGGTACATTTCTTAGAAGAAAGCCTACTATACTGTTTTTACTATCCCCAAACCGCAGGGCAGCTTGTTGGCGAATACCTCACCCACTTACATTCTACATAACTACTGTAGTTAATCTAGTAATATTGAATTTAAACATAAAATAGAAAAAAAACTTAATTTTGTTACTTACATAACTAAATATCTTTAAACTTATTAAATATTACACATAGAAATATTAAATAAAACTATAATTTTTAATTTAGACCATATTAACTATTACACGTACAAGAGCCGTGGTAACTTAGGAGGTAAGCTTTCACTGTCAATTTCACAGTACGCGAGCTGCCCGGGCCGGCATCCTTGAAATTGTTTATTGCAATTTTAAATGCTGATTTACCAAGTGCTCGGCGGTGAAGGAAAACATTGTGAGGAAACCTGCATGGCTGAAAAATAAGAAAAATATATACGAGTATTTCGATGACATGTGAAGTTCGCTAACACGCACTGAAACCCTCTCAGAAACGAGAGGAGACCTGTGCCCAGCTGTGGGACGTATAAAGGTCTATATAGCCTGTATACGTCTGTACGTATTGTACGTGTTAAAGTTAGTTAAAGTTACAGCTTTAGCTAACTTTAATACTTATAATTAATTATACAGCAACCACGCTTTCAACTTCTTTTTAAATATTTTTTTTATTTCCATTGATTTGTCTTTAGAAAATATCTCATTAAAAATACGTGGTACTAGATATTTTCTCGGTCTCTTGACTCTTTAAAACTAATATCTACGAGTCGAACTGTAGCTTCCACTAGTCTACAATCTTTATTTGGACCTTAGATAAAAATCAAGGTTGGTTGTTGACCTTGACCTTGCTTAAATATAGTTTTGGGAAAAAACTTTATTATTGGTTCTGAGATTTGAATGTAATTTCGCAAACGATATTGAAACCACACTCAGGACAAAATTATTAATTAATTAATTAAAATTTTATGCACAAAAATAGTATATGCGCAGTTTTTTTATAATTTTGAGTGGATACTGTGGTGCATAGATAGACATTTACACCTATCCTCGATTAAGAATCAATATGTTGATGCTTTGTCACACCTGCAGACTAAGATGGGACGTCTTGTATCCAGTAAAAAGGGTCTCCGGTTCTCTACAATCACCATAGGAAACACAGCAGCATTAAGCTGCTATTTTAGGTATTGTGAGAACGTTGTCCCTCCCCAAGTAAAAGTAAAATACAAATTAACTAATAATAAAGTAAATTTCAACGTTACTGTAAGACTTAGACAATATCTCTTTTACGTCAAAAAGAAAAAAGAAACAAATGCATGGTTCGATTAGATAATAATTTGAAAATTGAAAGTAATGCAGGTATTTGATACCTCGACGCCCAGGACTTGAATGGTGTCGCATATCAGGTGTTATCTTTCATCATAAATCGTGAATGTCTATCTTCGATACATATAAATAAAATGAAAATGTACGTCTGATCATCGTAAAATAAATTTTAGTTTTTTTAGCAACTACTTCGATTAATGACCTGCAAATAATTTTTCCAGATATAGATACCAGTATATTCGCATTACATTATGTAAATATCATGTGAAGTACCTCCACAATCCCGAAGATATATCTTTACCTGGAGGGTGGTAGAGAGACCTTTTTGAAAATATAATTCACAGCTCATTCAGGTATTCTGTAAATTATTTTTGTTGGCAACAAAAACTCTTTGGTGACTTAGCTCTGTGTGACTAATTAATCACATACTAAGTTTATACCAAGTCTTATTACGCTCTTCTTTCCGTGCAATATACTTGAGAAAAAGGATGCAGTTTCTTTTCACGTATTAATGTATATTATATATCTTTTTTATTCTATTCCTTTCAAAGAGCTTATTCTATACAACTGGTGTTCGATGTGGTAGGATGTAGGATAAAAGCCAAAGCGTAAGAGAACGATAACTAGTACACATATACGGTTTTACCCATAATCGTGGGCTATCGCTTACTTAGGTATAAATTATCAGTACATCTGTCTCTTTTTACTGAAAGTTAGTGAAAAGAGAGAGAGAGAGAGAAACAGAGCAGCTCTAAATCGATGTCGATTATTATAAGTAAGCCCGTTAAAACACCTAATTGTTCCACACCATGACCAAACGTACTTATAATCCCTAATAACTGCATAATGGGATAAACTCAAACTTTCTTTTTATTTATTTTTAACCTATTCCTCCATCACAGCCTATAAAAGTCCACTGTTGGACTTAGGCCTTACCGTAGATAATTTAATAAGGGTCCTTGTCACAGTTTTTAGTTGTTATCAGTAAAATGCTTCTGCCCTTATCCAGTTTCAGTCTCCCTTTGACTCCCACGGGACGATATGGTGTAGTAGGATATACTTATAGCCAGCGGTACACTACACGGTTTATTTATTTTTACCACGAGTAAGAAGGTTTATAAAAATATGGCACGTCTACCCACGGTAAAACCTAGTATCACAATAAACTAAGAAATAGAGCTGTCTTACAGGAAATTCTCTGACGTTATCATAATGTGTGAAGCCTCGATATAATACTTACGAAACCTAAGTTGGTGTGTACACGGTTACGTTACATACAGGAACCTGACTGCAGATGAGTTGGTTGGAAATGCTGAGCTTACAACATTAATAGGAGTGGTTCCTTGTAATATGTCAAATTAAAATCGAAACCATAAGCCATTAAAAAAAAAACAATTTGATATTTAAAACTTTATATTAGATATTAATTGTAATTAAAAACCTTTATCGTCATTATATTTGTTTATAGAAAAAGGATGAAAAACAAGGCCACAGTCTACCTGATGGTAAGTGGTTGCTGTGGCCTATAGACATCTACATCTATCCACCCGCGAGAACAAAGATGGAATGACTCCTTTCCAGTAAAGTAATCCGGTTTCCTACACTCACTATACGAAATATAGCATCATTAAGTTGCTATTTTACTCTGGTATTCTGTGAGAGCATGGTCCTTTCCGGTCGAGCCGAACAATTCGTGCTACTACTATACTATTAATATAGCTGCAGCAAGGCTTACCACGTAAGGCCCAAAGACATTACCATGTCACTGCGTTATTAAAGGTGTTATAGAGGAGAATGTCATGAGAGGCGACGGAAGGAAATTGATTCAGGAGATGGGCAGCAGTGTCTTTCTGAAAAGAAGTGAAAAAAAACCTGTGATTGCCAATCCGCTTGGCAAGCGTGCCAACTATGTCAAGTATTCCTGCTTTGGGGCAATTTATGTGGGGAACCTATGTTCAGCAGTGAATTTTGGATAAAATTTTATGATAATGGTAGTGATAGCCCATACATGTCTACATCTATCCTCGATTAAGAACTAATATGCACACTATTTGGTTCGAATACATTGAATATCGATAATAGAGAAGATGTTACCCGCCGGACATCTGGTTATGCGATATGCTCATTGTCACTTCAGCTTACTGATCCGTTAGGCTATGTCGGGCTATGTCGGGATATGTCAGGCTATGTCGGGCTATGTCGGGCTATGTCAGGCTATGTTAGGCTATTTAAATAAATATTTTGGATATATTTGTGGGTTTCTCTTTATTTTTTTTGGCGTTTAATTTGTTTGTTGGACATCTGTTCACGGAGGTGTAACTGGGCAAGTTTAATACATTTTAAGTGTACATATTTTTTAAATATTAATTAGTGGAAAAAAATTGATTAACCCTACAGAGCATCCCTGGAACTTTCCGCCAATTTCAAATGCAAAGCGCTCCAAATTTCACCAAATTATAACGTTGAATATGAAATATCGGAGTAATTAAAAAAAAATTCAAAATTTTTCGACGAGATCTCACGAAGGAATCAACCGATTTTGACCGGACTGGCGTAGATCGACGTGGCTTTTCAAAGTTGAAACCTGATGAGTTTTTGGATCGTTTGGTAAAGCCGTTTAAAGTTTATTCCAAAAAAAACCAGTTTTTCAAAATTTTATTTTTGAGATTTCTCAAAATCAACCCGTCTGAATTAGTTAAAACTCATAGGAAATCTAAGTTCTTTTGTATGGACCAAACGCCACCCAGATATCTTCTTAACGAACCAAGAAATCTTACTAAAATTCTCCGCATCTAATATGTCTGTAATATTTAATATGCAAAGAGTAACAATGAATATTATTAACGTAATAATAGAAGACTAGAGAAAGCGTTCAGCACCCGAGTTGCAAAAACTAACAAGCATAACTATGCCACCGGTCTGATGAGAGCGACTGCGACGTGCTATAACAACGTAATTAATTCAATTTGAATTAATATTAGACTAGCAACCTGTCCCACCTTTGCCCGGATCAAATAAACTATCTTAAATTTAGGCAGATAGACTTTTTGTTTAGTATTTCTGAGGTACGAAATACGGTATTTTAGACCCATACGACTTAGGGACCTTTAAGAAAAGAACCTACTAAGGCCGACAAAGCATTTGCAATTCCTCTGGTATTGCAGTTTTTCGTGGACGGTGGTGGTAGCACTTACCATTAGGTTAGCCGCATACTCGTTTGCCCCTCTCATATAAAAAAAGACGTGTGGCACTCGGGGACTGCCGCGGTAAAGCTATTGCATAGCAATTTTTATCAACTTATGCAATTATTATTAATTATTTATTTTATTTATGCAATTAAGTCTTTGATATTAAATCAAGTTACACTTTTTGAGCGTGGTGACCGATAAGAAAACAATTTTTTTCTCTTATTGTATAAATGAGAAGTTAATATTGTTTAAAATATTTTTAATATCTTACAATACATGTAAGTTATTCAGGAATTTTTATCATTCAGTTAGCAGCTAGTGTACACGCATACGACTAGTCGCACGCACACAAACACCGTGCCGAAGTCTGCCGAACTGAAACGACGTTAGACGATGCACGGCTTTCAACGCCACACCTCCGTGCCCGTCGGAGTTTACCGATAATCTGACGTCATACGACGTAATTCAAATAACTGCAAAACCAAACATAATATCTTAATTTAACAAAAATAGCCTTTCACAAAAATGAATCTAGTTAAGTATAGAGTAATTTTGTACAGATTAGGTAAATAGTTCGCACTCTTCCTTAAGATAGTGATCATAAAATGTAAACTCGCAGTGAGAGCACAAAAACTCAACACGATCAAGTAAATAAATTATATTTTCGGAGTTATTCATGTCAGCAACAATACGCCACGGTCTATTGTAGAAATTAACAACCCATTGGCAGTCATTGCAGTAAAACCTTATATTAAAATGAGTTTCTTCCCAAGGTCATATTAGGTTATTAGTCACAATATAAGAAAATGAACTTCTTTTAAACCTGTCAATATCTACAATTAGTACTTATTTACAATAGTAAAATAAATGATAATATAGTCAATCTGTAATGTATCACGGCTGGGGAATCCTAGATATTTTTTCGTATTTAGTAAACGAATAACTAGTTGATAAATTAATCATGATATATATCTTTTTTTTTCGCCGGAGACTAAAATGATATTGCTTTTTTTCGTAACTGCAGATTCTGTGGATTTATTTCATTATTTTGAACAATATACGAAACTTAAGTGACTAAAATTAAATCTAATCTGAACCAGAATCATAAAAACTGTATTATTCGGGCTAAACGAATCTAATAAAGATCTGTTATTTTTGTCTCCTGCGAAAAAAACAGACTATAGGAATCTATCGAATACCTACATAAACAAAATATCACCTATAAATAAAATATTACGAAGCGGAATAACTAATAAGAGTGGCAACGTCGCACTATACAAAGGAATTGCGTTAAGACGATGTCGTTGAGAGCCGTGGTAGCTCACATGGTTAGCGCTCGTTATAGGTATCACAGTACGGGAGCAACCCGGGTTCGATCCCCACTGGCACCAATGAAATTGTTGCGTGCTGATTTAGCTATCAGTTGGAAAGTCTGTTTTTCTGGGCCGTTTTGTTTTGTTACACTGACATCTCGCAAGTCACCTAGGGTAGTCCCTAGGAAGTTGTCGGTTGCTTATTTTTTATTTTTCTTTAAAATTTTCGTCGGTACAATAACATATTTATAAAAGTAAAAAAAAGTAAAGTTACAGCCTATATACGTCCCACTGCTGGGCAGAGGCCTCCTCTAATTTCTGAGAGGGTTTTAAGGCAAGGAAATGTCCGCCACGCTGCCTCAATGCGTGTTGACGAACTTCACATTTCTTCGAAATATATATTTTTTAATTTCTCAGGCATGCGCTACCAGTATGCGACGACGCGGCCCGCGCCTTGCCGCCACTTGCGTTTGCCGCACTTTGTCTCGTCACAGAGTGGCGAAATCACAGTAATATAGGTATTTTATAAACAGCACCTGTCTAATATTATGAAATATGTAGATAAAACTTAAAACTTACCTTGATAAATGTATACCCTTTTGTTTGTAATATTTTTTTAGACCTCTCTTCAATCGTTTCTGCTTATTCCCCATGTTTTACAAACTAAACTTAAACATTAATAAAACTGTACAATTAATAAAACTATAAAACACTACTATTAAACAAGAATCAGAAAAAACCTACCCCACTATTAACAAAATTAAATTTTTGCAGTAATATTTTACGATTTTATTTCGTAGTCCTGAGCTCTCGCAACGCGGCGTAAGTCCACCTAGCAACACGATGCGCCCCGCACTGAATTCGTGGAAGAATGCGGGGGTGATATAGACGCAGTATTTAATCGGGACGCATTTTTAATTTATTATCATAAAAATAATACATATTTCTAAAAAGTAACCAAACCAAATTATTTTATTTTGTATTGCAAAGCAGTAGATATTTTTTTATATTCCTTTGATAAACAATGAAGTAGTAAAGTGGTTTCATCTCGACGATTTGGAGGTGATTTGGGTATTTTTTTATTTATTATGTGACACCGATAGAAAAATTATGGCTAAACCAAATTACGTATCAGATCATGTAGATTACTAGCTATTTTTTTCATATGTAATTTCTCTGTAAGTGTCGACGAAAAGTTGGTTCATCTGCACGCTTTTCTCAAGCTTTTTGCGAGAGAGCAGCCTTAATAATAAATGCACTTTGTTCATTCATATTCAAAATTTCAAAACTCTTCGACAAAGACAACAAAGACTGAGGAAAAGAAACGACGTTAGACCATCGTTAGACAATGCACGGCCTTCAAGCCACACCTCCGTGCCCGTCGGAGAGCGTGAGGTTTTTTTCGTTACGAAATTTCTGGATTTTCCCGCACTCAAGGCCCACGATAGAAGCTATGCAATAGCTTAAAAAGATGTTTTAAAATGAATTGATTCCCCGCATTCCTGACCTAGGGAAAGTACGTGCTACCGCCGCAACGAACGCCAACATAACTCCTTTGTCGTGCGAGAGTTTTTATATAAAAATGGTTACTGTGTGTTATAACTAGAAGACACAAATGCTGTTGCCAAATTTTTTGAGAATCTTTCAAGGGGAACACTTCAGCTATACATTATTTGCGTGCAACTTTAACTATTGACCAATCGCGCGCCATGAAAGCTCTCAAGAGGCACGACTTTTTCCGACTTATTTGTTGAATATGAACATAATTTCAGCCATAATCCAAAAAAAAATAGGGTACATCTGTAATATATGCAATAAGGTAACTTAAAATGGTGAAAAAAATTGTAATAGGTGCAATGCAATGGTTCCGGAAATAACTCCTCACTTACACACAATCTCACAAAATTCGCACTCTCTTTATGATATGATCTCTTTATATTACTATTACAAATTGCAAAAATGTAAAAAATTAAATTAAATTACTTTTAGGATGGAGAATGTCTATTAATGTTACGATTCTTCCGCACTTTATGATGGATGTTGACGAATGAGGGTAATAGTGATGTTATTTGACCTAGAAAACGTTGAAATATGAGAGGTGAATGATTATCTTAACACCAAAGTGTAATGTTTGCTGGTTGATTACTTTTCCATCAGGTGCATAAATGTAATCTTATTAACGTATGAGAACTAAAGCTTTATAAACAAATGAGAATAAAAAAAGCTGTTAGCAGACTCTGTTCTTTGCGAAATGAGTAACTATAGTAAATTTAAAACAATCGAGTGCATAGTTTCAGAGATATCTTGATGAGTCAGTCAGTCAGTAGTATTTCGCTTATGTATATATATATATATTTGATTACAATGAAGAATATGTATATTTATTGATCAATTGATATTCACTTCTATCTATTATGCAAATGAAGTTGGAAGAAAGTCTTAAGCAGTGTTCCAGTTATCCGCAAGGGTTAGGCGCTTTGCATATATTAAATTCTCATGACGTACTTAATTCAGCTCTAGGAGCAGCACGTATAACTGAAAGACAGAATGTTACGTGGCAATAAGCGGCCAGTTTTCTTGAATAATAACAAGGCATAATCTGTATAGCGTTGTTATAAGTAAAAAATGTGTGCAGTTCACACGCGGTTGAAGTGAAACCTTGAAATAAAATAAAATATATAATAAAAATATTTCACGGCAAATGATTTAATTAATACGATCTTTTTCAACCAAAATTACAGCATAAAATATAAGATAAAAGCTTAGTTTTATAGCAAATAAATGTTACAATCTTTATTTTTACTTTAGTATAAGTATTTTTTACAATACAAAATAAAAGACAGTAGTCGAATGGCGGATTCGAACCCACAACCTTTTGAGTTCCCGGTCTACACTGTATTCTATCTCGTTTTCTCGTAGGCTAAATACCTTTAGATATATATGATTCTAAAGAAGTCTTCACTTCGAAAAAAAGAAAAACACTTTTTATACATATACGAAATCATTGTATACAAAATTTATTACCATAGTAAAATAACCTCAATACTTAATTATAACAGAGTACTCTATATACAGAGTCTCGCTGAATGGTTAGCCTTTGAACGAAAAGTTACCAGCTCTCTTATTACCACCGGCGACGACAAGTCGTGGATACAACTCCTTTACAAACTTGACCCCACGCGGAGCCCACGGACCGATAGTCTCTATAGCAAATGGCAAAAATATTTAGTCATTTCTTAGACTCATACTTGCGCCATTTACTTAGGTTAGCTGCCTCCTACGAGCACTTAATTAAGTGCTCGTAGGCTGCCTCTAACGCCGAATGTGATGAGAGAGCATTAAATCTCTCCCAAAGGACCAAAGCCATACCGTCGGGTCTCCTGCCATCGAATATGTATTGAGACAGGTGCTTTTTAGATTGCATCCTTCAAAGAACCGTGACTGAGCAACCTTCCAGCACCTTTCCTACATGCAAGTCCGTGGAGCCTAAAACCGTCGACGTAGCTACCACAAGAGCACTGATGAGGTTGACAGATCGCTGATGCTAGTCATGGATAATGTCATTACTACTTAAATGACTAACTTTTTTAGACAACAAATTAATAATTAAATTTTTATTCATTATTTTATATTTTAATGTAAATTTGAAAAACTAGAATTTTGTCACCATACTTTTATTTACATAATGCAAATGGAAATTCTACAGTAAAGAATGAAGGTTGTTACTTATCACGATCAATGTTATTTTAGGTTATAGTTCACTTATTGTGCGACTTAATAGATATGTAAATTATAGGTTATAAAAATACGAATTTAAATAAATTATATTATATTATCAATTTTATTTTGCAAACAGATATTTGATTTATAATAAAAATTGTAATCCGAATGGCCTTACAATTGATGCACCACGCCTCTCTTGAGTATTTGATTTTCAAATGCTTTTCCTATATAAGGTGATCACTATTGCAAAAATCATATTTCTTCATAGTAATTATGACTTTTGCACAAGTCAAAATTACTATACAGAAATATACTTTTGCATAAGTCAAAATGAATTATTGGCCGATGATATACCACTTTGGTAAACGTTAGTTGTGTGTGATATGTCTAGGTCATTATTTCAATAAATCCTGGAATATTTATAGGTAGTAGAGCCACGCTGCAGCTATATTGTAATTGTATTACGAATGGGTCGGCTCGACCGGGGAAGGACCACGCTCTCACAGTATACCACCATAAAATAGCAGTTTAATATTGCTGTGTTTCGTATGGTGAGCGTAGAGATACGGTGACCCTTTTTTACAGGAATCGAGGCATTACATCTTAGTCCTGAGGTGTGACAACTTTCGATTCTTAATCGAGGATAAATGTAGATGTCTATGGGCCATAGCCTCCACCAACCATCAGGTGAACTATGTGCCCGTTCGTCACCCTTATTCTATAAAAAGCGTTAAGCTAATTTCACATGTTATTTAAATGCATGTAGTATTGAATTTAAAATTGTAAGAGTGACTGACCAATGACCGAGTTCCAGAATTCGAGCCCAGTATTGGTGCAACACAAGCTTTTGATACGGTATGCTGTTGTGTCTCGGGTAGCTCCGTCAAAGATGCGAGTTGTCTGAAGCTGAGTTGTTGAAGATCATTCAATCCGCCTGGTAAATGACTTTCAAGTGATGCAGAAGATGATGAAGAAGTTTATTGCTGTACTTGTATCAGTGAGGCTACACAAGCGAAGTAAAAAGATTACAGAGATATCTGAAATATATCGGATTGCCTAGTAATGCCTATTCGCACGCACCTACAATTTACCAAAATTTCATCGTAATCGGAATTATGTTATAGAATCGCATACGGCGGTGTTCATTTGAGAGGTTATTGTGAGACATTGTGCTAAACTTTATTTTTATCTAACTTTCCCAGACGGAGGCTAAATTTTTTTAAGTGTGCTATTATGTATATACGTATGTTTACTTTTTTACATCCTCTGTGTTAACTGGCTTGATGGGCTGTCGTTAGAAGCGTCATAGTTGTTAGAAAAACATAGAGTAATAATAATAATAATAATAAATCATTTATTTCGTCAAACATTTAAAGTTACATTATATGATCAGTGATCGAAGTCACCTAGTAAGAAAAATAATGCCTATAACAGGTAACTTTCTATGCCATAGCTAAGAATTACAGTATTATCAGCGACATAAAATAACATATAGGAAATAATAAGAATAATAAAAACCTGACTAGCATCCTACCATCAGTCTCATAGCGTTAATACATCAATAATATACTAGGTTGTACTTTACATATACAATATGTAACGTAATTAAGGCACACCCTCAGACACCCCAATCAGTACTTATATTATAATTTTAGTTAAACATTTTTATGCACTGATTATTTATCAAATTAGTTATAACAATTCCAGAAGAATGTTGTGGTCACAGTACAAATCCACGAACGCAAAGACTTTAACGTGCTTGAAATAAGGTTCATTTTTCTTTTATTTTATTGAATGACAGAATTAGTAATAATACAAATAAAACTCCACTCTTAAATGTTTTATAGCCTTAAGTTACGGTCCATTTCAGTTTGTTTTGACTGTAGAGGTTTAGTGTAAATTTACGTAGTTTTAATTATTTTTGGGATAAAAAATTACCTATATTAAAAAGGATAGGAATCGATTCAGCAAACTATTCTGAACAAACTACTTTCTCAAAGTGCGTTAATTATGCTACGTGCTGTATAGTGTGTATGTGTGTATATAGTGGTTGTAGTATGTGGTGTGTTATATACTGGTACATTTGTGCATGTTGTGTGAGTATGTACTAAGTATTGTTGTATGTGTTCATTTAGTATATGTATCGTAATAATGTCTCTGTTTTCTCATAATTTAAGGGAGTTAAAAAATTTGTAATCAATTTCTTACATTCTTTATTTATGCGTATAATGCGGGTAAACTTTTGAGTAAACTTTTATACGTGGTCGGGTTTTTTAATTACTTTTTTAACCATTGAACTTGTATTTATATTAGCACACAGTCCACCTGATGGTAAGTAAATGATGTGGCCTATGGACACAACATCTATCCTTGATTAAGAATCAAAATGCAGATGCATTGTCACTCTTGTGATCTAAAATGGAATACCACGTTTCCAGTAAAAAGGGTCTCTGGTTCTCTACACTTACTACACGAATTACAGCAGCATTGAGCTGCTATTTTACGCTGATATTCTATGAGAGCGTGGTCCTACCCCAGTCGAGCCGACCTATTCGTGCTACAACCATAGTATAGCTGCAGCAGGGCTCTACCGCGTATTATTTATGATTTATAATATCAGGACAGTGCATTCGATTTGTAAGTTTTAAAACGTGTATTTGAAATTCGTTGTGAGATTTAGTAATGTTATAACCGAATTTTTAGTAGAATAAAAGCAAAAATTTGCTTACTTTTAAATAATACGTGTGTAATAATTTTTACGTAAGGTACCTATGTTATGATATATTTATTATTTATATATTATTATGAATTATAAACTATTATATTTATAAGAATAAAAAGGTTGAAATAATTGATAAATAAGGTTTTCTTTGTCATGTTAAAATTTAGCAAACTAAAATTTTTTTGTTTATTTTCAATTTTAACATGCTCATGATTATTCAAACCGTGCAGTTTTGCTGTTTGTATATTTTTTGTGTGTGTTTATGCTTATATATCTATCAATAAAATTATAAAAAACAAGGAAACCTTGTCCAGAATAGTTTGAATACTAATGTAACATTGAGACCGCAATTTTGAATTCAATTCCATATCTTAATTTCGAGTATATCTATTAAAAATGTCTTTGTAAAATTAATTTATGCGAAATTTAATAATTTTATAACAATTTAATTATGTCTCTAGTTTACAGTGGCTTTCATGGTCATCGATATTTGTTTAAAATAATATTTTTATTTTGAATTCCACTGTGCGTGTGTTCGTAATTCTTCTCCTCCTGAACAACTTGGGCGATATTGATAAAAAAAAAATATGGGGTACTTATGGCGTCATCAAGATGGTCTTAAGCTATAGTTTTCTCCGTTCTCGACGGATAGTTAATATAATATATTAATGTAATTATTATATCGTATATTGCGAAAGAATTACAATATCCAATGGATAATAAATAGTATATTATAATATACTATTTATTATCCATTATATTATAATAATAAATAGTATATATATTACTGGATGACCTTTTGAACAAAAATTTCGAATTAAACGTTTGAAATATTTTTTAACAAATACTTTACTGGCCATTGCCCTTGAGCCTGTGACTGCAAAGTGATGCCTACTAAATTTATTGTTTTATTGCCGTTAATAAAGTAGGCTGTATATGATTTGAATTACGATAGATTTTAATTCAAAATTTTTGTTTTAATTTTTTGTAAAACTCCGTTTACATGTTACACCCTATTTTGTTCCAGACAGTAAAAAAGGTCACCAGTAGTCTCAACGAGATCTTTTAATCTATACACCTGATCGCAATGTAGATGCTCATTAAGAACGGATTTAACGAAAGTCCTATAAAAAGTTCTTGATATTTTACATATAGGTTGCGCATTAAAATACTACCGTACGCCCAGCGACGCGAGAGGGTATTAGCTAGTTATGGCAGGCAAGCAAAAGCGCCAAGAAGCTCTCACGTAGAGTATATTTTCTCCCAAAGGTTGCATATAATCTTAGAAAGTTTTACTGAAGTAAAAAAAATTAAAGAAACTCATTATGACCACGCATGTTTAACTTTTATTAAAAAGGAATTATAAATAGTCATCTCCTTTATAATATCTTTTTTTCATAATACTAATGTCACGGACGGACGGACGGACGAACGGTCAGTCTTAAAGTCACTCTATATCTCCTCAATTGCAAAGCCCGATAGGACGGCAAACCGACACGATCAGAGAGAGATCAGACGAAGAATCAACGCCTTCTTGATCTCATTTACGCCAGAAGTAAAATGCCGGAAAAGGAAGAAATTTTAAAGACGCAAGGCGTCTGGAATCGGGATAGCCAATCTGCCTGCTTAGCGTGGCAATTTATGCGAATCTCCCGTATGATGTGAGGGGCCAATATCTAGCCTAGCAAATGGGTATTTAAGAAAACTATATTACTTTTGCTTATAGTCTTACTTTTGCTTAAACCTTATTTCTGGCAGGGTATGCAAGTACGCTTAGCAAGCAAGTAAAATTTACCACACAGCACCAGTGAGTTGACAAATTCACATCTTCTCCAAATGTTTTTAATTTTTCAGATATAAAAATTTCCTCACGATGTATTCCTTCGCAGCACCGCACGTAATAAACTATCACTAAAAAGTATTATTAACAATGTGATTGGTCTCGAGAGTCGAATTCAGTTTGCTGCCCAAAAGTGGGACGGTGCAGAATTGTTACTTTTACTTTACACGAACGATCCAATAATACGATTACTAAATCTGTGATTACGCATACCTTATAACCATAACATAGGAGTAAGGCGATTGCTGGTAATAATTTGTTATGATATATATTAAATAGGTTTATGATCGTATCTTGATATTATAGGCTTTTAATAATATAAAAATAACACAATCAATCCACGTGCTGGTACGTGGCTAGTGTAGTTTACGAATACGAAAAATTAAAAAAAAAGTAAAGATGCAAAATACTCATTACAGCGATCGCCACTTGCCAATCATAGTTAACTGTAGCCAGAGGTCTTTGTTTATCATTGAACTGATTTGATTTGATTTTTTTTTATTGAAAAGATTTAGAATAATGACCATCCGACTTACTCAAAACATACATTAACTCTTGCATCTGGCATACCGTGGAGCAGCCAGTGACTACATATTTCCATTTGACCCTATCTTGATACACCTCTCTCACTTCTTTCACCTTGACATATTCGCTCTTTAAACGTATGGTTTTTTTATAGAATAAGGGCGACAAACGAGCACGCAGTCCATAGACATCTACATCTATAATCGACCAAAAATCAACATGCAGTTGCGTTGCCACCCCTAAAGAAAAAGATGGAATGTCTCGTTTCCTGTCAAAAGGGGTCTTTGGTTCATTTACCATATGAAACAGAAGCATAAAGCTCCTATTTTATACTCGAGCTGACCCATTTGTGCTACAACAATAATATATCTGCGATACTCTTCTACTTAAGAAGTCATCATCATCGAAATGTGTATCTTAATTTGGTCCATCTTTGATACAATGCCATTCAACTTAATCTTATCTTAATGTTTAATTCCCACACTAAACAGGTCTCATATTTGTATGAATATAGCTTTAATTTTTATTAAGTTAGTTAGTCCTGAACAGTTTGAGAAATTATGGCAACTTTAAATGTCAAATAGTTATAATATAGTAATATTATAACATATATATAGTAATATTTCATCAGCTATATTAATCCGTACAAAAGGACTTAAATAACTTAGATAGGAATAAGTAATGTAAAACAAAGTAACATAATTTCGTAAGAAACAATAACTGAGATATAAACTCTTGCAGATTACATTCATTTACCAATCACAACGGTTTAAGCGATAAGAAAACAGCGTTGATTAGTTGCAACAGGGCAACTACTCATTTTGAATTCACGTACCTACTTTACATGTTTTCATTCATTGGCAATAAAAAGCTTTTTTTAAATATAAAACTTAAAATGTAACTTTTAATGCTTACCTGTTATTAACGTCCTAAATTAAAGATGATATATATGAAGACTGATATACATAAATATTTATTTATGTATATTTGCTACATAGTAGAGGCACGTACTATCTATTTTATGACTTCAGCACAAATGGGTCGGCTCGTCAGAAAACGGATCACACGCACACAGAATACCAGCGAAAAATATCGACTTAATGCTGCTGTGTTTTGTGTGCTGCATCAATTGCATTCCATCTTTGTCTTCAGGGGTGACTACGCATCTATATTTTGAGTCTTAGTTGTCTGAGGTTAGGTGTAGCTATGGACCACAGAACTCAATTACCGTCTGGTAGACAGTGAGATCTTTAGTCACCCATACTCTAAACTATACACATAAAATGGTGGATTACGTCAAAACTCTGACAGATAAGATCAGTTGTTGACAGTCAAAACATTCTTACAAAAGGGTTATAGTTAGAGGTATTGTTTCAATAAGCAGGAGTGGCTTAGCCTATTAATATATATACGGATACGTATCTTGTATCAATCTGATTGTTTTTATAGACGATCATTCGTCGCTTGTAGCTTGCACCCTAATTGTTCGGCACATACTACACTTTGCTCCACATACTACAGTAGTGAGGCGACATTACAAAATTGTGCACGCATTTTTTTCATAGTAACCAAGGTTTATTGAGTAACATCCAAGGCGATGAAGATTCACTGCGATGTATGATTTTAATTGAAAACCAAATTAGAGGTCGTTAGAATTTTTATGATTATGTATGTGCACTCAATTATTCGATATGGTAATCTGTTTTCGAATACTTAATTTATTTTATAGTAGAACTGTTTCAAGTTTTGACGACCTCATGGCCATTGATCAGCATCAATTGAACTACATCGCTGATAGGTTCTTATACCCTTTTCAATATATGTGAGGATGATAAAGGTCCACAGTTTACCTAATCGTGCGTGGATACTGTGGCTCATTTATATCTAAATCGATCAAAATGAAGCTGCAGATATATGACAATGCATTTGGACGCTAAGATGGAATATCTCGTGTTCGTTAGCAAGGTTTCCGGTTCTCTACACTCACCATACCAAATTCTGCTGCTGGTATTAGCTGACATTCTGTGCAATCGTAATCTTTTACTGGCCATGTAAACCGAGAAGCTCTGCTACGGATAATCCCAAGGCCAAATTGAGAGTTTCCTATAATTGACAAGCATGCATGCGTAGGTATATGGATGTGAAGGAGGCGATAGAGGTGTGTCAGAATCGTGCCAAATGGAAATCTGTAGTCTCTGCTTACTCCTTTAGGTGACAGACGTGAGAGTTTATGTTTTTTTCCCACCAAACCGTCGCAATCCTCTAGAAGAGAAAAATTAATGCTTCATAAACCTCTCAGAAATTAGGTGAAACCTTGGCCTCTGTTTCAGAAACTGTATAAAAGGTGTAACTTTAATGTACTATAACAATTATAAAATCGCGTATCCAGGAGTTGTCTGTTTACGGGAAATTAATAACGATAACGATATTTATGATGATCGTATTAATTTATTTATTTGTTTTAGTAAGGTACAAACCAATATATTTGTAAAGTTATAAAATGGTAATAAGAATTGATAATTAAAAGCTTCCACATAAAACTTTCAGCAGACTTTATGCTAAGTTAAAGTACTTCAGGGATTGCTTAAACTACCCACAAAAACTATCAAAAAACGCATAGTTTAACCTACCGTGAGGCAAAGCTCCTTTTTGTTTGAGTCATGCTAGTCGCGGCTGTAAATGAAAAACTCTCTGTTCATCAGTTTTCTAATAGGTCAATATCTAATAAAGATGAAAGTTTAGTAAATTTTATTGTGATTCACATTTACAAAGAATTTTTTTCTATAATTTGTTGAAGCACGAAGTATATACTCGTATAGCAAGTGTCGCTGTCTAAATTACATTAAATTGGTACAAATCATTACCTAATTAAGAATCTCAGAAAAATCAGTAGATCTGTATACCATATCAAATAAGAAACAAATAACATTGACTTTACGTCTCTACTCCAACAGCAAAAAATTATATCCCTTACATCTTTCAAAATAATTAGCTGAAATTTATTGTGATGCATCATGAAAATATGACCAAAGTTTTAATTTTGTATACATTTTGCAAATTTTCATCATTACGCTACTAATATGATATTCTGTCGTTACATATCCTTTTCTAATAAACTGTTGCACAACTCAGCTATAAACAATTGGTATATCCTGCTGAAATACATTCGTATTGACTATTTGATACATTAAGCTAGATAACGGATACAGGTCAGGCAAAATAACTACGAATGCGTAGTGTGCCGCCAACCGGAATCATTGTGAAAGGATACACTGCAGTGAAATAATTTAAATGGGTAATAAAAAGAATTTACGATAAATAAGAAACTTGTTATTATTTCACTTTTTTCTCATAACGGACTTTTGAAATCATATTTTTACGTAGAAAAGCCACGCTGCACCTATATTATAGTTGTAGCACGAATGGGTCGACTCAACCGAGGCAGGACCACGATCTGACAGAATATCGGCGTAAAATAGCAGTGTAATGCTACTGTGTTTCGTATGGTAAGTGCAGATTACTGGATACCCTTTTTACTGGAATCAAGGCATTCCATCCTATTCCACAGCGGTGACAGTGCATTTGCGTTTTGATTCTTAATTGAGGATGAATGTGGATGTCTATGGGCTACAGCATCCACTTACCATCAGGTGGACTGTGTGCTCGTTTGGCACCCAATGCTATAAAAATATTATTCATTTAGTATACGACGCCATGGGTCAATAAACACACAGAAATGAACACAACTACACTTCTACGTATCCATGTTAATGAGAACGTTATGATAGAGCCACGCTGCACACGTACTGCAGTATGAATGGGTCGGGTCGAACAGGAACAAAATACCAGCGTGAAACTGCAGAAAAATGCGGCTGCATTTGTTATGGTGAGTGTATAGAACCGGAGATTTTTTTTTACCTGTAACGAAGCATTCGTTTAGGGCTGTCACTTGTGGACTAAGATGCATCGCATCTGTTAATCCAATAAAATTTGGAGACGAGTAGATGTTTATGGGCCGTAGCATCCACTTACAATCAATTGTATGACTATGTGCTCGTTTCTTACCCATATTCTATAAAAAAAATATATTAAAACATTTCAATATCTTTAGAAATATGTCACATATTACAGTAGAACTACCGGCAACAATAAATTGTCAAAACTATAATCTTTCTTAACCAAAGCATCAGGACGTCAAACAAGTCAGTCTCCTATGACAATGTGAGCTTAAAGCACTCCAGTGTCCTATTTGATGGCCCTATATTGGAGATTTTACCATAGTTGCCACGTTTAGCAGGTAGGATGGCACCAGTTTTTACACCTCCTGTTTCATTGATTTCTAACGCCTCTTACGGCACTCACGGGATGATATGGCGTAGTGGATTTCCATACTTTGCTAATATACGCCCAAGGCCTACTTATTTAGGCATAGTATTCAATAAATGATGACCACTTATAGGATCACTTTTTCATAGTACACGTTTTTTGTAATTAAACTATTTCTTCATTATTAAATTTACTGGCGCAAAGCAATATTTTAATTTTAATACGTTCATGGCTTTCAGTGGTATATTAATAACAACATATTAATAAAACAGTAAATAAAATTCCAGAATTTCTTGTTGTCCTTTCAGAACTAGCAGCAAATTATGCGTAGTAGATCTTTGAATATGTGTTTGACATTGATAAGACCTGTCTTCAGTAGATTCTATGCAAAATACCAACTAATTATCAGTAGGTATTGTAAGTACCTTTGAAAATGTATAATATGGTCTATGACCCGTAGTGAACACTTGATCGGCTGTAATAAATGTATTCACCATAAGGTAGACTGTGTGTCCTATATGAATTTTATTGGTATAAAAATACTTCTTATAATATCCTTCTAATTCAGCACGTAAAGATATTAATCCGTGTTTAATGGGCCGTTCACAGCAGCACTAACTGAATGTAAGCATGTAAAGCAGTTGGTCCTGCGCCTGATATCTCTCCAGTCGTGTCGGCTTGCCGTGTCATCGGACTATAAGAGTTATGAAATAGAGAGTGTACTTGTGATTACGCGTACACTTGGTCACTAATGCTGCGCAGATGGCTAGCCTCCGTTGAGACTCACCGCTGTCACCGGCATTTAGTCTTGAGGACATTGTAACTGAATGTTTAGATAGGTAATTTTAAGCCCGACGAAAATGCGGTACCCTTTAAGATTGCCTCCATAGTAACGAGTAGCTAATATCCACCGAGGCGTTTGAAATTGTGCGTTCAAATCTAGATTGGAAATACTTACTAATTCTAAACTAAACTATTACTTTCCGAGATCCACGCGTGACGTAAAATTCGTGCGCATGCGCTTCAATTACGAACGCATTTAGAGCGTGTACTACGCAGTACCTAACTTGTGTAAAAATCTTTAAGTTATTGTTGCACTAACAATTGTGAAACCGTGTTTATTAAATTACATGCCTAATTACGATAAAGATGTAGAATTTTATTCATAATCATTATAGCCAACCAAAAACATATCGCTGATGAGCATAGTCCTTCCCATAGATTGCCTTATAAGCAGATTTTGCCACAGTTGCCACGCTCCATAGGCGGGTTCACTGCTGACCGTGTGAGGAAGCTCAAATTCGCTCAGCGAGCTGTGGAGAGGACTATGCTCGGGGTTTCTCTGCGTGATAAACTTAGAAATGAGGATATCCGCAGTAGAATAAGTGACCGATATAGCTCAACGATATTGCTGAAGTGGCCATGGTCCAGCCATACAGTTCAGAGAACCGACAACCGATAGGAATAAACGGCTCTCGAGTGACAGCCTCGTACTGGTAGACGAAGTGGAAGGCGAGCCCGCACTAGACTAAGTAACGACCTGGTAAGACATGCAGGAAGTCTATGGATGCAGGTGGCTTAGGACCGTGCTTTGTGGTATTCTTTGCGGGAGGCCTATCAGCAGTGGAGTTGTTAAGGGCTGTAATGATGATGGTAGGCGGGTTGGTAGTCGCAGCTTTCAATATCCTAGTTTCCCTCTGTCGCCTCTGACACCCACGGGACGATAAAAAGTAGTGCATATTCTTACATCGTCAATATACGGTGTAAAAGGCATCGAATATGACCGTAAGTACATTTAAAAGCTTTCGTAATCAAATCCGCGGCCGTGTTATTGGTTTTATTGGGTGAACGATGTGTAAAAACTCACGAAACATTGCTATTTGTATTACGAGACCGTAAAGTGTTAAAACTTTGGGACAGATATGGTTATAATGTTTACCAAGTTGTCTCTTTTAACCGACATCAAAAATTAGAGTTTGGCAATTAAACAATATTGCACACATCTGAGTAAAAGTGGAAAGTTATTAATAAAAAACGCATGATTTTTTGACTAAAATATATTTTTAGTCAAAAAATCATGCGTTTTTTATTTTTTAAAAAGGACACTATTACTATTTGATACACTTACCTACTGTATGTAATTTTATATTATAGGTTAATCATAAGAGCCAGTTCCTTTTAGATATCGATTGAATTAATTTTATCTCGTTTTGAAATTCTGACGATTCTGGTCCCTTCTAAATATGCAAAAGCACTCGAAACGCCGATATATTTAAAATATAAGTGCCAGCTCTTTGTTGATCATAAGTTTTGTAAAGTTCTTTAGGTAAATCTGGAATGGATATGGAAGAAATACATTTAAATAATTAGCAAAAGAGAATCTCAAACGGAAATAATTTAAGAAATAAAATGAAAATGTTTAAATTAAACGCAATTAAATCCTTAAGTTTCACATGCGGGTTTCCTTACGATGTCTTCCTTCGCTGCGGAATACAAGGTAAATCAGCACATAAAATTGCAATTAACAATTTCATTGATGCGAGCCCGAGTAGCTCACAGCTTCTGTGAATTTTACAGCGAGCACTTAGACCCTAAGTGCCCTAAGCTAAAAATGTTTCCATTTACAAATTGCAATACGAAACAGTAACAGAACTAAGTAAAGACTTTTGGGACACGTGTTTTAAAATAATAATATCCTCCAGACCGAATATCAGTCATGGCGGCCTGCCTCAAAGGAGGCTAGCAATCGGCGCAGGACAGGATAATAGTGCCCAAGTGTATGCGCAAGCACAGGTGCACTCTCTATTCCCTCACTCTCATAATCCGATGGGACGGTAAACCGACACGACCGGAGAGAGATCAGGCAGCTACTGAGAATTTCTGGACAGAAAAACTCAATTAATGATTTTTTGTCCCGACCCAGGATTCGAACCTAGGACCTCATTATCAGCAGTCGCACTACTACAACTTTGTATTTAAACGTAATTATCGTTTTATTAACACACCTGTGACTATTATGTTCTTAAACCTATAGCCGAGTAGAGTAAAAGTAAAGGTATAGTTATTCCAAAGTACTCGTAAAGTTTACGATAACTAGAGATTTTCTGGAGCGTTATTGATTCCAACTTTTTTGTATCTACCCTACTTATACTCAACTATCCTCACCTAACGTTTTTATTTTCTTACTTAATTATATGATTTATGTGCACCTCCCTTTAGTGTATAGATTAGTTATAATAGTTCTTTGCATAATAAGGTTGTCTGGAACAATTGAAGACCTTCAATTGTACTTTCTTTATATATTTTAGTTTGTTTTTATTTTAATTCGTTTTGGTGTAAAATAATGTATATTATGTTGATTGACTGAGCGCGCAATGCTTAAAAAAAGGTAGTTTTTAAATTCCAATAGTGTTGAATTCCTAAAAAAATTAAATAAAAAAATTAATGGAGAAGTTGACTAAGTGTTATCATCTGGTAAAAATTCCATAATTTTAATTCAAATTCAAATAAAAGCAAACGACGGTAAGTTTTCAAGATTCTGTTTACTCATTCTACACAGATCGGTCCAAAGAAAGACCGAAATAAGATTGAGAGTAGAAGACAAAAATAAAATAAACTATAAACATACGGGGTGGAGCCACGTTGCAGCTATTATGGTTGTAGCATGAATGGGTCTGCTCGACGAGGTTTGGACCACGCTTAGCAGCGTAAAATAGCAGCTTAATGCTGCTGTGTTTCGTATGGTGAGTGTAGAGAACCGGAGACCCGTTTTACTGAAATTGAGGCAGTCCTTCTTAGTCCTCAAGGGAGACAACGCATCTGTATTTTGATTCTTAACTGAAGCTAAATGTAGATGTCTATGAGCCACAGCATCCACTTATCATCTAGTGGAGTGTGTGCTTGTTTGTCACCCTTATCCTATAAAAAAAACAAAGTAAACTCTGTTTCAGTTTATCAGTCTGTATTATGAGCTGAAAGTCTAAGTTAAATACTCACACTAACTTTAGTAGCAAGCGGAACCCATAAATTTTCTTTCGGTATACTCGTATAATTTGAAAATCCTTTATTTTGATACAGTACTCGATAGGTTTGGTTAAAACTTTTTAATTAGCGTATTACTTACTATTGCGCGCCAAAAGTCCGCAATTTTGTTTTTTCAAACTTTTTCTAAGGATACTTGAGTTTTTAAGGCCTACTATGATACCTTAATTGCTGAAAATCATCCAGCCGTTTGGAAGATACGAGGTAATAGATAAATTTACAAACAAATATACCTACGCGCGAAAAACATAACCCTTCCTTGGCAGTCGGATAAAAGCTGAAGTTAGCTCGCTTCACTATGACAGGACGTCAAACACCTCACCTCCACTATAAACATGGCTACCAAAGCAATTAAAAATATTTAACTGAAACTATACATAAATAATATCCGAATATTTTTTTTATTAAATTCTTTTTAGTTCATTTAAAAGTACTCTTAAATATGAAATTCGTTACGATTTACAATAAAAGTAAATTTTTATTTATGTAAGTGTGACAAACGAGCACACAGTCTACCTGATCTTATGCTGTGTTCCATATACACCTACTTCTATCCTTGAGAAGAGCCGTGGTAGCTCAGATGGTTAGCGCTCGCTGTAAATTTCACAGTACGTAAGCAATCCGAATTCGATCCCTGCTGGCACCAATGAAATTGTTAATTGCAATTTAAGTGCTGATTTACCACGGGGCCGTCGGTGAAGGGAAACATCGCGAGGAAAACTGCATGTCTGAGAAATAAAAGAAAGTATTTCGAAGACAAAGACAAATTTCAAAAATGAGAGGAATGGGTGAATTTTGAAATTTGAATGAGGTTATATACGTCCCACGTTATATACGTGGGCACACCCAGCAGTGGCACATATATAGGCTCTAACTTTTATCCTTGAGTAAGAATCAAAACATAGATGCGTTGGCACCTTTAAGGACTTGATAGAATGCTCCGTTTTGATTGGTATTCTGTGCGAACGTGGAGAGTCGCTGCTAAATACCAGTGCTTGCACTGCTGTATGCGGATCAGAAGGTTGGAGAGAAACAGTATAGTACCAGACTGTGAAGCATTCAAATTTAATCCTCAGGGGTGGCAACGCATCTAAAGTTTCTTTATTTTAAGTTGGTTTCAGGTGTTTTTGGGCTGCAATAGCCATCAAGAGTCCAAACTAAATTTAAATTGCTACAAAACATGGTCCTATATCACTTGTGTCCGTCAACACTCTGCATAATTCATCAGATTTTATATGCGATAGGGCCATACTGCAGCTATATTAGTAGTATAGTTGTAGCGCGAATGGGTCGGCTCGACCGGGGAGGACCACAATCTTACAGAATACCGGCGTAAAATAGTTGCTAAACGCTGCTGTGTTTCATATGGTGAGTGTAAAGAACTAGAGACCCTTTTTACTGGAAAAGAGGCATTCCATCTTAGTCCTCACAGGTGACAACGCATCCGCATTTTGATTCGCAATCGGGGATAGATGTAGATGTCTATGGGCCACAGCAACCGCTTACCATCAGATAGACTGTGTACTCGTTTGTCATCTCATCATGGTAGAGCCATGCTGCAGTTATATTGGTAGTATAGTTGTAGTACGAATGGGTCGGCTCGACCGAGGAACGACCACACTCTCACAGAATACCAGCGTAAAATAGTAGCTTAATGCTGCTGTATTTCGTATGGTGTGTTGAGAACCGGAGATCATTTTAACTGGAAACGAGGCATTCTATCTTAGTCCTTATGGGTGACAACGCAACTGTATTGTGATTCGTAATCGGGAATAGATGTAGATGTCTATGGGCCGCAGCAACCACTTACCATCAGGTGGACGGTTTGCTCGTTTGTCACACTATCCTATAAAACAAAAACAAAAACAAAAGAACTGCAGTTTCGAACACCCTCCAAGCGTGGGAATTATAGCAAATATAACCCTATTTGATAACCTATGGGGTACGCCCATGTTGCACAGAAAACCTATAATAGGCAACAATTAGAAAAAGAAGAAAATCCAAATAACTAAATAATCAAATGATTTCCATAAAAATAAATAGACTTTCACTGTCTTTATAAACAACAACAACAAACACATTGCTAAATAATACATATGTAAAACTCAAATAGCATGTGTTAAACAATGACAAGATAATATTTCGTTTCTGAGAACAAAAGGGACCTTGGGAGGCGAGCGACAATCCATTCGCAAAAATCGTTCGTTAAGCGAGAGGCTTACGAAAGTGTACAGCCTGGTATTAGTTCGTAGTTGGTGAATACACTAGCGTATCTAAACGAAGCCAGCAAAAGTAGTAAAGGGAAGGGAGGAAGGGTAAATTGTAGAATTATTTTGAATTAATTTAAAAGAAGTCGTTAATATAAGACTCGTTAGGTTCGTTGGATAAATGTATGGTTTTTATAGAAGAAAGGGTGACAAACGAGCACACAGTCTACATAATATTTGGTGGATGCTGTGACCAATATACGCCTGTATTTTACCTTTGACTAAGAATCATAACACACTCGTTGGCACCCACCCATAGACTTTGTTCGAATGCCTCTTTTTGGACAATCCAGTCGCAAAAAATGTTTGCTTTTTCTTTTGTTTCATTTCTTTGCGGGAGGCTTAAGAAATTTAAGAACCCGAACAAGCAGTCCACCTGATTTTAAGTAGATTCTGTGGCCCATAGACTTCTATATATATATATATATATATATATATATATATATATATATATATATATATATATATATATATATATATATATATATATATATATATATATATATATATATTTGCGTTGTCACCCTTGAGGATTAAGATGGAATGCTTTGTTTTCAGTAAAAAGGGTATCTGGTCCTGTACACTCACTATACGGAACACAGCAGCATCAAGCTGTTATTTTACGCTGGTATTTTGTGGGAGCGTGGTCCTTCCCCGGTTAAGCCGACTCATTCGTGCCGAGGCCATAATATAGTTGCTGCGTGGCTCCACCATCAATACAATTAGCTATATAGCTTATAAATAACTTCAAAAACTTGATCCATGTCTGAAGTATAATAAACTATTTAATAAAAAAAGATTCCTAAAAATCAGTTCATATTTGAAATAGATAACGCGGTTAATGTTACGAAAGAAAACACACTCGAATTAAGAACCTCACCCGTTTTGAAGTCTTCTAAAGAGGATGATTGGATGGGTGTTTCGACATTAGCAATATATTAAATAGACTAACACACAAATAAAAGTATTAAATCAATTTTTTAACAAATTAAAACGCTTATCAACGACTGTGCTGATACTATTTATTAGAAATAATTTTTTTATTTTAAGTGACAAATCTGGTCAAAAGAATCAACATTACATAAATGTCTATGCACTATTCTGAAAGCTCGATAGCGGGGGTTGACTTCGGCTCGGAACAAGTACTTATATAACGCCTACAAATAATTGTGCCAGATCTGAATGTTTGTTCGTCTGCATTTTATGTACTTATGTTTAATGCTATCACCGTTTAGTGGCGGTTTAAGATTATCCACTAACCCATATTGTCCCTGTTAACTGCAACAGGAAATGGGCAGCAGCAATAATAAAGAATTGCGGTTGCCAACCTATATATAGGAAATAGTTGTCTTATATACTGAGCTGCTTAATCATTCAAATCAGGCTTAAAATTTTTACTAAGCAAACGTTGGGTTATTATACTACTATAAAGCAGTGATTTTACACATGATTGAAAATAACCCCCGGGAGTGAGGTGAACGCTACCATGCTGTTTCTAATGTCTTCATACTAATTGTATAAAATAAAGTAAAGTTAAAAGTAAAGTTTCAGCCTATATACGTCCCACTGCTGGGCACAGACCTACCCTCATTTCCGAGAGGGTTGTAGGACAAGTAAGTGTCCGCCGCGCTGCCCCAATGCGTGTTGATGAACTTCACGTTTCTTCGAAATACATTTTTTTTACTTATTTCTCAGACATGCAGGTTTTCTCACAGTGTTTTCCTTCACCACCGATCACGTGGTAAATCAGATGGTTAGCGCTCGCTGTAAATATCACATTATGCGAGCAACCCGGGTTCGGTCCCCGCCGGCACCATATAAAGATTACGGCACCGTATAAAAATTATATTTTAATTATAAAAAAAAAACATTTATAAAAGAGTCTCGTTGAGTTTAATGTTGGTCATTCCTAAGACAGAGGTTTTTTCCGAACCAATTATAAAAGTAAAAAATGAGTTTCAATAAGAATTACATGTAATTTATATTGAATAAATATTATTCTATTCTATCAATTTCGAAGTCGTAAAAATGGGGTTAAACTTAAGTACTTTTAATAAGACTAAAATGCTTTGAAGTTCTTGAATATGGCTATAATTCACAATGCATTAAGTCATTTATGTTTTTAATTACCGGCGTTTTACAAACGCAACCACCAGTAGGAGCATTACGAAAACTACGTCCATTTATCTAGGGAAACGATCTGAAATAATCGATAGTCCGTACGGTGGGCGACAAATGAAGCTCATAAGAATAGTATTAATTTGAACCTTATTGCAACACAATAAAGAATTAACAAATTCGCCACCGAGCAACGTTCATTACCCGTATATGTTACAAGGAGAAATGTAACGCAATGTACGGAAATTAACTCGATATTAAAGTTACCTAATTCTATAATAATTATAAATGTATTACAGCACAAGGTTAATGGAGATAATGGACTGTCTATACTCATGTTTATTTTTTATTGTTTGTTATAGGTATGATGATAGCTATCATTAGCCCAAAATGAGTCCACAGCTAAGCATAAACTTCCCTTGGATACCTCCCACATACATTGACGTTCCCCATAACATATTAGATCGTCTCTCAATGGCGGTCACTCATATTAGGAGGTAGTATTTCCTTTCTGCCTATGAGTTAGTCGGGGTTTATATAAAAACTCAAGAATCAAAGTATTTACAAACAATGATGGTAGTATAAATGTGCAAACGATCTTTAAACGCAAATTCGCTTAAATATTTAACCAAGAATTCTTATTTTTGTCGTTCCATTTTCACGCATCAATGCATCTATGCATCGTTTTTTTTTTACTCTCAAAATAATAACGTCCTCCAGACTAGTGACATGCGTAGGACAGGATTATAGATCACTTGTGTTCGCAAGCATAGGTGCACTCTGTATTATCTCGCTATCATAGTTCGTTACGATCCTATTTCGATACGACTGGGACGAGAATAGGTGCAGGACCAATTTTACGTGCTTTCAGAGGCACGAGGGTGAAACACCGCCAACTTCCTGACTATTGAGAATTCCATGACAGAAAAGTCTAATAACTGACTTTGATCCGATCCGGGGTTTGAACTCGAGATCTCATGATCAGCAGTAGTGCTAACGACCACCAAGCCAACGAAGCAGATGCAAACAAGCAGACAATCCTCAAAAAACAAATGATTATCTAGGAATAAGTGTTTTAGTCCTAATTCAGAAATCCAGATTATTTGTATTATTTCTAGAAATATATGTAGCAGATTGAAATAAAACCAAAATAAATACAGAGGTTTTATATTTCAACATTTTTTTAAATAAACTAATATGTATTTAACTTTATTGCTTTGAGACTTTAAAATAAACTATTATCTAACAAACCTGAGAAATTTAATAGTGTTCTTAAAAATTAGAAAACTAAATTTTAGCTCAACTTAAAAGTGAAGAAATATTATGTCCCACTGCTGGGCACAAGCCTTCTCTCACTCCAGAGAGGATTTTATGTCACGTAAAATGTCCTCCACGTCACCCCTATGCGTTTTAGCGTACTTCACATGTTTTAGAAATATTTTTTTTATAATTAATGTTTTAGTTCACTACGGATCATGTGGTAAATGTACACATATAATTGTAATTAACAGTTTCATTGGCTCCGGCGAGATTCGAACTTGCGTTCACTCAACCTTAACTAAAAATTTTAGTTTTTGTAATCTAAAATCGAACATCCTCTCATCTTAACGTGTTGTGGGAAAGTAAATAATTTGCTAAGCGTATTCCGGATGTCTTCAAAATTGAATTGCTTAAATGTTAAAATATACCTAGTAATGTAGCTTCTTTTTAAGGATATTATTTTATCCGTAATAAAATTGAATACAATGAAATAAAGTAACTCTTTATTAATTTCTTCAAATACTTCATTGTATAATTTATTAACTACTTTTATTAATTACTAACGAAAATTTTTAGTTACATAATCCCAAACACAACCTCTTCTCCCACATATTTAGGTAATCTACATACTCGTACATATAAATACATAGGAGGCGGATGCCATACAAAGATCAGCCTATGTATTAATTTATGAACTGAGTGTGAGATAAAGTCATACCGTTACGAAATGATAAAATCATCGTCGGACAACGAAAACGTAAAAAGCCTACTGATGGAACAAAGGTCTCTGCTAAATTTGATTGATGATGACAGTAAATTATCATTGAATTGAAGGGCAACAATCGAAGTGGTGACGGTGTAGTGATGATCTAAGGTTACCAGAAAAACTGAATTTTATGAAGACTTTATAGTCTTATGTCAAAAAATAAGGCGTAATTATCTATAGTCACAGGGAATCTAGAGTCACCTATTAACATTACCAGGTTAGTGGATTATGAACCTTTTTTTATAAAAGAGGAGACAAAACTATATTAGAGATGATTGGAAGGCTTTTGCCTGGCAAAAGATTGTGTATATTATTTTATTAGTGTAGTAGACTAAGGTCGAATACAGCTTACTTACCAGTAAAAGCTATTTCGTAAGTATAACGTTAATGATTTGTCACTGTTGTCCATTATTAATTATTCATTTCCATCCCTTGTCTATACTTTGAGATTTGTGATGCAATGAATGTGTTATAAATAAAAAAGCAAAGAATTATCTCTAAAATAGTTTAGTAATATAAGAAATCGTTTTAAAAAAGTATATGTGATGTGACTTGCTTATTAAGGGCCGATTAATCAATCGTCACTTCAAAGTAATCCATCTAATAAATTATATAAAACTGAATATAAAAGTCAATCAATTGAAGTATTTTATAAATACTACGCAAGAGTATAGTTTTTAATTTATTTGTGTTGTATTTTATTATATGAAATAAATGACAATAGAAAAATCTGCCGTTAGTTATGCTTTATAGAAACAGTCCATTAAGCAGTAATCCGGGGATATCATAGCTTTTTTATGTTTTTTTAGAGCCTTTATGTTATGAAATATGCTAACAACAACATTCCCTATATAAGAAGCTCACAAATATCTTAGCTCTCACAAACTGTTTTTTCACGTTGTTCACTTTATTCATTCCCTTAGCTATGAAGAACAACGGGCTTGCAGATAGTTTCTCACTATTGTAACTGAAAATATGAAAATATGCAATTTATATGACATACGTTTTTAAATATATTGTGTATGTTTTATTATTTTTAAATTGTTATCAATATACAATATAATTGAATATCAAAATAGGGATTTAAAATCCAAGTAACTTTTTGCTTCATCATCATCATCATTACAGCCTTTCACAAGTCCACTGCTGAACATAGGCCTCCCCCAAGTAATGCCACAAAGCACGGTCCTGAGCCACCTGCATCCATCGACTTCCTGCATGTCTTACCAGGTCGTCACTCCATCTAGTGGGGGGTCGCCCTACACTACGCCTACCGGTACGAGGCTGCCACTCGAGAACCTTTCTTCCCCATTGGTTATCGGTTCTTCGAGCTATATGGCCGGCCCATTGCCACTTCAGCTTACTAATCCGTTGGGCTATGTCGGTCACTCTGGTTTTACTGCGGATATCCTCATTTCTGAGTCTATCACGCAGAGAAACTCCGAGCATAGCCCTCTCCATAGCTCGCTGAGCGACCTTAAGCGTCCTCATACGGCCAGCAGTGAAGACTGAGTGTGGCAACATCGTTTCCGGGACACCTGAGATTTTGAGTGAGATTGAGAGGTTCTATGGGCAGCTGTACACATCATCGTTGGAGCCACACGCAAGTGTGAGTAACGATCCAAGAGCAAGTCTTATCCGACACTATTCCGATGATATCCCGGACGTCAGTCTAAGCGAGATTAGAATGGCTCTCCAGCACCTTAAAAACGGCAGGGCCCCAGGCGAGGATGGAATTACAGCGGAGCTTCTGAAAGCGGGTGGAACACCGGTACTTGTAGTCCTTCAGAAGCTCTTCAATTCCGTCCTCCATGGTGGCACTACTCCAGAGGCGTGGAGCAGAAGTGCGGTGGTCTTGTTCTTTAAGAAAGGCGACAACGCTCTCTTAAAGAACTACAGACCGATTTCCCTTCTGAGCCGCGTCTACGTGCTGTTTTCGAGAGTCATTACGAATCGTCTCGCACGCAGACTTGACGACTTCCAGCCTCCCGAACAAGCCGGTTTCCGAAAAGGCTTCAGTACCATAGACCACATACATACCCTGCGGCAGATTGTACAGAAGACTGAAGAGTACAATCTGCCACTTTGCCTGGCGTATGTGGACTATGAGAAAGCCTTTGATTCCGTCGAAATTTGGGCGGTGCTACAGTCCCTTCAGCGGTGCCAAGTTGACTGTCGGTATATCGAAGTGCTGAAGTGTTTGTACAGTAGGGCTACGATGGCTATCCGAGTACAGAACCAGAGCTCGAAACCTATCCAACTGCAGAGAGGTGTAAGACAGGGTGACGTTATATCCCCGAAACTCTTCACCGCTGCATTGGAAGACGTTTTCAAGCTACTGGACTGGAAAGGATACGGTATTGACATCAATGGCGAGTACATCACTCACCTTCGATTTGCCGACGATATAGTCCTTATGGCAGAATCGCTGGAGGACTTAAGCACTATGCTCAATGACCTCAATAGTGCCTCCCAACGGATAGGTCTTAAGATGAACATGGACAAAACAAAGATCATGTTCAATGTCCATGTCACACCTATGCCGGTAGTTGTTGGGAGCACTATGCTCGAAGTTGTTGACGAGTACGTTTACCTGGGACAAATAGTCCGACTAGGTAAGTCCAACTTCGACCGAGAGGTCAATCGACGGATTCAACTCGGCTGGGCAGCGTTCGGGAAATTACGACATATCTTTTCGTCAGGTATACCTCAATCTCTAAAAACTAGATTGTACAACCAGTGCGTGTTGCCAGTGATGACTTATGGATCTGAGACGTGGTCCTTCACTTTTTGCTTAAAAAGATAAAATTTAATTTAAACGTGGTAGAGCCACGCTACAGCTACGAGTATATTATAGTTGCGCTTACTTATTACCAGTGTAAAGTAGCAGCTTAATTTTACAGTGTTTCGTATGATGAGTGTAGAGGAACTGGAAACTCTTTTTACTAGAAATGAAATATTTCATCTTAATCAACAGGATGAAATTATATTTTGTTTGATTGATTCTTAAGTGACAATAAATGTAGATACCTATTCGCGGTCTATGGACTATGTGTCTGTATGTGTAATTTTATTATAGAACATGCATTATAAATATTTAGAATTCTTCGCCTAATTCATAAAAAACACAACACTTATTGCATCACTTGAATTTCTATGTCAGAGAAATTTTTAAGCCCTATATCTTTACTAGTACAGACATGAGGTTAAAATTTGATTCTCTTTCTCCATTAGTTCAAAATCGTAGAAGAAATTCTCGAATTTCTTAATATAAATTACGTCGGTCGTAGTCACAGTGAAAACCGTGTACGAAATACGAAACACGTTCACAAATTAAATAGTTGTCTTTGACTTATTTGTGAGGCGATTCTTATAAGTCAGTTAAGTAAGTTGTGTAATATAATATAAGCAACATGGTATCAATCATTTCAGTTCGTAGCCGGATATTACTGTCACTTTCATTACTAATCCTAATCAGAAAATATTTCGAGTATTTGTATGTATTTTATACAGGGTTATTTTGCAATAACCGGTCAAATGTGTAGAGAAGGTTCAGAATAGGTAATACAGGCAAATGGTTAAGAAAAATTAATTAAAAAAATCTCGAACATTCCTTTTTATATTTTAAATTCAAAATGCGTGGTAATGCATTATTTAAACTGAATTTACTGCGCACGCTCAGATTTATAAGGGTTGATCAGTAGGTAAAAATGGTGTTGCTCATAAATCACATTCCATTTGGGAATATTTCAAATAAATATAGAAGCCTTATTGATTTAGGTACTCTTACTTTCTAAAACTGCAATAGCTAGTCCAAATACAATAATACCTTTTGAATGTATTTTTTAGGATTGCAAGGGGTCTAACGGATGGTAAATATTTAACCATTTACTAAAAAGTATAGCCAACAAAAAAAAATAATTTCCACAACATATTATACAACACTATTTTGTTGTTATTATTATACAACACTAGTATTCGGTGCTTAGACATAGTGTATCGAAGAATTACGATTACTCCCGATTATATAAGTTATTTAATGGAAATTATTTATTGTTTGGTTTTTAAAGTTGGTTTTACTTTTTATTTCTTATGTTTACGTGAACAAAACACATCAAATGAAACTAATTTTAAAGGATTTTAAGGCGTCAAAATTACCGTATGAAATCCGTAAAAGTTAGTTTCATTCTTTTAACTTTTTGACTTGTCCAAATAATATGACAATTTCAAGATAACAGAACAAGAATAACGAAATAACTAGAATGTCGCTTAAATACATTAAAAACTTCATCCCCTATTTTCCACCCTTAGGGTTGGAATTTTTCTATAAATTTATATGGAGCAACTCTTGTCACAACCCCCCAAATCATTAGAATCGGTTCAACCCTTACCGTGAAATCGGTAAACAAGTATAAAAACACGCGTGGTATACAGAACCATTTCAGACCAAATCAAAACAGCATGCTGAAAATATTTACGACTAGCTCTTCTGTCACGAGGTATTTTGTTTGAAGGATGATCAACTAGTTATGGATATTACTTGTTTAGCCTTAAATTATATAATTAAACGAAATAGAATACTGTTTGTCGATTATAATATATACATAATTTATTCCATATGTCAACACAATAGATTTCTGTTGTCCGAATATTATTACTATAATCTCACGCATCAATTGGAATGTGTGCTCGTTTGTCAACTTTACATGTATGTTGACAAACGACCACATAAAAAGGTATATAAAAACTTTGTTATATTATGTTGTATTTTCTTCTTATATACGTCGTAATAGGCAATAGCGAGCCATGAGTTTATAATAACATTTTAAATCATTGCTATACTCGGATTTTGTCCTGAATCATCCTGTAACATTCAGACCCGGATAAATTATTTGTAGGCCATACAAATACTTGTTCTGTGCGGGATTCGAACTCGTGGCCCTCAACGCAATTCAATACTAAGCCACTGCTGAGGCATAACCGTCAGGGGCATGATATTAGGGTATTAAAGTACATAATAAGGGATGAATTGCCGAAATTACCACTCTTGGTAATCAGATTGACTATAGGTAACTGATAACTCGCTGCTACTGACTTTGTGTTTACACAATTTTAAATATTCACTCCCAATTCGATTATTTATAATTTTCACTACATAATATAATATCAACTTATAATATTTACTAAAAATACTTTTTTAAAACTCTCACACAAAATTACTGACAAAAGATTAAAATAAGTTTAAAGATTATGACTCACAATATTTTTAAAAACGTAATAATATTGACTTCACTTTATTAATAAATCACTTACTGAAACACAGCTTTTGTAGCGCAGCTTTATCTCAGTATTTGTCATTGCGGTGGCATATTAATTATCGTAGGTCATTCGCCACTGATCTGACTTTTAGTGTTGTGTCAGCGTACGTAATAAGGAAAGCTGAATTTGTTGTAGTTCTGGTCAACAATCAGGCTAACAGCATTTCAGGAACTATGCAAACAATCCGTCGCTCGCCGAAACCGGTCCGCATCTCAGCGACGACGATATGGAGCATTTCGGCTCCGTTCGAAACGATACCCCTCGAAAGCGAAAGTGTAACGTAGTCCTACGGAGCGGCGCCATTTTTTTCATCGCTCGGCCGCTCATGCAGCGTATATATAACGAAGTTGCGAAGAACGTGCATCATTCGCATTCAGGACTCCACTGGCTTCAGTGCAACCAACAAGTACAGCATCATGAAGTTCATGGTGCGTTTTTAAGTGGTTTTTGTGTAGTGCGACCTGTGATTGTGCGTCTATAGCTTTCTGATTCGTGGTCTATGATCCTTTTAATTTTATTACCAAGCTTATATATGCTATTTTTCTGTCTGTGACGGTACTAACGTGACTCAATATGAGCAAGCCCTAAAGCCTTTTACGACACGTTTCACGAACTTAAAAGTTCTTAAAATTTCCATAGCTGTTCCATTAGCAGTTCTAAACATTTATTGACTGATTAAGCTGAATCTTCTTGAATGTTAATGTTAACGATTTTTTTGTTGCAGCTCGTGGCCGCCAGTCTGGTGGCTCTTCTGGCCTTCACAAATGCTGAAGAAGCCAAGAAAGCAGAAACGGAAGTGGCAGTGACTGACAACAAGGAGGCGGCCTCTGACGACAAGAAACATGAGAAGCGCGGGCTCTTCAACCTCGGATACGGACATGGAGGATTAGACAGTGGCTTCAGCAGCGGATATGGAGGCGACTATGGCGGTAGCTACGGCAGCGGCTATGGTAGCGGCTTAGGCGGTGACCTCGGTGGCAGTCTAGGTGGTTACGGTGGGCACGAAGAGGTGCACAAGACTATCACTGTGGTCAAAAATGTACCAATTCCCTACCCAGTAGAGAAACATATCCCAGTCCCCGTTGAGAAGCGTGTTCATGTACCTGTCAAGGTCCCAGTACCCCAACCTTACCCCGTTGTCAAGCACGTTCCTTACCCAGTCAAGGAAACCGTGAAAGTACCAGTTCACATACCTCAACCCTACCCCGTCGAGAAAAAGGTGCCTTATCCCGTACACGTGCCAGTAGACAGGCCCGTGCCCGTTAAAGTATTCGTGCCCCAACCTTACCCCGTAGAGAAGCACATTCCTTACCCAGTCAAGGTCCCAGTGCCAGCACCCTACCCCGTTGAAAAGAAGGTTCCTTACCCAGTGAAGGTCCCAGTTCACGTACCAGCACCTTACCCAGTCATTAAAGAGGTGGGTGTACCCGTCAAGGTTCCCGTCGACAGGCCTTACCCTGTACACATCCCTAAACCAGTACCTTACCCAGTGGAGAGACCCGTGCCTTACCCAGTAGAGAAACATGTGCCCTACCCCGTTAAGGTGCCCGTCGACCGCCCCGTGCCTGTGCACGTTGAGAAGCCAGTACCTTACCCCGTGAAAGTGCCCGTCCCAGCGCCGTACCCCGTCGAAAAACACATTCCCTACCCAGTTGAGAAGCATGTGCCATATCCAGTGAAGGTCCCCGTAGACAGGCCTTACCCGGTCCACATCGAGAAACACGTACCTGTTCACATCGAGAAACCCGTGCCTTACCCAGTCAAGGTGCCCGTTCCGGTTGTCGTCGGTCACGGTCACGAGTATGGTCATCATGGAGGCTACTAATGGCTGCAGGAAGCAGACGTCTGATTGTGATATCTAACTATAAGATTAGCACTATAACTCCCGAACGAGAGCCGTGGGAATCACCATCAAAGTGGATAGTGGTTAACACCAGATCTCTGGATGACCAGTCCCACGACTCTTGATCGACTCGCACTGATGCATTACTCTTGTATAGGTTTTTTTCTTTTAGTTTGTTTTGTTTTGGCGAAAGCTGATCGGTGTTGTTAGAACTTTGAGTTGACGTACCTGTTACTTTAGAAATAAAATGGTTTCTTGTAAAGATATTTTTGTTTTGTAAAATGAAAACTGGCAAATTTTGTATATAAAAAAAAATTAAATATGGCGCTGCCAAAAGTCTACACTCGTCTATTATTTTCTGGTCCATTGTTCAACGTAATTAGAGGCATAATGTTGTTTGTGGAGCATGAGTGATTGCGAAATCTATAATAATATGGCCTACTTACTATATTGTGTTGAAACTTTGTATGTTTGCCTCTTTTACGTAACTTTCTTGAATTATACCTTTAGCAGCTTTAATTCTATCTTTTGATATTGATTAATTTTACCATCCGCAATCATTCACATGTACAAAATGAAATGATACATCGCACACCTTTTCTTCGTAATTGCTACCTCATATAAAGCAATATTTAAGAGTCATTTATAACAGCAATAAAATCATTAGCTTGAGGTTTCCTATTAGAAATAGATGGAGTCAACAGTTATAAAGCATAGAGTCTGAATGTTATTACCTAGTTCTTTATCTGTAGTTACTTAAACTAGAGAAGTATAAAGTCATTAAACAAAGTAATTTTAATAACTGGTAGCCTGTTAATCGACCGGAGATGTCGCAGTCATCCTACTTCGTAAACCATAATTTTCTATGACCACTTAGGTATTGCCAAAGTGAAGTTGTTATTCTAGTCATGAAGGTTGGTAATGTATTAGTAGTACTTCGATGTTTTTACATGTGTTTGAAGTGGGGACAATAGCTCATTATGTCTATCGCTGGGAAATAGTTTTTATTTAGTCGTTTAGTCAACGTTTCATTTTTGATTTTTGATATAATAATACAATTTTAAAATTTGGGTCAATGATATGGGGCTTGCATGTTGTCTATTGTAGTTTTAATTTTTAAATTATTATATTTACCCCATTACTAAATTTAACATTGAAAGAGATTGTTTATGAATTCTGCGTCATGTTTTATTGCATTGTGTAATTGTTATTATATAACAAACTGATTATAAGCTTTTAAAAAGAGATGAAATTTGCTCTTAAATATAAATAATATTCATTTTGCAGTTGTAGGAGATTTTTTACAACAACAAATTGAAGCGATTGCCCCAATTTCGTGGTGTATTACGTTCAAGTCTTGCGCGTTATACACGACGAAATTTAAAGAAAAATTGCTTCTTTTTTAAAGAATAAGAGTTACAAACGAGAATACATTCCCTCTGACGATAATGGGATATTTTATAGACGTTGTAATGACTGAGGACTAAGATGGAATTCCTCGTTTCCTGTAAAACACTTAGCATACGAAACACGGCAGCATGCTTTTTTACGCTGGTATTTTGTGAGAGCGTTGTCGAGCTGACCAATTCGTGCTACAACCATAATTATAGCTACAGCGTGTCTCTACAACGTGTATAAAAATAATTTGGCATCGAAGTACTGAAGCTTAAAGCCTAAAATAAACGTGGCATCGGAATTCATATAATGAAGAATCATTTCTATTATGGACCACTGTGATGTAAACAAAATATTTCCTAATTTGATGGTTTTTGTATTTAATTTATAATTTGAAGCACACTGAACTGTATCATCAGACGCACTATAAACTTTATCTGATGTATTGTGCTTAAAACTACACAATGATTAACTATACTTTTACGGATTTTTTCACTTTTAATTTTACATATTTTTGATTCCGAATCTTCAGGACTGTAATAAACTGTGTTTATTTATAAATCTTATATACTTAATACACAAGATTGTTGACGCAGTTTAGTGTAGTGCAGTTAATCAGCAGTGCGAGTAGTGCATGTAACACTACACGCACTGCTGTACATGTGCCTTCCTCATAAATTTTTCATAGGAAGGATATTTGCCATAGTTGCCACGCTTGATAAGCGAATCATTAACTAATTATCGAGTTATTATCAGAATTACGCTGCTGCCCATTTACTGTTCCAAGTTACCTTTTATCGTCTCTAACGAATGCATAAGATGATATATGGTAGTGTATTCTCTTATATCGCCATTACACGACAACTATTTGTTTAAAAAATAGTTGCAGCTCATTCCTGATTTTTTCCGCAAAGTAGGTACCATCACACTGAATTAAATATTATGAAATTAGAGTCGTTATGAGTAAACGTAATGTGTGAAGCGGAACCGACTACGAACAGTGAATGCATAAGAGTGATTGCGAAAAAGAAATATAATTCAGACCACACATAAGACGTAATGATTGATAATAATATAGCTCTTCTGTTATTGTTGAGGAAGATAGCAAACATACTCGTATGATATTGCTCTATGTTTCTTTAAAGTATGTTTTAATTTCAAAAAATGTAAAAAGAGTAGTATGAAATCAAACAACACTAACACTGTGGCAAAATCATTAAGCTCAAACTCATAAAGGAGAGGAGACGTCGGTCAAAACCCGTCTGTAACCAGCTTGAGGCTGACAAAATAATCGCAAGTACTTTGCGTGGTCAACGAACTTCAAATCCTATGTATTCCAGAGTTCAGCAAAATGTAGAGACATTCCTCGCTACGGATTTCTGGCCCAGTGGTGTAGTGTACCGCAGATACAGAAATCGATCGCGTGTAAGAAGGAAGTTCCCTAAATAATGTTATGTATTGTTTTTTTAAATATATTTTTGTTTATGGTTATATATTGCTATGGGTCAATATTCTTAATTTTTAAGTCTTTGATAACTGAAATAAAGATATTTTATACTGTATAATAATCTATATGGCGCTAGTGATTAGCAATAATAGTATTTTAATTTGCATTTTATTCAACATTTATGAAAGTATGACGTAAGTCATATAATTTTAATACTTGATAAGTTTAAGCTTTAGTAGCTATTTTTTTATTCGGACGCATAGTACTAGATTCCAAGAGATATTTTTGCTAAAGTAGGTGTCATTTATAGCATTCATCCATTTATAGCAGTCTATCAAATGTGCAATACGGATCATAGGCCTATTCCTTAAATTGACTAAGAAAAATCTCCCATATTTAAAACACTTGACGGGCGCATTGTGAGACGCAGTTTTCTTCTGTTCCAGTTTCTCTCTGACACCGGTTATCACACCCACGTGAAGATCCTGATTAGTGGATATTTTAATGGGATGAGGATCACAAACGAGCATACAGTCCTCCTGATGATAATTGGATGCTGTGGATATGCCAAACTATTTAAGGAAAGAAGAATAATTAAAATCCCTCCCGTTTTCTGATCTCCGTTAAAAAGGAGCTTTATTATAACATCAGCAAGAAGATTTGATTTCTTTATTGTATCTTATAATTTATTAAATGTTTTGTAATAAGTTACCAAACTATAAGACATAGAATATGACAAAATAACTTTATATTGTTTTATAGAATGAAGGCGAGCAAACGAGCTGACGGTAAGTGAATGCTATGTCCCATAGAAATCTACATCTATCATCGATTAAGAATCAAAATGCAGATGCGTTGTCATTCCTTAGGACTAAGCTGGAATGCCTCGTTTCTAGTTAAGAGTGTCCTCTACACCCACCGTAAGAAGCTTAGCAGCATTAGGCTGCCATTTTATGCTGGTATTCTGTGAGTGTGGTCCTCCCCGTTCGAGCCGACCCTTTCGCGCTGCAACTTTAATATAGCTGCAGCGTGGCTCTACTGCGTAAGTAGGTAGTGGATTATATTACGCTACCACTACACAGCCAGAATGAAAATTTTGTAGGAGCATATAAATAGCAGCTTAATGCTTCTGAGTTTCGTACGGTGAGCGTTGCATTCCATCTTAGTCTTCGGGGATGACTACGCATCTGCGTTTTGATTCTTAAGGGAGAATAAATGATGTCTTTGTGCCACAGCATCCACTTACCATCAGATGGACTGTATACTCGTTTGTCACACTTATTTTATTAAAATTTAAACAAATTAAGATAACATATAATTAAAGAACATAATACACTGGAATTGAAATCATGTAGTTTTGAGGTTAGTTAACTACAATTAATTACTCAAGTAACTGTTATAATTAAATGAGTGATCGAAACGGATTAACATTTTCGGCAAAGGCCGGCCATTTAAATTGAAATAACAGGAAATTAACAGATTGGTGTGGTAAATATGTTCTCGTGCAGCAGCCTCATAATTACGAAGGAAATTGCAGTTAGTTGCCCCAGGCTTGTTTCCTATGGCAGTACTTAGGGTCTATGATGATTTTAAAATTTATCACTAAATATCTTGGAAGACATTCAGTGACAGACTTGAACTATTGATGAAAATGTCCTTTTTGCCGATTTTCAAACAAAGAAATCTGAATTATATACATTTAATAAATAATGTCTATTTGCTGAACACAGGTCATAAATTGCCTAACATGGGGAATGCTATAATTGCCACTCCTGGCAGCGCAGTTGGCAACCGCAAATTCTTATTATTTTGAGCTTGTATTAGGTCCATGTCCTTATCCAGTTTACCTCCATCGCCTTTACGACACCCACGAGATGATGTAGGATAGTGGAGGCCGTCACTACACGGCACAATAACAGTGGATTATGATAAAGTGTTCTGTAATAGGCTGGACGTGTTACACCATCTTTAACATTATTATTACACTTCTTACAATATATTTTTACCCGTAAATTATTGCAAAGTTAACGCACAGGAAAGTAAATATGATTAAAATATTTAAGGCTAACGTTGCGTAAAGCGTAACACAGTTTGTTGCAGTTTTATAAGAAAACTCATTAATTTTTTTGTTAACATAATACTTGAAAATTTTAATTACGTTCAACGAGTGTAAAAAACATTGCACAAAAATTTTATCAGTCTAATTAATTATATACAAATAATATTAAAACTTAATAAAACCTAAAAAACCATACATTGATCAAGAGTTAAGACGATTCTATAGAGAATTACCCTTGTGTTTCTGTTTAGGATACTACTAGGATAAAGTTTTTAAATTATTGTATTGTATCTTGATACGAGTGCAAATTTTCAAGTCAATCGACCGTCTATAAGTTGTTTGAAATTGCATACAGTTACACAGAAAGACACGCAAAGCTTATAAAGTCACGTTAAAAGGAACATCTTTATATTTTTTCTGCATTATTATCAGCCTGTTGAAAATCCACTGCAGGAGCTAGGCCTCTCCAGATAAAAGAAAATTTGATACTGAAAATTTTATGTATGTATATTCTTCACCGGTCTAGGTAAGGCGTAAACGAAATGGTTTGACAGCCATCAATCGGAAGCGATTAGCTTTTTGTTCTAATTTCATATTCGCGTCTTATTCTCCGAATGTGGTAAAAGCTCGCTGCAGACGTATGATGGTTGCAGCAAAAATGTGTCTGCTTGACGGACTAAGAACCACGCTCTCAGAGAATACCAGCGTAAAATAGCGGCTTAATGCTGCTGTGTTTCGTATTGTGAGTGTAGAGAACCCTTTTTACTGGAAACAAAGCTTCCATCTTTTTCCTCAGGGCCGATGACGTATCTACATTTTGATCCTTAATTACCATCAGGTGAGCTGTGTGCTTATTTAGCACACTTATTGTATAAAAAGACTTGGATACTAATAATACTAAAAAAATTAAAAATTAAAAAATACTAAACTAAGGATTTGGCTTAATCGTCACGCTTGGCTCGTATTTACGTTTCAGTGAAGCACTTATGTTATAATAAGAAGGTCGAAAGTAGGCTTGGGCAAAATTTAACCGTGTCCTCAGGGTTGAAAGCATATCTGCATTTTGATTAGTACATTTACCCTCTTAATCGAGGATGGGCACTGGGCAATACTATAGCATATAGCCGTTTACAACCGTAACCGAAACAACCTTATTCTATTAGACAAACATAAGACGCTCACAGGAAGAAATGGTGATCACTTTTTTTACGCCACTATCACACGGCAACAATACACATAAGTATAATATTGTTTTATTACTGGATTGCTTCCATTCGATCGTAATAAGTGTCGCAATACACTAGATATCTCACGCAATGGATAAGGCGCTGTTTACACATTTTCGCCACGTTTTGAATTTCCATAAACCTATTTATACGTACTAGTTTGTCCCCGATCTTAGCTCTATTTAGTATTCTGGTTAGTGTTACTTATCGGTGTAAAAGTAAAGCGGAATGAGGAAGTTTATAACACGTTTAACTTTGGTTATATGTTTACATAAGTAAAGAAGTTTCATTGTTTATTTCAATGTTTTTGTTAACCCGACTTCCCAAGACGAAGATTAATGTTTTTTGAGGGTAAGTACATACAAACATACATATGTATGTTGTAGGGTTCTTATATAACATACACACGTATGTATGTTCTTTGGCACGCTCTGTAGTCAAAATGGCTTGGTAGATTTAACATTTGGGTGTCGTTATATGCATCTTAATTGTGGGAATAACAAAGGCTATATAATAAATGTAACGACAGTTCAGTGGCCTAGCAATGGGTTGCAGCGTTAGGGACCGCAGGTTCTAATCCCGCACGGAACAAGTACACAATTAATTGTTACTAGTCTAGACGTTTGTCCTGGTTCAATTGCCTAAAAAATTCAATCTGCCTCCACGATATAAAAAAAAAACTAGCGTGGATAACGTTTTTGAAAACAAATATTTATATAATGCACCTGAAAATACAAAAGAAAGAGAGGTTTTTTTTTGTTAAACTTTTTAACGCAGTCACATTTTTTAAACTTCTCATTAAATAATTTAGTTTGTTTACGTGTAAAACTTTTGAATATTATAAATTCTAGAAATCATAAAAACCTTGAAGGGAAAATAAAACCGCTGCATTTAATTGTAGCAACATGCATCCATTATTAATTTCACTACGACGACGACGTAAGAAATACTACTACCCCATACCATCTGTGATTGTTGTTATGGGTAGCAGCATCTTCTTGGTGACAACCTAAAATAATAAAAATACTGGAGTTACCCACCAGCCTGCTGGAATTACCAACCACCCTGCCAGGGTGGCAACGTTGGTAAAAATCAGGGGTAGAGCAATATCCGCAGCCCAGCTAGTGTATAAAAAACTTCTTATCCTGATTATGATCTCTCGTTACAGCCTACATCTTATTAAACTTAGATTATATTAAAATATCCAATCGAATTTCGGGGTCATTTTGGCCAATATGGCGCATCTGTCGAGCACTTTCCGAAGTACTAAGTAAGTATATAACAAATATACTAAGTATATAATATATGTACTAAGTAAGTATATAAAAATCATATATCAATGGAAACGTTATTAAATAAGCTATCAGATTATGCATAACAGATATATATATACATATATATATATATATATATATATATATATATATATATATATATATATATATATATATATATATATATATTTATTTATATATATATTTATATATATATATATATATATATATATATATATATATATATATATATATATATATAACATATATGTTACAAATAGTTTGCTATCACTCGATGCCACATTATGGCGTTTGACAGATGCGCATATTATTTGAGACGCCAGAATATGGCGTTTGGACAGAGGTGGGGCTAAAGGAAGATACTTTTTTAACTTTATAATAAGTGGTGGTGATGATAATTTTATCATAAAATAAGTCTTTTCATACACTAGTAAATAGAATATCTAGAAGATGGACATATAGAAAGATCACATTTATAAAAATAAGAAATAAATCTTTCAGTTGTGATTAATATACATCATAGCAACATTATATTGCTTGTTGATATTTAATGATATATGGGGCGACATAAGCTCAAAGATCAAGGATAAAAAATTGTAATGCATTCATCGAATTGGGAGACGTTTAATATAAAATTGTTAGTAGTAGCTGTTGCGATATATCGATAGTGGTATTGATATAAATGTGTCTAAAACCCACCACTAGAAAACCTGCTTTAAAATTAAAAAAAAAACCACACCCAAATCGGTACATCCGTTTAAGAGCTACGATGCCATAGACAGACATATAGGCGGAAAGACAGTTTCACATAAAGGTCAAACTTGTTACGCCCTTCTTTCTCGTCGGGGGTTGAAAACTAGTTTTAAAGAATCATCAATTATTAATGCCGATGCCCTAAAAGATTGTGATGAACATACTATCGATATCGATCTTATGATAAATAGATGCTGTGGCCAATAGATATCTACATTTATCCAAGATTAAGAATCGAAATTCAGATGTGTTGTCACCCCTGCGGACCAAGATGGAATGCCTCGTTTCCAGTAAAAAGGGTATCCGGTTCTCTACACTCAACATACAAAACACAGTAGTATTGAGCTGCTGTATTCGGTCAGAGCGTGGTACTCTCCCGGTCGAGCCCAACCCTTTTGTGCTATAACCATAATAATATTGCTGCAGCATGGCTCTACTCTGGTCTTCCGGTTTGCTTTAACTGGTACTGGGATCTACTACAACGACTTATTTATATTATTTACGTGGTAGAGCCATGCTGCAGTTATATTAGTAGTATAGTTGTAGCACGAATGGGTCGGCTCGACCGGGGAAAGACCACGCTCTCACAGAATACTAGCGTCAAATAATAGCTTAATGCTGCTGTGTTTCGTATGGTGAGTGTAGAGAACCAGAGACCCTTTTTACTGGAAACGAGGCATTTCATCTAAGTCCTCACGGATGACAACGCATCTGCATTTTGATTTGTAATCGAGGATAGATGTATGGGCCACAGCAACCACTTACCATCAGGTGGACTATTTGCTTGTTTGTCATCCTATAAAAATAATAATAATAACAATTTGGATTAATCTACCTGAAAATGAGAAGACTCGTGTCTTTTTTCAATAATTGCCCTAAAGAAGAAGATAAAGATTGCCGAGAGATCGTAATCGTAATTTGCGAGTTTAAACTTTAAACATATAATGAAAGATTTCGCTAAGTGACCGCATAGATTACTCATTCGAAGATGATTTTACGTTATCATTTACTTTCGCACATGCGAAATCAATGACGTAATTGCACGTGGCCGTTGATCGTGTACAAGGACCTTGAGCTCGCGTAGAACTTGTGTTGTGACTTGTGCTACTTTCACGTACACATATGTCAACTGAGACGGCAAAGTTAAAGGTGAGTGCAAGTGTGCAGCCGCTCGTTTTGTATGCAACAAACTGTTATCGATTTGGCTACGTGCCTATTTCCCATAACCACCCATTGAGTGCTACGGAATACGTGTTATAGCGCGTAGCTATTGATGGCATGTTTTCTTTATTTTAAAATTATGTTTCTGCGAAGTATTGTTGTAGAGGAAAGAAGACATCTTTCACTCGTCTTTAATACACAAATAATCCTAGTATAAAAGTCAGGGATTTTGATGGAATGTTATTAATATTTATGTGGCAATAATGAATACCCGCCAAAAATGTGTTGAAAATGTGTTTAGCATTAATTATGTTTTGGCATCAATATAATTATCATTCACAGTTTGTGCTTTGTTTTAGTTCAAATAGGGAGTATAACTGTGCTTAAGCACATACTGATTAACTATACTCCAGGCCTGCGCAGATGAGCGTATTACTCTCTGAGCCTGGCGAGACTGGTAGCCATGATCAAAATTCGGTTTTTAGGTTATTATTTATTGAATTAATTAGTTACGAATTCTAAGAATGGCTAACGTGACCGTTTTTATTCTCCGACACGTATAAGGGCAGTGCGGCGGACACTTCATTGACCCGCTCAGCAATGAAAGGAGACATGAGTTAAGTATATAGATTATTACTTAAGTTTTTTTCACATTTCCGTCTTTTTTAAATTCAATTCTATTGTGACTTAAAAATCCAAACTGATTATCGCTAATATATTTATGAATACATCACACCGCGAACAGATCAATGTTGAACAGACGCCTTTCAAATAGGAAGGATGAAAAGAAGTTTCGTGCATTTAGTTCTGATTCTGATTCAACAACTGACATATACAAACTGTACGTATAATATTATATTAGCATTTAACAAAGTTAATTATTATTATCTTATGACATCATAGAATAATTTTATGTTGGCAACACATGGATTTCAAAACCTCTGTGAAGATGCAACCACACAACTTATAAAATAGAGATAGTTATATCAATCGTTCCCACAGAGTTATTAAAGATATACAAATAAAATCGAGTGGAATATCATTTAGTTAGATATATTAAATTATCCTAGGGCATTTATTTTTTATAGAATACAATAGTAATAATAAGAAATAGAAGGAGACAAACAAGCACACTATCCACATGACTGTAAGTGGATGCTGTGGCTCATCTGTTCCCATATAATTTATCTACTTACCATCATCTATGGTATCCATATCAGGTGGACTATGTACTTGTTTATCCCATAAAAAGGTGTGTTGTTGGTCCCGTATCTTTTTAGAATGCCTCGTTTCCCATAAAAGGGTATCTGGTTCTCTACACTCACCAAGCGAAACACAGCAGTGTCAAGCCACTATTTCACACGAGTCTGCGAGATTTTGCGAGAGTGTAAGTTCCCGGTCGAGCCGACTTATTCGTGCCACCGCGTATAAAATTTTGTTAATGAAGTTGGTCTTGGTATTGATATTTTTGTAATTATATTTATTCTACATTCTTAATTTACTGTGCAATAAAAATTGAAAAATATCTTTAAATTATTTTTAACTTAGAAAAATACATTATAAAATACTATTTTAATAGAATATGCTTGAAAAGCGAGCACACAGCCCAAATGATGGTATATGCTGTGGCACATAGACATCTACATCTATCTTCGATTAAGAATCAAAATGCATCTGCATTTTGATTCTTAATCGAAGTGAAGTGAAGCGAATCGGTTGTCACCCCTGAGGACTAAGATTAAATGCCCCGTTTCCAGTAGAAAGAGAAAGAGACACGATACGAAACATAGCAGCATTGAGCTGCTATTTCATGCTGGTAAACCCATGGTGAACTCATTTGTGCTACATTTACAATATATGAAATAAATTTGTACAACATGTAACAAAATCCCTGTGGTTCCCGTTTAGTACGTTATCAATCAGTTTTCGAACGTATAGAAAAAACTTTACTTCAGAACTCGAACATAAAAAATATATTAAATTTAAATAAATTTTTATTTGCAAATTGTATGTGGTTTTATTACATCTACATTGGCCGGAGAGTAATAATATTATCAAAGATCCCACTTTATTGATGCGCGCGTTATTAAGAGGTAGTTTAGTTTTCATTAACGTCAAATAAATCTGGATATTTGCAAAGATCGTCTCGATTGCGTATACGGCCAATACTATGTTACAGAAAACTAGTCTGGTGTCTGTACGTTGAAGATAGGGTTGTTGACAGCTCTAAAAATAATGATTACAAGTTTAAAAAATTTAATAATTTAATACCTGGTAAAGTTTCATAATAAAATAAATTTGCCTACCAGCACTTTCGCATACATAACGCTAAAACATTTCCCCTTTACAAGAGGAAGGTTATGATATTCCAATTTATTTAATAAATATCTTGTAATCATGTGATAATATATTATGTAAGATATTACGAGGTAAAATATATTATGTAGGATTATATAGGGTAGCTTAGGGGTAGCGCTTGCTGTAAATTACACTGTACGCGAGGATTTGATACCCGCCGGCAGCAATGAAAATGCTTACCTTTGATATTGTACTGTAAAAATTGTTTAATTTTGAAATTGTACTTAGCGGTGAAAGAAAATATCGTGAGAAAAACTGCAACTGTCTTAGAAATAACAAATAAATGTTTTATTTCAATCAGACGTGAATCTCGTCAACACGCCTTGAGGCATCGCAGTGGACACTTTCTTGCCTTAAAACGCTATCAGATATTAGCATATGGCATAGGTATGGGACGTATATAGGTAGGCAGGCTTTAAACGGGTGATTTCAGTATCTCGATAACTAATCCAATTGTAAATCCAGACCATCCAGACACCCACCCAAATGCGCACAATAATCGATCGAACCCATTACAATTGATTTTTTCCTACATAGACAATACTAAACTTGTTCATTCATTACAATTTTGGTAACACACTCACTTCATTCTTAAAAAAATTCGTACTTTTCTGTGTATTTTTTTGCTGTTAAGGATAGCAATTTTTGAGCATTATTTTCTTTTAGTTTTATTATATGTATTTAAATCAACTTCACATAAAGTTAAGTTAAGTAAGTTGTTAAAATACTTATGTATATTAGATATATACACTAAATAGCTGGGCTATAAATACCCTGACCGATGATTGAAAAATATCGTCTGTGTGTCTACTCCTAACTTTATTAGATAGGAAGGGAATTTTCAATATCTTTTTGAAGATCATACTGTTACAGCTTATTATTAGTCCCGCTGCTGAGTATGGGCTGCCCTAATAGATTTCCTCATAATGTTTTATTGTTATTTAGGAGAAGCTGCTCCCCAGCTCCTGGTTGGTTTCCCTAAGTCGCCTCCTGCGACACCCACGGGACGATGTGCGCAAGTAGGTATTCTGACACCACCACTACACGATCAATTTTGAATAAAGCTGCCTTTTCTTTCGTTAAGTTAAAACATGACTTAATCTTTTCTTTAGACACAACCCTTATTGTAGCTTGTGAGCTGGTTTTGCGACACAAAGACCAGCCGTATTACATAAGTTACGAAAACATAAAATTACAGTTACAGTGCCTCGGGTAATACGGTATAAATTGTTGAGTAGGCGGTGATCGTAAGCGAATGATTCAGTGGACCTAGTGAAGACTAAATGTGTAACACATACACATTAAGTCTTTACCTATTTACCTTCTTTTTCAATGTTTCAGCTGATATCACTCTTTTGTCAGTTAAATACATAATTTTTTTTACCTAAACGAGCTACTAAGGTTTATATTGTTATCTAAGCTTAATATTGAATAAAAAGCTTAAATTAATACCCAGGTTAGTTATTATACAAGTTTTTTATAATATTGAAATGAGATATGAACTTACAGTCCACCTGACGGTAAGTGCCTAGCATATGGACAAATGTAATTTAATTCAAAGAAAAAGACTAGAGATGTTTTTTTTTACTTTAGAGGACTAAGATGGAATGCCTCATGGCCTGTAGTGCATAATACTAGTTCTCTATACAAAGGTAAGAGGGTGGAAAAAGGATTCTACCACTTAGTAAGTAACTCTTATAATCAAAGAGCGAAACGTCTCAACTCTTCATCAGAAAATATAAAAAAAATTAAAAGATGATTAAAACTACTTTTACGGATTTTATCGCGTTTATTTTTACTTTTTATTTTTAATTCGCTTTCCAGCACCCATGGTCACGGGGGACTGAGATGACTGACGTCCAGATGTCATTTTTAAACCCGGAGTACCTTCAGCTTTTTTCATTATTGTTTATGGTATAAAAGAGCTATATATGGTGATAGTTATAGAATATTTTTGTTACTAAGTCATACAGGTTTTTTCACGGTACATCATTCTAACACGTGGTATATTACACATAAAACAACAATTAGTAATTTTATTGTTAATAAGTTATTTTATTGTTTATTTCACTATGCTCACGTATTGTGAAATATATCGTAAATAAATAAAATGTTATTGTCACAGCATGCAATATTTTTTATTGTGCTCAGGGGTTTAACACGTACCGTTAATATCAAAGTACAATATAATTTATTAGTAATCATAGTGCGAGTACATAAACCTTGAATCAGTTTCTAGAGTACTATATTAATACACAAAACAATGCCTCAAAAGTTTTCTTTGCAAGTTTTAAACTGTTTTATTTTTTTCTATTTTCCGGAATATCTGAAGTTTCATTTAATGCTTTCTAATCTAGTAAATATAAAATATCCCTTAAGTTTTCCTTACTAATTAATCTTACCGCAATATAATTTGTCAAATATTTTACCTCAGTCCTTCCGTCGCTTTTGACAACAGCCACGGGATGATGATGGGGGTAGTGAATTATCATAGGCCACCACTACACGGAGAACAACAGGGGTTACGTTATAATCTTTGATTATAGACAATAATTATAATCAAAGATTATAATTATTGCAAAGTTAAGGTTTTGGTGTCAGTGACCCGCACAGTTGAAGGTCGTTCATTGTTTGAAAAAAGAAGACGCGATTGTCCATCACCCGTATGTTAAATAGAAACAAATCACGATTTTATTAAAATTAGTAATGTATATTAGGTCAATATTAAGACTGCCACGTTGGTCTAGTGGTCACAAACGCGGTTACTGATAAACAGTATTCGAGCTCGAATCCCGGCTAGAGACAAAATCATTTAATGGGTTTTTCTGCCAAGAACTTCTAAGTAGCAGGCCACAGTCAAGTAGTTAGCGGTGGTTTACCCTCGTGATTCGAAAAGCACGTAATTTTGTCAGTCCTGCGCCTAATCTCTCCCCTGTCATGTCGGATAACCTCTACATTATATTCAGATAATGGAGAGTGCACATGTGCTTACGTATACACTAGGGAACTATAATCTTGTCCTGTGCAGATAGGTTGTTTCCCTTGAGATTAGCTGTCGAGTCACTCTGGACGGCTTTTAATACTAGGAATACCAACTAGTAATACCAGTTACTCAACTGCAAGGAGTAAGTAATTCCTTCCTGGGGCAAAGTATATGCTCTTACAAAAACGGCCCTAGAAAAAATGCAGGACCTATAAATAATATAATATATAAAGTAGTATATATATTATATTACTTATAGGGATTGTAATACTATTAATACATAACAAATTCATAATAACTTCTGAGAATAAAGAGATTGATAACATATTGTTGACATAATATAGGAGCAGAGACCTATATAGTGGTATAAGAGTAGGCTTGAACGGAGAAGGTCCACACTCTCACTGAATACCAGCTTAATGCTGCTGTGTTTCGTATGGTGAGTGTATAGATCCGGAGATCTTTTTTACCGGAAACGAGGCATTCCATCTTAGTCCTCAAGGGTGACAACACATCTGTGTTTTGATTCATAATCGAAGATAAATGTAGATGTTTATGTTCCAAGGCATTCACTTACTATCAGGTGGACTATGTGCTTATTTGTCTCCCCTTCATAAAAATGTTTTCATATTTAATTGTACAATGGATTATATACATTAATTAAAAACTCCCATTGGATTTATGACTGATTTAGAAAAATCTCTGTCTTGTGGAGTACAAGACAGAGATTTTTCTAAATCAGTCAAGTCATAAGTTATTTTCAGTAGGTATTTTTGTAATCTTTTATTGAATAAAAATGATTCTATTACATTTCCGATTTAAACCCAACTGTTTACTAGTGCTTACATTTCTTCTCTAAGACAAGCTAAAGATTTCTCTTAATATTTGGAAAAGATATTAAGAAATATAACTACAAGCTTTACATCTTAGTCCTCAAGGGTGATCACGCATCTTTAGCCTTTTCCGTATGAAGTAGCCTTCAGTTGTCCATGGACTGAGTAGCTCCTTATCTCCTTTATCCTTACCGTCAGGTGCACTGTAAGTTTGTTTGTCAAGTCAGTTTTACAAAAAAAGATCAGAATATTTATATTTTATATTGTTCCATTAATTATTTTGGCGTACTATTGGGATAAAGTTATAATTGAGCAGCTAAAAAATTATTATATTTGTAAAATTGTCCGATTAGTTATTTCGCTTGCTATAGGGATTAGGGGCGAACAAGGCAGGCTAAAAATCATTACATGCTTCATTAATTATTTCACATAACAATTTGGTTCACCTACAGTTTCATTACACAGCGCAAAATAAAAATATGATAAGTAAAGTAAATGGCACTAATATAATTTCCTTATTACCTCATGTAACTATATTGTAACTACTACACGTGACTACACAACCGTACTGGCATATGAATGAAAATAAAACAAGATTTTACTTTCAACGCCACAGATTGTAGTAGTACAGCATTACAACTTTGTAAAATCCGCTATTTAAATAATTGGACAAACGCGTGCTTGTGTACGCATTACGCAGTCCTCTGTAAAGATTAAATGCTACTTATTCTTATATTCTATTTTTGTGTTTTCCAATATTTTGGTAGCATCATTTAAAAGTTAGGTTGTAGATAAATGAGACGAAGCCAGTTCCTGTAGTAAAAAAAGAATAGAACAAATAAGAAAAGAAATGCTAATGTATAAAATGTATTATCTACATAGAGGAAGCGAAATTACAAGCTATCGTCTGTTTTTCCATATTTTATTTATATAATAAGAATGACAAGCGAGCACACAGTCCATTTGATTGTAAGTGGATGCTGTGGTCTATAGACATTTACATTTATCATCAATGAAGAATAAAAATGCAGATGCATTGTCATGCCAGAGGACTAAGATGGCATGTGGTTGTCTTCGAAACAGCAGTATGATTAACCATCTATGCCTTCATCACATCCTACCACCAGGTGCAGTTAACATCTAGCTCAGGTTTTTAATAAGTAGTGAAAAATAATTAAATCACTTGTTTACATATTCCTGTGTATGGAACAAATTACAGAAAAATATTACTTTTTATAATCTACACATAGATTAAATAAGCTAGTAACGAACCTTTTATAGCGTTGATGTCTTTTATATGAAAACAGGCACAAGAACATACATCCTTTTTGTTCCTTGGTCAATGCATACGTTGTCAAACTGAGTAAGTAAAGGTAATTTGAGAGTTTAGTACAAGCATGAGTCCACCGCGCTGCTGGTGTATTTCACTGTAGCTGTATTTCACTTTCAGTTTTCAGTATATAATACGTACTCAAATTAACTATGCTTTCAACAACAAAAATCTCTAATCTGTGCGACTGTTTGACGACAGACTACTAAGTGTTTGAGATTAGCAGTCTGAAAGTAGGTAACGAGTGTTTTATTTTACTTTATAAAACGTATTTGTAACATATTCTATGTGTATGTAAATTTTAACTCTCTACATTCCATATAAAATTTAGCTAAATCTTACACTCTCTGTGTGCGTAATAAATTTAAAAAGGGGTCCAAAATTTCCCGTCACGTGTTATATTTTATCTAGATTAAGACATAGCTGTAGTCCATACTCTAATTACAAATAAAGTGAAAATATTACAGTATATAATTATTTATAATAAAATTGCCATCCTCAGAATTATAATTATACCTAATTCTGAGAATTATAATGTGCTAGGCACATCTGTACTCTACACTGTGGTTGGGTACTACTCAATACTCGCCATCTACGCAACCACGTTGCGATCTCGATTCACTCTCGCCTTCGTTTTACTTTCATTGCATTTACTCTTGTTTTCGCTGGAACCTGTCGGACGAATTTTACTTTCAATGGCGAATAAAATAAGGTTTGTAGGTCTATCTTATTGGTATAATTTAAATATATTACCAAATTCAGTGCGTTACTTTGCAAGATACTGAAATTGTTGCTCCAAATAAAGTACAGGAATTTTTCTTCGTTTTGACAGTATTTTGCGCCTTTTCGAAATACTGTTTCTAAAAGATTTTATGTCTTACCAAAAAAACTATCCATATGAAAACAATAAAGCAAATGTTGTTGTCATTAATCAATCAAATCTCAATTAATAATAATAATAATAATAAAGGCATAGGCGTTGTCCAGACACAGAGCGAGAACATCAAACAACAGAACTATTGTAGTTGTACTATATCTTTTTATATAATAAATACTGTGACGCATGGACACCAACAATTTCCTTCGGTAAAGAAACATAATACAAAAATGTTATCAGTCGTCACCCCTAAAGACAAAATTGGAACGCCTCGTTTGTAATAAAAAGGGCCTCCGGTTCTACACACTCACCATTTGTAATACAGCAGCATTAAGATGTTATTTTACTACTTAGGTACGCTAGTAATATAGTTCGATGATTTTACTCTGGTATTTTGTGACAGTTGTAGCACATTTGGCTAGTTTAGTGGCAACATCGCTTTTAAATAGAGTACTTACATTTACAGAACAGCTGTCAAAATTTTCATCCCCGCTATCTAGCTCACGCACATAACAGTTATCATTGTCGCTTTCTTATCGAGTATACGTAGAATTTTGTCATCAATTTGCGGCAGATGTACAGCATCAATACATACGAAGTGCAAGTTGGTTTATCTTAATGACATTAACATTAAAATACTTGAAATCACACAGAAATTAAATACTGGAGGAAGCTTACAACAGTAGGTACGCTAGGTGGTAGCCCTAGCCCTAAAATGTCATATGGGAAGATAACATCCCCTTACCTATTTCTGCCGTCAAATAGTAGTACGTACAATGCTGTGTTCCAGTCTGAGGCCTGAAGGAATAAAGAGCCAGCGTATATTACAGGATGTGATGCAATTCATTGTAGTCATCGAATGACAACGCTCGTGCAGCCGTCTTTATCTGAAGTTAATTGCAGATATCCATAGGCTGCACTAGCAACTTACCATCAAGTGGACTGAAAGTTCATTTTTCAGTATATCCTTTTTATAAAAAGACAATGCCAAATCCCAAACCCGACTCAATTTAAAAGCACTAGGAATCATCGATACCTACTTCCTATGTTTAAATATTGTTTTGGTTGAATATAAAGCATTTTAAAATTATCACCATAAAATTGATTGGTGTCAATACGATAATCAGCGTCACCTGTTGTTCGTGCACAGAATTAACACGTACTGCCAATTTAAACATCGAGTAAAAAGTAAAAGTCATTCTAGTCGACAGACACCCGCAACTACTATGTTGATAATCCGCGCGTGAGTATGGCGCTATTGTGCCATAAGAATCGATGGCGTTTTAATTTTTATAATTATACACTGGCTGGTAAACGGCACGTTGCTGCCGCAGAACAAATAATTGTTTTAATGTTGTTTTAAATTTGGAAGAGTTATATTATTTAATTAAGAATAATAATACATTCATGGAAGTTGAATGATACAAGTTATTTGTACTATACCTGTAACCTTCGCGCAAGTACAAGTAATAAGTTGACAAAGTTTTACCGCAAACTGATGAAAGATATGTCAGCGTATAAGATACGAACAAACAAAAATTAATTTTTAAATATTAGATTTAAAAACAATTTTGCACTAACCTGCACCACCAATAATAAAATGCTGCACACTTACCTGAAAGAAAACAAAATAAACTTTAGTAGCAATATATATAACAATGAGACTAAGAGCCCATTTTTCAATCCTTCGTTAAAATTTATTCATTGAGTAAAATACTTTATAAACAATTAAAATTAATTACGGTTATGCTATAAAACAATTAAATTGTTTTTTTATATTAATTAAGAAAATAATTTATTTATTGAATAACTTTTATTTGACGTTTAAAAATCGACCCTCAGTAAATAAAGTACCTGTCGTATATACGTAATCATGAGTATAAACCAGCATTATACATATAATACTTGCGATCCACCCCGGCTTCGCACGGTTGATTTCTGGATCACGACAGCAGAGCCACCTACCGGGTGCTATTGTGAATCAACCGTTTTCAAATTTTAGCGAGACTAACGAATAGCAATTGATTTTTATAATAAGGAGATAATCGTTGGAAAGTCTGTTAGTAGTCGTGTTACTTCTAGACGACTTGAGCGGTTGAGATCATAATCGCATAATATATTTGTAGTGTCAAGACGATAATTCACAGCTGTGCTAGGATGCGATAGGTGATTTTGTAGTGTAGTAATTAATATATATATATATATATATATATATATATATATATATATATATATATATATATATATATATATATATATATATATAGTATATAGTAATATATATATATATATATATATATATATATATATATATATATATATATATATATATATATATATATATATATATTACTATGTGTAAAAATATATTATAAATATGTGTATTATACAATAATGACACATATTTATAATATATTTTTACACCCGATAGCAGCTTCAGTGGTTGAATTATTAATATATTTATTTTACATTCACATGAAACGTTTTCCGTGTAAATAGGAAAAATAGTAAACTGATATGAGAGCAACGGAATAGTTTTACATAATTTGTATTTGTAATCTCTTCTCGGTTACAATATTTGTATACTCATTAGTTATTATTTCATGTATCTTACGCCCAGAAATTGGGCCTGCCATATAGCTCAAGGAACCAACAAATGATGAGGAAGAAAGACACAAGATGGAGTGACGACCTGATAAGATATGCAGGTAGTCTATGGTTACATATAGCTTAGGACCGTGCTCTGTAGCATACCTTGAGGGAGGCCTATGTTCAGCAGCAGACTTGTAAAGCACTTTTAATGGTGATATCATACACCCAAAGCTAATGCCAAGCGGTAAAGAAAATTATCTTATTTTTAAAACGTAACACAACACGTTAATATGCCAGTTACCAGTAAAAAGGACATTATACTGCTAATTTATGATGGTATCCTGTGCAAACGTTGCCCTTTCCTAGTAAGCCGACCCGTTCCTGCTGCCATTAATTTATATATAGTGTGACTGTACCTCATAAAATTATACTATAAAATTATATTGCAACTAAAGTCCATAGCAAGAACAGAATTACAGAAGATTCTGCGTAATTAGATACCAATTTATGCGTGCCATTAATCGGATGTTCTTTATAATAATATAATTACGTTGCCAAATTTACGTGGTATGTATATACAAGTACAATATTATAATTGCCAGTTATTTAGGCCGTTCCATGTTTCAGTTTCAATAATTACCCTACGTATAGATAATGAGTATTAAGTAATTGACTGGTTCATTACGACACATCAATATATATTGTTGTGTTGTAAATTAAAAGTATGACAGGAAAACTGCCACCTGTCCTATTGCTAGGGACAGATCTGGTACTTTTATGATGACCGATTTTTGACGTCACTGCAATATTTTTTGTATTTGTAGAATATAGATTACAAGAAGTTTTTGGAAAATACATTATTAATTAAAAAAAAACTTTCTACAATTATCTTCGGATCTGATTGAAATAGATGATTTATATGGAGCCGTAGTGAAAGTATATTCTACTGGTAAATAAAATAAGATCAAAATGGAATACAGTTAGATAAAAATAAAGAGAGAGATACATTTATTTCGTACAAAAATGAAAACATACGCTCACAAAAACAAAAATTACTAGTTGAAATAACAGTTTCAAGTCAGGGATTGAAATTGGACAAGAGATTGCACGCTGCTTGTCATAATCTCTCTCTTTTTTGAAGTTTTAGTAAGTAATAAATAAATTATGAAATCTAAGTAATTACAAACACTTATTTACAATTAAATAATAGATATACTAACCGCATCAATCAGTAAGAAAATCACATCCGCTAATAGATTTTTTCAGGGGTGAATTAATTTTGCTAGAATTATTGCTCATTTTCGAATTATTGGGGAGTTATTAAAACAACTTATTAACTTAAATGTATTAATTAATTTAATCGAGTACCAGCATAAACGCGAATTAATAATAAAATTGTTTTCTGCATTTTGCCCTTTATTATATAAAGTTCACACAACTGCTCGGTGATGGCATTAGACACAAATACACTGCTGATGTGTGTACCGTAGGAAGTGTGTATAAAAGAAGTGTATCGTAAGAAGTTTAGATAAGTCCTACGAAGCTGTAGGAGCCGCATAGGCTAGCTGCAGCAACATCATCGAAACCAGAAGAAGTTTAGAGAAAATCTCTAAATAAATGGTAGTATCTGTAATCAGAGTAGTCATAGATGCTGCTTGTCTGACCTAATGCATGTTGTTGCCGGAGTTTCTCAGAGGTCTGTTCTCTCTATGCCTCTACTAGGTGTTGCACTACACATTTACTATAGGTATTGTTGAGTATACAGATGATAGCATAGTCACAAAGGGATTCATGTCCAGTGCAAAAGACGAAGGGACAGTAACACGTTAATTCAGAGAGGTCATGGTGGAGCGGATAAAAGCGACCTTGTCTTGTCTCCAAATGTGCTAAAACTGCCTGTCTGTTTTCCGCAAAACGAACTCCGTTTAATCTGGCTCTTACTTTCTAAGGTACATCTGTGGAGATTACTGATCATCTCAAGCTTCACGGCATACAATTGAACCCCAACTTTCGCGCTAACATTGGGCCGAAAACACAAACTGCGATCAAAAACTGGGTATTCTAAACAAAAGCGATACTTTATTTCTGGACAGCTTCCAACTTTATACAAAGCTCAAGTCCCAACATGCATGGAGTATCGTAGTCACCTTTAGGTTGACACAGTAAAATATCAACTTGCAGTACTTGATTCAGTGGAACGCAAAGCCAAGAGGCTTATCAATGACGTAAAGCTGTGGGAAACTAAGCTTCATAGCTTCTCACCGCCGCGCCGCCAAGTTGCTTGTTTGTTGGTTTTCTACAGATTGTACTTCGGAGAGTATGCCTATGATCTTCATAAAATCATACCGCCAACTCCATTCTCCTATCGGAGTACCAGATGTTCTGCAAGTTACCGTCCACGCTTAGTGTACATTCCGAATATTCGCACTAACCGCTATAAGTCATCTTTTCTGATACGCACAGTCAAGGACTGGAATTTCCTGCCGGCGGCGTCTGTTTTTCCGACTGTATATAACCTGAACCTCTTCAAGGTGCGTGTTAAAAGGCTTCTCCTGTGCGAACTCACTCATTCGTAGACGTCATCTTCGAAGTTAGGAGTAAGCCCAAGTTTAATTTAAAAAAAATATTCCAAAGCTGGTGATGGACGGTAAACACCGGAAAGATATTCTTTGCCTGGCATATTAATCACCAAAATATATATATATATATATATATATATATATATATATATATATATATATATATATAAACTTAACTGTCCAACCCACAGATTATAAAGTTATCAAAACATAGGAAGCGTTATTGTGGTGCTAATCGATAACATTGGAAAAAATAGGGAAGTACAAGGCACTTGTTCAGCAAGTTGTGCTGCAAACTGTAATACGTAGTAAGTATCGGTGCTTAGTGGATGTAGGTACAGATATGCTTATAAAGACATTGTTACTATGTTTCTGTTATTAAAAAATCTTAATGAGTTTAAATAAAATAAACTTTCTTTAAGTTATATTTTGTTTCTCTATATACATGTCTGATATAATAACAATAATTTATTATCGTACCACATTAAATTGACAATCTTGATATTTGACATAAATAGCTTCATCAGATGCATAAACTATGCGTCAAACCTGTATATCAGATCAGTACAGTTAAGTAAAAGTTAGAAAAGTTAATGATATAGCCTGTATACGTCCCACTACTGGGCTCTCACTTCTGAGAGGGTATTTACAGTCAGGTAAAGTATTTTATAAATTGTAAAGAGAAATGCGTTATTTACTTTTAAGATTAATCTTTGTGATCTTTCGAGTGGCAGAAGCGATTATTTGGTAGCCCCGCTCCAACAGGATTATTAGAGATTATAATAGAGCAATATAGACATATTTCATAACGTTAGACCTATGCTATGCAATGGATATCTTTAAATAAATAAATTAATTTCCCTAATTTACTAGTATGTGTATATGTATGGTCATGAAAAGTTAAGTTAGCATCCAACAGAATACCAAGGAGTTTAATTCAATTACGGACTGTGTAATATTCATAAGCTAATCCCTGAAAAGCTGCAATGGTGGACTCCTTATACAAAGTTTATCCATTTTTTGCAAATTAAACGTGTACATATTTATTTTTCAATTGAATTAATTATATTAATGTTGATAAATCCAGCACACGATTCATCTTATATAAAATCTACCCTACAACCATTTATTTTGAATCCTTAGTGATGATTTTTAGTTGTTATCAGGAATACTGCTGCTTCTCTTCTGTTTCAGTTTTTCTCTGTCGCCCATTACGACAATCACGAGACAATTTGGAATAGGGGATTCTCTTACGACTCTCGTCCCTTAATGTTGTCTTCTCTTATTAGTTAAGGGGAAATATAACCTCAAATTGCTTAGCGAGATCCTCCGTTATGCCGAAAATATTGCAGCATTAATTTTGAAATAAATATATGGTAAAATTGAGGATTAATGTTAGACGAAAACACGATTCCGTAAAATTTTCTCGATAGAAAAAAAATCCAAAGTTTCCTCCAAAATAAACAATAAACCGCTGTTATTCATATCGACAGGCCCGTTGGTCTAGTGGTTAGTGACCCTGACTGCTAAGCCGGAGGTCGTGGGTTCGATTCCCACCCAGGACAAATGTTTGTGTGATGAGCACGATCATTTGTTCTGTGTCTGGGTGCAATTTATCTTTAATATTTATGTATTCAGAAATATATAAGTATGTTTATCAGTTGTCTAGTACCCATAACACAAGCTCTGCTTAGCTTGGGACTAAATGGCGTTGTGGTGGAATATTATTATTTATTTATTATATTATAAAATACTTTAAATAAGATCATGAAACTTTGCATACTAAATGAACTAACTATAAAGCAGTGCTTATGTTATTTACTTTTTTTTAAATACCATTATTTTCACTGTAAAAAGAAATTACCTAAACTATCGGCTTCTTGAAGCTAGCTTCAAGCAGGAATCACCTGCCGCCCGGTCAGTTTCGCTTCGGCCTTTGAAGGGGGAGGCTGTGTCGCTTACGATCAGAATACACATTACGCAACAGGACGACGTAAAATTAAAATAGGAAATAACCGTAATAAAAATAAGAAGCGACTAGGTTGGTGTTAAGAAACAGGCATAAATATGATAAACCTAATGAAATAAGTATCTACTTACAGTATTAGTGATTACAAACATGTCATTACATAGCATACGACGCGCGGGGAAGTGGGGGCGAAATTAGAATTTGAGCTGACTTACTATATTCTCTTAATGTTGAAATTTCAGTTACTCCCTCGTACCGACGAACAGAGCGTACAAACCCCACTATATTCATTCAGAAATCTAATTTCATAATGGAGACATTCAGGAATTCGATATATGCTGGTGGGTTAGGACCGGCGTAATAATATTTTTTATATGAAATCAATGACTTATACGTCTGTTCTTTTTCGTTTTGAAAACTGTTATATTAAATGCAGCTAATTATATAAAAATATATTTGAAAGCCTCGTAGTTGACAAGTAAACAATGCCGAACTTAATATCTATGGTTGATTAGTATTAAGAGAGTTTTAAATACAAACGTTTAAAATGCAGAGACTTTTAAATACAAAAAGTTTATAAAGCCGTAAATAACAAACATTTTTCTCTTTAACAGTACTACAAACTAGTGTAGTTAGTGCCGTCCAATTAAATTTAACGGAAGAAAGCGCGTGACCACAGTGATCACACTGTTTGATAACCTCTAGTGTTGCAACGCGCTGAAACTAAACTATCGAGATAAGATTGTTTGCATATTCAGCAACGTAATTTAAGTTACCTAAGCATATTCTTTGCTATAGTACACTGTTTTATTTTATAAGCGATACTAAATCACTATGCAAATTCTGCAATAACACAACAAGATACGTTTTCAGTTACTTTATAGATTGCAGTTATTTGTTCTACTAAAAATGTAGACTATATATTTCGCTTTAATAAAACATAAAAACACTCACGCCTGTCTTGCAAGGTAGGCATTGACAGACCACTCTCGCTTTTTAGTTAATATTTATATAATAAACTTACCAAAAAAGGTGTAATAAACGGAAGATATATTTATCAATCACTAGGACAGTGATCCGTCAATCTTCAAACATATAAATTAAATGATATACATTAGCTCGGTGTTACTTCTTGCTTAAAATATACTTTAGTTTCTTACCTAGATGATAACTAACCACCTTAGCCCTGATTTAACTTTTTACTGGTGTACAGATATTTAACATACATATATAACATTTTATTTTTACTGACTATACGGTTACTTCGTAAAATATAATAGTAATATTCACTGATCTAAATCACAGTAAAAAAAACAAAAGGCTAGGCCAAGATGGCATTCTACAATCGTTGACGCTGATAGAAAACTATAAAAGCTAATGAACATTCTCACGTGAATCCAGCCATCCAATTTTACAGTTTTCTACTAGCGTTGCCTCAGTGACTTGGCTAACCCTACTTCTTTTTATGTATTGTGTTAAATTTTTCTTCCGCTCTTAGTTTCATTTAAGCCCTGAATATATATACATACATATATATGCGGGAAATAGAGTAAATGGGGCCTTGCACTCTATTGTGAAGAGTCAAAATGTGTCGAAAAAGGCACGTATGGCAATTCACAATGCTGTGTTGGTCCCTACTTTAACGTATGGTTGTGAAAGTTGGGCAGAAGAAGCACGAAAATAGAATAAACGCAGTAGAAATGCGGTCGTTAAGGAGTATGTTAGGGCTGAATCTGAATGACAGGGTAAGAAATTGTGTAATAAGAGAAGAGTGTGGTTTGCAAGATGATGTGGTGAACATGATTGAGAAAAGAATGCTTCGGTGGTTTAGTCATGTGGAAATAATGAATGAGGAAAGAGTGACAAAGAAAATTTATGGTGCAGAAGTGAATAGCAGAGTCGGAAAGGGACGTCCTAGGCGAAAATTTATCGACCAAATTGGCGATTTATTGAAAACGGTCTAAATTAGGAGTACCTTTAACCGACGAGCATGTATGCGTAGGTGTATGGATGTGAAGGAGGCAAGAGAGGTGTGTCAGGATCGTGCCAAATGGAAGTCTGTAGTCTCTGCCTACCCCTCTGGGTGACAGGCGTGAGTGTTTATGTATATGTATACATATATATCAACAGTATACATATATATACATATAATATTATACAACCTTTATTACTATACTTAAATTACTATTAATAAAATATCGTCCAGTGGCCAAAATTCTACCGTAATTCATTAAATATTTAAGTTTTTTATATTAAGCAAGCTGTATTTCACTTCCTTGAACTATTATTTATTCTGTAGTTTTAGGCAATCGTTCCTTTTCACTTCTACACACACACACACACACATATATATATATATATATATCGTCGATTTATTTTAAAAAATATTCTATATATTTTTAATACAATTACGGGAGAATGTCTTAAACTTGTTTTCTCAATATTTTACACGGTATCATTATATTGAACTTGTACGAGTAAATCCGTACGTTTTTATACTTCATATGTCAAGTAACTGCAACTGCACATATATTTTGTCACAATAAATTTAGTAGAATTAGCTAGGCCTTACGGTTAACAGTGTTTTATACGCATCGTACATTCTTACTGTTTACACTTCTACACCACCTGTTTCAGAAAAACAATGTAAACAATCCAAAAACTAGACTTGTATTTAATGAGTAACTACTGATTTCTTCGATTATATCGATAAACATTGAAAGATGTCCCTCCCTAAGTTTGTTACGTTCGAATAGAAGTGTAAGATTTATCATAATCTCTTACATCTAACTTCATGTTGGCATTGATATACCCTTTTAATTTAAACTTTGAAAAGAATTTATTTTTAACACCAATGGTTGCTACAACTCTAACCACATATTTGTATATATAACCAATAAAATCGTTAGGCACTGGAGTATAGAGTATCATGGAGTATCTTAACTTGTGCATTAAAAAGAGCTTATTTTTAGAGTTTAATAAATAAAAATTAAATTTCATTCATAATAAACATAATTATTTTATATGTACGCACAAGTATTACGTGTATGCATAAGTAAAGAAAAGTAAACAGACACAAATGTTACAGCTTATTTATGTCTCACAGCTGAACAAAAGCTGTCTCTTTCCTAACCTCGACATTTTTGAGAGAAAGCAATAGTCAGCTACGCTGCTCTAGTGCCTGTGTTCAGACTTTACATATTTTAATTCCTCAGAAGAGCAGGTGTTCTTACGATGTTTACCTTCACTGCCGAGCACGTGGTAAATCGGCACTTGAAATTGCAATTAACAATTTAATTAGTACCGGCTGGCCGTGCAGCACCATGTAATAGTGACGTAAGAAAATCCACTACCAGAGTGAGGGAAATGAATCAGGAGATGGGCAACAGCATCACCCCAATAGATCAATCAAAATATTATGAGTAACTGCGGTTGCCCACGGAGGCAAGTGCCTTACCAAGCACGGCACCTATGGCAAATATCTCCTCTATGAGGTAATCTACAGGGGGGCCTATGTTCAACAACAGACGTTTGATAGGCTGTAATAAATAAAAGGAAGAAGGAGGATCGAACCTGAGCCTTTCCCGTGCTGTAAAACTTACAGAAAGTGCTCGGCTGAGCTACCACCGTTCTTGATTTTACATAATGAAAGGGTTAATTATTAAATATTGTCAAAGAAACGAAATATACCTATAATGTTAGAAAGAAATTGTAATAAAGAATTTTTAATAAAATAATATTATATGTGTAAGTTTTAGTAAACTGCCATCTATCCATAAATGCAAACATCACTAGGACAAGGCGAAGTCGAAACGACCGACCGCAATATAACTTTTTGTTGCGCTTGCGTGTTTTTATTTCATTGTTTATTCACAGACTAAATATACCTATAAAAAATGTTTAGCAATAAATTATTTTATATTAAAATATATGTGTAAGATTAGTATGGAAATAATGTATTAAATTTAAAAAAAATATTGAAAAATCATCCTGTAATATTTTTTCCTTTCATAAATTAAATTAAACTATCAGGGCGTGGTCCAGAACGTACGGTAAGAGTAAAACTCACATCTTAAAACTATCGCATGAGCAATGTGAGTGCATAGAGACGTAGAAGTGAAAAGGAACGATTGCCTAAGACTACAGAATAAATAATAGTTCAAGGAAGTGAAATACAGGTTGCATATAAAAAAAACTTAAATATTTAATGAATTACGGTAGAATTTTGGCCACTGGACGATATTTTATTAATAGTAATTTAAGTATAGTAATAAAGGTTGTATAACATTAATAACTTGATCTATATCTATATCTCAGAGCGTCTGATAGATGGCGCTATAATCACCTCGTTTACGCCGTAATTAAAAACCTAGACCGACGACGAGGATTATCGTCGAAGTTGCGAGACGTCTTTTTAAAGGAACTAAAATAGTAATTTAAAGTTCACATAGAGGTAAGTAGTGACAGATGCGTTGTCACCCCTGAGAACTAAGATGGAATGCTTAGTTTCCAGTGAAAAGAGTGTTCGGTTCTCTACTCTTACCATACGCACATACACGGTAGAACTAAGCTGCTGTTTTAGGCTAGTATTTGGAAGATCGTGTCCCTTCCTCGGTCGAGTCGAGCCATTCGTGCTACAATTATAAAATAAATGCAGCACGGCTCTACAACTTAGATTTTTTTATTTACCCCTGGTTTGGAAAAAACATCCGTCCTGAGCTCCTGAGAAGAACCAGCAAGAAATCAAAAAAAGTTTGGGTCTAAGAGTCACCAACAAGAACTTCAATATGCAATCAATCTATGAATATAATCAAGAATTCTGTACCATTATTTCAAGCACATAACAGACTTTAAAAACGTAAGCGAAGCGTTGTCTGCGTGCTTACTATTGCAAATCAGTGTTTAGAAAGAGCCAAACAAACATCGTGTACTAAGAATACTAATAAGTACCTGTTATAGTTTACTTAGAATGGTCAAACACGGAAACGAATAAATATATTTGACGGCTCCGTGGCGCAGTGCTAAGCAATGAGTTAAATCGTACTGGGCCGCGGATTCGGATCCCGCACGGAACAAGTATTTGTATAGGCCATAAAAATACTTGCTCCGGGTCTGGATGTTTGCCTTGTGAAGTATGTATGTATGTATACACTGCCTCCACGATACAGGAATAAATCCTAGTGTGGGGAAAACGTCTTTTTTAAATATGAAAATACATAGAACACGACAGTTGCGTAGCAAAGTTTGCTTCCGCCTGGACCCGCTACAGCCGAAAATGCCGCCTTTACCCCTTAAATTTTCGTAATTATCTCAAAAATATAAAATCAGTAAGTTTTCTATAGTCAAAATATATTATTTGAAAATGAATAAAATAATATGTTGAATTTTTCTCATCCGCAGTTGTTGTTATTTTATATAATAATCTTTAGCGCTCAGCTGTCGGACACCCCGGAGTCTATTTCACCAGAAAATCCACTACCCCACCTCCACTTTGAGGTGAAACACTACCATTCTTACTACAAAAAAGTATTTAAACACTGGTCCAACATGTGTTTAGTTAGACACGGACTTAAATGATAAACACATGTTAAACAATGGTTAAAATTTCTCTACCACTAAACCGTGTATAACGCGTGCCTCTATAGACAACGTTCAACTTTATTCTCCAGGTCACACTGCAATACATTCGTTCAGCATTCGATCATTCGTTTTGTTTAACGCAAATTAATACGACTAACTACCAACTGATTTGATTTGATTTGTTTTCGGACGCGACTTTGGATTTTACGTTGACATCAAGCGAGTCACACACTACACAGATACGATAAGATATCTGTGTCTGAGCGCATAGCTTTCAATATCGCTCTCCATGAAACTCAATGGACTAACACACATAGCGCAGATAATTTCTATTCCATCCATAAATATCTGTAAGTACTGACATATATCGAAAGCTGGTTTACATAATGATTTCTTATATTTACGCGAACACTACACATGATTAAAACTACTTTTACGGATTTTATCGCGTTTATTTTTGCTTTTCATTACTTTTATTTTTAATTCCCGACGTTTCGGGCGCTTTCCAGTCCCCCGTGACCATGGGTGCTGGAAAGCGCCCAAAACGTCGGGAATTAAAAATAAAAGTAATTAAAAGCAAAAATAAACGCGATAAAATCCGTAAAAGTAGTTTTAATCGAAAGCTGGTGATAATATTATCTACTCATACAAATATATTTGTAGATACAAATATGGCATAGGATTTTACCTGCAGATAAATACATGATGGTCACTGAAAGACTGAAATTAATTTCGCAGTTTTTCAGCGACATATCTTTTTATACCATTCTGAACACAAACACGAACATCTATACAATCTATACAAGTAAATAAAATTTAAGCGTCTGTTTGTAATGTCAAAATAACAGCTTTTTACTAAATGCATATAAAAGTATATACGGTACTTATAACAAAAACACTATTTTTAAAATTTTATTTTCTATATCGGCTGGACCGATTTTGACGGAACTTTCACTGGCAGATAGTCGATGTAATAAAGGTTCGGCGTAAAAAAATTAAAACCCTAAATTACACGCGGGCAAACTCGTAGAAAATAGCTAGTATAGTACTTAATGTGTATGTAGAATGCCTTTTTTTAGAAAGATCATATTTTTTGAGATTTTTATTAACACTGTTAAAAAATTAAGACAGTTGCCTCCCCCCTGCGCTACGCTTTCCTCTTGCTACGCTACTTGATCAAGTCATAGAGACGACTGAACATTATGTAATGCCGCATGTCGAATGTGAACAAAGAACTGTGAAATAGAAATCAAACTTTGCAGAGTGGTCATGGCCAGAGAATAGAGTCATAATATCACTAGCTTGCATATTCTTTTCAACTTGAACCATATACAACTATATGCCTTATTTGGAGTTGTTTCCAATACACACGATAGATGTAAAAAGAAGATATTAAAATCTTGTTTTCAATTAGTAAATTATAATAAACTAGCTTGTCAGGCAGACGTTGTTCTGCCCTTTTCGACGAACCTTTGTCATGTCCTATTAAAAGTCCTTAAATTCGCAAAAAAACAAAATTGTGGGTCACTCATAGGCAAAAACTATCCTATATCTCAAGTTGGACCAAACACGGTGTGCAAATTTGATTAAAATCGATTAAGAAATTAGGACAACTCTTTTTTCAGTGCATCTTGTCAGTATTGTGTTCGTGATTAGGGTAAGAATATAATAATTACTAGATCGGCCCGGACGCAAAAAAGATGCTCCTTGATGCTCCGATCTGCAAGAAAACTGGTGTACCAATTGTACAATTTCTCGGGAAGTCCACAAGATGGTCGTGGTAGCTCAGATGGTTAGCAATCGCTGTAAATTTCATGGTTCTCCAGTAAACCGAGTTAGCCCGGATAGCCCGCCGGCACCAAGGAAATTGCTAATTGCAATTTTAAGTGCTGATTTACCACGTGCACGGCGGTGAAGGAAAACATCGTGAAGAAACCTGCATATCCAAAAAATAAAATAAAAAACGTATATCGAATATGTGAAGGAAAAGGGTCACTGCAGGACTGCAAAAACTATCGCGGTATCAGCTTGCTTAGTATTGTGGGTAAACTGTATGCTAAGGTGTTAATTGAAAGAGTTATGAAAGAAACTGATGGAAAAATTTAGGATGTGCAAGCGGGTTTTAGAAAGGGAATGGGGTGCACGGATCAAGTCTTTTCCACGCGCATGATTGCGGAGAAGTTTTTGGCCAAAAACCAGAAAGTTTTTTGTGCGTTCATGGACTTGGAAAAGGCTTATGACAGAGTGGACAGGAATGTGTTATGGCAAACACTGAACTCATATGGGTTGAGCGCTGGTTTGATACAGGCATTAAGGTCTCTTTATAGGGACTCTAGTGCTTGTGTCAGGATCCATGGGGTCTACTCGGACTGGTTTGGCGTCCAAAAAGGTGTCAGACAGGGCTGTGTAGCTTCCCTTGGCTGTTCAACCTATTTATGGACCGGTGTTTGCAAACTTTGAAAGATGAAGAATGTGGGTTAAGAATGGGCGAGTTAACCGTCAAATGCCTTTTGTATGCCGATGATCAAGTCATATTTGCGTCATCAGCGGCTGAGTTGCAAATGATGGTTACATTAATGAACTGGGAATTAAAAGAAAGGGGAATGAAAGTGAACGCAAGTAAGACGAAAGTGATTTTTGAAAGAGAAGAAAGCAAAACGGTATGTGAAATAAGAATAGAAGGAGAGTTAATTGAGCAAGTGGATGAGTTTGTGTATTTGGGATGTGTATTTAGCGGGGATGGTAGATATGATAGGGATATAGAACGACGAGTAAATGCAGGGAATAGAGTGAATGGGGCACTACACTCCATTATGAAGAACCAGAATGTGTCAAAACAGGCACGTATGGTAATTCATAATGCTGTGTTAGTCCCTACTTTAACGTATGGTAGTGAAAGCTGGGTGTGGCAGAAGAAGCACGAAATTAGAATAAATGCTGTAGAAAGGCGGTCTTTAAGGAATATGCTAGGGTTGAATCTGAATGACAGGGTGAGAAATTGCGTGATAAGAGATAAATGTGGTATGCAAGATGATATTGTGACCAGGATTAAGAAAGGAATGCTTCGGTCGTTTGATCACGTAGAAAGAATGAATGAGGAAAGAGTGACCAAGCAAATTTATATGGCAGATGTGAACGGCCGAGTCGGGAAGGGACGCCCTAGAAAAAAGTTTATTGACCAAATTGGCGATATTTTGAAAATGGGCCACATTAGAAGTACCTTTAACCGACGAGCATGTATGCGTAGATATATGGATGTAAAGGAGGCGAAAGAGGTATGTCAGGATCGTGCCAAATGGATGTCCGTAGTCTCTGCCTACCCCTCTGGGTGACAGGCGTGAGTGTTTATGTTTATGTTATGAAGTTTGGCGAAATGTATTGGGGCAGCGCGGCGGATACTTCCTTGCCCTAAGACCCTCTTAGAAATGAGGAGAGACCTGTGTCCAGCACTTGGACGTATATAGGCTGTAACTTTAACTTTTTTCTATCCATAGGAAGGAAGCATCGTAAGAAAAGCTTTATGCCAAACCCGATGGAAGGCTTTCGCAATGTGCAAACTAACGGCCAACGCCTCCCCCTTGGACTCTACTGCCTCCAGTAGAGTGCAAGGGGGAGTTGTTGTCAGGAAGATGCTGCTCCCTATCTCCTGATGTGTTTCCCCGTGCTGCCTCTCACGACACCCTCGGGACGATATGGGGTTGTGGATATTTTTACACCGCCACTACACGATTTATCTTAATCTCACTATGTCTATCTCATAAACGCATGTTACTTAAATTTATTCTAAAATAACTAAATTTCAAAACAACGGTGCATGACGTCCTAGTCGATTTGAAACGCAGACGCATTATTACGTATAAAATTTTGATCAAGTTTTGAATATTCTTTGTCGTAAAAAGATTTAAAAAAATTACACTAAAATTAAGTACATTAGATGGAATTTTCGTAATGAAATTACTATTTCATGACGGCCGACACGGTTAGTTAATAATTCTATTTTATATTATGTTAAAAGTTCCTCTATGAAAATATTTATTTCTTACTTAAATATTTATAGCAATGCAGTTAGCCTCACAGGTTTATGAAAGACATCGAATGTACATAAATAGCTTATAATAATATTAAATATACATACATAAACACTCACGCCTGTTACCGAGCGGTGTAGGCTGAGACTACAGACTTCCATTTGGCACGTTCCCTACACACCGCTCTCGCTTACTTTATATCCATATATCTATGCTTGTCGTTTAAGGGTATACTCTTAATCTAACCAATTTTCAATATATCGATGCAAAGAATAGAAGGGAAGTTTGTTGAGAAATTAGATGAGTTAGTGTATTCGGAATGTATTTTTAGCAGGGATTGTAGCTATGACAAGAATATATAACGACGAGTATACGCAGGGAATAGAGTAAATCGGGTTCTTCACTCCATTGTGGAGAGTGCAGAATGTGTCAAAAAAGGCAGACAATTCATAATGATGTATTAGCTCCTACCCTAATGTATGGTAGTGAAGGTTAGGACTGAACCGGAATGACAGGCTGAGAAATTGTGTGATAAGTGGAGTTGTGTTTTCAAGATGATGTTGTGAACGGGATTACGGAAGTAACGTTTTGGTGGTTTGGTCATAAACAAGGATGAACGAGGAAAGAGTGAAAAAGCAAATTTATGTTGCAGAAACGAACGGATGAGTTAGGAAGAGACGCCCCAGTTTATCGATCATCAGGTGAAATTAAATTAAAGTTACAGCCTTTAAACGTCCCACAATTGGGCCTTATCTCATTTCTGAGAGGGCTATGGAGTAATTTGTAGGGCGTGTTGGCGGAGTTTACTTGTCTTTAAAGTAATTTTCTTTTCCAGACATGCTGGCATTCTTTCGATTTTTTCCGTCATCGCCGAACACGTATAAATAAGCACTTAAAAATTTCAACGTTGCCGGCAGGAATCGATTTCAGGTTGTTTGCTTTCGAGGTTTAGCCCCCGAGCCACCACGGTTATCTTGAATTACTGTGGCTTAAGGTAAACTTTGTACATTTATTTTTTAGGATCACCATCATGACATACATTACACATAATAAGAAACTAATTTTACCCATGGACACCAGTCCGCTTGCGACCATAAAGCACCCAAAACGTTGGGAAATAAAAAGTTGAAATAAAACGCGATAAAATCCGTGCAATTGGTTTGATTAAATATGTAGTTACTTGTGTAAAGATAATAAATCATTGTTGTACACTTAAAAATCTAAATGTTAATACACTTATTGGCAATCACGATATGCATGTATTGAGCAAATGTTAATTTTGAAAGTAAAGCTTTTATGAAAATGAAAGTAAAGCTGAACAAGAACAATCACAATACAGAATGGTTAAAATTACTTAAAACATATGATCTTAAAACTAGAGTAGAACAGTTACATTTACAGCTTATTAAAGTCCACTGCTGAACATAGGGCTCCCCCATAGACTGCCTCATATATGCAATATGATCCAGTTTGTAAAATGTACCGTTGACAGCGGTTTTTTCATACTGATATGACTCAGGGGTATTTAGGAAAGGAACCTAATTCTTCCTAAGACGACAGTAACGCGTAGTAATTGCTCTGATGATGGAGATGTATATGAGCGGTTGCAATATCGACGTCCGTAGCTTTATATATATAAAATACATTAAAAAACACCTTACGTCTATCGTACTGTGTATTTCCATAAGCCTTAAGATACTTTCTGGCCATTATGTTAAATTAATCGAAATTTTTCGAATTCTTTATATATTTAGTAATTATATCTAACTTTCTTTGGATCTATTAAATAAGAAACAGGAAAAATACTAACTTCTACCTATAGAAAGAGTAAAAACTGACTTCACAAACCAAAAATAATAAAGTAATTTCACGTTATAGCTTTTAAAGTCGGTGATTAGACATAGTAATCGAAGAATAAAAGCCCAGACTTTAAAAATAACTTTTATATTTTTTGTTTTGGAAGCTGCCTTTAGTCTAAGTATTTTTGCTCCTTTGGAGTGGACTAAAAAATATCGCACGTTCAAAGTAACAGCTAGATTGTCTATTTAATAAGTTCTAAACTTTAATTACATAAAAAACTTTAGTACCTATTTATGTATGTTCATTTTTTGTCTTATAATTTATAAGGGATCACCCCTGACGTGTAAACGTCAGCTGTTTCCGGAAAATCAGTAAACGTACAAAAACATACGCGTTGAATATGCGCCTAGAAATATTTCGTTTTCAGACCTCGGTTATAAAGGAACTTCCTTATCATATTAACAAGCAGTTTTAAGAGTCTTTCTGGAATCTTATAATTTATTAAGCGTTGTATAATACGTAGCTAAACTAAAAACAATAGGATATAGGATAAGGACATAGGACTTAATGTTCTTTTTATAGAATAGGGGTGACAAGCAAGTCCACAGTCCACCTGGTTGTAAGTAAATGCTGTGGCCCACAGATATATACATCTATCCTTCATTAAAAATCGAAGTGTAGATGCGTTGCAGCTTCTGAAGACTAGAATAGAATGCCTCGCTTCCAATAGAATGGGTCTCCAGTTCTCTACACTCACTATACTAGCAACATAAAGCTCCTATTTCAGCGGCTATTCTGTGAGAGCGTGGTCCTTTTCCGGTCGACCCATTCGTACTACAACCATAATACCGCTGCAGCATAGCTGTACCACGTTTAAAAACACTTTGTATCGTAACGTTCGGTATAAAGAGCAGCTATAAAATTTATTTTCTTAAATGCGGAATCAACCTGTTTTGCCAGCTTTGTTTTATTACTCCATTAGCATTCCGTACTACATAACTGCGATAAGATCATTATATTCTTGTTACGCGCTCAAATCGGCGGTACTAGCGCCATCTAGTCTCGAACCGAAGAACTAAACTTCTTGAAGTTTAAAACTCGAACTCTCGGTACCCTGCGCGTTTTTACTTGAACATTCTGGATATTTTGCTAATTTATATAAATAGGCGCTGCAAGATGCGATCGAAGTAGTGTTGATTTGGCGAGAAAAGCGAAGCTTCGGAGCGGAATAAACTGAATAAGTGTGTTTAATTATTAGTGTTTTTAACTTTAATTTGTGTAAAGTAAATTAGTAGATAGAATTACCTAAATTAATATAAAGTATTAATTTAGGTAATTCTATCGGCAATTTTTATCGTCACGAACCTCAAGCTCGTAACAATTGGTGTCAGAAGTGGGATAAAATAACGCCGATTTTACCTAAGGAGGAAACGGAGGGTGTCCGTACCCGAAGTCAACGCCAGCAGGAGACGGACCAAAGAAGATTTGGTGGTGCAACGCCGCAGACGTCGGAGGGCCAGCGGCCGGCAACGGAGGCCGGTCCGTCAGTAGCTCCTGCATCTGCAGCACCTGATTTAGGCGCCCTGATGGTGATGCTGCAGGAGCAGGCCCACCGACAGGAGGAACAGGCTCGTCGGTTCGAAGAGCAGCTGAAGCGCGGACAGGAGGAACAGGCCAGTCAGTTGAAAGAGCAGCAGGAGGAACAGGCCCGCTGACAGGAGGAACAGGCCCGTCGCTTAGAAGAGCAGCTCAAACGCGATAGGGAAGAGCAGATGCTTCTCATGAAGGACCTTCACGCTACCTTCGGGAAAGAGATAAGGGAGGTGAAGGATAAGGTTGCTCAACATGATAACCGCCTGTCGGAAGCTGAGACCCAAATCAACCAAGTTAAGAAAACGCTGGGTGAACTCAAACTTGGAGATGGAATTGCAGCCCCCGCAGTGGCTACTACACCTTCGCTACGTGGGTTTAAGGTACCACCGTTTGACGGGACTTCTTCCTGGTCGGCCTACAAAATCCAGTTCGAGGCCGTCATGGAGGCAAACGGCTGGAATAAAAGCCAGGCCATGACTGCACTCACCTTAGGCCTGCGCGACCAAGCCTTAACCGTGTTGGAAGCTCTCGGTAAGAAAGTGACCTACGAGCAGCTCCTTGAGGCATTGGAGGCGAGATATGGTGACGCTCACCTGGAACACGTCTTTCGCGCGCAGCTTAAAGATCGCGTGCAACGCAGCAACGAAAACCTGCAGCAGTGGGCCCTTGAGATGGAGAAGATGGTTCGAAAATCATACCAGTCTGTACCTGCGCTCATTGAAGGGAACCTGGTGCAGATATTCATCGACGGCATCCGCGACCTGGAAGTCAGAGCTGCTGTGAGGCTCGGGCACCACGAGGCGCTTAAGGACGCCTTAGCCCATGCACTGGAGGTGGAAGCCGTGCGGCAGGATCATCATTCCCATCGCGTCAGGAAGGTTGCAGCAGCTACAGTTCGCGATCGCAACCAAGGATACAGCCCTAGGTGCTATGGCTGTGGGGAAAAGGGCCATCTTCGATCCAGCTGCCCCAAGCGAACCGTGGGAAGGAGAGTTGATCGATCTCGAGAGGGTAGTGTAGCTAACGGCACTACCTGGCGGCGACAGGATCATCGATCACCTCACGCTAGGGAGGTTACAGCAGTTACGGTTCGCGACCACAATAAAGGATACAGCCCTAGGTGCTATGGCTGTGGGGAAAGGGGCCATCTTCGGTCCAGCTGCCCTAAGCACACACTAGGAAGGGAAGGTGAACGGTCTCAGGAAGGAAGTGCGGCTAACAGCACCGCCCAGCAGCAGCAGGAATACGACTTTACTATCGGACACTGCAGCGGGAAATCTCACGGCAACGCAGATGCATTGTCAAGAAGACCTCGTCCTGAAGATTGCAACCGTTGTAGTAGGCAAGAGAGTAAGGAAGTGGTATCCGTGAGGATGCTCAGGACAGACCACCTCAGCAACGGGTGGAAGGACAGCCTACGACATGCACAGCAGGAAGATCCGGACATCAAGCCGATTCTGGGATGGATGAAGGCCCGTGCTACCAAGCCTAAGTGGAGGGACGTCTCAGCGATGAGTTCAACCACGAAAAGCTATTGGGCCCAATGGGACAGCTTGCTGCTTCAGGATGGAGTCCTGTGCCGTAAATGGGACAATGGTCGAGGAGACAGCTGTCGTTTGCAAATGGTTGTCCCTAAAGCTAAAGTGTAGAATGTTCTACAGCTGTGCCATAATGGTCGTTCGAGAGTCCATCTGGGAGTTAAACGAACTCTACTGAAGGTCCGAGAACAGTTTTACTGGGTCCATTATCGTGACGATGTGGAGGATTGGTGTCGTACATGTACAAGTTGTGCGGCTGTGAGGGGACCTCAGACACGGAGTAGAGGAGCATCGAAATTGTACAATGTTGGTGCACCACGGGATAGGACATCCCTTGACATTGCGGAGCCGTTACAGAGAGGCGCAAGAGGGACTCCTAAGATCGTCCATGTGGATCGCCTAGCGCGTTATTATGGGGCCGATAATGCTCGGGACGAGCATGTCTTAGGAGGGGGCAGTGTTACGCGCTCAAATCGGCGGCACTAGCGCCATCTAGTCTCTAACCGAAGAACTAAACTTCTTGAAGTTTAAAACTCGAACTCTCGGTACGCTGCGCGTGTTTACTTGAACATTCTGGATATTTTGCTAATTTATATAAATAGGCGCTGCAAGATGCGATCGAAGTAGTGTTGATTTGGCGAGAAAAGCGAAGCTTCGAAGCGGAATAAAGTGAATAAGTGTGTTTAATTATTAGTGTTTTTAACTTTAATTTGTGTAAAGTAAATCAAAGTGTTAATTTAGGTAATTCTATCGGCAATTTTTATTGTCACAAACCTCAAGCTCGTAACATTCTTATATAAAAATATTCTAAGTGGCATTTTGTATTTCAAAATTAATTTGTTAAACTTTCGTTTTAACATTAACAAGTTAAAAATAACTCACAGCAGAAAATCACGAGAAAGCAATCGCAAGCGTTATTCTTGATTCCCGAACATGATGACTAGGTGGAATGGTAAAACTTTGTAGACTCTACTGCAAGGACACACTATACTCTGCAATGAGGAATCGACTCTACAGAGGAAAAAGGATAAATTTATTACTTCAATCCATCCATTATATCCTATAAAAATACACTGCTGTACGTAGACCTCCGCCATAGATTGCCTCATACGAGCACGTGAGATTTTGCTTGCTTGTGTTTTTTTAAAATTTTGGATGGTTATCAGGAAAATGCTGATGCCCATCTCATTTTCCAGATTCCCTCTGTCGCCTCTTGCGGCACAAACGGGATGAAATGTGCTAGTGGGTATTCTTACACCGCCACTACACAGTTCCTTAACTTAATATATGTATATAGTTTGTTAATACTACTAAAGCTGAAAGTGCCGGCTATTACAACTAAGTGCAACCGAATACGTTTGGTTGAACTTAAACGCACGATTAAATTAAAGTCTCACAAAATACTAGCGTAAAATGGTAACTCAATTCTGCTGTGTTTCGTATGATGAGTGTTGAGAAACAGAGAATCTTTTCAGAGCAAACAAGGCATTCCATCTTAGTCCTCAGGGGTGTCAACGCATCTGCATTTCGATTCTTAATCGAGGATAAATGTAGATATCTATGGGCCACAGCATCCACTAACCATTATGTGCTCGCTTGTCACCCTTATTCTACTGTAAATAAATATTCAAGTAGATATTTGGTATTTTGGTTATCCTTATTTTTTATGGGATAAGGTGACAAACGAGAACACAGTCCACCTGATGGTAAGTGGTTGTTGTGGTTCATAGACATCTACATCTATTCTCGATTACAAATCAAAATGCAGATGCGATGTCACCCGTGACAACTAAGATGGAAAGCCTCTTTTCCAGTAATAAGGATTTCCGGTTCTCTACACTCACCGTACGAACACAGCAGCGTTAAGCTGCTATTTTACGCTGGTATTCTGTGAGAGCGTGGTCCTTCCCCGGTCGAGTCAACCCATTCGTGCTACAACTATAATACTAATATAGCTGCAGAATGGCTCTACCACGTGGACTGCGAAAACGGCACTCCATTTTAGTCCTCAGGTGTAACAACGCATCTGCATTTTGATTCTTAATCGAGTATAAACATAGAATGTCTATGGGCCACAGCATCCACTTACCATCAAATGCTCGGTTGTCACACTTATTCTATATAACTAAATATTCAAACAGATATTTGGTACTTTGGTTATCCTTATCATTCATTCATTCATTTCCTTCACGATGTTTGGCAGATGGATAGAAAATCTCAGTTGTAGATGTTAAGCACTTTTGATACAGTTCTCTTTCTGCGGTCTGATTATATTTTATCCGTAATATATAAGATAAAATACCGTTACCGTTTCACTGCCTCGTTTATCCAGTGGATGTAATAGTGAATACTCAACATATTTTATTTTGTTTTTCGATCAAGAAATTTTCAGTAGCTGTCTGTAGACAGTAAAGTGGCCATGATTCACCCCATGCCTATGGAAAGTACGTAAAGACTATGGTCCTGTGCCTGATGTTTCTCCGTTCGTGACGGATATCGTACTATAGGACTGTGAGAGTAAGGTAATAGAGAGTAAACCTTCGATCTCCGTTGTGACTGACCACCGTCACCGAAATTCTGTCTGAAAGACATTAATAAATTCTTATGCCTTCGAGGCCGTGAGCATTTTCTGTTCTTGCCCACAGTCTCTTCTTGCGACAGCCTTGAAACAAAATATTTTGACACTTCCACGCTACTAACACACCATAAATACTTAAAGTTACTGTGTGTAATGTGAGTTCATACGCAGCACAAACTTTAGATATTTTAGGGCAATCCTAATAAACATATTTATTAAAGTATTTTATAGAGTAATGGCGGTGTGAGACTACTAATAAGGTACGTGTCTGTAACATGGTAACCTTAAGCTTTGCCGCCTTATAACCAAAATTAGGAGGAGGACAAAAACAAAAACATAAAGTCGTACACTGTAACTAATATATTAAGAAAAGAACAGACAACAATCTCCGGCAATGATTGGAAACACTACGAAAAATCTACTTAAAAAACCTAACTACACTACACAATATTAAAATCGACTAAAATTTTTACTATAATGTCAACTGTCAAAATGGCGTCGATAAAGCATCATCCTTTAGACTTTTTAATATTTGGTTGACCAATGAAGAGTGTGACGGCGCTGTCGTCGCGCCGCAAGCGAAAACACACCGAAGCCTAAATCACGCTATCAACATTCCGAATCACAAACATCATATATAGAACATCTCCGGACTATCACTGACACGGAGCATATCACAAACATCATATATAGAACATCTCCGGACTATCACTGACACGGAGCATTGGCTGCTCCCCGGGCATAACACCTTGCCCGGTGGGAGATCTCCCCATTTCCTTCCACGGCCACAAAGAGCGATCGTATCACAAAGCTATCTATGCAAACAAGGCTCTAGTTTTTGAGTCGCAAGAAAGTGAGTATATTAATCGCATGACCATATTATCCTCACGCACTATACCTACACCACCCTATGTGGATGTCGTAGTAGACGACAGAGGGAGACAAATCAAGAGATGCGCAGATGCGTCTTTCTTATAGCAAGTAAAAATTAAAAACTCCGTTTGTCAGCCCGCTTGCCAGTCGTGGCAACTTTTTCAAATATTTCCCTGGAAGACAATCCGTGAAGGATGCTTATGTTTAGCTGTGAACTGTTGAAGGCTGTAACGGTTACTACGGTAAAACATTTTCCGAGCTGAATTTTTTTACCCTCGGGTAAAATAAATCGTAATCTATACAAATATATAAAAGTGAAGTGTCTGTTTGTATTATAAAAATAACAGCTTTATACTAAATGCATATGAAAGTACATATGGTACTTATAACAAAAAAAATTGTATGTTTGTCTGTCTGTTTGTTCCAGCTAATCTCCGTAACGACTGGACTGATTTTGACGGAACTTCCACGGGCAGATAGCTTATGTTGTAAAGAGTAACTAAGACTACTTTTATTTCAGAAACAAAATTATGATTCCTCACAAAAAAATTAAACCCTTCATGGGTTTCCATCCAACCGTAATGAATTCCACACTACAGCTAGTAAGTGAATAATGTAGCAGCCTATGTCATAGTTATTTTTCAATTGTTCTGAGTAAATATTTTTAATTTCATGAACTAAATACATAAAATCATATGCACCCTACAATACGCGTGGCAGTTAACAATGAATTCGTTACGCCCTTGACCTTAAAAACGGCCAAATGCTTTAAATTAGTGGTATTTAGGTTTAGGTTAAAAGACATTTATTCTCATAAAGACATTATATACGCCACTTACATGATAATATAAAAAAGTAAATCTAAATAACAAAATTCGTTGTCGTAGCTATGTTGTTAAAAAATAAACAACATCAAACAAACAAACAAACAGCTATCGACGGGAAAAAATCTATACAAATAAAATAAAAGTTAAATTCTAGTATTCACTATCACCTTAGCACCACAATACTAAGACCAGGAACAAACCCGTCCAACGCACTCAGATATGTTTGTGATTATATGATTTGCTAGTCGCTTTTTGAATGCATTGAACGAGTCTACATTTTTTATTTCCGAGGGTATCTTATTAAAAAGGTGTGCACCTTCGCATATAATTGTGGTCTGGCCGTACTTTGTTCGAGTCTTAGGCAAAAGGATGAAGCTTGCGCGTCGAGTGCAGATGCGCCCAATTTTTTTGATAAATCAATTCCGTAACATGCCATTAAAACAAATTCAAAAAATATTTAAGACATAGGCTTTACGTTCGTTCATCCGTTATACATTATTTTTCTCTGATGGTATAAAAGTCAACTGGTGTTATATTAATATGTAAAAAGTATAATATAATGATTATTATATACTGACTTAAGAGGCGACAAAGGAATACTGAACCAAGAGATAGGTTGCAGCATCTAATAAATGCTGAATAATAATAAAATCTGCGGTTGCCAACCTGCTTCCCAGGCAGCTATAGCAAATGTCCCTTCTATGACCTAATCTATGGGAGAGGACTTTGATGGACTGTAATGATGAAGCATTATAATTTTATGTAATGAGTATATAATGAGTATCCTTATAATTCAACTCCAGTAATATGAAATTTTAAGGCAAACGTTTCCCCCAAGCTACCACACCTTAAAGAGAGCATAGACATTTACGGAACGGCGACAACGGTACATTTACTTTTATTATATCTAGTGATGTATTATTTACTTGAAGCAAGACCGGCATTTGTGAGAGTTATATTTTATGTCATTTCGTTCTAGAATAAGCTGTACCTATATCAATTGTACGAGTTATAACGCGATCGTTATGTTGAAATAAATTTTAAAAAGGTAACTTGTAAAAGTTGCTCAATACGAAAGGCAATAATAAAATCACATAACATTGAACACTTAATTACTTAAACATGCTTCTCGATAAAATAATTTGAAAATCAGATGTATAAAATTAATTTTTCCATGATATTATAATAAGTTCATGATAGTTTTTCAAGATAGACTAAAAGAGTAAAGAATATATCAATTAACTGGCAATAAGTGGTGCAGTGTAGGATGACTCTATAGAAAAGTATGGCTAATATTATAAAAGTAATCTAAAAGTACAAAAATCTAATATTGTAAGATTGTGTATGAAAAATTCTTTAATCGTTTGTGAGGCGCATAATTCCAGATGGTCATACGCTACACACTAGGTATAGCGTCTGTATATATATACTATCAAAACAAGATTTACATAACAACTGTGAAACGAAAACTCCGATGACATAGTCTTAAGCTCGTACAACAGCATGTATGAAAAGCTTACCGTTACAGTTACAGCTTAACAAAAGTCCACTGCTGAATAATGGCTTTGTTCAGCAGTGGGCATATATTGTCTTTAAAGTAGTTGCCACGCTTTGGCTGGCAGCATTTAATATTTTTAGTTGTTTTTAGAAAGACGTGGTTGCCCGTAATCTGGTTTGTCCTGTATCAACGATTCAACTGTGGAGAATGTAAAGAAGAAGAAGAAAGAAGAAAAAAGACTTACGTATATTTTCTTTATATTGTCGTAATCTAGCTAAAAACCTTGGCTAAATGCTACAGCTTAACTAAAATTACAATGCTAAGCATCCTCATAAACATAATATACATAAAACATGTAGTGGTACCAAAAGGAAATCCACTGCTCCATATAATCCCACTGCTGGATACCGTAAGAGGTCACAGAGGCAAGAGAGTAATATGAGAGAAGATTGACAGCAGCATCAACCTGAAAATAACTCAAAATAATAAAAAAGCTGTGTTTGTCAATCCGCCTGGCAGTAACGATGAAAAATATCCCTCCTTCGAGGCAACAATAGGGAGGCCGGTGTTCAGCAGGGAACTTTCTAAAATTGGAAGCGGGTGAAAATTGATTTACTATTATGTATTCACTAATTACTGGACAGTGCTCAACCGTGCTTGATTAGCTAAACCAGTTGCCATAGATCGTTAATTTATTAAATTGGTTCTTGTTCTACGTAAGCCTGCACATTGTTACGTTGGCCTGCATTAGGGTGAACAAATATGTTATACTCTGAATTTAAAACTTTCAATTTTTACGTGGTAAAGGTTGTAGAATGAATGGGTCGACTAGACCAGAGAAGGACCATGCTCTCACAGAATACCAGCGTCAAATAGCAGCTATATGCTGCTGAGTTTCGTTTGGTGATTGTACGGAACTGGAGACCGTTCTCACTGGAAACTACATAGTCATTCCATCTTAGCTCTTAAAAATGACAACGCATCCGCATTTTCATTATGATAAATGTGGGTGTTTATGGACCACAGTATCCACATACTATCAGATGGGCTATATTCTCGTTTGTCAGCATTATTCTATAAAAAATTGCAATTCTCATATTCTATATTTATAGGTTAAAACGATTTGGCTACTTAATAAACTACTTACTTTCATTTACTATACGTAATTATCGGGACGATCGAGCTTTGCTCAGCATTAAAAAAATTCTCGAGGATGAACCCTACCTAGATAAAATAGAAAGTAAACCATTATCTTAACGCCTGAGCTACCACATATCAGAACCTGGAATTTTCTACTGTGTCGTGAAGGTCTATTGCAAACCAATTATACGGGAACAAATATTTAAACCCGGAATAATCATTGCAGGCTTTACAAACACTTATTGTGTGCGGAGTTTGAACGCCGCAGCTAAAAGTAAAGCAAAAATTATTACGTTATCTAGCTCGAAATTACTAAATAAATTAATTAACGCCGAAACATAAACGATTTTCATAACTTCTAGAGAAATGTTACGGTACTTTCATTTAAAAGCAAGTTACGATATATAAAAGTTCACTTTTTGCGTGCATTTTGCCACGAACGAGCGTCGTCCTCGCTATAATGTCCTCCAGACCGAACTTTGGTCACGGCGGCCTGCTTCAACGGAGACTAGCCATCGACGCAGGACAGGATATAGTACCCAAGTGGGTACCACCCACTCTTATATTCCGATGAGACCCGAAACGACCGGAAAGAGATCCGGCGCAGGACCAACGGTTTTACGTGATTTCCGAGGCACGACGGTGAGACACCACAACTGAGAAGCATTGACAGCTTTTTTTATAGGATAGGGTGACAAACGAGCAAACAGTCCACTCGATGGCAAGTGGTTGCCGTGGCCCATAGACATCTACATCTATCCTTGATTAGAAATCAAAATGCAGGTGCGTTGTCACCCGTGAGGACTAAGATGGAATGCCTCGTTTTCAATAAAAAAGGGTCTGCGGTTCTCTACACATACCATACGAAACACAGTAGCATTAAGCTACTATTTTACGCTGGTACTCTGAGAGAGCGTGGTCCTTCCCCGGTCAAGCCGACCCATTTGTGCTACAACTATAGCTGCAGCATGGCTCTATCACGTATAAAAACTACTGAGAATTTCTTGATTTATTTATTCGATGACATCACACTGATCACATTTAAATCACGAATATTTTTAAGTGAGAATTATTTCGAATCGATTATTACACAACCACACAACAGTATGGACCGTTGGAATTTTATTTCGTTATCGAAAGCTGCTTTTCATGTGCAACATGTAAAAGTGTTTTAGGTGCGTGTGTCTTGCGTGCATCGAAACAGAGCTTTAGTTCTAAAAGTACAAAAAAATCCACGTGGAATAAATGTAGATTTCACGTCACATTCAACGTCAACTCGGTAAGTCGTGGTACCTCAGAACAGCGTTTGCCTTAAATTTTTGTTTGTTGTTACTTTATGTGTTGAAGTGATAGTGAAGGAAATCATCATGAGGGATCTTGCATTTCTTAGAATTATTTTTTAAAGCAAGGATTTCATTTCAAGTCCGTCAACACGCATTGGGGCATTGCGGCGGACTCTTCCCTTCACCAAACTCTTAGGAATCAAAGAAATCCTGCGCCCAGTATATATTATTAATTATTATGCTACTTTAATTTTTCTTCTCGTCGCTAGAACATACTGTCGGCAAGCTAGGGTATCCTTGCAGAAAAGTCCGAGGGCGAGTGATATCGTGTGTATATCCTGTGCTAGAAGTAATTACTGTGTATGGTACGGAACACATGAATGCGTAAGCTTGTGTGAATTAAAGCCAGTTTTCTTAACTACATTAGACTATATTTGTATTTACCAAGAAGGATAGAGGAATAGAATGGAATAATTTTATACAAGACATATTTTTTTATAAAACTGAAATTACAAACTTATTTCAAGTCCACCTGATGGTAGGTAGGACTGCAGCCTAAAATACCTGCAAACCTTTGAGGGCTAAGTTTGAATTCCTGATGAATGAATGAATGAAATATTATAATTATACTGGTTCTTTATATCAGACCGGAATACAGCAGTGCAATTATTTGTCTACCTACTCGGACGGACTCTTATGGAATAAAAGAATCATATCCGACCTTCTTTATAGAATAAGGGTGACAAATGAGCACACAGTATACCTGTAAGTGGATGCTGTGGCCCATTTATATCAACATACATGTATCCTCGATTAAAAATAAACTTGAATCTGCAGTTCAATCCTCTCAAGATTTGTTGTTCCCTCAAGACACAGTTTTGCGCGTTTACCGCTAAAAAGAACCCCTTTGTCTGTTTTCTCTGTTTCAAGGCACTCCCCTTGTTGCCTCAGTTTACATGAACGTACCTAACTCAACCCTGGGCGAAGGCAGTAGAGTCCAAGGAGGAGGCATCGGCCGTTAGTTTGAACATAGCGAAGGCCTCCGATCGGGTTTGGTACAAAGCGCTTCTACGAAGCTTCCTTCCTATGGGCTTTCCGAGTAATTATGCAATTGGATCACCTGTTTTTTTGCAGATCAGAGCATCAAGATCGCAGTAGACGGTGCACGCTCCGATTATAAGCCACAAGACTGCATGCTATCACCAACGCACTTTCTTCTGCATATTAATGATATGTTGCAAACCGATAAAATTCATTGACGACACCACTGATGATGCTTTATACACCAGCCGTGCCAATATTTCTCAGTAAAACGGCGCTGAGTACTGGGACAAATTTGTGTCTGAAGTCGAGACTTTGTTAAACAAAGTCTCGCTCTGTGGGCGACTAAATCTAGTCGATTTCAATCCGCAGAACACATATTTGGGCATTTACCGCTTAAAAGAACCCCTTCGGCGTATCTCCTCAGTTTCAAGACATTTTCTTTTGTTTCCTTAGCCAGTGTCGGAATCCTCGGCGTTAACATATCGAATAAAGTTCAGTTCCGCGGTCACTTGTAAGTGAAGGCCAAATTAGCCTCTTTAAAGCTTGACGTGCTTTGTAGACTCACCGCTTGCAACTTTACAAGACGCAAGTTCGGCTTCACATGGAATATTGTTCTCATCTACGGGCCGGGGTACCTCAGTGCCAGCTCGAGCGGTTTGAATCATTGGCAACAGAGCTCTTACTGATCGGCTTGACTCACAAGCGCTGCGAAGAGATGTTGCATCTCTTTGCGTATTTTATCGCATCTACTACGGGAGTGTTCAGAGTATTTATTCGGACTAATTACAGTAGCTCTATTTCACTACCACGCGTCGCGTCAAAACTCACCCTCACTGTGTAATTTAAAAGAAGTTTTCTTCCTCGCACAACTTCGTTGTGGAATCGACTACCGCCGGCGATTTTTCCAAGTCGTGTTAGAGACCTTCAAAAATATAGACTACTCTTTTTTTAAAGGCCGGCAACGCGTCTGCCATTCCCATAGTGTTGCAGTTGTTCATGGGCGGCGGTAGTTACTTACGATCAGGTGGGCCGGATGCTCGTTTTTCCTCCCCTCCCCCGCCTCCACTTATATTAAAGAAAACAGTAGATGTGCAGAAGCACCACTTTTTTATGTATAATAGGGTGATGAATGAGCACACAGTCCACCTGATGGTAAGTGGATTCTGTGACCCATAGACATCTATATTTCTATAGACTAAGATAAAATGCCTTGTTTCCAGTAAAAAGGGTCGCTTGTTCTATACACTCACCTTACGAAACACAACAGCATTACGCTTCTATTATACGCTGGTATTCTGTGAGAGCGTGGTCCTGTCCCGGTCGAGCCGACCCATTCGTGCTACAACTAAAGTATAGCTGCAGCGTGGCTCTACCATGTACATTATTATTTGTCTTAGTGATAAAAACTCAAAATAACAAAAAACTGGAGTTGCAAGCCCACCTGCCTTTCGCTACGACTATGTTAAATAACTCTATTATATGGCAGTCTATATAGGTGGCCTATGTATATTACTTAACGATAGCTCTTAAACTTTTCATAAGCTGTAATAATGACTAAATTTCCTCCATGAAGAGGACATATTCCAGAAGTATTTTCATATGCTGTAATGGCGATGATAATAATATTGATGTAATTTTTATTTTCTGGGAAGTAGGGTTCTTTTTCTACCCAAAAAGTACTAGGTCGACTCCACATACCTCTGGCGCATTAAATTTGCGCATGTGTTTTCAAGGGGCCAGCAGCTTTTTGACTTCATGGAGTAGGAGGAACTCTTTATAACGAACTCTAGAAGCAGCACGGGAAGTAGATCTGGTCGAGCCCCGACGGCTCGATGAAAAATGAGATTGACTTCATTATGACGACCAGACGCTAACTGTTCAGTGCTTTTCGGCAAGTGTTAATACAGTCAGGCATTCCATCTTAGTCCTCAGACATATAGCAAACCATGGTTTTCTTTGTTTAAAGTCAATTGCCAAGTAGTACTATCCAGTCACTTACTTAACTTACCGTTATTGGGGGGGGGGGGGGCTTACAGAAAATTACATTAGCCAGTACGAGGCTTCTTCACCGGTTCTTCGATCTATATAGTTATATTATGTTATGTTACGATATTTTGCCAGTGATGACTCACAGAACGAAAACACAACCGAAACGTGGTCTTTCACTGTTGACCATATAAGGTTTTCAGCGATGAAATGTCTATTAGCGGAGGCTTTCTCCATGATAAAATCCATAACGAGAAACCACATAAGAACAAAAGTAACTATCGTAGCCTAGCGGATCAGAAGCTGAAGGTGGCAATAAGACAGCCGTATAAATAAGAACAATAACGCGTTATTACAAAATGTCAATTCTATTTTATTGCTTCTATTGCGTATAAACCTATTTGTTAGAAAATCAAACGTTCTTACGCCTTTTTCCAGCCAAGGTGACTAACGGTAATTTAGTTTAATAGACATAATTTCTAATAATAAAAATAATCCGTGCAGTTTTAATCGAGCTATAGGCCCAATGCGCGTAAGTCTTTACGTTAATTGTCCTTCAAAGTTTAAAAAAAAATTTGATCTGCGCATGCGCATTTGCAATAAACCGTGTAATGGTGGTGCAAGAATATCCACTACCCCATTAGTGGATGTCGTAAGAGGCGACAGATGGACACTAAAACAGAAGATGGGTATCAGCATCTTCCCGATAATAAATCAAAATAACAAAAAATTCTACCGTTACCAATCTATGGGAGAGGCCTACGTACAGCAGTGGTCTTTTATATAAGCTTTAATAGATCTGCTACAAACAAAGCTAATTTCATTTTTGAACGTTAGTAAGAAATTTTCTATAAACGATGCTTCTCCTCATCCTTGTATTGATCAGCTTGTAAATGTCTCGCAGAACATTGAGCTAGGAGCGAATATTTGTGCCAGATATGTCCCAAATTCAACTATTCTTCCTGTTGCTGGTCTCTGCACTTTACATTCGTATATATAGAAGATGGTAGCACAATCCATTCAGGGCCACAATCTTTCATGATTCTTTTAGACTTAAAAAATACAATTAGAAAAAAAAAACAATCTTCCAGACTTAAGAAAATATCTCGACACCTACGGGATAATATGGACCCCTCAAAGTCACCAAATCGTTTTGTCTTTATACCGCAAAAGATCTTTACGATAACGATTACATCAAGCCTACACATTATTAAAAACACCGGACAATAATGGTGTAAATGAAGTTTATCCCTCCCGGTTTTGTCACAAAATTTGATAAAATGTGATGAATTTTACGTGATAGCGCCACGCTCTACAACGAACACGAATAGGTCTGCTCGACAGGGAAATGGCAAGCAAATAATACCAACATAAGATAGTAAAACACATATAAAATAGATCCTATTTTGTATCGTTTTTTTTTCGTATTTTATTTTTATAGAATATGACTGACAAACGAGCACTCTGACCCATCCATCTCTGGCCCATAGACATCTACATTTAATGGCTTAAGAAACAAAATCCAATCATAAAACCGACATTTAGAATGATATTTTGAGGTGATAACAACTGGAGACACTTTTTACTGTACCGATATATTCTATTTTAGTCTAAACGGTTGACAATGCATATACACTTTGACACAAATGGTATATAAATTAATTGATGTTACTACGTTTACACAAATTGTTCATATTATATCAATGTTAGAAACGTTTTCATAGAAATGGAGTTCCTAAATTCATATTCAGGTTTGACAAAAGGAATTATAACTAACTAGCCTTCAAGTTTTATAATATATTTCTAAATATATTGTATAGTTGGCTACCTCGTTGCTCTAGGTATGTATAACGCGATTGTTAATCATGATGTTCCGGGTTCGAATCCCAGCCGAAAGCACGTAAAGCTGTTGGGATAGCCGTAAAACACACACAAACATTATATTTATATATATATATGTAAACTTTAAAAACCAAGAGTGGCGATAGGTAAAAGCTTTAATTTTATCATTTTTATCATTCAATCAAATTTTATCATACAGTCACTCATCACTCAGTTTCATTTCGTGGGTATCGTAGGAGGCGACTATGGAAAATGCCTGTAAATCATATTGGCTTTCAGAATAGAATACAATGGCAGTATAAGCACTACCGTATTTTCTCAAAACTTAATAGCCAGACCGGCGACGGAGAGCTACCTCAAGTGTGCCAGACATCTGGAACTGCGATTGTCTCTTCATCAAATAAAGGCGACTCCTCCTTACAACGGAAGAGCCCATTTTTTGTGTGTGGACTAATATTAAATTATAATGTGAGTCTTGCATACTTGACAGCTTCCGAAAACAATTGGCGCGAAACCGGCGTAAAGCTTTAGCATCGTACCGGCTAGTTATAAAAAATATGGTGTAAACAAGATAGTTATACCACCATCTAACAAAAGCCATAACATATTTCATATCCCATCTTTCAGATCCCTCTTACGACACACGGGATGGAACAGGGTTAATGACACTATAAACGGCGCCACAACGCGGGTAAAAAATATTACGTGGTAGACTCATGCTGCAGCTATATTAAGGTTGTAGCATGATGGAAGAACAAGATAGATGTCCAGAGCGCCTTTCAACTGATACCGAGGCATTCCATATTAGTATCAGGGGTGGCATCTGCATTTTAATTCTTAATTGAGGATAAATGTAATATTAATAATAATGTCCTGCAGACCGAATTTCGACCACGGCGGCCTGCATCAGCGGAGGCTAGCCATCGGCGCAGGACAGGATTATAGTGCCAAAGTGTATGCGTAAGCACAGGTGCTCTCTCTATATTCGCTCACTATCATAATCCGATGGGATGGTAAACCGAAACGACCGGAGAGAGATCAGGCGCAAGACCAACGGCTTCACGTGCTTTCCGAGGCACGGGGGAGAGACACCACCAATTTCCTGACTTCGGGCAGCTACTGAGAATTTCTTGACAGAAAAACTCAATAATTGATTTTTTGGCCCGACCCGAAATTCAAACCCAGGACCTCATGATCAGCAGTCGTACTACTACAACCACTAGACCAAGGAGACAGTCAGTAAATGTAGATCTTATAATGTAGATTTACTATTAGGTGAAAATGCTTGTATGCTACTCTTATTCTATAAAAAATGATTTAAAAATCTAAGAATTATTATTAATAATTCCTCAAAACAATTACATACATAAATTTTTAACATTACACCGCAAACCTTACAAATTTTAACAATTCCAAGTTTGGCAAAACTTTTGATTCTACCAGTGTCAATTATTTTATGAAAGTCACACAGTGTTATCACTAAAACTTATATTGCTATGATGTTTTCATAGACAGCTTTACTCTATGTTACGAAATTATAAATTATTGTCGGAATAATTTAAACGGATTGTTTAATTGTAACTTTTGCGAGTACGATCGATAATCTGTCGATGTCTAATTAAAATGGACAATTAGCTCATCTTACAAAATCGATGCACTTCTAACCGAGTTACCCATCATTTGGAATGAACAAAAAAAATATAAATACAATTTGTGCACGCACACACGCGCACATCGTTTACTATGGGCGAAAGTATGTAATATTGGATCTGCGAAACGAAACTGGTGGTATAAAACTGGCAAGCGGCGTGGGACTCAACACACTCCGTACGAGCCTTCGCTGAACAAACAAAGCGATTATGAGGCTATTGGTTAGTATTATAAATCATTAAATAAAAAAGAATATCTTCAGTTACTAAAATAAATAAAAGAAAATTAATTTTTCTAAATAATCAACAATCTTAATTTTTTATTTCCTACTAATGATTTTAGTGGTTTTAGAATAAACTTTTATAAACTTTTAAAATAACAGTAAAATATACTTAAAGACAACAATTTTAAATACTAATTATTTTGTTGCAGCGATCTTCCTTAATCTTGGCCGTGGCTATAAGCCTGGCCACGGCAGAGGAGAAGGCAGAAAAGGATTCAAAGGCTGAACCAAAACCTGTGGAAGAAAGTAAAAAGCAGGACAAGAGAGGTCTTTCAGAAATTGGCGACCACGGTGGGTTCGGCGGTTTTAGCGGTGGTGGTGATTTTGGAGGGGAGCAACATAGTTTTAGTGGAGAACATAGCTTTGGTGGGGAACAAAGCCTCGGTGGAGAACACAGTTTTGGTGGAGAGCACAGTTTTGGTGGAGAAAACAACTTTGGTGGACAACACAACTTTGGTGGAGAACACAGTTTCGGTGGAGAACAGAGTTTCGGTGGAGAGCATAGCTTTGGTGGAGATGGTGGCAACTTCGGTGGAGAACACGGCCACGAAGTGCATCACGAGAAAACAATCACCGTTGTCAAGAAAGTGCACGTGCCTTACCCAGTAGAGAAACACATCCCCGTGCCCGTCGAGAAGCATGTGCCAGTGCCCGTTAAAGTACCAGTCCCTCAACCGTACCCCGTAGTGAAGACAGTACACTACCCCGTTAAAGAGTACCACAAGGTACCGGAATACATCAAGAAGCCATACCCAGTGACGAAGCACGTACCCGTACCAGTCAAGGTGCATGTTGACAGACCCGTCCCGGTAAAAGTGTACGAACAGGTTCCCTATCCCGTCGAGAAACACGTTCCTGTGCCCGTAAAAGTACATGTACCACAACCTTACCCAGTAGAAAAGGAAGTGCATTTCCCAGTAAAGGTCCCTGTCAAGGTGCCCGTGCCTTACCCAGTTGAAAAGATCATCCATTATCCAGTTAAAGTGCCAGTTGACCGACCTGTACCGGTGCATGTTGACAAGCCCGTACCAGTGCACGTTGAAAAGCACGTGCCCTACCCAGTTGAGAAGGTAGTACACTATCCGGTGAAGGTCCCCGTTGATAACCCAGTTCCTGTGCATGTGGACAAACCAGTGCCCTACCCAGTTAAAGTTCCAGTGCCGGCCCCCTACCCCGTGGAGAAAGTTATCCCCTACCCAGTAGAAAAGAAAGTGCCTTATCCCGTGAAAGTACCAGTTGAGAGGCATATACCTGTACACATTGAAAAGCATGTGCCATACCATGTCGAAAAGCACGTACCGTATTCAGTGAAGGTGCCAGTGCCAATCGTTCAGCACGAGGAGAAGCACGAATTTTCCCAGGGAGGTCACGAAAGCTTTGGGAACTCCGGAAGTTTCGAAGGACACTTTGGAGGCTCCGAAGGGGGGCACGAACATGAGTTCCATCACTAAGGACTGATCTCTATTTGTTTTTTTATTATTTTATTTTGTTAGCTTTAAATGTTGTCCTGTGTTTAGTTGCTAAGTACTTGTTAATGTTTTTGCGACTGAACCGTGCGTATGTCAAATGAATGGTGTTAAGAAACCCAAAAGTATTAAAATATAATGTGTTTAAATGTTTACAACTGGTTTTATTACAGAGTTTTTTAAAGGCCTATAAAAGTATTATCACAAATATGTCACAAGTATTATTAAGATTTCAATTTTGAGTCCAGATTTTGTTTTTACGTGTAATTTTAAAATATTGATAATTTTTTCGTATTATTATGTTCACTGTTCACTGGCAACGCTTAAAAGTTAGTGAAATCCTAAAGGACTAAAAATAACTTATTACATTTTTCTAAAAGCAAAATAAAATTCGTCAATCGATTGTAAAACTGATTAATTACCAAAGAAAAATTATAATTTTAATCATTTGTTCTGTCATAGAACATTAAAAAATACTTTCTCTATTTAAATAAACGAAATATCAATTCAATATCTCACTATGCTCTACATATTAACATGCATAAATACTTCAGGCCAATTTGCAAGCTTTATAAAATGAAATTTCTATAGGACGATTTTGAACGTAATGGGATCTTAGTTTCTCAATAGTTTATGGCAGCGTGACTTAACGTACTCGTTATTTAATTTCTAATCGTGATTATGAGGTCAGTCCGCTATATCTTATTACCGGTATTGCGTAAAATATTTAAATGTGATGTAAGAAACACACATCGTAAAGATCACCCGATGGTCATAAAATAATTGCAGCGTTCCAATTAACATAATAAGTGTATTTAAAATAAAATTTAGAACATTTTTGTCTATTATTGTTAGTCTTTAGCATATTATTCTAATCTATTTTATTTTTATTTGGAATATTTTAATAAGGAAAGTGATAACGTAACAGTTGGAATTGTTTTTTTTTAATACATACCTCTATATTTTGTAGTTATTGGGGCTTTTGTTCAGCCTTCTGTAGCCAAATAGCGCTGCATGTACCGGTGTGCTTGAAAGGTATGAGAGTCAACATAATACAGAGCGCGATGAATTCCAACTCAGCCTTTCAGCCATGGGTAGCAGTAGCCATTGATTATCAGGTAGAATAATATATGTATAAAAGATTCTAACAGTCTTATTTATATATTATCAAAACATGAACATTTCTTATGAACTACAGTTCAAGGAATACACTTTCAACTAATTTGTTATGTAACGAACGAACAAGTGCAGTACGAGTGTTTCATTAACAGGTTATAGTAGATCCGGTTTGTGATATTTCCGGACTGTCCCGGAACATCGTGAGTAGCTTCGTTAACGGAAGACTAGCGCAGGCTTTTTTACAAGAAATACTATGCTTAGTTAGGTCTAATCTGTGATTTTAGCGACACAAAATGCACGCCTTTTAATGTCAATGTTGTTACAGCTTTTTTCTTCCTTTATTTCTAATTAAGAGATCGAAAGAGCTTGTTTTTAATGCTTTTATATTTTATTTATGTTATGTTTCCCAGTAATAAGGATATTATTTTGAAAGACAAACTTCTGAATCAATTAATGGTAGTTAATTCATAAAGCTTACCTTATATATGGTATGTTCGCTGGTATGTGATACTTTGAACCCGGATCGAAGTCCAACTCGGAGCGAAGAACGGGCGGCTTCACACCTTGGTACTGCTCCCTGTGTAAACATTTTTGGTCATTTCGACATCTTTGTCAAGTATGGGTAACAAACAAGCACACGGTCCATTTACGTGTTGTCTAAGTGGATGCTGTGGCCCATAGGCACCCACATCTATTCTCAATTAGGAACCAGCTACAAATAAATTGCTACTGCTGCGTTGTTCTAATCTCTGACCACGACGAACTTTTTATTGCTATTTCCCTTGAAACTGATCGTCTGATTTCAATTATACTTACCACAGATAATCCACGTAATGTTAACTGTGCATATATTTTATGTACTATTTTCATTTATATAAAAATCGGGACTATTAAAAATGTATATGAAAAAATATAATATTTAGACTTGGATATATTCCTCTCACCCCTTAAACCTTAAAATAATGTTCAACTTTAATTATATGATGTATACATTACAATAAATAAATTCATCCCTCTTTTGTCCGCAACAAGTACCTTGCATATAAGTTATCGTCTTCTTCATCATCAAACCCTGAAAGACGTGTAATTTACAGCCTACAGTCGGTGTGATTATTCACATCTGGTACAGCATTCTACGGATAACTTTAAAACTTTCTAGATGCTTCCTTAGTCGCCTCTTACGACAACCATGGGGCATGGATAATGGATGCTCTTGTAACGACAAGTCACGGCAAATATAAGGTATCGTAAAATAGTTATTAGTAATACTATCTTACTATCAGAGTCGGTAACGTAAAAACGTCATCATCAATTAATATACCATTAGTGGCAAAACAACTCGTGCTATCGACTTTGTGTAAATTGGGTCAGTTAGTCAACTTACGCATGGTGTACTTACTTATGTAATTGAATTGTAAGATGTGTAACAAAATGTAACAACATAAAAATGACGACATAGGCTGTGTTCTTAAAAACAGCGAAATGTAAAAAATCTTATGTCTAAAAATTTTCCTTTTAAATTGTGACACAGAAGAAGGATTCAATATATTTAGGTTGTGGAATTTCGAGATTTCGACGTTCAGGCGTATTAAGCTAGGTAACGCAACGTTGCGAAAATATTAAATTAGGTATAGTAGTAATGTTTTAAGTACGCAATGTATCTCATAATAAAATAAATCATTAATATAAAAGTTTTAATAAAACCTCTAAATTATCATATCACTCGAAAAAAAAAATAATATTAGAATTGAAAGATACGCAATATGTTAGATGACAATATATGAATATTTATTATAGATTTCAGTTTTATTATAGATTTCAGTGAATAATTGCTACCGCTCATAACAAGTACTAAAACTTTCTTTTAAGATTTTATCTCCTTACACTCGACCAAGGTCGACCAGGTCACAATTCCGTGGACCTATTAACTGCTTGTCGTTCTCAACACGTCCACAAATCACACTATGATAAGCATAACATTATTAATAATTGAATAGTTTGAAATAGAAATCTATATCTAAATAATAACGTAAAATAAATATTAAAGATACTTTATACACTTGTTTAGACTTTACTAGAATAAGGGTGACAACAAGCACACAGTCTTATTTATGGTATGCGGATGCTGTTGGCAACATGCATCGAAGATGCATCTATCTTTAATTAAGAAACAAAATATAGATGAGTTGCCACGCCGGACTAAAATGGAATGCCTCGTTTCTATTAAAAAAAGTTTTCGGTTCTCTACGCTCACTATACGAAACATAGCAACATTGAGCTGCTAATATACGCTGGTATTCTGTGAGAGCGTGGCTTTTCCGGTCAAGCCTGCTGTCAAGGTGCTAAAACCATAATGTAGCTGTATCATGTCTCTGTCATGTAAATGCGTGTGAATAATAAATATATAATCTGTCTAGTTTTGTATTAAGAAACGGGATTGTTTGAGTAGCAGTTGTCCCTCTCGGTTGTCTAACTCGGTCATTCGCGGACGCAGCGCTACGGCATTAGATCGTTAAAACTTATTGTTCAAATTTATTGCAACCCGGAAATTTTAGCGTTTAAATCACCAACGCGCTTGCCCTTAATTTTTATTTTTATTTTATACATAGGATAGGGTGACAAACGAGCACACAGTCCATCCGATGGTGAGTGTTTGCTGTGGCCCATAGACAACTACATCTATCCTGGATTACAAATCAAAATGCAGATGCGTGGTCACCAGGATCTCTGGTACTCTACACTCACCATACGAAATACAGCAGCATTAAACTACTATTTTACGCTGGTATTCTGTGAGAGCGTGGTCCTTCCCCAGTCGAGCCGACCCATTCGTGCCACAACTATACTACTAATATAACTGCAGCATGGCTCTACCACATCAACTTTAGTTCTCATCTCGCAGATACTAAGTTTGTAAAAATATCTTATATAAACTAGATATTGTACCTATTCTACGTAAAAGTATATGTATTACTAGTATAAAGTAAATATATGTACATATTTATACCCATTATCTTAAGATGAATATGGACAAAACAAGTCATGTGTAACGTTCATATCACACCTATGCCGGTAGTTGTTGGTATTACTAAGCTCGATGTTGTTGACGAATATGTTTACCTGGGGCAAATATTCCGACTAGGTAAGCCTAACTTCGACCGTGAGGTCAATTGACGGAGTCAACTCGGCTGGGTAACGTTCGAGAGATTACGATACATCTTCTCGTCAGGCATACTTCAAAACCTAAAAATATATTGTACAACCAGCACATGTTGCTAGTGATGGTCTATGGATCTGAGACGTGGTCCCTCACTGCTGGCCGTATGAAGAAGCTCAAAATCACTCAGCGAGCTATGGACAGGGCTCAGAGTTTCTCTGCGTGATTGACTTAAACCTTAAGAACCAAAGTAACTGACATAGGCCAACAGATTACTAAGCTTAAGTGGTAATGGGCAGACCATATAGCTTGAAGAACTGACCACCCACGGTTTTCGAGTGGCAGCCTCGTACCGGCAGGCTAAGAGTTGGTCGTTACCCCACTAGATGGAGTGACGACCTGGTAAACATGCAGGAAGTCAATGAAGGGAATATAATTGAAGGGGTGTAATGATGTTGATGACGATGTTGATGATGATGGTGATGGTGAAGAAGAAGATGATGATTGTGATTGTACATATATCTATATAACATCTTTATGTACTTATATATATATATATATGTATATAGTATGTATCTTAGTATGTAGTAATGGTTATATTATGCATATACTCTATAAACGTAGGTGTCTTGCTGGTAGACTGTTAGAGAATGCCTTTTGTATTTGGTGTGCAAATAAAACATCTATAAATATCCCAAATAAAAGTCAAAGGTAGCCTTCTTTAACTATGGTCATCAAAATTCTATTCTACAAACATATTCTGCGTCTCATTATCTGGTCCATTATTTCGCGCTTTGTTTTTATGCTCTCAAGCTTAAGAATTTCTTAACAAGAGTATCTGTAACTTCTGGAACATAACAACAGACATAAATTAAGTAACTGCAACACTTATGCTCACTGACCTAGAATATCCATCATACTGTGACGCTTATTTCCCAGATTAGCCAAGCGTATTTATTATGACACGTACTAGACGTATGTGGCTTTTTGAACATGAAATCATCGTGAGATTATTGATTTTAAGATTATAAATATTCGGGATACAAAAATGTGAACTAATGGTTTAAAAAACAACAATTGTGTTTTATATACACTGATTCGAAATATAAGAAGTATTTGTCTGGGAATATCTAAGTATAGGACAACTCCCCACTAGATGGAGTGATGACCTGATAGGAGATGTTGGAAGTCAATAGATGGAGGTGGCTCAGGACCATGCTTTATAGCATTCCTTGGGGGAGGCTTATATTCAGCAGTGGACTTGTTATAACGTGTAATGATTATGATGACGATTCAAGTATTAAAAAACTTTTATTTTTTTATTCGAATTTAGATTTGGATTAAATTTACTGACTGTTGTATATAGGAAGTAAGGACTTGTAAAATGACTGCTTACTTTGTACATACTTTTATTCTCTCAGTTATTGATGGTCACAGCCTCCAATGCTTATGCAATCACACATACAGACAACTATAACTACGTTCATAAGACAATTACATACATTATAATTTTATGTTTCTGGTGCACACTCAATCTCTTACATATTCTCAACAAAATGTTTTTATTAGTTTAGATGACATAATTGATTTCGAAATTTCTTCGATATCATGGTAACCTATTAAAAAAGGGTACCCTGATTATTTGCCGTTACCTTAACATCTGGCTACCGAATTAACGAACACAGCAAATACTTTTGTTATAAGCCCCGCTTCTAGTCACTAATGTATTTTGAATTTGGACAATTTTGCATCTTCTACCTATCGGAACCTAATGGCTTTCCTAATGGAAGCTTAATAACGTCCATAACATCTTTCGTCTATCCATCCATCCACTACAGACTACAAAAGTCTACTGCTGAACAAATGCCTCTCTGATAGTTGCCACGTTTGGCAGGTGCGTTTCCAATCACGGTTTTTATAATTTTGCCTTGATATCAGGGAGATTTTGATGCCCATTCCTCTTTCAGTTTTCCTCTGTCGCCTATTATGAAACGGGACGATATGGGTTAGTGGTTACGTCGGCACTACACAGTTAATGACATGTTAAAACATGTTTGTGATACTAAATTTTATACTGTTTCCATTTCTATCTGCTATTACATAAATTAATTTTTGATCTGTATTGCTTTGGCAACATTTTCCCTCTTATAAAATTTACAAGTCAGGGCCGGTCTCAATTAAAATTTCAATTTTAATTCGTAAATAGTTTTGTTATGCCGCAACTAAAGTGTTAATGTCCTAAACACTATCCTAAGCTAATATTTCTCGTTGTTACCCCACACAAAGCAATCAAATTACGTGTTATAAAAATAATTAGAGTTGACTAACAAGCCACATGTAGAGTTACGGAGGAACTGCATTATAAATAGAGCTACACACTTGAAAAGGCTGCAGTATCAAACACTTCACCGCAGGCTATATTTACGGTTTACGGACGTGAACGAAACGAAGAAAGTTCCGAGCGTATACAGAAAATAGTCTTGTGAATGATCTTTAATTACGTAAAATACATACTTTCCATTTAGCGTGAAATAGTTAATAGCTAATTAACAATGTTGATGCGCAAAGTCATAAGAAATACATGGTAATGTTTTAGTTATACGTATAATTTTTATTTAATAGTATAAAAATTATAGGTTATGCGGAATTCCATTTTAGTCCTCAAAAATTACAACGCATCTGGAACCCTTTTGGTTTCTAGCATGGTTCATGGGCTGCAGTAGCCATCACGTGACCACGTGTTAAATACCTGATGCTAACACGTGGGAGATCCCAGGACCCCGAGAATTTTTAGTCATAGTAGCCAACCTCAATGGCGACTAGCCATTTGAGCAGGATAGGATTATAGTACCCAAGCGTATGCGGAAGCAAAGGTGCATGCAAACATACACAACCAGAGAAAATTCTGGCAGTTAACTTTCTGATTCTGGACTGGTACTGAAAATTTCTTTACAAAAAAAGCTTGATGTCCACTAGACGCACGGAGCAGTCAAACCACTCATATACGTTGATGATGACCACCGTGGGGTTTTAGCCGGCATAACGAGGTTTTAGTCTGGCATAAACTTTCCAATGCTCCAATATACGAAAGTATCTGTGCAGGTTTCCCCATGACATAAAATAACTTGATACTAAGTATACGTCGTAAAGCCAGGCTGAAGCTATATCATGGTTGTAGCCCCAAAGGCGCGACCTGGTTAGAACCACACTCACAAAATGCCAAAGTAAAATAACAGTTTTATGCTGCTGTTTTATGCCAGAGTAAAATAACAGTTTTATGCTGCTGTGTTTCGTAAGATGAATGTAGAGAACCGGAGATTCATTTTACCAGAAACGAGACATTCCATTCCAGTTCCAGTCCTCAGGGATGACGACGCATCTGCCTTTTGTTTCTTTGTTGAGATTAAAACTACTTTTACGGATTTTATCGCGTTTATTTTTGCTTTTAATTACTTTTATTTTTAATTCCCGACGTTTCGGGTGCTTTCCAGCACCCATGGTCACGGGGGACTGAGATGACTGACGTCCCGATGTCATTGTTAAACCCGGAGTACCTTCAGCTTTTTAATTATTGTTTATGGTCCGATCTATGCAAAATGAACTGACTATGTCCTGAGGTCTTGCAGTGATATGCTTGGGTTTAGTTTTAATTTTATTGATTATGGGATCCCAAGCAGGTGGTAGTACCCAGCCTCCTTCTCTATTGAAATTAGGATGTTTTTTTAATTTCAATAGCCTCACGTATAATCCTTGGTAGGAATCGGTGTTCTTTCGCGAGGATTTGTGGTCTATCAAATCTGATGTAATGGTTGGGGCCGTCTAGGATATGATCACAAACTGCAGACTTCCCGGAACGTTGATGCTTCACATCAGCTATATGTTCTTTTACGCGGGTTCTAATTGATCTTTTTGTTTGTCCTATATAAGAGAGACCACATTCACAATCAAGCTTGTTGTTCGCGTAAATATAAGAAATCATTTTTGTTGAGGATAAATGTAGAGTAGGTATTTATAGGCCACAGCGTCCACTTACTATCATTTGTCAAACTTATTCTATTTTAAAAAGCAGCAGGCTATGATTAGATATATTCTTAAGAAAGGTCTTATAAGGTCCCGAAGTTGGTAGGATTTGGTATGTAAACCCTTAACAAGACGTACCTTAGTCTCCACCAATGGCAGTTGTATTGTTCTTTCCTGACATCACCAGCGAAGACGTCCCAGCGCCACCTATCCATCACTAGAGCGAAGGGCAAGAAAGCTAGCTTGTCCATCGCCTGGGTGAACAGGAAGTTGATGTCGTGTGCGGTGTCATCTATGGACTTCTGCACAAGGCCAAGAGTTTGTAGATGGCGAGGTGAACCGACGGACAGCGCTATAGTCTCGCCAATTGCTTCATGGAACCCTGAGAAAAAGAAAAATTTCATTAATATTGCTATTTGCTTTTCGTCACAATTATCACAACTATCATCATCTCATAAAAGGCCTATGTGCCTATGCCGTTGTAGAAAGAATTAGCCTTTATTGTTCTACTTAAAATAGAAACGTTTTATTAAATATAAATATATTATAAATAATAAGTGAAAGTCACTTTTTTTAATTAACCTCTGGTTCGGAAAAAAACCTCTGTCCTGGGAAGAAACAGCAGAAACCCAGCGGGACTTTTTTAACAAAATAACAGTTTACAATCATGTATGTTACATTTAACAACACAAAACAAATTAGAAATAGCTTGATACTCGTACCGACCACTATGTTATTATCATCCATAAATTCCATAATATTATAATAACCCTTTTTATACAAACATAGTTTAATAAAGTTTTTATACTTATTGCAAATCAAAGGAGACGGGGATAGAAATCCCCGTCTCCTTTGATTTGGGCCCAGCAGGGCCCAATTTGTAATAAGTTAAAATATGGTTTAAAAAAAGCGTTATATTTCTCTATTTCAAAATATAAAAAATTTGCCCAATTCACAATCTGGAAGACGAGAAATCTTAAAAACGTCACAAATAAATTAAGAAATCGATTACTTCAATCGGTTAGTGTGAATGAGTTTTAACAATCAAACATTAAAACAACTCACAGCAGATAATTGATTTAATACAGGCCTGTTGGTCTAGTGGTTAGTGACCCTGACTGCTATGCCGGAGGTCGTGGGTTCGATTCCCACCCAGGACAAATGTTTGTGTGATGAGCACGATCATTTGTTCTGTGTCTGGGTGTAATTTATCTATAATATTTATGTATTTAGAAATATATAAGTATGTTTATCAGTTGTCTAGTACCCATAACACAAGCTCTGCTTAGCTTGGGACTAGATGGCGTTGTGTGACGGTTGTGGAATATTATTAAAAAAAAAAATAATAATAATAATAACAGTGTAAACAGTTTAAAAAATAAAATATCAGCATAATAGAAATAAATCTTAAAATCAATTTTCCTTTACGTTTCGATTTATTATTTGTGTTTGTCAACTGTATTTTTAATCTGTGCTGACAGCGACAGCTCCTGTCTGACTCAATTTATGATCTTTATGATCACTCGTCTCGTATCGTTTTAGTACGTTTGCGTTTTGAGTATGTTTCTGTGTTTCATATCATATCTTACAAGGTCGTCACATTTCTAGTGGGGGACGCCCTACACTTCGCCTGCCGGTACAAGACTGCCACTCGAGAACCTTTTTTCCCATCGGTTGTTGGTTTTCGAGTTATATGGCCGGCCCATTGCCACTTCAGCTTACTAATCCGTTGAGTTATGTCAGTCATTCTGGTTCTACTGCGGATACCTCATTTCTGAGTTTACGACGCAGAGAAACCCCGAGCGTATTTCTCTCCATAGCTTGCTGAGTGACTTTGAGGATTTTCATAAAGCCAGCAGTGAAGGACTACATCTTAGGTCCACTGGCAACATGCACTGGTTGTATAATCTAGTTTGGAGGTTTGAGGTACATATTTATACCTGACGAGAAGATGTGTCGGAATCTCCCAAACATTGCCCAGCTGAGTTGAATACGTCGATTGAACTCTCCGTCGTAGTTATACTTACCTAGTCGGACTATTTGTCCTAGGCAATCACAATCGTCAACAATTTCGAGTTTAGTGCTCCCAACAACTACCGGCATAGGTGTGACATGGACATTAAACATGATCTTTGTTTTGTCCATGTTCATCTTAAAACCTATCCGTTGGGAGGCACTATTGAGGCATGTTATTATTTTCCCAAAAATAAGAAGGGAGGATTTAAAAAAATGATATACATAATATACCAATATGTGTTATTTTATCTTATCCTGAGCCTTGGTAGGCGGATTAAAGTTAAAGTTAGCTACAACCTCTAAAGATCCCACTGCACAGGCCTCCTTACGTGCCTCTCATTTTGAGTAGTCTTATGGTTAAGGCTATGAAATTAGTTTATCGGGAATAAGGTTGTCGGTTCAAATCTGCTATTCAGCTTTTGTCTTGAACCATTCCTAATACAAGCATTTAAGCTTGATTTGCTTGTATTAAAAGAAAGGAAAATGCATGTAATCCATATATAATAAAAATTCTACATTGCCGTATTATTCCTATTATTTTTAAATTCTTGTAATCTACATTTAAAAAATTCTATTCTATACTGTGTAAAGTGTTCGGCATTATGGTATAAATTTTAATTTTTAATAAAGAAAAAAGATAAGCCTATTTTTACGTCTGCGTGTAAGGAAGAAATAAAAATTGACCTACATACATAATGTAGTAAAATTTTGCAAAATTCAAATAACAATATTGTGTAACAATACAACCGTGAGAAGACCGGAACGAGTTGACGAGAGTAAATTATAAAAATCTTATCAAGACGGACTTTCACATGTTACGGTTAATTAATGTGATAAAAATAAGGCTGCGATGTAAAAGATTGGGTTTCTTTTAAGAACACTGATTTACTGGGATAACATTTTTTTTGTGAAAAAGTTTAAAATACTTCTTTTTCTCTTAAAAAGTGTTACTCCCTTACTATGATTTTCTCGTATAACATGGAAATATTTTACGCACAACAAATGAGCATATGCGCATTGACAAACATTCAGGTCTGGAACAATTATGTCTAGGAGATACACTTCTTTTGTGCAGTACTTATTCGACTCGTCGCAGTTAATTATTTAACCGCTACTCTACGATAATGTAAAATGGTTATAATTTAAGTTCAAGTGTTTAACAACCATATTAAAATGACAGACAACCGTAAGTACATCTGCCACAACTCTTTTTCTTTTTGGTTACAATGTGGTAGAGCCACGCTGCAACATCTGGCTACAGCGCCAATGGATCGACTGAGGAAGAACCGCGCTCTCACTGAACACCGTCGTAATAACAGTATAATGCATAGTGTTCCGTATCACCTCAAACAAACCAAAACTATGAATACACTGCCGCACAACATAGGATTGATACTATAGAAATTTGCGGTACCGCTTTTTTTCACGGGGAAATTCCTAGTCGACAAGTTCTGCCGGGCTCACACCTTAACCGGCTTTACGACACCCATGCAGTACTTCCCTCGAAGAGCGTTACACGTCCACCTTTGTTAGACTCGTCTACCTTTTGCAAAAAGACTTTCTCTTTTCTTAGAGTCAATCTTAGCTCCTTACCATAGTTTATTAAGCGTGCTCAAACACTAAATTAGTAACATTTTCCTACCTTAAGAACATAATACAGTCACTGATCTCTCACTCGAAGTATGTTATCTTTATGGTAAATAATATCATAGTATTATTTAAAGTATCTATAAAATAATTTCTTATTTTATTTCCGCTTCGTGGGTTGTCTTATAGAAATTGCTGTGTTACAATAACAAAAGTTTATCTTTCTTTTGTTTTATCTGAGGATTTCTTTATTTTGTTATGTCATTAACACCCTTCTAAGTTCCGTATACATCATTTAGAGTTTAGTAAGTGAATAGTTTATTTGATTAAAAAATATTTTGATTATTTGTTATCTCTACACCATTACATGCTACACACTAACGCATAACGCAACTGACGCAAAGTTGTTTTCCATGTACATTAAATATATACATAAAAATAAGATTGAAGTGACTGTTTGTCTGTCTGTCCGTCTGTGCTAATCTTAGTAATGGCTGAACTGATTGTACTAAAAACTTACGACAGATAGAGATTAATGCAAGTAATAATCAAGGCTATTCTATACAAAAAACTGAAAACTATTAATTGGTCTTTAAATCATTATCTTAAAACTAAGTAACCTACTCAGACAAAGCCGGGGCTGATCGCGTATATTCAATAAATTCAAACTTTTTATTCTGATATATTATTTGACCATATAGCGGCAGTGTAGGAATATCCACTAGCCCACATCATCCCGTGGGTGTCGTGAGAGGCGACGGAGGGAATCAAATCAGGAGTTGGGCCGCAGCTTCTCCCTAATAATAACTAAAAAAATGCGGTTGCAAATCCGCTTGCTAAACGTGGCAGCTATGTGCAGCAGTGGTAATAGGATGTAACGATAACGGTATACCTGTGGAACTTGTGCATTCACAATTTTTTAGCGTACCGTGTTCAAGGAAGTGCAGCAATGCCTTCGGACTCTGGACCGTGTTTCCGGCACCGCGCGCTTGAATTTATCAGTCGGGTCCAGAGTCGCTTCCGCGTGCGCATGCGCCGCTTTCTCTCAGTTCACTCGCATATCTTTATGGTCGATTATTGAATTAGTAAAACGTTTTATTCCAACGTTTTCTAAATGATTGCGTGTTTATAAAGACACATTAAAGGAATATTTTTTCTTTCTTTATCGGCCTCTAAAGGTATACTAGAACTGTAAGTCCAGTCGTTCTAGCCCGGCTGGAATAAAGCACTCCTATTGTGGGATTAATTTCCCATAATCCCCTCCCTTTTCTTGATCCCTTGACAGCTGGATCAGCAATCGTAGCATCAGATGACTCTGATCTGATCACGTTCGACTCTGTTGTCCGTCGCTGGTCTAGGTATTCATTACGTCCATCCTTCGCAAGCCTTAAAATATTCAATGCCTCATTACCAGTAAAAAGGGTCTCCAGTTCTCTACACTCACAATACGCCGCTGTATTACGCTGCAGTTGAAATAGCGTAAATGCTGGTGTTCTCAGAGAGCGTGGTCCTACCTTGGTTGAGCTGTCAACCTGTTAATGCTGCACCCATCACATAGCTATAGCGTGGTTCTACCACGTTGAGTTTCCTCATACGGTCAACACGGAAAGCTCACGTCAGCTAATTAGCTACCCAGTAGATCAACTGGTTAGTTTAATTGTTGTACCAGTGAAACTTTTTTCCAGTACTTCAACTCAATATAAATCCATTTAAGAGTTAAACAACTTCCCAGATACAATAATGTAATTATTTTTAAGTTAACCTATACTTGTCTAGTTTAACTTAGAATTACCCATGCCTTTTGGGTAAAGTCCGAATAGCTTATACTATGTCGGAGATAGAGGGGAAGTTTAACATCTGCTATCACATTTCATATCATAACATAAATATAAACTTTCACACCTCTTACCCAGAGCGTAGGCAAATACTACACGTACTCTTATAAAGAGTACTCTTAACCGACGAACATGTATGTATGTGTAGATTTTTGGACGAGTAAGGCTCGCAAAGCGAGAGAGGTGTATCAGGATCGTGCCAAATGAAAGTCCTTATTCGTTCACTATCATCATTTTAACAATAACCTGGACTTTTTATATATAATTAAAGGTATGTCCCAAAGTTTTTCTTTAGTAAAACTTTCTATAACATTTACCTTATCTAAACGATTACAATAAAATGTTATTAATTTATTTATTTAAATTCAGTCATGGGCTTAACCGTTCTGTTTAACTATTTTCTCTGAGTAGTTCAACTCTTAAAATAATTTAAATCCAATCGAAATATTGGGGACATAAGACTTACAAGCTCAATTATTGAACTAACCACTTGAAATTATTGAAGCTTGGCCACAAGTTTCGGTTCCTACACTCCGGTTGTTCGCTCTTGTTTTAATAGTCTCAGAAATATTGTGAGAACTATTTAAAGCCGTAGTTCATGCCGTATGGAAACCTCCTTACTAGTTTAAACGTTAAGCCGGACTCTTCGGAAGAAATTTTTTTTAATTGATTTAATTTAGACATGCAAAATTCGTCAACACACATTGGGCCAGCTTGGCGAACACTCCCTTCCTCCCTTGGTGATAGGACGAGGCGTGTACCTAGCAGTGGGTCGAATGTAGATTGTCACTTTCATCCTTTACAGCCTATAAAACTCCACTCCTGAACTTAGATAACATATAACATAAACACTCACGCCTGTCACCCAGAGGGGTAGGTAGAGACTGCAGACTTCCATTTAGCACGATCCTGACATACCTCTCTCGCCTCTTCCACATCCATATACCTACGTATACATGCTCGTCGGTTAAGGGTACTCTTAATTTGGCCCATTTTTAGTATATCGCCACTTTGGTTGACAAACTTCCGCCTCGGACGTCCCTTTTCCATTCACTTTTTCAACTTAGATCTCTCTCACATATTCCTCATGGGGGAATTTCACCGTAGTTGCCTGCACGATATGGGGTATTGGATGTTCTTACACCACCACAACACTAATTGTCACTTAACTTACATATTTTTAAAGCTGATAATTTGGTGACATTAATCAACCGGCCTATTATTCTATGTAACAAAAATGTTTTTAAATTTAATGAAACGAAGGAACTAAAATGAAAGTACTTATTCAAATAAATATAATATTTTTGCGATACTGTTTCATTTCCTCCTTTCACCAGTATTTAATTAAAAAAGTATGTATTATAATATCACATTAACATAAGTATTTACAATTGACTAAAACAACGTTACGTAATATAGCAATTATAATAATAAAATAAAATAAATAATTATATAAAAGCTGCAATGCTATAATAATTTCATTAAATTTAAACAGTACGTTTAAATAACGTTAATTAGCTACGTTTATATGCTAATAAAACTATCCGCAGATAATTTGATACAATTTTGATAAAAAATATAGCTATCCAACCATCCTGAACCAGTTAGTGCGTTACCATTAGCTCCACTGCCTCTCAAAAATGAAAGGTCTGTGCCCTGCAGTGGGTCTTACAAAGTTGTTATTTAACTAAATCAAGTTTTTTATTAACGAAATGTTATGGTAACCTGGGTTATATACAGACATGTGAATGCAAATAAATCCACGGTAAAATTGTTTTTGAAATTTAGTTTACAAACAATTTTTTTTTGAATAAAATAACAAACGAGCACACAGTGATGGTAAGTTGATGCTGTGGTCGATAGACATCTACATCTATCCCCGATTAAGAATCAAAATGTATATGCATTATCACCCCTGAGGATTAGGATAAGAGGCCTTGTTTCCAGTAAAAATGGTCTCTGGTTCTCTGCACTCATCAGACAGAACACAGCATCATTAAACTGCTATTTTACACCGGTGTTCCGTGAGAGCATGGTCCTGCCCTGGTCGGGCCAACCCATTCGTGCTACAGTTTTACTTGAAAAGAGGCATTCGATCTTAATAATCAGGGGTGACAATGCATCTGCATTTTGATTCTTAATGGAGGATAAATTTAGATGTCTATGGGTCACAGCATCCTCTTACCATCAGGTGGACTGTGTGCTCGTTTGTCACCCATATTCTTTAAAAAGTACTAAATAAAGTAATCACACAAACACGGATTTTCTTATTCTAAACGCTTCGATAAACTAAATGGATTTCTACTAGACGTAAACCTAATTTATATTAAACTGCGAACTCAGTAAAACAAATAAGAAGATGAGAATGAAAGTGAAAAACAAACTTTTGATTTTAGTCGCAATTGGTATGAGCGAGCCGCGGTGAACTTGACCTCGTTGCCTAGTCATGCAGTGAAGCTCAATAACAAAATCCACAGCAAAGATATAGACACTTCTAGATGCAACTATGACATAGGATTTTAAAAAAGTGCGCCCGAAAAATCTATTTTAAAATTAATTAAGTTTACACTATTACATGACTATTTCCTTATCATCATTATCATTACATCCCTTCACAAGTCTAGTGCTGAACATAAACCTCCCATAAGGAATGCCACAAAATACGGTCCTGAGCTACCTGCATCAATCGACTTCCTGCGTCTCTTACCAGGTCGTCACTACATCTAATTAGAGCCATCCTATACTTCGCTTACCGGCACAAGGCTACCACTAATCACTATTCACTCGAGAACCTTCCTTCACCCTCGGTTGTCATTTCTTTAAGCTACATAACCGGCTCTTTGCCCCTTCAGTTTACAATGAATATTTAATGATAATAATAATTTAATGATGATTTATTTTCTTTCCATTCATGCCTTATTATCTATTCGTTCGTAATTTGATACTTAAAGTTACAGCAATTCTACACAGCTGCGCACCCATGCAAACGAGGGTTAGGGCGTCCCCCCAAGGCGACGCACACCAGCTCGTCCCCGTTGGTGTGGAATGCAGCGCACCCAGCGGCGATGGGGACCGCCACCCGTCACGCACAGCCCGACACGGCGGAAGGCTGAGGACGGAGTGCAGAGTTGGCACGTGGAATGTTAGAGGGGGCATGAGAGATAAGACGAATGAGTTGATCGAAATAATGAAAGAAAGAGAATTAGATGTCGTGTGTATGTCGGAGACCAAACGGAAAGGCAGTGGTATTGAAGAGCTCCCTGGCGGGACGTTAGCTATATGGTCCGGAGTCCCGGAAAGCGAGAACGCCTGCCAAGGAGTGGGAGTGCTGTTGTCGTCCCGGTTGGTCGATCTTATGACTGAATACAAGGTTGTGTACTCAAGACTTCTCTGGGTTCGCTTCAAAATGGGACTGACGAAGTTATTCCTTATGGCTGTTTATGCGCCGGTAGCTTCGTCGTCCAGGCCTGAGCTGGAGGAGTTTTGGGAGAATGTAAGAGAAGTTCTAGATTTGGTTAAGGGAAACGAAAGAACTGTTGTATGTGGTGATTTGAATGGATGGGTAGGTATCGCTCGACCAGGATACGAGTCGGTGCTTGGAAAGCTTGGTGATAAAAGGGTTAATGATACTGGCAAGCTTATACTGGCTGTATGCAAGGAAAAGGGTCTTCTTGTGACAAACACTATGTTTAATCACAGGAAGATCCATATGTACACTAGAGAAAGAAAGAATGAGAGAAGTGTGATTGATTTGTTCCTGGTGAATGACCGACTGCGAAAACAGGTGATGGATACACGAGTGTTCAGGGGTGCTGACCTGGGAACGGATCATTATCTAGTAATTACTAGATTTAGGGGTTTGTTCGCGGGTTGGCGCCACCGGACGGCAGTAACAGAACCACAGTCGGTCTGTCGCATCCGAAGCTGGAAGCTTCAGGAAGCGGATACTAGGGACAAATATCACACGAGGGTAGCCGAAAAGCTTGACACCATCGATGGCAGGAATGAATGTGTGGAGAGAACATGGCAGAACCTTAGGGATGGAATGGTAAGTGCAGCGGAAGAAGTATGTGGTACGACAAAAAGAGGTAGTAGTAAAAGAAGAGATGCATGGTGGAATGATGAAGTGAAAGAAGCTGTAAAAAAGAAGAAAAAAGCACGGTTAGACTACTTGGCCTCTAGTAACGATGAGCATATGAGAGAGAAGATGAAAGAAAGATATAAGCTGCAGAAAGTTCATGCGAAAACATTGATTGAGGAAGCACGTGAAAGGTGTAGAATAGAAGCGGACGAGAGGTTGTCGCACAACGTTAGGGAAAACTCCAAACTCTTCTGGAAAGAGGTTGGAAGGTCCCGGAGTGGTGCGACAGCTTTAAGAATGAACAAAGTGCTTTCGAGAACCAATGCCGTCCTCTCAGAAAAATCGGACGTCATGCAGCGATGGAGTGAATTTTATAGAGAAATGTATGCGTGTCATGATCTTAGTGAAGGATCCGGGGGTGACGCCGTGACTGGCACGCCAGACACGGACCTCGATGACACTGAGGTCATCAGCATGAAAGAGATTGAACGTGCGATTCGAAGTTTAAAATGTGGTAAGGCTGCGGGACTAGACAGAGTTACTGCTGAAATGGTCAAGTACGGTGGGCCTCGCGTCTGGGACAGCTTTCATCTGCTGTGCAATTTGTGCTGGCGGACGGGAGATGTCCCGGATGATTGGCGATCCGCGGTCATTGTGCCTTTATATAAAGGTAAAGGTTCACATTTTGACTGCGGGTGCTATCGGGCGATCAGCTTGACCAGTTTAGCAAGTAAAGTTTATTCGAAGGTTTTGACACGCAGGATGCAAGAGAAATCGGAAAGATTCTTATGGGAGGCACAATGCGGATTTAGACCTGGAAGAGGATGCACGGATCAAATGTTTTCTCTCCGCATGATCACGGAGAAGCTTCTGAGTGTTAACCAGAGGATTTTCTGTGCTTTTGTGGATCTGGAGAAAGCGTTTGATAAGGTTATAAGGAAGAAAATGTGGGAACTGTTGCCGGGATGTGGTGTGGATGGTCGATTGTTAAGGGCTGTGCAGTCACTCTACTATGACTGTAAAGCCTGTGTGCGGGTAGGGCATGACCTGTCACCCATGTTTAGCGTCCAAGCGGGCGTAAAACAGGGTTGTGTCATGTCTTCCTGGCTGTTCATACTGTATCTCGACAGCTGTTTACAGAAGCTGAAAGATAGCTGTTTGGGTGTGAAATTAGGTGACATAAAAGTTAATTGTCTGCTGTATGCTGATGATGCAGTGCTTATTGCACCATCAGAAGCAGAACTGCAGACATTAGTCACGTGTATGAAAGAGGAATGTGAAATTAAAGGTCTCCGTTTGAATGCTAATAAAACTAAGGTTCTGGTATTTGAAAAGGACGAAGAGAGAACGAAATGTGAAATATGGGTAAATCAGGAATGTCTAGAACAGGTAAATGAAATTGTATACTTGGGGAGTGCTTTCAGTCGGGATGGAAGATGTGATTTAGATGTGGATAAGCGTGTCGCTGCCGGAAACAAAGTCAATGGTGCCCTGAATGCATTAGTAAAAAGGCAAGGCGTGGTGAAGAGTGCACGCCTTGCAATACATAACGCAGTGTTGGTACCGACTTTGTTATATGGCAGCGAAACCTGGGTATGCCAGAAGAAGCATAAAAGCAAGTTGAATGCAGTGGAGATGCGATCTCTTCGTAAAATGTGTGGCGTTAGCATAGCCGACCGAAAGCGAAACGAAGAGATTCGCAATATGGCAGTATTAAAAAATGACCTTATCACAAAAATTGATAGGGGCGTACTCCAATGGTTTGGGCACGTTGAACGAATGAGTGAAGACCGAATGGTGAAGAAAATATATAGAGCGAAAGTAAATATTAAAAGGTGTCGTGGTAGACCGAGACTAACTTTCGAAGACCATGTGAGCAAATTGCTCGAAGAGGGGAGGGTTAAGAGTACTCGGATACCTAGACGTGCATGTATGAAGAAGTTAATGAACCTGAAAGAAGCGAAAGAGGTATGTAAGGATCGTGACACTTGGCGATCTGTTCTCTCTGGCTACCCCGTTAGGGATTGTGCGTGACGATAAGTAAGTAAGTAAGTAAGTAAGTAAGTAAGTAAGTAAAGTTACAGCCTATATACGTCCCACTGCTCGGCACAGGCCTCTCCTCATTTCTGAGAGGATATTAGAGCAAGGAAGTGTCCGCCGCGCTGTCTAAATGCGTGTTGGCGAACTTCACATGTCTTCAAAATATTTTTTTTCTTATTCCTCAGACATGCAGGTTTCCTCACGATATTTTCATTCACCGCCGAGCACGTGGTAAATCAGCACTTAAAATTTCAATTAACAATTTCATTGGTGCCGGTGGGTTACTCGCGCTCTGTTATATTTACAGCGAGCGTTAACCATCTGAGCTACCACGGCTCTTTTTGACACTTAAAGCTGAATATTTAGTTGCTTGTTTGCTTATTTCAAAATACGTTTATTAAATAGAGACTATATGGATACTCGATATTTTGCATTTTATATTTGTATATAGTCGTTTAAGGAAATCGGAAGAACTCTCACTGGGTAAGGTGTTAAGCTTAGGAAGCGGTCAACGCTTCGTATTATTATTATAGTATAGTACGTGGTAGAGCCATGCTGCAGTTATATTAGTAGTATAGTTGTAGCACGAATGGGTCGGCTCGACCGGGGAAGGACCCCGCTCTCACAGAATACCAGCGTGAAATAGTAGCTTAATGCTGCTGTATTTCGTATGGTGAGTGTAGAGAACCGGAGACCCTTTTTACTGGAAATGAGGCATTCCATCTCAGTCCTCATGGGTGACAACGCATCTGCATTTTGATTTGCAATGGAAGATAGATGTAGATGTCTATGGGCCGCAGCAACCACTTACCATCAGGTGGACTGTGTGCTCGTTTGTCACCCTATTCTATAAAAAAAAAAGTACATAGTTATTTTATATATACGAGAGTACTTCGAAATTTCATAAGCGTGATAAAGGCTTCGGTTCGTTTTGCTTGTGGCGCGACGACAGCGCCACTACACACAGATGGAACGTACATTTAAACAGATATTCAAATATTTATAATATTAAATTGATAACTGCGTCAGTATTTGAAATTTTTTATTTTTATTTTAAAAAGAATATTAACAATGCTATAAACATTACAAATATTCCCCTTAACTACTCGTGGTAAGCTTAAATTGCTTGTGTTACGAGTGGTTCACGACAGTAGTCGAATGGCGGATTGGAACCCACGACCTTTTTGAGTTCGCGGTCCGCGCCCTGCCATTAGGCTACTGTCCCTTCAATTTCAATTATAACCCTTAAAAAAGAAACGTTAAAAACTGACATTTCCAGACATTCAAAGCTCTTTGGCAGTAAACAAACGCGACCAACATGCGCGTACTTTACGTAACGCAATATTGTAATCACTTTGTATCAGTTTCCGTGAATTTTCTACACTAGGCACGACGCAATGGAATGCTGTCAATAATTATTGGTTTACATATTACGCCATGGTTAAAACTCATATTTATTATTATTATTATTTTTCAATTCAGAAATTTCTTTCCATAGAGTGGGGTAGTAATTACAAAAATTACTTATAAACTAGGTAGGTTAGGGGTATTCTATCTACTTAGATAGGTAGCCTCAAGATAGGACAGCAATAGCGACTCCCTCTCGCCACCAGGAGCCATGCGGAGGCCACCCGTTTGCAAAATTTGGAAAGTTGAAAAACTGTCAATGCGAGCCTCAGCAAACATTGCCGACGTACTGCAGTACCGAGGCAGCCCCATCAGCATTCTGAAGCCGTTACTATATTGAACGCGCCAGGTTGCAAGCGTCCTCTGTGTATACACAACCCATAGACTGCAGGTGTAAAAACACCGACAGTATGCTTTGAAGGGAGTTTGTTTAACTTCTGTATTACACCCTGCAAATCTACGGGCGAGCATATTTGCTTTTATATATAGATCCCTGCGGTCCCTCTTTATGTCAGCATCATCCGACAGTGCCCCAGGTACTTAAAAATTCTCACTCTTTTCAGTGGTACGCCTTTAAGAGCGCCAGTGGGAAAATTGTAGCTTTTTTATTTAAAAATGCGATCTCACTCTTCTTAACATTGTACCGTAGACCATGAGCTGCTGCATACTTCTCACAGATACTGAATAATTTTCTTAGACCACTAATTGATGGGCTCAGCAGTATCATATCGTCAGCGTCACTTATGTTGTTATATGGAAAATTATCAATAGAGAAGCCAACTCCACTACCACTGAGTTCGCCGATCAGACTGTTCACGTAGGGTTAATAAGTGCAGGAGAAGACAGGTCGCCTTGTCTAGTTCATACCCCTCAGATAGCATTTATGAGTTCGCCATTAAGTTTAGTCGATAGGAATGTATTAACTGTACTCTACGGAAGAATTTATCATTATCCTCTCAAACGCTAAGCGTCCAAATTTGACCGCTTCGATATTCCGTCAAAATTCAAGAGGTCAAATTTGACCGCACCCAACCACAGCACTTTAAACCATAAATACTTATGTTTAGAGACTACTTTTCTATGAAGTTAGTATAAGTTTTAATGGTTTTAAGTGCTGTGGATGGGTGTGGTTGCATGCGACCGCTGGGGATTTGCCAGGCGCATGCGACTGCATGGGAATTTTATGGTGATTGAAGGGTTATTATCTCGTTTTTCAGATAATTTGTTTTAGATTAATCAATAATGACGCCTAGAATTATCATTTTTTATTTCATATTTGAATAACAGAACTCAAAAAGAATGTTATCAATGGTATAAGTACTTTCGGGTCAGTAGTATCAATGGGCGTACCCCAGGGCTCAATTCTCAGCCCGTTCCTATTCCTTACCTTTACCGTTACAGCCTGATAAAGTTTACTGTTGAACATAGGCCTCCTCCATAGATTGCCTCATATGGGGAATATTTGCCAAAGTTGCCACGCTTGGTAAGCGTGTTGTAACAAATACAAATACATTTTTTTTATTTTTAGTTATTATTAGGAAAACGCTGCAGCCCATCTCCAGATATTTTCCCTCGATCACCTCTTACGATATCCCCTGGATGACATGGGGTAGTGGATGTTCGTACACCGCCACTACACAGAATAAATAACTTCTAACCACGGAATAAATAGTAGCACTAATTTCTTATTCTTAATGTTGCCAATCCCGCCTGCCAAACGTGGCAACTATGACAAAATATCTACTATGAGACAACCTATGGGGGATGCCTATGATGCAATGGATGAAGAAGAAAATACTATAGTCTCTGTTATGTTTAAATAGTTTTAAATAAGTAATGTAATACGTAGTTATAGTATATATAACGTACGTGAGGGTAATATGGTCACTTTCTTAGAACTTAAAAACTGCAGCCTTGTTTGTATAGACGACTCTGTGATACGAAAGCTCTTCATCAGTCAATCAAATATTGAAAGGTCAAAAGGGCGCTACTTTATCGACGCCATTTTGACAGTTGACATTGTAGTAAATATTTTAGTCGATTTTAGTACTGTGTAGTGTAGTTAGTCTTATTTAGCTCGAATTTTCGAAGTGTTCCTAATTACTGCCAAAGCTTGTTTGATATTTTTTTTTCTTAATATATTAGTTATAGTATACGACTATGTGTTTTGTCTCTGTCCTCGTCCTAGATTTGGTTTTATAGGGCGGCAAAGCTTAAGGTAACCATATTACCCTCACATACCTTATATTATTATTATTATTATTATTTAACAGGCCAGCAGTTAGAACAACTGATAAAAGCCTGTATCCAATTTTAAAATGTGTTGTTATTCTACTTTAGTTGTCTATCCACTCCGTTCTCAAATTGGTTAATGGTCTGTGCAAATATCCCTTCTGAAGGCTGCCTGTTCCATGCTTCTATTACTCTTTGGCAAAAAGTGCATGTGTGGGTTATTATATGACTTTAATTAATTTGAGGTAATGCCCCTTAAGATGCATGCTAATTGAATACTGGAATAACAGTGTTTCAAAATTTTCCATATCGTAGTGTACATGTTTAATCTTATGTCTCGATCAATCAAATATTATAGTTTCTGTTATTACAACTTTGTTTCCGTAAACCACATGGAAAAAACTTGTGTGTAATCAATCTTGCTATGTGACTAAGGTGTTTGAAGTGATTGCACTGGACACTTATCCACTATATGAGTGAGTCTCAGATATTTTTGTTACCTTAGGTATTTTTACTTGGTTATAAGTTATAACCCTATTGTCAAACGTAGAAAAATAAATAACGGAAGAAACTGTAAACATACATCAATCGCAAAGATTGCAGCTTAGTTTGGTGTACGCTCTCGTAATGATTGTAGTAGTGTGTAACAGTTAAACTTAACAGTTTCTTGGCACGAGCTCTGTTCTTTATTTCACAACGACAACAAAGTAGAAGTGTCGAATTTTCGCGTAATTATGTTAATGCATGTATACGTAATGTAGTGTTATATAACTTTTTTAACATCTAGCAACATTTATTTATCTATTCCTCTCAGAGTTGACTGGTAGAGAATAAAGCATTAAGTTCAAATAAACCATAAGGCATTAGGTTCGCCCATTGTAACCCTTAGATTAAGATGTTTTACAATAAAGATAAACAAATGCACATGGCCACGCTGTACACGTGTTCATAGCATGGTTGATTAAGAATGGATTTGAGTAAAAAGTATTTATATCTAACTATCCTTCTCTGTAGTGTAGTGGCGGCTAAAGAGCATGCACTACACCATAACAACGCGTTGTATCCATCGATCACTAATAAAAAACTATTAATTCTATATTAGTGATCGATGGTTGTATCCTAAAAAGCGACGGGAGGAATGAAACAGAAGAGTGATAGCGGCTTCTTTCTCATAACAATTCAATAATAATAATAAAACTGCAGTAGCTAACCTTGCTTACAAGCGTGGCAACAATAACAAATATGGTGGGGGGGGGGGTTATAATATTATAAGGAGGTGTATGAGGATGATATTGTTCAGCAGTGGGCTTTGAATAGAATTTAATGAATGAATAAAAACGACCATGCTCTGCACATGTATACAGCATGGTTGATCAAAGATAAATTTGAAGTTTAGTATTTTATTCCAAATTTTAAAAACGTTTAATTCTAGTCATCCCTCTAGAAACTACAATACAACAAACAGATATTAAGATAGAAAATTTAAAAAAATAAAAATGCTTTAAAATTAGCTTTGGTTCTTAAAAACAGAATTATAAGTAAGCAAAAGTGAAATGCACGGAATAACAAATACTAGTTCCGAATAATAAATAGAGTTCTGTACAAATGCTTGCTCCAATTGGGATCTCAAGCCAATAACCGTGATAACATAATACCCAATGTCTAAAATGTGATATTGGAATCAAAGAAGCAAATCAAAGAAGGTTATGGATCAAGAATGAGTCAGCTTCGCTGCTTATATTCGAATTTTAAGACTTTACACATTTTTGTATTACTTTTAAATTCTCTAACATGCAGATTTCCTCACCGTGCACGATGAATCTGCACATTACGAGTTACTCGTAAGTATTACCGACAATGCCAGTAGTACTGTCGACGGTCGACCTCTGGTCACTAACATATTACGAAAACACACAAATAGGAAGTAATATAACAGATAGTGTCTGTAATGAGGTAAATGCAATCGACGTTTACGACACCATGTATTCTTTACTTATTTATTACCCTCATCTTTCTTGACGACTCGTCATAATAATGGCTTAGCGTTTGGATACAATATTGCGAGCCATGGATTTGATTCCCGCACGGAATAATTATTTATATGGCTTACCAATAAAACACCTCAACTATATGGAGAAATTCCAGGTGAGGAATTGGTGTTATTGAACAAAAATAAAATTATAATAGTAAACCTGACATGTTTAGATAAGGAATGTATTACGATAGTTAATTTTATGCTAGTGAAAGTAGGCTTTTGGCCAGAAAAAAATCTCAAAAGCAAGGTCTCCCCTTGTTACTACAGAAATTTTGAACCACTTCTGCACATGCACGCTTCGAAATGCGGTATATAAGAATACATGTGACGTAATCAGTTGCATGTTTCAAATACATTGAATTTGTTTTACACAACTCACCGCGCTATTTTAAAGCTGATTGACGTTTCGTCATACGCAAAGTATATTTTGGTCCAATCGTCGAATATAAAAGAATGTGTTTCTTCAATGAAAATAAATGATGTCACAATACATTTGGAGGTAGTGGAGTTCCTTTTCTAACTGGTATTCTGTCTCGGTTAACACCAGTATTACCACTACAGTATACCAAGCAGTGAGAAAAACAAGTCTTGTGTTCCAATTTAAAGTTTAAGAAGCCTGTATAGTTAAAGGCTGTGAGGTCCGCATATTATATTTACAGGTTAACTTAGCCTTAAGAGTTACAACGCAATTTTGTGTATGTTTGACATTGTTTGTTTAAACTTACTGTCAATAGTCTGCCTCCCTTTACTATCAGGTGGACGGTTGGTTCATTTATCATTAATATTATTAAATTCATTTCGTATTTGCTTTGCATTGACAACTATATTGTTTCAAGGCCCCCTTGCTGCTGTGTGATGGCTTTATCACGTATAGCTCGACCCGGAAAATATCACGCTCACACGGTTTATGTTAAATTTTAATATAATACTTCTGTGTTTGTGAAATGAATATAATTATGCTTAGCAAAAGCTTTATTTTGCCATAGCAAAAAGAGAACTTAAGACCCCTTCTATCAACGATGCATTTCTTCTTAGTAATCGAGGATCACAAGGCGTCCGAATTTTTATTTCTACTAGAAAATGGATATAATCCACATCATAAAACAAAAATTTTGTTAGCAGTTTTTTACATGGTAAAGCCACATTACAGCTATACTATGGTTGTAGCACGAATAAGTCGGCTCAACTGTTGTAATGCTGCTGTGTTTCGTATGGTGAGTGTAAAGAACCGAAGAACCTTTTTGCTGGAAACGAGGCATTCCGTTAAGTCCTCAGGGGTGACAATGCATCTGCATATTGATTCTAGGTAGATATACTAGATTAGATTAGATATTCTAGATTCTAGATTCTAGTTAACATTCACTAACCATCAGATCGATTATTTGCTTGTTTTTCACCCTTATTCTATAAAAAAATCTTAATTATTTTCATCACTAAGTCTAAATAAACTGTTATATAAGTTTGCAAAATGTGGTATAAACATAACATATTTCTGGAAAAGTGCGTTACTAGGCTAATAGGACTTTACGTAGTCGCTCGTTATTAAATTGCAATTATATATCATTGCAAGCGACAGCTTTATTGATTGCCAGTCGTTGTAAGCAATTTTAAGCAAATTGTTTTCCTAGTTGTAATGTAGGACACCTAGATAATCTGATTTCGAGATATGAGATACCAACATCGCATAATTTATTAGCAAACGGAATACAAAGTCATTGCTTACACCATTGTAATCTATACAAAAAATAACAGCTTTATACTAAACGCAATTATGAAAGTTTATACAGTACTTATGACATACAAACCAATTTTTGAACTTTTTATCTGTCTGTTTGTTCCGGCTAATCTCGGAATTGGCTGGACCGATTTTGACAGGACTTTCACTACCAGATAGCTGATGTTATAAGAAATAATAAATTTACAAAAGTAAATTTATTATTTCTTTTGTAAATTTTGATTGTAAAACAAAAGTTTTACAAACTTAATAAGATTTCTGCGTTAAAAATAAAAACCCATCAAATCTAATCGTAGTAAATTCCACTTGCGGGAAACTGCTAGTTGTTAAACATGATTTTGTGTGTCATTCACCGCGTCGTTAGCGGCGAACTTAAATACTTTAGAGAAACTACTCAAAAACCTATACAAATGAATAAAATTGAAGTTTGTGTTCGTAATTTCAAAATAACAGCTTTCTACTTAATACATATGAAAATATATATGGTAATAACAAAAAATGTCAATTTTTAAAATTTTTGTCTGTCTTTATGTGTTTGTTCCGGCCAATCTCCAGAAAGACTGGAGCGTTTTGACGGATTATTCACTGGCAGATAACTGATATTAATGGAGGAATTTAGGCTACTTTTATTTAGGAATAGAAATTGAACTCCGCGCAAAAAATAATTAGAGCCCTAAATTACAAGCGGGCGAAGTCACGGGGAACAGCTTATATACATATATATATATATATATATATATATATATATATATATATATATATATATATATATATATATATATATACATATATATATATATATATAGCACGAATGGGTCGACTCGACTGGGGAAGGACCACGCTCTCATAATGCTACTGTGTTTTGTATGGTGCGTGTAGAGAAATGGAGACCCATTTTACTGCAAACAGGGCATTCCATCTTAGTACTCACGGGTGACAACAAATCTGCATTACAATACAGATTTGTTGTTACCCGAGAATTGCATTGATTGATTGAGATGTCTATGGACCGCAGCAACCACTTACCATCAGGTGGACTGTGTGCTAGTTTGTCACCCTATCGTATTAAAAAAAACTACATTTAAACTATGCGTAAGACCTAAAGAGAAATGCTAATTCATTAACGTGAGACTATATTCGTCAATCTGCAAGTTGTGCCGTGATTTAACATTCGAAAAGTCTTATACCTCCTCGTAATATTTTATTTTATTTTTACTGGGTGGTAGAATTTGTTTTCTGTCTAGGAGTTTATCTAGGTAGCTACCACTCTCGCTGTGTTCCGGTATGAAGTATATACGAGCCAGTATAATTAAAGGCTGCGAGTAGGGATGTTCCGATACCATCAAAGTATCGATACCTACTCATTTCGATAGTACTCAAATCTTTTTTCGATACTACTTATATAAACACTCCTAAAGTATCGATACTTACTGATATCGATACGTTTAGCAAATTTTTTTTTACTAACGTAAAAACAATGAACTTTGAAGGACAATAATTTAAAAAAATTGATAAGGAAAAAAATATCTCTTGTTATAAACGTCAAACGACTCTTTCTAAATACCTCTACTATTACACAGTATTTTTATTTCTAAAGTCTTATTTTTTTTAAATAATACTACTTTAGAGACTCGTGCCTTAATGTCAAAGAGTTTTTTTTTAAGTTTAAACAAAAAACTCTTTGAAATCTAGATTGCCCAAAAACAGTACCTCTTTCAGGTATTTCGGAGACAATCTGTTCCTTGTGTGAGACATTGTAGCACCGGCTTTGGAAAAAAGGCACTCGCTAGGAACTGACGTTGCCACAACTATTAAATACTGCTGTGCATACTTGTACAGACAAGGAAAAACAAATTTCATGTCATCCCATTCTACAAATGGGTTGCTTTTAAGAGAAACTACTGGATTTGATAAATAAAGAGAAACTTTGTCTCCCTGATAAGATTTCTTTTTCGTTCTTAAAATAATTAAAACTACTCGTAAACAAACACTCAGTTTAAACAAAGTACGTATAGTTTCATTTGTTGACAATAACATGACAAATTAAATGGCGGGCGGGAAGGTTGCTCTCTCGCTTTCGGCTCGGCTCGGCTAAAGTCGGACAAGTTCGGCTCGCGTCGCTCACGCTGCCATGCAATGACTATGTACCTGTAACTGAGCGAGAGGGCTTTGCTCTCTCATTCTGACTAATGCGTTCGACAAAAAAATTTTTTAATTGTTTATTTTGATTCGATTTGATACCAAGTACTTTTGTTTCGATACCGAGTATGTATCGTAAGATTGATTCGATGCTATAAATACTTGGTATCGAATCAATTCAAAAGTATCGAGTACCTACTCGTATTTACTAGTATCGGAATATCCCTAGCTGCGAGTCATTCCATCTTGGTCCAAAGGTGACAACGCATGTGTAGCCTTTTGTTTAAAGTTGGCTGCGGGAGTCCATGGACTGTAGCCATTTACCATCAGTGAACTAAGTTCGTTATCCGCTTAGTGCTGAAAATTACGAAAACATGATGGACAAATCAATTTGACTTGATTATAACGCTCTGTTTACTGGTAAAAGTAATTATTGATCGTTAAACGCATATATCATCCGTATTACGTTAGGCTTCAACAACCTTTATACAAGCACGCATTTTAACATCGCACATAAATTATACGTATAAGTGGTAATTAATCAAAGAAATTAAAAAGAAATAATGGTTTTCAACTTCAATTTCATCGTTATTAAATAACATGACATTTATAAAGACAAGCAGTGTAACTCTGACGGGAAGTGGTTGCCTTTGCTTTGACGTTGACCTTTGGTTTCATTGTATTCTCAAACCAATAAAAAAAGGTAGACGGTGCATTTCAAACGACGCCAAAGCTAAGCCAAAAACATGCTCCATTTATTGTTCTTACAATAATTAAGTAGTATACTCGAGTGCGTATCCCTATACCTATAACATAGTTTTAGATTGATATATGTGCATCCAGACTTACATAAGATATGTGCGTAGCTGCAAGTCATTTAAAATGTACTCTGTACTCCATCTAGCTTTCTTTGATTATCCTGGGTGGTATTGTGTAAATGTAAAGTATCTATGTCGATTCTAAGTATGTACTTTTACCCATGTACTTTTTTATATTCATATCCTTTATAATGTTTTTTTTTAAAAAACAAGGGTACTAAACGACCACACAGTCCATCTGATGGTAATTGAACGCTGTGGCAAATAGACATTTATATCTATACGATTAGGAATCAAAATGCAGATGGTGCTTAAATGGAATACCGCGTTTCCATTAAAACGAATCTCTGGTTATTTACTCTCACGATACAAAACATAGCAGCATTACGCCGTTAATTTACGCTGATATCTAGTATTCTGAGAGAGCGTGGTTCATTCCCAGTGGAGCCGACCCATTCGTGGTACAACCATAATATAGTTGGAGTATGGCTGTACCACGTAAAAATATTACGAAATGTTATCGTGACAAAAAAAAACACCGCAGTTGCGGAGTGTCCTACCGGCAAACAAACGCCGACAGAGTTCAACACAACCGCACTACTGATTCTTTAGAAGTAGCGGTAATTTACCAGAATTATCACTAATCCGCCAGCAAATCCAATCAAAGTCAATCGTAATTTGATAAATTGCTTTGGAAGCCTGTGGTATACACTGAATTGAAAATTATTTGAAACAATTGAATTTGAAAATTTAAATTAAACAAAATTGAAAGCAAAAAATCCGTAAATAAGTTTTATTGAATGTATATGTATGTCACGTTTATATGAAAGAACATATCTAAGGACTTCCTTGTTTGAAGTTGAGTGTCTGACTGCAGGCGTCTATGGATTGCAGTATCCTTTACTGCAGTGACTTACCAATTTGGTCGACTATAAACTGGTCATTTTAGTTTTAAAAAGACTGCATCGTTGGTCTAATCTAATGATCATAAGCGCGATTGCTTATCAAGCGGTCCGGGGTTCGAATTTCCGGACGAGCCAAAATCAGTTTTTGTGTTTTTCTGTCGAGAAACTCTCGCCCAGAGTCAAGTTGAGTCAAAGTTGGCGGTGTTTCAGAACGGTGCCTCCGAAAACACGCAATGCTGTTAGTCCTGCGCCTGATGTCTCTTCGGTCGTGTTATATTTTCGTCCCATCGGATTATGACAATGAGATAGTAAAGAGTAAGCCTCTCCTTGAGTTTTTATTATATATTTTCAATGTATATATTTCAATTTTAGTCCTCAGGGGTAACAACGTATCTGAATATTGACTCTTAATCGAGGATATGTGTAGAATTTTACGTGATAGCGCCATGTTGCAGCTATATTGTGGTTGCGGCACGAATGGGTCGGCTCGACCGGGGTAGGACCACGCTCTCACAAGATAACAGCGTAAAATAGCAGCTTAATGGTGCTGTGTTTCGTATGATGAATGTAGAAAACCGGATACCCTTTTTACTGGAACCGAGGTATTTCATCTCATTCTTCATGGCTGGCAACACATCTGCATTTTGATTTTTAATTGAAGATAAATGTAGATTTCTATGGGCCACAGCATCCACTTAACATTAGGTGAACTGTGTGCTCGTTTGTCACCCTTATATTATAAAAAAGGATGTATATGAGTCACAGCGTTTACAACAGATAGATTGGGTGCTCGTTTATGAGTCTCATTATAGATTTTAAAAATCATTCTGTGTTTATGAGGCTATTAAAGAAGCATGGAAAGTGTTGTGTATTAATAAGAGCAACCTCGAATAAATTCCAAAGTGTATTTAATCTAGATTTATTCATATATATTTATAGTATAGCATATAACTTCTTGGCAAGGTGATTTTACTAATTGTATTATCGGTACCATAGTAGCGACTTAATTTAGTACCGAGAGAACGCCATTCACGGTAGTATCGTACATACGTAGCTATGAGACCCATTTCTAACATATATTGCTTGGTGGTTATCACATATCTTGTCACTTGTGTCAAATATGGTGAGTTTAATTATTTTTATTATTATGTTTACTTAATAAAAACTTTAGTATCACGCTAAGATTTTTTCCTGTACCGTGGAGGGAGTTTACAAACATAAATTCCACAAGGACAAACATCCACCCAGAACAATTAATTATTTGTAGGCCATATAAATACTTGTTCCGTGCGGGATTCGAACCCACAGCCCCCAGCGCCGCAACTCATTGGTAAGCTACGGAGCCTTCAATTAAACTTCTACCACGTTGTGACCAAATACTATACTTGATAATTTAGCTAACTGCGATCATCTCATCTTATTTTTACTTTGACAGCCATTTTGGTTCTCGAAACTTAGACAGTACGCGTTCGTATGGTAACGAAACACAATAGCATTACCCAGCCTTTTTTACGCAAGTATTTTGTGAGAGCGTGGTTCTTCCAGACCTTCCGAGCACTTGACCGCTAAAAGATATCAATGGGTAGCCATTCCAGCTGTCATAATACAATAGCAGCGGGGGCTTTGTTCCTTCATTTTCAGGAAATCAATTCACATGAAAAAAATTAAAGTGATGGTGCAATTTTGAAATTTTCATATTTTTCTTGTTTTATTTATTTTCTATATTTTAATCTACACATAAACACAAATAAAAATGAACTGTCTTAAATTTAAAATAACTGGCTTCCATTTAGCTTAGGAGGCTATTTGCGACATAAATAACCATTTTTTTTAATTTAGTCCACACTAATCTTCGGAATGGTTGAACATTCGTGATGAAACATTGAGAACTGATAGATAGCAATGCCAGGAAGGATACAGACTGTATTTTATCTAAAAACTTGAAGATATATTTAAAAATAAACGGGAAATGGATAAAAAAATAGATATTTAATTATATATAATAAAAATAAACACTCACGCCTGTCACCCAGAGGGGTAGGCAGAGACTACAGACTTCCATTTAGCACAATCCTGACATACCTTTCTCGTCTCTTCCACATCTATATACCTACGCACACATGCTCGTCGGTTAAGGGTACTCTTAATTTGGCCTATTTTAGTATATCGCCAATTTGGTCGACAAACTTCCGCCTAGGACGTCCCTTTCCGACTCTTCCATTCACTTCTTCAACATATATTTGCTTTGTCAGTCTTTCCGCATTCATTCTTTCTACATGACCAAACCACCGAAGCATTCCTTTCTTAATCCTGGTCACCGCATCATCTTGCAAACCACACTCTTCTATTATCACACAGTTTCTCACCCTGTCAAACAGATTCAGCCCTAACATACTCCTTAGCGACCGCATTTCTACTGCATTTATTCTACTCTCGTGCTTCTTCTGCCACACCCAACTTTCACTACTATACGTTAAAGTAGGGACTAATACAGCATTGTCATACGTGCCTTTTTTGACACATTCTGACTTTTCACAATAGAGTGTAGAGCCCCATTTACTTTACTTTCTGCATTCACTCGTCGTTCAATATCCTTATCATATCTCCCATCCCTGCTGAATACACATCCCAAATATACGAACTCATCCACTTGCTCAATTAACTCTCCTTCTATTCTTATTTCACATACCGTTTTGCTTTCTTCTTTTTCAAAAACCATCACTTTCGTCTTACTTGCGTTCACTTTCATTCCTCTTTCTTTTAATGACCTGTTTATTAAAGTAACCATCATTTGCAACTCGGCCACATACGACCGAAGTATGACTTGATCATCGGCGTACAAAAGGCATTTGATGGTTGACTCACCCATTCTTAACCCGCATTCTTCAACTTTCAAATTTTCCAAACAGCTGTCCATAAATAGGTTGAACAGCCACGGGGAAGCAACACAGCCCTGTCTGACACCTTTATGGATGCCAATCCAGTCCGAGTAGACCCCGTTGATTCTAACACAAGCACTCGAGTCCCTATACAGAGACTTTAATGCCTGTATCAAACCAGCGCTCAACCTAAATGCGTTCAGCGTTTGCCATAACATATCCCTGTCCACTCTATCATAAGCCTTTTCCAATTCCATGAACGCACAAAAAACTTTTTGGTTTTTCGCCAAAAACTTCTGCGCGATCATGCGCATGGAAAAGACTTGATCTGTACACCCCATTCCCTTTCTAAATCCCGCTTGCACATCCCAAATTTTTTATCCGTTTCTTTCATAACTCTTTAAAATTAGTACCTTAGCATATAGTTTTCCCACAATGCTAAGAAGGTAGTTTTTACAGTCCTGCTGTGACCTTTTTCCTTTATATATTGGGACTATCACGGCTTTGCACCAGTCTCCCGGTACCCGCTTTAGTTCCCAACATAAATTAAACAAGGTGTACAGCAGGCCTGCCACCACGTCCTCTCCAGCCCTTAGTATTTCAAGTGAAACTCTATCGTATCTGGCTGCGTTACCTACTTTCATGCTTTTTATTGCTTTCATTATTTCATCTATACTTATCTCCCTATCTCTTTCATCTTCTTTCGGAATTTCTATTTCATATAGTTCACACTTCTACTCACTCATAAATACGCTTTCAAAAAATGCTTTTCATTGCTTTCATTATTTCGTCTATACTTATCTCCCTATCTCTTTTATCTTCTTTCGGAATTTATTTCATTTATACTTATCTCCCTATCTCTTTCATCTTCTTTCGGAATTTCTATTTCATTTAGTTCACACTTCTCCTCACTCATAAATACGCTTTCAAATATTCCTTCCATCTCTTTAGACTCAACACTTCATCATTCAGGATACAGCCATTCTCGTCTCGTATCGCATTCAATCTAGGGTGTTTTGAAAGTCCCCTGGTATTTCTTACGAGTTTCCAGAACATTTTAATATTTGCCTGGAAGTTATCCGATATTTTTCTATCATTGTTATCCGTTCTTTCTTGCTTTTTCCTTTCAACTAATTCTTTTACTCTCTTATTTAGACGTTTAAACTCTGCCTTTTTTCTTTCATTCTCATCATTCTCTTCTATAATATTCATATTCGTCTTATATTTAATTATCATAAGTCTAAATAACGACAAATTAGTAAATCCTATATATATATATATATATATATATATATATATATATATATATATATATATATATATATATATATATATATATATATATATATATATATATATATATATACCTATTTATACCCTCATATATAGATAATAGATCTCGTTTCATTACTGAGAGGGTTTTTGGACAAGAATGTGTACACTGTGCTGCCCCATTGTGTGTCGGCCGACTTCACATGTCTTCAAAACTTTTTCTTAAAATCTTAAACGTGCTGATGTCTTCCCTTACCGCGTAGCGGGTAGATCATTACTTAAAATTGCAATTTACAATTTCATTAGTGCCGGCGGGTATCAAACCCAGGGTTGCTTGCGTACTGTGAAATTTTATAGCGAGGCTCAAGGGCTATCTGAACTACCATGACTCGTCGTCTTATCATCCTAAATATTTGATAACTTCTCATACATTAGTTCTATCTAATATTGTTCCAAACAGTTGTGACAGCAATGGAGGTAATATTATCAGTATTTTTCTGGGTATTCGGTTTCCTTTTAGAATTACTTTGACTGACATATACACAGTTCATCTGATGACTAATAGATGCTGTGATAGACAGGTATCCATCACATCCATCTTCAACTAAGAATCTAAATGCAGGTGCGTTGTCACCTAATTGAGGACTAAGATAGAATTCCTCATTTACAATAATAAGGGTCTCTGGTTCTATACACTCACTATACGAAACACAGCAGCATTAATCTATTATTTTACGCTGGTTTACTGTGAGAGTATTGTCCTTCCCCGGTCTAGCCAATTTATTCGTGCTACAGCCATAATATAGCTGCAGCGGGGCTCTATCACGTGTTATTAAATTTAATTACACTGAAACGAAACTGAACCTACTGCGCTTGGTGTCACCAACCTATAGAATCCATTCGACAAATATGTCAAATTTCTTATTTCAATAAGCTTTCATCATTCTAGATAATATTGTGTTAATATCCCCTGTAACATCAATAATCAAAAGTTTAAGTTTTTACTAAGTTTACATTTAGTCTATAATTGGGACATTACATTCTTCATTTTGGTATAATTCTATATAATTACAACTGTAGATTGGAAAACGAAATATTGAGATTCAATAAATGATCACACTTCATTACAATTCAAAAACGATAGTATGAAAATGAGGACAAATTTTGCTATTGGTTCAAATATGGGTCACTCGAAGTTGCGTGTTGTAGGAAACCTTACAATTTGCCTTTGAATTGGATTATCATCGTCGGTGAACTTGGCTTAAATTAACCTTACATTGAAGCTATAAAGGTGTGATTTGTATACGAGTGTATTACTTTGAGGCATGAAGTCAGAAAAATATAAAGCCAATGCTTGACCACTACCACAGCTGGTGGTAAGTGGTGGAGATCTGTCTTAGCGTAACGGAAGCCTATTCACCCTTGCCTTGAAAACGTCTAGATTGCTTGACAAATGTTTAGCAAATTATTTCACTCCTTTGCTGTCCGCATTACAACAGACGAAGCAAACCGTTTGGTTCTAATGCGTGAAATATCGACGGCAAAGAGGTAAAAGCCCTCTGACCGCCTGGTTGTCGGATGGTGGAAAAGAGAGGGATGAATTAAAATATTATACAGTACAGTATAGAGTAGTTAGTCCCCTATGCCGCTTAAAAACATGTTGAGGGACTATTCATGTCCCAGAAATATTTTATTTTTCAGACGTGCTTGTTTTCTTCACTGCTGAGCACGTGGTGAATCAGAATGGCTCTCTTGATCATCACTCTGAGGCATGCCATATTAGAACATAGTGGTAATTTTTCCAAACAGTCCTAGACAATAAATTTAAAATTTGAAATATTACTTCATTACATTCGTCTAGGACTGTATCCTACAAGGCTTTAGTCATTACTAAATATTGCCGCTGTAATTTACCACCACTCATGCTTAGTGATGACTTTTTTGGCATTATCTATGACGTGCAAATTAAAATAATAAATTCACATATTTTTAGGTTTTTAATGTGTATGTACTGTTGTTAATAGTTAACGCTAAACTAAAGTGATTCTTTCTATCTCAGTACACAATACATAAGTCGTTTTAAAAACTCATTATTTAAGAGATGAAAGTTATCTAATCTAATCACTTATAAGATTGAAATGAAGTTAAATGACAACTCGACCTCATAAATTCAAATTTCGTTCGTCCTTTGTCACCATATTTTTCTAAATCTACAATCGATTCAAAGGTGAGAGACAAATTTGGTCCATGAACCCTGTACCTGCAGATATGTTGTCATCCTTGAGTAATAAGATCGTTTCACCACCTGTTATAAGACTGGCTCTATTACTATTAAAAATAGGCAGGGGATTAGACTAATGTACATGGTATGGCTAGACTAACAAAGGCAAGAAGCAGTATTTATTAGAATTAGAATTGTTTGTAGCCAAAGGTTTATTAGAAGAATAATTAAAACGACGTTTTCTTTCTCGTCAGCCCTTGATAGTCCACATTTGAAAATGGACCATGCTTGTTAAGCGAATTCACGACCGCAGCAGCCAACGCCTCGCAACTTTGTGGCTGATTCTGATCGCCAGTCTGGGTGTTTTACATCTGGAGTAGACAGAATAGTTATTCCGCCATCTATCGGAAGCCATGGGAACTTGCATTTCCCTTGACGCCTGTGTCGTTACAGCGACCCGCGAGACGAAATGAGGCGATAGATGCGTTACTATATTACGTCTCATTACACGGCATTGATAGTGACCGCTTGACTAGACTAGTCACTAGCTTAGATAAAGCTAAATTTTTAATAGTTAGGGAAAAGTTATTATTTTATTATTAATAATAAAATTTAACATAAACAATTAAAAAATTTCGAATGTATTAAAAAATTGTTCAATTGTTTGACTTTTGTATTCATTTAGGTTAATACCGCTCACGGCAGCTAGTTTCAACAGAGACTAGCCATCTGGGCAGCACAGGATTAAAATGACCGAGTATGCGCACAGGTGCAGAGTGCTATTCCCTCACTCTCATCGTCCAATTGGACGGTAATCCGACACGACAGAAAAGATATCATTCGCAGGTCCAATGGCTTTAAGTGCTTTCCGAGGCACGGGAGTGAAACACCGCCAACTTCCTGACTCCGGGTTGCTACTGAGAATTACTTGTCGGAAAAATCAAATAATTGATTTTGACACGATCCGGAATTTGAACCCATACCCTTAAGATTAAAAAGGCAGTTAGGGTATAAATTAATTGACAGATAACTTTTTTTAAATCGGCCTGCTGAATAATTATTGAACCCCAAATATATTCCTGATTACAAAACTAACACATTTTTAGTACGACTTTACTAATAATAGTAAAGTAGTACTAAAATGTGTTAGTTTTGAAGTATGTAGTTATTAAGTAATTTTGTAAAACTTCAGCATCTTCGATATTCTGCTACGACTGTAACAGCGCGTTCGACCCCCGCTGCGGGGAGGAGTTCGACCCTTTTAGTTTAGGAGTCGTCAACTGCTCCCTGAAGGACCCATTGGAGCACATTCCGGAAGTAGAATCTACGTTTTGCCGGTCTATTAAAATGGAGAGTGAGTATCGCGTTATTCTATAAAGTTTGCACGAATATACATATTCATTCAACATTTACCATTGAATGGCAATGTGATAATTATTCACTACGCTATATCGTCCCGGATGAGTCGTAAGAGGCGACAAAAGGGGAACTGAAACGGCAGTATCTTCCTGATAACAACCGAAAGTAATAAAACATGCAGTTGCCAACTAGCATGCAAAGCGTGGCAACTATGGCAAAATCCCTCATGTAAGGCAATCTACGGACTTTTATACATTGTTACGGAAGGATGGATGAATGATAAATTCATTATTCACATGAAATTCCGCTGTTGCAATATATTATGATTAATATGAATGGGTCGGCATGACCGCGAAAGGACTGTATATTCTTTTTAACCAACTTCAAAAAAGGAGGCGATTCCCAATTCAGATGTTTATATATAATTTAATGCATGTTCGGCCATAACTCCGTCATATATGGACGGATTTACAAAATTATTTTTTAGTTCGAAAGAGGTTTATTCCGAGTTTGTCCCATCTAAATTTCGTAAAGATCTAATGATCAGTTTTTAATTCTTATATTTTTATTATACATATATTTTTATTTCAAATTTTTAAGCAATATATTCGACAATTTTGAACCAATTTTAATAATCTTTTTTTAATGAAATAGGTATACTTCACGGGTAGTCTCTTATCAATTTGGAGAAATAATTCGACTATTAAAGGTTAAAGATAAAAGGAAATAGGCGATGAAGTTATTAATTTAACATTTAAGATGACCATTTGACCATTGTATTGGCGGTGAAAGAATATTCACTACCCCATATCGTCCCGTAGGTGTTGTAAGAATCGACAGAGAAAAAGTGAAACGGGAAGTAGGCAACTACATCTTCCTGAATTGTAAAAGGAACTATATTACAGATGGACTCCGAAGCGGAATTGGAGCTCTACAACGTTAAATTTCACTCAGTCCGCTTCAGATATCAACTAATTGTAAGGAACATGAAATAAAAAATAATCTCTATATATTCGAAGTAAGATTTTAAACGTTAGTTTTCTTAATCTATAATGGTGCGGTTAGCCAAGTTGACTTTCTACAATCGTTAACGCTAAAAGAAAACTATAGAAATGAATGATATCAACGAACCGAACATAACGAGGTAAACGTTTAAGACCACAGTTATATAGCAGCTAATAATATATGCAATATTACTACAAAAGGGATCTTGCATTTGAATTCAGGCGACTGAAGCTTTTATTTCACCCCTGAACTTACACTCATGATCTTATAACAGACTTACTTATAATATTTTTACTGAAACTTTACGGTATCAAAAAAGGATGTGTTGTTTATTACAGTCTACGGGAAAGTCCGCGTTGTCCGTCAGTGTGGTTACCTAAAAGATGAGAACGAAAAAATTGGAGACCCACCGTGCAAGTTTATGTCCGGCGACGGAGAAGTCTTCCTCACTTACTGCAACTGCGACACGGACCTTTGCAATGAAGCCTCTTCGTGGTACGTTTCGAATGTTCTAGCATTAATGGCCATGAGTTTGTTAGTTATATGTTGACGCCAATAAATTGAGTGATAACTTCGGGCTCTTTTTAATTATTTTTTAAATATTAATAATATCAGAAAGGATATTTACAAATACGTAACAGGTTAAAAAATTAGAATTTTCCAAAAATTATTTGATACGATACGATACGAATTGAATCATATAAATCATGTTTTGAACAATTTCGAATCTACTCTAGAGAAATATCTACTGCAGCCCATGGATGTACCCAAGTTCAAAATAGGAGGCTACATATTTGTTGTCATTTCTGAGGACTAAGATGGAATGCCCTGTGGGGCAAAGAACTTTGTGTTTTCCTAATTTTGATATAAGCACTAAATTCGATTTCTGATAAGATAGCAGAAACAGATAAGAGGGAAGTACCAGCCTAGATGAACTCCTTTAATTAGAAAAGTACACGTAATAGTTTTATATATCGTTATTGATTGTTTATATTGATTCTATAAGCCCCTTCCTATTTTTATACTAAAAAATAAGGAATACTTTTTAACCAACAAGTCGGTCCGAGAGGTCCTCGTGCAATGAAATTCCTAAAGGAACGGTATCCACGGCTGGTCGTCGCTGCTGGTGACAAGAGGACTGGTTGTTTTCTCGCTCAAAGGCTAAGTATAGCTGTTCAGTGAGGAAACGCAGCCAGCATTCTTTGCACTATACCACGGAGTGCAGGACTTTTTGACAGTTTGAATTTTTAGTTTTAGTTTTCTTATATTAGTTTATTTTTTTATTTTTATTGTGTGTTAAGAATATTAATGTATCACCCGAGGATGCCTCGTGTAGAGGCGAAACACATGTCGTATTATCGTCGATTGGGTGTCTTTCCTAGTATAGTGGTTTTGAGAGTAGTTATGCTGGGATTAACGGTGACGGTATTAGTGCACTCAATTGTGGGAGGGCGGGAGGTGCTCTTCAAACTAGGTAAGACACATTATTTTATTTTATTGAGCGGATGTGTGCGAAGTAATTCTTACCAACTTTAATATAATGGATTTCTGCAAAGTAACACCTGATTCTATTATTTAACCAACGAGTAATATTCCACTACTGGATATAATGGCCCCCTTCGATTGTATGGACGAAAATGTTTTCATTAAAATGTTATTAAAGTAAGAACCCCTCAACAATGATATTTGTTACTAATAAGGCACGACAAGCAAGCAATGTACTCTGTTTTTCGAGACTGTGGTAATAGTATCAAAAAGCATAAGCCTAGAAGATGCCAGAGGTATTGTAAAACGTACTGACACGATACCTCGAACTTCAAAATCTAATACATCTTCTTCTCTTATATAATAATCAATCGCTGTTCGTTATTCTCGCAAAACTCGAAAATGGCTCGACTGATTTTGATGTGTGTTGTTGAGTGAGTCCCTGGATGGTTTAAAAACTTAATTGTACCCGGTACTACCCGGTAGGTGGCGCTACAAAGCCGGGGCGGAGCGCTAGTCATACATATTTTTAACTAATATAAGCAATTTTGACTACCATCCCACCTGATGGTAAGTAGTCACCGGAGATGGAAAAGCGCACTGACTTAGCTTAACGCTTAAATATAGAATATATAAGCAATAACTTATAAAACTTATTTTCCGTCAATCAGTCGTAATATGATTACAAAAATAATTAAATTACACATAACGATCGCGTATTACAATAATGCCGGCACTGACCTGGATTAGCACCATCGCGGAAGACCTTGGGCTGGTTTCTGTAAGCCAGGAAGTACTCCACGTGCGCCATCTCGTGGTGAGCGGTTATCAGATCTTTCATGTCCGGATGTGTGCACATTTTTATTCTGGAAAATTACATATGAAGAAATTTTTAATTTACGAATATATTATCATTTTAAAAGCCGTGGTAGCTCAGATGGTTAACGCTCGCTGTAAATATAACAGAACGTGAGTAACCGGGTTCGATCCCCGCCGGCACCAATGAAATTGCTAATTGTAATTTTAAGTGCTGATTTACCACGTGCTCGGCGGTGAAGGAAAACGTCGTGAGAACATCTGATCTTCTGAGAAATTAAATTAAAAAAAATATTTCGAAGACATATAAAGTTCGTCAACAGTCAACACGCATTGGGGCTGCGCGGCAGACACTTCCTTGCTCTAAAACCCTCTCAGAAATGGGGGGAGGCCTGTGCCCAGCAGTGGGACGTATATAGGCTGTAACTAACTAACTAACTGTTATTATTTTAAACCTAGGTATAATTTACTGAGTGATGACCTGATGAAACATGCAGGTAGCCGATGGATTGAAGTGGCTCAGTCAAGCCCAAATCAAAAGCACAATGCTAATAATTATGTCATTCCCACACTTCGACCAACAATACCAACTAGATAACAGATCACGTACAAAATCGTAGCTAAATACTGTCCGCATGAATATAAACTATGAAAAGACATAAATTAAATAACATTTAGTGTGAAATCAACCTCAAGTTATAACAAATAAAGTTCTTTTTCCCGTTATTGCCTTGCGAGCTACACTCTCACGTGCAAGAGCTCACATCTCATGTGCGCTCTTATTTACTGAGATGGATTTCTTGCGCCGACCCGACATCTAGTTGGTATTGTTGATCGAAGTTCCCACATAATATATTATGTCATTCCCATATAGTATATTACGTCATTCCCGTATAATATATTATGTCATTCCCATAGATTTACTCATAAGGAGGGTATTTGACACAGTTGGCACGCTTGGCAGGCGGGTTGGCAACCGCAGGTTTTTATTATTTGAAGTTCTTATTACGAAGATGCCGCTGCCTATCTCCTAATTCACCCCTTTGTCGCCTTTTACGACACCGACGGGATAAATTATATCATCATTTACTATAACCTCAGTTATTACGCGGGGGTAAGGTTGAAATTTGAAAAAGAAGGAAACATTTATTGCGTATACACTTGAAAAAGTTTTTTTTTTCAAATCAACCGAATGTGGTAATGAAGCTCTAGATATCGCCGTCTTAGCATAACTAAAACCTATTCACTCTTGCTTTGAAGACGCCCAGATCACACCCCACAGTGTGACTCCATCAAATATTATGTATGTAAATACTAACCGATAATCGTGACGATTACAAAAGTCCCACGCCGAAGGTTGACAGTGAACGTGGCGGTCTACAGGCTGCTCCAGAACGCTGAGTGCCCAGAAATCTGGTGGCATGGCTGACATGTTCATAGACACGAAGAATTCTTCGGCCAATTGGAATATTGTCAGAGGAGTGTAGCCCTGCAATAGTGAGATATACAAGATTTGAAGCTAGCTCGTTATTAACATAGTTAAGATGAAAACTCTCCTCCCCCTCCGCCTATACAGCAAAAAGATAACTACATTGGAAATTCTGAGCATACGTTTTATCCAGAGCCCATCATCATCATCATCATTACAGCACTTCACAAATCCACTGATGAACATCAGCCTTTCCCAAAGATAACCATAAAGCAGGGCCATCAGGGTCCTCAACCTACGTCCATCGACTTCTTGCGTGTCTTACCAGGTGGTAATGGGGAGCCGCCCTACACTTTGTCTGACGATACGAGGTTGCCTCTCAAGAACCTTTCTTCCCCATCGGTTGTCAGCTCTTCTAACTATATAGCCAGGCCAGTGTCGTTTACACTAACTTACACACCTTCTTCTTCTTAAGGTGCCGTCTCCTTGCGAAGGTTGGCAATCATTAGGGCGATTTCAACTTTTGAACCCGCTGCTCTAAATAGTGATCTCTGAATGATAAGTTGAAGGAGTTCATATTTTTTGCTGTTACGCATCACGTACCCAAAATATTCCAATTTCCTCCTCTTTATACTTGTATCTCTGTGACCGTCCCTACTCTTTGTAGCACGGTGGTGTTTCGTACGCAGCTTCTCCAAGAAATTCTTAGCATACGTCTGTACACCCACATCTCGAACGCTTCCAGTTTTTACAATCGAACTCACAGGCTATCTGATGATAAGTGGCTATTGCAGTCCTTAGGAATGTCCAGCCGACTTCAAATATGGAAGGCTACAAAGGCATTGCCATCTCTGGGGACTAAAATGTGCCTTACAGTGTTTAATGCCTTACAGCCTGTAACTGTACTGGATCGCTTTACCCTTTAGATCGAAATACAGCAATGAAAGCACTGCTATTTGACAGCAGATATAGAATTTTTTTATAGAAGGGGAGGCAAACTAGCATGCGGTTTGCTTTATGGTAAGTGATCACCGTCGCTCATGAACAACTGCAACACCAGAGGCGTAATTGCAGGTGCGTTGCCAGCCTTTTAGAAAGAAAGAGGCTCTTTTCTTGAAGGTCGCTTTTTAAAGTTTTGTCGTGCGAGGCAGAAAATTCCTCGTAAACCTCACAGTAGTAAACCACCAGCCATCGAGATGATGAGGATGGAATTTTGAGTTCTGTCGCAGTATATTATAGTGGAATCCGAACAGTTCCTTTGAGCATTTCCCGTGGTATAAGCGGTAGAAAATTCATATAAATGCAACGTCCCTTCGCAAGTGGTATTAATTCAGTAAGATGGTTGTTCCTTCAGACAGACTCCTAGGAAATGATCACATCTAGAATTTTTCTGATTAAGTGAAATCCTCCCTGCAAGACGTCTTATAATGCGATCCACAATCCGTCTTCGAAGCATACCAATAAATTTATAAAATTATAGTAGGTAATGAGTTTTCATTTTAGTACAGCATTTTGGTTTGACTTTGAATATAGTTTTATAGAATTAGGTTTAATTATAGTCCATTAAAATTAATTTAGTCTAATTCTTTGTCAACATCTATAAATTCTATTGATTTTAACTGTCATACTTCGAAACCCATTGTATAAAATATTTATAAGTTTATATGCGTACCTGTTTAATCATTTCCGGAGTGACATCTACAAGGTTTTTACCAGGATAAGGCAAACTGTAAGGCACGATCCCGGACCAGCTCTGCCCCCACATATCTCCGAGTACGTGTGCCGGAATGGGCGCGGATCTAGAGATCCGTTCGGGTCCGAATGCTTCACGTAAGCGACGGCGGACGTACGCATGCAGAAGCTCATAAAGTGGTTTAATCTGAAATATATGATTGATTATGTATTTAAGTAATTTAAATATTTTGTGGACCTTTCGTTACTTTTACATATTCTTTTTTTATTTTTATGTATTCTTGAAATTTGTTTGCGTTATAATTATTTCAATACTTCAAAAATGTAATGATGAATGAATGAACACCAGATTTTCAAGTAACCGGCGTTGCTGGAGATAACGTAATAATAAAAGTGTAGGATTTTCTAATAGTTACAAATATAATTTAATTACCTGTTCCCAGACCTCATCAACTTCTTGTCTAAAGATTGGTGACTCGTATGGGAACATCCAATAGAGGGACGCGTCAGTGAAATCTGTAAAGAAAACAACAGTTATAACTTATAACTATAACGCTGAAATATGTTGACATTAAAATATCCCTTCGTTTAAAATTATTGCTAACCATATTTTTAAGGCGCGTAACTACTGTTCATCTCTACATAGCTTAAAACAAAGGTGCTTCCCGCCGCCTATACGCTTAGGTCTTTTAGGCTACGCAACGAATTTTGATGCGGTTTTCATTAACAGTCAGAACGATTCAAGGGTTTATAATATCCATAATACATGGATATTAAACTATGCCTACGCTTTTTTGCGCGTTTTGTTTGTTGTTAAAATTATTGCTAATAATATTTTTCAGGCGCATAATTACTGTTCATCTCTACAAAGTATAAAACAAAGGCGCTTCCCGTCGTCCGACGCTTAGATCTTTTAAACTACGCAACGGATTTTGATGTGGTTTTCATTAACAGACAGAATGTTTCAAGAAGAAGGTTTATAATATGCATAATACATGCATATTAAACTATGCCTACGATTTTTTGCGCGTTGTGTTTGTTGTTAAAATTATTGCTAATCGTTGTGTTTGTTGTTAAAATAATTGTTTTTTGGATGAAATTGTTTACATTCACAATTGGATCCGGTAGATGGATAGTTGTCGAGATGTAGAATTCACGGGGATGAAGTCGGGGCAGATTGCTAGTTCTTATCCTATACAATTAAACGAGCAATTCTTGTATATATATATGTATATAATCGGGATCCCGGAAACGGCTCCAACGATTTTCATAAAATTTAGTGTCCAGGGAGTTTCGGGGATAATAAATCGATCTAGCTAGGATTTATTTTTTGAAAATGTCTTTTTGTCCGTGTTTTATGGCAAAGAAAAACTGCTACAATATCGTTAGAATAAGAAGGTAAATTTTGACAGATTGTATATGATTATAAATAGCTTAATTGGTATAATGGGCGGTCACAGAATCGTAAAAACCTGGTTCGAGCCCAGACCGACCGACCGACTTTTTTAATTTTTTTTCAAGTTCCTTTCTTTTTTGTGAAAATCTATTTTTTCGAGCCCTTTTTTAGTATTTTTTAAAAACACGAAAATTTAAATTAAAATAATTGCACTCATGATTTTTTATTCAAATAACCAGTTCCGTTTTTTCTGTTATGTCGCTAAGATCAAAAAATATTATTTATATTTCATCAGTATGTAATTTGTATCTAAATATAATTTCCAAAACACACGAATTAAAAAAAAAATCAAGCGAAAAATACCGAGCAAAGCTCGGTCAACCGGGTACTATATTATTAACTGGCCAGGCAGATTTTGTTCTGCCCTAACCGACGACTCATTGTTCTTTAAACAATCTTTAGATTCGTAATAAAAAATATTGAGGGTACCAGATCGGGATAAAAATAACTCTATCTCTCAACTTGGAGCAAGCAATACACATTTATAAAATGTCTTTAAAATACCACACGCTCTCACGAAGAGTGTGGTATGAGGAAAGAGTGACAGAGCTAATTTGTGTTATAGAAGTGAACGGCAGCGCCGGTAAGGGACGCCCTAGGCGAAAGATTTTCGACCAAATTGGCGATCTATTGAAAAGGGGCCTAATTAAGAGTACCCTAAACCGACGAGCATGTATGCATAAGTATATGAATGTGAAAGAGGCGAGAGAGGTGTGTCAGGATCCCGTGGTCAGGATCGTGCCAAATGGAAGTCTGTAGTCTCTGCCTACCCCTCTAGGCGACAGGCGTGAGTGTTTATGTATATGTAGGTATGTATGTATGTCTTTGAAATCCGTTAAGTGGTTTCAACAAAGTGATTAAATATGTGACACGTAATTCTTATATATAGATTAAGATATATAAGCGAAAACGAAAAATAAACGCTAAACAAATATAGGTGACAAAATTATAATATAAAGATGTGGCAGAGTCGCAATACATCTAAAATGTGACTCCAGTGAAAATTTATTAGCAGTAAAGCAATAAAAACACAAACGTAGAATATAAATATAATGAATGAAAATAATGATTTTTATTCAATATAGATCATTGCACAATACTCATTGAAAGTATTTTTTTATTTACCATTATTACGGGAAAAAAACCTCTGCCCTGGGAAGAACCAGCAAGAAAGTCAGCGGGACTTTTTGAAACATAATTCACTTTACAATAATTTTTTTTATACCTTTTTTTAATTTTTTATAGAACCAGCATGGTGGCGATTATCTTATTCCCAGGAGTTATTTTCATTTATATACGTATTCTTTGATACTATAATAACTCTTTTTGTACAATTTTTCTTTAATAAAACATTCATACTCGTTTAATGACAAATTTTGAACATTTTCTCGGATTTTGTTTTAAAAGTCATTTCTTCTTGAATGAATTAATAATCCTGTAGAATATAAGTAACTGGTACCTATAACAAGCTTACGTTTGTTCCTAGTTTTAAAAGTATGAACATCTTTATTCTTGTGAAAGCTATTTACGTTTTTAAGTACAATAACTACATTTTCATAAATATATTGCTATGTAATATGTGTTTCGATAACAAAGTAATCCATTTGAGCCTTTAGCGTCAAATAATAGCACAATAGTGACAAAAAACAATAGAATAATTTACTTAAATAAGATAAAACATGGATAAAATTGTAATAACAACATAATAAGTAATTGTAATAATAACATAACAAGGTATATGATATTCGTTCATTTCATTCAATCAACCAAAAATATCAATAACCGTAAAACCTTTTAAAATTTGTTTAGACGTTTGGTTTGTTTGTTGTTTGTTTAAAAGCGACAGTAGCCTGATGGTACGGACTGCAAACTTAGAAAGTCGTTGAAAATCTACTACTGTCTCTCTCTTCCTGGCTATGTGTCCCACATGGTGGTGGGGTCAGCCTTTCTTGTCTTACGCCTCCACTTCGCTCTATCCTCGACTTCATTTTCGGAGACTTCGCACTCTCTCGTGTCCTTTACCACTACATCTTTCCATCGTGTTTTGGGTTTGCCCCTGGATCTTCGACCTGGGATGGAAAGTTGTAGTGCCAAGTTCTCTACGTAGTCTGGTGGCCTCCTCTTCACGTGCCCATACCATCGCAGCCTACTTTCCTGCATCTTGTCCGCGATGTCGCGCACGCCCAAGCTTCCTCGCACGTACTCGTTGCGGATTTTGTCGAGCTTGGTAACGCCGCACATCCACCTCAGCATCTTCATCTCGGCAACTTGCATGGTATGCACATTCTTTTGAGTAACGGCCCATATTTCACTGCCATACAATAGGACTGGTCTACTACTGTGGTGAATCAAAAACACCCTTCATACAAGCATTTTAAGCTTACGTCTATTTAAAAACAAAACGAAGACTGCATAATTATCTGTCATATCTACTATTAAACTTACTGTTCAATCTAGCAGCCTGGTTCGTGAGATCGACGAGCTGCTCGTAAAGATCTCTGATCCTCCTCCCTGTGTTTCGTCTCCACTCCGTCCAGACGTGCTGCAGCTCGTCCCAGTCCCTGGAGTGCGACATGATGTTCTGCAGCTCAGGTTGCAGGTGTAAGCCGCATTTAAACGGCTCGTTATAAGCACAGATCTCCGCTGTGTTATACACTGCCAGCATGTCGTTTATGATGCGGTTGTACTGAAATAAATATTTAATTTAAAAAATATGAAGATTTCCAATGCACTTAATTCAGTTCTAATAAAAAAATCAACTACATATTTTATTCCAAAATTGACTTTTATTAAGCACACAAAGTCAAATGCTACGCTATTGCCTTTTTTTTCTCAAACATGCAGATTTACTGACGATGTTTTCTTCGCCTTCAAGCACGTAATAAAGTCCTTTTATAGTAGAAGTATTTATTTATCTTAAATATTATATCCTGTGCCATTAAGAGTGAAGCCAATTCTATTATGTTTAATCCACATTAGTAACTAAGTACACTGTATCGTGGAGGCGAAAGCGAAAATCAAGCTAACAATTTACCCGTGCACAAGAGGTTACTACATTGACACATACAATCAACTTCAAACAAAGTCAGGTAATAAGATGCTTACATTTTCAATAATCGAATAGAGTGAGTAAATGAGATGCTCACCTTTAATTATTTTAAATAATATTATAATAATATGCAAGATGGATTTCTTCACAGTCTGTAATTAATAAAATTGATAAAATTGGCTAGAAGGTGATAATGCTCTCCAGACCAAATGTCGGTCATGGTGACCTGTTTCAACAGGAACTAGCCATCTGCGCAGGACAGGACTATAGTGCCTATCATAGTCCGATGGAACAATCATCTGACATGTACAGAGTGAGAATCAGATTCAAACACAGGTTCATTCACACAAAATCAGGGTAAAACATTGCCTACTTCATAAAAGAATATCTTGACAGAAAACCTTTCATCAAAAATTTTGGCCCTACCCGGGCATTCAAATCCCATGATTGACAATTGTGGTTACGACCACTAGACCAATTAGCCAGCGAGAAAGAAGGTAATAGCTATAGTATAGATGATATCTATATCCTTCTTCTCCTGAATCAGCCCGTAAAAGTTTTCTAGTGGGTATGCCTCTCACGTTATAGGGAGGCCTAATTTTATTTTTAAATAAAAAGAATATTAACAATGCTATAAACATTACTAATATTCCCATTAACCACTCGTGGTAAGCTTAAATTGCTTGCGTTACGAGTGGTTCACGCCAGTAGTCGAATCGTGGATTCGAACCCACGACCTTTTTGAGTTCGCGGTACGCGCCCTGCCATTAGGCTACCGTTACTTAAATAATTTGATTCAATCTACATACTTTGAAAGTAGACTGACGATGGCAGTGCCAGACATCTTTGACAATGCACTGTCGCTGGTCTGTGTGTTTCATATTTGACATAAAACGTATTAATTAAAACAAATTTTAATGAATAAATCTGTCTTTCCAACTGATTACAATCTGATAACTTCAAGGATAGGGTGAATAAGGTTTAGTTAAGTTTGTGCGCTTAACCATCTTTGACTACATCACCATTTACTATGCGGTGGGATTGTAGTTAGGCGATAGCTTAAAATAATTTTGACGCTGAAATCATTCTTCTATAATAAAAATTAAACTTACCCGATCGAGTTGATCTGGTGGTAATGCCGCCGGTCCAATGATAGAGAGCAACTGAAGCTGTCTGAAGGTACCAAAGTCTCTGATAGCACCGCGCGGGACTTGTTTCGCAGCTTCCCAGAGCGCTCGTTGAAAAAGAGTGTAGCGCTGCTGTGCGTCCAGCTGTAAAAACATAAGTGTTCTATTTTGTAATACCAAAATACCACTACCCTAAAAGTCTACTGCTGAACATAGGCCTCCCCTGTAGACTGCTTCATAGAGGGGATATTTGCCTGCAGTTTTAAATATTTTAGTTTTGCTTCTAGTTCGTTTCCCTCTGTCGTCTCTTACATCTACGAAACCATATTGGAAAGTAGATACTCACAAAACGCCACCGCGCGGTAAAAAAAAAACAAATTGGGAGGAATGTTATTATGGGTTACGCATACGGTTGCGACACTATAAAATCTTTTGCGCACTTGGTAGCTTTCGATTGTTCGTCACCATGATGATGGTCATCATCATTACAAGAATGTTCCTAATAAATTTTAAATTAATATTATAGCTATGTGATGGCGTTGGAAGAGAATCTATCATCCCCTAACTTCTAATAGAATCTTATGGGTTCCGAACAATGTTGTGGACTCGTGAATTCCCTGCATGCTTCATCAAGTAGTTGCTACTATGGTTTAAAAAGTCCTTGAAACTAAATAAGTCCTTTAGTCTCGGCGCCATAGTCTTCGTAAAATTTGACATTTACTGGCAAACTATACATTTATTATATTATATTAATTACATTTTAGTTCGCATATTTCTGAATCACTTCTTTCGTGAACACGATTATAGTTTAAACCGAAAACTAAATAAACTATTTTTTCATAATAAGGCCATTGAAATTTTCAATAATTCTTATTCAAATTTGAAATTGTCCCATAATTGCATTTTTTAGAATATAGTAAAGGTGACAAACGACCACACCTGATGGTAAGTGGATACTGTGAACCATAGACATTTATCTGCTTATAAATGTCATAAATACATCAGGAGTCAAGTAAGTCAACAACTCAAATCTTACCAAGTAGTTAACAAAGAACGAAACATTCAATAGTAAACAAAAAGTGCATCACTTATAGTGCTTTTGTCAAAAAAACATTGGTCTAGTTTCCATTGAAATGATGCCACGGTCAAGTGTTTCACAGAATTACGAATATGAGGTGACAGAAAACGTGCTAAGTGCTTTTGTATGCTATTAGGGAAAGCCTTTTAAGGTGTAATAACGATTTGCATAACATTAAGGCGGATAGCTTCGTGTGACAAATCGAAATGCAGCACACTTGCTTTAGTTTTTAAGGCTAAACACTTGGTAAGTGTGTATAGTTAATACTATATAGTAAGTATATAGTTAATACTAGGTCTTTAGATTATAAATTACTACCAAACATTGATACTCCCAAAAGTTTTACAAAGAGTTTTATTATAAATTGCCGAAAATTGATATTATGTGTCATATCCCCATATATACATATATACATATATATATATATATATATATATATATATATATATATATATATATATATATATATATATATATACATAGTGAAATAGCCTTAGAGTAACAAATTGAAATTCAGCACATTTGTGGTTCGTTTTTTAGATTATAAATTACTACTAACTATTAATATTCCCATAGATTTAAAAAACTCTGATTATAAATTGAAGAAAATTGATATTGTATGGATAAAGACGTACTTCTTTCCATTTAAATGTGTTTTATACGTGGTAGAGCCACGCTGCAGCTATATTATGGTTGTAGCACGAATGGGTCGGCTCGACCGGGGTAGAACTACGCTCTCACAGAATACCAGCGTGAAATAGCAGCATAATACTGTTGTGTTTCTTATGGTGAGTGTAGAGTTTTTGAAGATCCTTTTTTACTGGAAACGAGGCATTCCATCTTAGTACTCAGGGGTGACAACGCATCTGCATTTTGATTCTCAATCGAGGATAAAACTAGATGTCTATGGGCCACACCATCCACTTACTATTAATTGGACTGTGTGCTCGTTTGTCACAATTATTCCGTAAACAAATGCATTCATCAATTCCAGTATATCCTATAATAGCCACTGAACATAGGCATAGGGTAGATTTAACCATAGTAACCACGCTTGGCAAGTGGGATGACACAGCAGTCTATATAATTTTGAATGGTTAGGATGATGCTGCTACCGATTGCCTGTTTCTGTTTCTCTCTGTCGCCACTTACAACACCCTCGGCGTGATATGAAGCGGTAAATGTTTTTACACTACCATTACACGGTACAATAAGACATACGTATCCTATTCCTTTACCTTTAAACGAGCAATTCTTGTATATATAGAATCGGAATCTTGGAAACGGCTCCAACGATTTTAATAAAAATTAGTTTCCAGGGATTTCGGGGGCAATAAATCGATCTAGCTAGGATTCATTTTTAGAAAATGTCGAACCCCTTTTTTAGCATTTCTTTAAAATTATTTAAATTAAACTAATTGCACCCACGATTTTTTATTCAAATAACCAGTTCAGCTTTTTCTATTATGTGGGTAAGATCAAAAAATATTATTTATATTTCATCAGTATGTAATTTGTATCTAAATATAGTTCCCCAAAAGACACGATTCAAATAAAACCGAGCAAAGCTCGGTCAACCAGGTACTAGTGAATAAAATACTTTAATAGACTGTCATAAAGAATAACCACCTACTCATAGCTAGCACGGTCCAACTTCCAGACTTGAGTTCTCAGAAATAATATTAAAAAGTCTCATGTTATTTATATCAGAAGTAAATGTCTGTAGCACGTTATTTTATATACGCTTATTAAATCCCAGAAGGCTATTATTTAAATGACATCAGTACCATTATGGCGGCAGTGCTAGACAATGAAGTTACGGTGTTTTTGTACTTACGTATTGTTACACAACAGTTTAGCTTACTTAGTCAGTTACGTGTTCACGAGACACCGTCTGACTCAAATTAAATGGAAAAAAATAAATGTATATTATATTATAGGGGCATATTAAAGATGGCCCAAATTAAGAGTAGAACGAACCCTACGATCATGTTGAAGTTAAAAGTTAAAGTTACAGCCTATATACGTCCCACAGCTGGGCACAGACCTCCTCTTATTTTTTGAGGTTTTAAGACAAGCAAATGTCCGCCGCGTTGCCCCAATGCGTGTTGGCAAACTTCACAGGTCTTCCAAATATTTCTCATTTCTCAAAAATTCAGTTTTCCTCACGATTTTTTCCTTTACTGCCGAGCACGTGATAAATCAGCAGCTATAATTACAATTAACAATTTCATTGGTACCTGCAGAGATCGAACCCGTGTTGCTCGTACTTTGAAATTTACAGCGAGTTCTTAGTCCTTAGTAAGTATACGTAGGTATATGGACGTCACGAGAAGAAACGAGAGAGGTACCGCAGCATCGTGCCAGATGCGAAGTCGTAGTCTCTACCCACCCCTGTGGGGTATCAGGCGTCACATTTTATGTATGTTTATGTTTATGTAATAATAATTTAACTATGCTGTCTTTTGTTCTTTGATTTCCTAAGTGACCTCTAAATACCCACTGCTGGTCATATCCAACAGGCGGCAGTCAGAAGTATCCAGAGTCCTCTCCAGATGAAGATAAAATTTGCCTCAATCATCACGCTTGGTAAGCGGATTGACGGAGCGTATCAGTTGCCGGACTGGGTACTTTACGTCTGGCGTAAATGACACAGATTTTTTATAGAATAAGGCGTTGTCACCACACCTGAGGATTAAGATGGAATGCCTCACTGCTTACCATACGAAACAAAGCAGCATTACGTTGTTGCAGCTACTTTACACCGGTATGGTGTGGGCGTGGTCCTTCGTCGGGCCAACCTATTCGATCTACAACTACAATATAAAAACAGCAGGGCTCTACCATATCCAAACGCCGGGATGATCTTGTGGGCTCCGACAGTATAATTTTTCTATTATTATATTTTCTGGTTTCTGTTACACGCCGTCTTTAACAAATATCAGTATCGTCATAAAAAAGTAAAGTAAAGTTACAGCCTATATACGTCCCACTGCTGGGCACAGGCCTTCTCTCATTTCTGACAGGGTTTTAGGGCAAGGAATAGTCCGTCACGCTGCCCCAATGCGTGTTGGCAAACTTCACATGTTTTCGAAATATTTTTTTCTTATTTCTCAGACATGCAGGTTTCCTCACGATGTTTTCCTTCGCCGCCGAGCACGTGGTATGTCAGCACTTAAAATTGCAATTAACAATTTCATAGGTGCCGGCGGAGATCGAACCCGGTTTGCTCGCGTATTGTGAAATTTACCGCGAGCGCTAACCGTCTGAGCTACCTCGGCACTATCGTCATGCGGCGCATATATTTCTTATACTATGACTTAAACAAATATACTTCACCTCCCTCAACCCTACTTAATCTCAATATTAAATAACTTTTGTTGAAAATAATGGCGACAGGTTAAATTAAATAATAAGGCGTCATCCCCTATGTATCTTAAAAGGCAACAGAAGGAATTAAAACCAGATATTTACAGCAGCATTTACAGCAGCATTTTTCGTATAACATCTCAAAATAATATAAAGCTGCGTTTTCGGTTAGCAAAGCCTGCCGAGTGTGGAATCTATTGAAAGTATAGAACATGAGTCAATCTATGATAGTACCTATATTCAGCAGTGAAGTTTTAATAAGCTGAAGGTGGTGGCAATTGTATAATATCGATCGAAAGAGAAATAAAGAATAATGAAACATATTTACGAGTATTTGACAAACATAAAATATTGAATCGTCGTCGTCACGCACAGCCCGACACGGCGGAAGGTAGAGGACGGAGTGCAGAGTTGGCACGTGGAATGTTAGAGGGGGCATGAGAGATAAGACGAATGAGTTGATCGAAATAACGAAAGAAAGAGAATTAGATGTCGTGTGTATGTCGGAGACCAAACGGAAAGGCAGTGGTACTGAAGAGCTTCCTGGCGGGACGTTAGCTATATGGTCCGGAGTCCCGGAAAGCGAGAACGCCTGCCAGGGAGTGGGAGTGCTGTTGTCGTCCCGGTTGGTCGATCTTATGACTGAATACAAGATTGTGAACTCAAGACTTTTCTGGGTTCGCTTCAAAATGGGACTGACGAAGTTATTCCTTTTGGCTGTTTATGCGCCGGTAGCTTCGTCGTCCAGGGCTGAGCTGGAGGAGTTTTGGGAGAATGTAAGAGAAGTTCTAGATTTAATTAAGGGAAACGAAAGAACTGTTGTATGTGGTGATTTGAATGGATGGGTAGGTATAGCTCGACCAGGATACGAGTCGGTGCTTGGAAAGTTTGGCGATAAAAGGGTTACACGAGTGTTCAGGGGTGCTGACCTGGGAACGGATCATTATCTAGTAATTACTAGATTTAGGGGTTTGTTCGCAGGTTGGCGCTACCGGACGACAGTAACAGAACCACAGTCGGTCTGTCGCATCCGAAGCTGGAAGCTTCAGGAAACGGATACTAGGGACAAATATCACATGAGAGAAGCCGAAAGGCTTGACACCATCGATGGCAGGAAAGAATGTGTGGAGAGAACATGGCAGAACCTTAGGGATGGAATGGTAAGTGCAGCGGAAGAAGTATGTGGAACGACAAAAAGAGGAAGTAGTAAAAAAAGAAATGCATGGTGGAATGATGAAGTGAGAGAAGCTGTAAAAAAGAAGAAAAAAGCATGGTTAGACTACTTGGCCTCTAGTAACTATGAGCATATGAGAGAGAAGATGAAAGAAAGATAAAAGCTGCAGAAAGTTCATGCTAAAACATTGGTTGAGGAAGTACGTGAAAGGTGTAGAATAGAAGCGGACGAGAGGTTGTCGCACAACTTTAGGGAAAACTCCAAACTCTTCTGGAAAGAGGTTGGAAGGTCCCGGAGTGGTGTGGCAGCCTTAAGAATGAACAAAGTGCTTTTGAGAACCGGTCCTCTCAGAAAAATTGGACGTCATGCAGCGATGGAGTGAATTTTATATAGAAATGTATGCGTGTCATGATCTTAGTGAAGGATCCGGGGGTGACGCCGTGACTGGCACGCCAGACACGGACCTCGATGACACTGAGGTCATCAGCATGAAAGAGATTGAACGTGCGATTCGAAGTTTGAAATGTGGCTGCGGGACTAGACAGAGTTACCGCTGAAATGATCAAGTACGGTGGGCCTCGCGTCTGGGACAGCTTTCATCTGCTGTGCAATTTGTGCTGGCGGACGGGAGATGTCCCGGATGATTGGCGATCCGCGGTCATTGTGCCTTTATATAAAGGTAAAGGTTCACATTTTGACTGCAGGGGCTATCGGGCGATCAGCTTGACCAGTTCAGCAAGTAAAGTTTACTCGAAGGTTTTGACACGTAGGATGCAAGAGAAATCGGAAAGATTCTTATGGGAGGCACAATGCGGATTTAGACCTGAAAGAGGATGCACGGATCAAATGTTTTCTCTCCGCATGATCACGGAGAAGCTTCTGAGTGTTAACCAGAGGATTTTATGTGCTTTTGTGGATCTGGAGAAAGCATTTGATAAGGTTATAAGGAAGAAAATGTGGGAACTGTTGCCGGGATATGGTGTGGATGGTCGATTGTTAAGGGCTGTGCAGTCACTTTACTATGACTGTAAAGCCTGTGTGCGGGTAGGGCATGACCTGTCACCCATGTTTAGCGTCCAAGCGGGCGTAAAACAGGGTTGTGTCATGTCTTCCTGGCTGTTCATACTGTATCTCGAGAGCTGTTTACAGACGCTGAAAAATAGCTGTTTGGGTGTGGAATTGGGTGACATAAAAGTTAATTGTCTGCTGTATGCTGATAATGCAGTGCTTATTGCACCATCAGAAGCAGAACTGCAGGCATTAGTCACGTGTATGAAAGAGGAATGTGAAATTAAAGGTCTCCGTTTGAATGCTAATAAAACTAAGGTTCTGGTATTTGAAAAGGACGAAGAGAGAACGAAATGTGAAATATGGGTAACTCAGGAATGTCTAGAACAGGTAAATGAAATCGTATACTTAGAGAGTGCTTTCAGCCGGGATGGAAGATGTGATTTAGATGTGGATAGGCGTGTCGCTGCCGGAAACAAAGTCAATGGTGCCCTGAATGCATTAGCAAAAAGGCAAGGCGTGGTGAAGAGTGCACGCCTTGCAATACATAACGCAGTGTTGGTACCGACTTTGTTATATGGCAGCGAAACCTGGGTATGCCAGAAGAAGCATAAAAGCAAGTTGAATGCAGTGGAGATGCGATCTCTTCGTAAAATGTGTGGCGTTAGCATAGCCGACCGAAAGCGAAACGAAGAGATTCGCAATATGGCAAGATTAAAAAATGACCTTATCACAAAAATTGATAGGGGCGTACTCCAATAGTTTGGGCACGTTGAACGAATGAGTGAAGACCGAATAGTGAAGAAAATATATAGAGCGAAAGTAAATATTAAAAGGTGTCGAGGTAGATCGAGACTAACTTTCGAAGACCATGTGAGCAAATTGCTCGAAGAGGCGAGGGTCAAGAGTACTCGGATACCTAGACGTGCATGTATGAAGAAGTTAATGAACCTGAAAGAAGCGAAAGAGGTATGTAAGGATCGTGACACTTGGCGATCTGTTCTCTCTGGCTACCCCGTTAGGGATTGTGCGTGAAGATAAGTAAGTAAGTAAGTAATAAAATATTGAAAAATGAAATATAATTGATTAATACGTGAGGTCGGTTTTCTATTTCCATTTCTAACCCAATTTTATTGCGTGACAATGTATTATGTAAAAGGTGACTATGGTATACGTCATAAAGATATTATGACTTCAGATAGATGGCGGCAAAGCCATTTCGTCTACCCAAACGTTACAATATACTCAAGCTGACGACGGAATGTAGCATCAAAAGCGCGAAATGTAGTAGTGCAATAGTCAATCAGGGTAGCGGATATCGTGATGATTGAGGAAAACCTCCTTGTCTATCTTCTGTTTAGCGGTGTAATTTTACGGACTGACACGTAAGATTTGTTTATTTTACAATCTTTGACATTACATCACATATATTAAAGTTGCATTAAATACACTGCTGGATTTTTATATATATTGGCAACATTTGCCATTATTCATTACCCTAGACGAGTTGTTTGGTATAATAATGCTCGTTATGACAAGACTGTGGGGTTTGGGTTCAGAGTTCTTGAATGGATTTTCTAACAGACGTCACAGCTCGTCCGTAACGACTCACGAATGTATTGAGTGTTTACCGCGTTCAAGTGAGATGGACATTTGAAGAAAATACTGGTGCATTATTCACTACACTTCTTTTACATAATATATATAAAGCAAGTTGTTATTTCATTAATCTGGCAAAGACTCAAATGGAAATATTATTTTGTGGATTATATGAAAGATATTAATATTGACATCAACTAGCGTTGATAATACGACACGGTTATCACCCCGTGTAGTGGTGTTAGGGATATTGGTGTGGTTTAATGGTGGCAGTGCCTGTGCACGCAGTTGATGAAGGTTTTATTATATTCTATTTTATGTGGGAGAAAATGCTAGCATATGTTTTTTACATATGCCTAGTAATATTGCAACGAATTAGATGTTAATTTACAGAAAAACCATATGTTAAACATATTAAAATTTAATTGCTAAGAACCAAACCACTACACTAATAAATACACCACCGTCGTTGTCGATACTATTATACGACTATTGCCTCGTTATGTGACGTACACAGAACACCTAATATACTAGCTATTATAAGTGTTCTGTGGTGACGTATCATCCACTTTGGTGTTTCTTTCCTACTGTAGTGGCTTAGAGCTTAGTGGTAGCATTAACAATGTGCACAATTGACGGAGGTTTTATTATATTCCATTTTATTCATCACGCGGATCTTCTTTGGATAGTTTTGATATCATAAACAGATGTTTGGTTTTAGATAATACAGATGGTTTCCAGTTCCTTTCAAGGCAAAGTTTAACAAGATTATTTCGTTTAACTTGTTAATGCATTAGATAATCTTGTAAAATTTATTAAGGCTTAGATTCGAGGTCGTAATTTAAAAAAAATTGAATGTAATGAAAATAATTGAAAAAGTACATCCTAACGACGTTATACTAAAGTTAATTTAATACATACGAGATACGAGTACGTCCTTAGAATTTCAAAAACTGCAAACAATAAAAAACAAATAAATAATGGACATAACTCAAAACAAAATTATGGTGTCTCACAGAGAGTAATATGCGGAGCGTAGTTTGATTTTTATGAGTCTGCTGTCATACAGTCATTCACATCACTATTACAACTTCATCCTATCAGTATATCCTAATATTTCACAACATAATAACTTATTGAAAATTAAAATAGGAGATGAGCAGTAACACCTTCCTGATAACGACTCAAAATAATTACTGTGATTATGATATGACTCACCTGTCAAACGCGGCAACTATAACAAGTATATAGGGATATTGTATGAGGCAGTATATGGGGAAGTCTATATTGAGTAGTGGATTTTTGATAGTGAGAATGAATGCATTAATTTTAAAACATCAACATATTTCTTACAACTTCAACCGTTTCTAAATGTGGTACCAGAGATAAAACGGCTAAAGAAACTGCACAGGTATTTCTATTTTATCAGTTTTTAAATAAGATCAAAATTATGACATGGATAGAGTCGTACTGCAGCTATATTAAGGTTGTAGCACTCAATGGGTTCGCTCGACTGGGGATGGATCACGCTCTTACAGAATACCTGCGTAAAATAGTAGCTTAGTGCTGTTGTGTTTTGTGTAATGAGTGAAGAGAGCCGGACAACGTTTTTCTTAGAGACGAGACATTCCATCTTGTTTCCCATGAGTGACAACGAATCTGCAGATATCTATGAGCCACAGCATCCACATACCATCGGATAGACTGTGTACTCATTTAAAAAATGTGGCAAATTAGGGCCTTCTTACATTCATACTCAAATTAAATTGTTAAAATAATTTTAAAAATTTTCAATAAGCATATTACTTTGCTTGCATCTGATCAAGATATAACAAAATATATACAAAGACTATTCAATATCTAAGATCATCTGAATATATCTCAGATCATAATTAATCATAGTAAAGAAATTTTACACGTTCTTTAAAGAATTATAACATGACTTTAGCAACTAGTAACCAGAAAGTTAATATAAAAGAATATATTTTCTGAGTCGGTAACTCAGGATTGTTATTATCAAAATCATTACGTGCTATAAAATCCTACGGTAAGCCAGCAAGCCAAGTTCAATTCTCGTCGGTACGAACGGAATAATTAATGGCAATTTAATAAGGCTGTGCGCATCATGTGCACAGTGAAGGTAAGCGTCGTTAGCAAATCTGAGTGGAAAAATATTTCAAGGATATGTGAAATCCGCTAACACGGTAGAGCAATGCCAGGAGCTTTGATTATAAACAAGTGTATAATCAATGGCCAGGAGTAATGCTAGCTATATAATATTTTATCCAAAAAATCTGGAGTTTACTTTTTGAAAAATTGATAATTTGGTGAAATAATGGTCTTTGATGAGTATTTGAAAAATCTAAATGATACCACATTAATACATCCCAGGCGAAACCGGGCTGGATGCTAGTTACAACAATAAACGAGCACTAGCGGAAGGTCGAACTCAATTCACACGGAATAAAGTCGTGTACTTGAAACGAAACCATTTGCTAGTTCTTAATTATTGTTATTAGTTCACATTACGCGGTCAGACATCACGGCATTAAGTAGTGCATGATACATATTATGCAAATCTGTAGATGAACAAATTGCAATATAAATCTAATCAATAACAGGATAAAATAAACAACAAATGGTATTTATTTTGTTTGTTCTTTACTCTATGTAACTGCAGTTTTGTATAGCAACATTTATATATAAAGTTTGTTGCACAAAAGTCAATGAACTCCAGACATTCTCTGCTTTCTTTTAAATCGAAATCGTCGTCTATAAAAAAATAAGGCAAGGATCCGCCTTCACTATCGCCTTCAGTTTGTTATTATCAACCTTCACTGGGCAGCCAAAGGGTTCATTTTGTGACGTCAGAATATCCTGAACGAAAGGGATTAATACTAGGTCCGTATATGTCATTGAAATTGCATGCCGTTTGAGATGCATTGTGTCCACGTCATAAGTTGATGGTTAAAAGTTGCGCCATTGCAGTAAAAATGTATGAATTAAATGAAAAAAAAAGACTGAAAACAAAATAACCTGATTTAAATATGTATTTATGATTTAAATATGTATACTAAAAGGTGTCGAGGTAGACCGAGACTAACTTTCGAAGACCATGTGAGCAAATTGCTCGAAGAGGGGAGGGTCAAGAGTACTCGGATACCTAGACGTGCATGTATGAAGAAGTTAATGAACCTGAAAGAAGCGAAAGAGGTATGTAAGGATCGTGACACTTGGCGATCTGTTCTCTCTGGCTACCCCGTTAGGGATTGTGCGTGACGATAAGTAAAGTAAGTAAGTAAGTAAATATGTATTTATTTAAATTGGGAATTCGTAATCAAACCGTAGTGTATATTACAATACAAAGTAGTCAGTTCAAGAAAATTTCATATAAAAGATCTGGGAAAGTTTCTTCGTATTTTATATGCAAATTGACGACTTTTTTCAGTTTAGTTTTCAACAGAGAATCGCAAATGAGCACATGATTATGTGTTGTTGATTGTTGATTTCAGTGAGCTCGTATGGTCACCAAATATCGAGCATTTTTGTATAGCCAGACTTTTTCGAATGGATCAAAACTATTTTGTGGTTAATTCTCAATTCCACGGCTATATAATAACCACTTATATGCCAATCTAGCTCGACTTTTTCAAAAATGGCATCGACTTAATCCGTATGAGGGCGACCAGAGCGAGCTGCATATTTGATATCAAAATTGCCGGACTAAAAACGCTTCACTAACTTTGTGCTACTCTTACCGACACTGCATTAGATCCATAACGATATAAATTATTTTCGCGACTTGAGTCGCATTTTTCTCTTATTTTTATAATTAAACTTCAGAATGTATCGAATTACTTCGTTAGATTCACTCGTTTTAGCGGACAGAAAAACAATTGAAAAATGGCGTGGAAGTGCTTTTTTAATTTTTATTTCTCTTTTTCTTTTTAATGTCCTATATGTATTGATTTTAAAACCAGCCAAATACAAACAGTACAATTAAAGAGATTTTTCTCAAACAAAATACGAAAAAACTTTTTTTCCGATCTATTATGTATAACCAAAACCAACAAATGAGTAAAGAATGAAACGTCTGCTATTTCGATTAAAATATATATTTCAATACAAAATGAATCAAATATATGCAGGCAAGATGCCTATGGTTAAAATATTTGCAGGCAAGAGACTAAGAATAGGAATGGAAACATTCTTCTTTTATAAAGACTTAAAGTTATTATATCATATAGCGTATATACGGGCACAAGCCTCATCTCATTTCTGAAAGAGTTTTAGGGCAGTGAAATATCGGCAGCGCTGCCCAAATGCGTGTTAGCGAATTTCACATTTCTTCGAAATATATTTTTTTCTTATTTATCAGACATGCAGGTTTCCTCACGAAGTTTTCTCTGTCGTGCACGTGATAGATCAGCACTTAAATTGCAATTAATAATTTCGCTGGTGCTCTGGTTATGCGAGTTCTGTGAAAATTTACAGCCCCTGCTACCACATCTCAAGCCCCCCAGCTGCCACATTCTTCTTTTATAGTAGTAAAACTATACAAACCGGTTATTCTTAGAGAGTAGTAACTAAATAATACATTGATTTTGTATTTACTGCAGTCGTGCGCTTTTCTTTTTAATAAAAAATTAATTACTTCACTTTTTGGACATCGAAATATTACTGCCGACATTATTTTAATGCAAAAACTACAACTAGAAATTTTAGCGGAACTTAATCGTATCGGAATGATATCAAAAATATGTTTTGTTTTGTTTTGTTTTTAAGGCGAATGTTAAGGCGAGTGCACAACCTCTGAGCCGCAACGGCTTCTTATTGTACATATGTGACAATCATATCTCAATGCCAACCTCACAATCAGTATAATGAGACGCCTATTAATTCTCACACGCTACGTGGCCCGCGCATTGTCGGACACTGAGGATATTCCCACACGGTTCGATTTCGCAATCGTAACGTGACGACGTTTTCGTGACGACTTCTGATGCTACTGAGTTTGCTTCGTATCACTGTCTATCTTATTTGTTGTTCTCAATTAACAACCGCGTAACTAGCCGGTTTTTGCAAAAATAGCTTTTATAGAAATAAGTAAACGACAATACACACTTGATGGTAAGTGGATGCTGGGGCCTTTAGAAACCCACATGTATCTTCGATTTCGAATCAAAGTACAGATACGTTCACATCCCTTTCTCATTGCCTGTACTCGTAATTATACTAGCTCTGTTACAAATTGGAATATAGCTGTGGCAAAAAGATGGGGACACCTTCCGAGATAATTTTTTTGTGAGTTCTTATTGAGTTTTGACCCTGCATCTCCGCTGACTTTACTAGCTTCACACTCATTATAGGATAAATTTAAAAAGAACATTATAATATATCTAAACATATTTAATTAAATCCATTTACCATATTATAGGCGAATTATATGACGACCTTTTACCGTGCTATTTCAACCATTTAAAAATACGACATATTTTTGTCAATGTGTACATACAAATGCAAAATTGTTACAAGTAAAAAAGTATTACAGTTAGATACAAATATAATATACCAATCGTGAATGTAAACATCACTTTGTACATCTGTATAACCTTTTCATACAAACCACAACGCTTCGTGCTAATTGAAGACCGTACGGAACCCGATCCTGACCTTTCGTATACAACTAACGATTTACCGCTCTAGCTCCCATTTATATCTTGACGTCTACGATACAAAGTTAAGAATCGTTTGAAAACGTATTTATGAGTCCAAAAATGTTTAGGTAGTACGAATGCATCTTCAAATTGCAGAACAAAGATATTACTGTTTCACGCATTGAAGTCTTTTCATAAATCAATTTACTGATTTTAAAATTGTTGCTGGATGTTCGAATATAAACAAATTTAAGTACAGTAACAATTTTCTTCATTAACAACACCAAATTATATCATAGAAAAAGAGTGATGGAATGAATATCGTCGGGCTAATAGCTCTACATAGCATTCGTGTAGTGACATCATAACGTAGTATAAGTGAGACACCAAATTATTTCAAATATAACATAACATAAACATAAACACTCACGCCTGTCACCCAGAGGGGTAGTCAGAGACTACAGACTTCCTTTTGGCACGATCCTGACACACCTCTCTCGCCTCCTTCACATCCATACACCTCGGCATACATGCTCGTCGGTTAAGGGTACTCCTAATTTGGCCCGTTTTCAATAAATCGCCAATTTGGTCGATAAATTTCGCCTAGGACGTCCCTTTCCGACTCTGCCATTCACTTCTGCAACATAAATTGTCTTTGTCACTCTTTCCTCATTCATTCTTTCCACATGGCAAAACCACCGAAGCATTCCTTTCTTAATCCTGGTCACAACATCATCTTGCAAACCACACTCTTCTCTTATCACAGAATTTCTCACCCTGTCATTCAGATTCAGCCCTAACATACTCCTTAACGACCGCATTTCTACTGCGTTTATTCTACTCTCGTGCTTCTTCTGCCACACCCAACTTTCACTACCATACGTTAGAGTAGGGACCAACACAGCATTGTGAATTGCCATACGTGCCTTTTTCGACACATTTTGACTCTTCACAATAGAGTGCAGGGCCCCATTTACTCAATTTCCCGCTCTATTTTTTATTTAAAATATATTTTATTGTTAATGGATATGATATTAATTGTGAATTTTTTCAGGAAATTTTGTTAAAACAGGAAGGAGGTCAGTAGAAAAAAAATCGTTAACTAGACAGCTCCATGGCTCAACGACTTAGAATTGAGTAAATGATCCTAGCGCCGCAGGTTCGAATTACACATAGAACAAGTACTTGTATGGCCTACAAACTTTGAGTATTAAAAAATAATCTTTCCGGCTCGGGATATTTTTGACTTCTGCAATTTATGTTTGTAAACTAACTAAACGATACGTTTTTATGATGTTTCTTTTAATTTTATTAATGACTATCGCTTTCATTGAAGATTTCTTAAGCTTAAATGCTATAATGTTCGTTATTTTTAACTTCCCGTTATGAAAATCAATGAATTTCAAAAAATGGGGAGGCTATTGTTTTCACCCCGGTTTTTGAAAATCGAGTTCTCGTCAGATCTCGACGATTCGAGGTCCTAGGAAGCTATTAGAACTATATAGGCCGTGTGTGTGTATGCGTGTGTATGCGTGTGTGTGTGTGTGTGTGTGTGTGTGTGTGTGTGTGTGTGTGTGTGTGTGTGTGTGTGTGTGCGTGCGTGCGTGCGTGAGTGCGTGCGTGCGTGAGTGCGTGCGTACGTGCGTGAGTGCGTGCGTGAGTGCGTGCGTACGTGCGTGCATGCGTGTGTGTATGCGTGTGTATGCGTGTGTGTGTGTGTGTGTGTGTGTGTGTGTGTGTGTGTGTGTGTATGTGTGTGTGTGTGTGTGTGTGTGTGTGTGTGTGTTAAAACATTTCTCCCACTGGATTAACTGTTGATTCTGAGAAAACCTCAAAACTTCGAGTATCTTTAATTTTCAAAAAGTAGTTTTCTTGGAAGTACTTTGAGACACTTGTTTTGAGTAATTCTGTAAGCTAATCAACTCTTTTAATCAAAAAACGACGTCGATATCCGTGAACTGCATCAAAATCGATAAATTTGTTTGAGATATATCGTTGACGAAAAATCTCGAAAAAGTGTTTTTAAAAATATCTTGAAAACTTTCCGTGAAATATTTTTTGTAATCTACTTTTTGTTAAGCTAAAAAAATTGCATCGATTACCGTAAATCACATGAAAATTGGTTTGTCAAATATTCAAATTTGAAAATAAAATAAAATAACGTGGTTATCCAAAATTATGACTATAACTCTTCGAGCTCAAAAACGTCATAATAAGTGGAATTTGAAGCGCTTTAATATTGAATGAAATTTTTTCCCGAATTATTTAAAATTGAGTTTGTAACCTATTTCTCATCGCTTTTTTGTTGCTTTATTCAAAACAAGCCCAAGGGTAAACAGTAATTGGTTAATTCCAAAATAAATATGATTCTAACGACACCCCATATCCTACAGGCTACAGAGCGGTCCAAAGATATAGACAAATATAAATATAAAACACTTAAAAAAATCCAACCTTCTGGGGCCAGTCAGGTAAAAATGGAGTAAGAGCAGTGGAAGGCAGTGCAGGCATAATTATAAAAAAACAGATATAAGGGTTTCCAATATAAATTTGTAGTCCTACAAAACACAAACAGGCGCATCAATTTTTCATTCACCAATATAAAATAAATTACAACGACTTGACAACTTAAGTTATTTAATAACAATGAGATGTGTTTGTATTATTCTTTACAACATTGGCATGCTGGCGGGAACATTGAACATTAAGTTAAGAACTTAGTTCGTTCACTCAGTGTTCATTGAAATCGGATTGAAAGAAATAAGAATGAAGTGAAAAACCTTAAACGACAGCAGTGTCACGGCCGTGAGAAATTAAAACACAAACAAGGTGAAGGCGTATAAATGTAGTTTATAAATAATATTCACAATATTCTTATGACATTTCTTTAATAATGTTTTCCAGAGGTCTTTCCTTGTATGTCATAATTGTTAATAAGAGACTGCTTCACAGGTTCATGATGAAGGTTCTGCTTTGGAAACGTTGTACCCAGTACTACGCTTTCGCATATATCTACCAATGCAGCAGTGCACACACTTTGTGTTCCAATTTATAGGGTGGAGATAATTAGATTACAAGCTATAAGGCACCACATGCTCTGCAGAGAAGGAAAACATCGTGAGGAAATGATATCTGAAGAATAAAAATATTTCCATGATGATGTCCTCCATACCGAATTTCGGTCATGGCGTCACGCAGGACAGGATTATAGTGCCGAAGTGTATGCGCAAACACAAGGCACTCTCTAAGCCCTCACTCTCATAGTTTGATGAGACGTTTATCCGACAAAACCGGCAAGGGATCAGGCAAACAAGTTTACGTGCTTTCCGGGGCACTGGGGTGAAACACCTCTAACTTCGTGATTTTGAGCTCCAGGCTAAGTAATCAAAAGTAAATTGTATCTACTTTTTTCTGTTGCCATATTGAAAGTCTAAGCCTAAAAATGTGCCGTGTATATTAGCACGGCCCCTTCGCACGTATAGTAAGTGAAAGTAGACTATTACTGGCTCAAAACGATAATTAATCTAGTACGACTAATAAGAAAACACAACGTGGGTGTAAGGTTCCATTGGTAAAATTTTATGAATGAGTAAATTGTAGCTACAGCGTGCAAAAACTGTTGGCACTCTCCATTAACATGATGTTGTAAATTTGTTCCAAATAGTAACAATGTCACGCGGTCTAGGTCACACGCTGTTGATGTGAAATTGTAAGAAGCTACATTTTTTGCGGTGGGCCGGACTGAAAATCAATGCGTACTGAGACCGGTCCATTTGATGGTTATGCTTGAAGAAATATTATTTGTTATTCTTGTTTTCTTATTATAAGTGATTGTTTATTACTGTATTTCTTATTCTGTAGTATTTATGGTACACTTTTTGTAAATTATTCTATATACTTACTAAGTGGCAACTCAACAACGAATAAAAGTAGTTTGTTCTTTTTTAATTTAGGACAAATATTTAATAACGGTTTTTTAATACTAAATATAAATGTTGCAATTTTTAAAATTAGTGTAGAGCAATTAGTGTGCGTAATATCCTTTATTCATAACCCTATAGGTAGGGATAGTTAGCGTCCATTGTTATACAGCCTGATTATGGTTTAAGAGAATCCATTCCACCCCATTTCGTCGCGTGAATATCGTAAGTGGGGGAAATGCCAGAAGAATCTTTCGAGAGATAGCTGAGGGCATCGTCAAAGATGCGAGACGTCTTGTTCTGCGATCGTCAATTTATCTGCCAAGGTTTACGATTAATTTTTCGTTTCCTGTAAACATTTCTCCGGTTTTCTACACTCACCACTCGAAAAACAGGAGCATTTATTTGCTAATTCACGCTGGTATTATGTGAGAGCGTAGCACTCACCGTGCTACTAACCCATCGATCACTAATAGGTTTTTATTAGTGATCGATGCACTACCCCATATTTTCCTGTGGGTGGTGGGTGATACAGGTTTACGCATCAACCTCGGCATCCCAATGAGAAGGTGGAGGAAATGTATGTGGATATTTGTAGAGCCATGTATTCCTCGAAAACCTACAATACGGTGTTAATGGGAAACTTCAACGCAAACTAGGCACAAGAGAGAACGGTGAGCCGAAGGTAGGGTAATTTGGGATAGGGCAACTGAATCCAAGAGGTCAGCAGCTGGTCGACTTCATGGAGAAAGTGAGACTCTTTATGATGAACTCTATCTTTCAGAAGCGGTCCACTGAAAGTGGACCTGGTTGAGCCCCGACGGTTCGACAAAAAATGAGATTGGCTTCATTTTGACGACTAGACGGCAACTGTTCAGTGAGGTCTCAGTGATAGCAAGGATGAAAACTAGCAGCGATCACCGAATGGTTAGAGGCACACTGAAACTAAACATTAAGTTGAAGACGTCTCGTCTAATGAAGTCAACGCTCCGTCCACCTCGTGCTCTTATACAAAGTCTCAAAACCTTTCAGCTCGAACTACAAAACCATTTTCAGTGCCTAGAAAACTACAATGCACTGGATGACATGAATGATAAGCTAGTAAAAACGGTCATGCGGTTGGAACTAAGTTCTGCAAGACCCGCCGCAAAAGAACACAAATATTCTCCGATCACACTTTTAATCTCATGGCTGTTAGACAGGAAATGAAGCTCCAGTATTCAACAGTTTTGACTGCATTCAGGCAATTGAACAGTCAGATCTCCAAACGCATGCGGCGGGACTTACGCAACTTCAATACAGCTCGTTTTGAAAAACCGATAGAGCGAAACCAGGGTTCCAAAGTCTTTACCACAGATCAATCTGGCAGAAAGAGCCAACTGTCGAAGCTGAACTCTGAATGTGGCAGGATCATTTCCGGCATACCTGAGATACCTGATTTTAAGTGTGATTGCGAGTTTCTTTTAGTACCTGTACACACTATCGTTGGAGACACATGCAAGTGTGAGTACCGACCCAAGAGCAAGTCTTATCCGACACTATTCCGATGATACCCCGGATGTCACTCTGTGTGAGATTAGAAGGGCTCTTCAGCCCTTTACAATCGACAAGGCCCATGGTGAGGATGGAATTATAGCGGAGCTTCTGAAGGTGGATGGAAAATCGCTACTTTAAGTCCTTCAAAAAATCTTTTATTCCATCCTCCATGGTGAAACTACCCCGGAGACGTGGAGCAGAAGTGCGGTGGTCTTGTTTTTCAAAAAAGGCAACAGGGTTCTCTTGAAAAACTACAGACTTATCTTCCTTCTTAACCACGTCTACCTGCTGTTTTCGAGAGTCATTACTAATCGTCTCGCACCGACGACTTCCCGCCTCACGAACAAGCTAGTTTCTAAAAAGGCTTCAGTAACATAGACCACATATATACCCTACGGCTGATTGTACAGAAGACCGAAGAGTACAATTTGCCACTTTGCCAGGCGTATGTGGACTATGAGAAAGCCTTTGATTTCGTCGAAATTTGGGCGATATTACAGTCGCTTCAGCGGTGCCAAGTTGACTGTCGGTATATCGAAGTGCTGAAGTGTTTGAGCAGTATGGCTGCGATGGGTATCCGAGTACAGAACCAGTGTACGAAACCTATCCAACTGCAGAAAGGTGTAAGACAGGGTGACGTTATTTCCCCGAAACTCTTCACCGCTGCATTGGAAGACGTTTTCAAGCTACTGAACTGGGAAGAATACGGTATTAACATCAATGGCGAGTACATCACTCATTTTCGATTTGCCGACGATATAATCCTTATAGCAGAATCGCTGGAAGACCTAAACACTATGCTCAATGACCTCAATAGTGCCTTCCAATGGATAGGTCTTAAGATTAACATGGACAAAACAAAGATCATGTTTAATGTCCATGTCACACCTATGCTTGAAGCTTGAAGTTGTTGACGAGTACGTTTACGTGGGACAAATAGTCCGACTAGGTAAGTCCAACTTCGACCGAGAGGTCAATCGTCCGTCGATTAAACTCACACATCTTCTCGTCAGGTATACCTCAAAACCTGAAAACGAGATTGAACAACCAGTGCGTGTTGCCAGTGATCTGAGACGTGGTCTTTCACTACTGGCCGTATGAGGACGCTCAAGGTCGCTCAGCGGGCTATGGAGAGGGCTATGCACATGACATGCAGGAAGTCGATGGATGTAGGTGGGTCAGGAGCGTGATTTGTAGTATTCATTGGGGGGGGGGGGCTATGTTCAGCAGTGAACTTGTGAAGGATTGTGATGATGATGTTGAATGATGTGGTCGTTCCCCGGTCAAATCGATATATTCGTGCTACACCCATAATATATAGCGTGGCTCCGCTGCATCTATACAAAAACTCTCAAAAATACTATCCTAACGATAGTCGATTCATCGTCATAGTTGGCAATTGGGGTTTCTCTTCAAGATTTCTGGAAGCGGGAATTCTCCAGAAGTTTGGCTTTATTCAAGACACGAGGGAACTCTTGTCTTGATTGACAAATACTACGTGGTCACTAGATATTTATCGTGATTTTGAGATAGTGGTACCGGTAATCCTTAGATATATAAATAAAATAAAATATACTAGTAATCATCTCATTACTAGTATTTTTTGTTTTATTTATTTCAAATATGTTTAGGTTATTATTTCAATTATTTATGTGATTATTATTTAAAATAGTTTTTTTCTGTTTTTGTGATCACAGTTCTACTTAATTAATGGAAAGAAATTTTTTGTTGATTGTATTATTAAAATATTTCTTTGTTCTGTGATGATGTATGTAATTAAATAAAATGAATAAAATTTAATAAATTTAAGAAAGGATCTAGTTGATTATTTTTAAAATATTAACTTTTTTGCTGAAATTAAATTTCTACTTAGATAAAGGACAAATATATGTGTATGTATATGTGTGTAACAATAATTCCAAGATTGTTTTTATAGAGGTACTTTACATATTTACATACCATTATTTTATCAAACAAAATATAGTGGTATTAATATTAGCTAATCTTCATAATTAACATTTTATTCAAAATAGTAAATAATAACCGTACTATACTAGACAATTATATATAATAATTACTATACTATACTAGACAATTATAACAATTCTTCCCTATAAATACATATGTGTATACGTGTAGAGGTCAATACCCTTTATCCGATTGTTACTTTTTCTTTTCTTTTTCTACACATGGAGTATGGATAATATATATTTTTCAATATTATCTTTACTCAATACGTAACTAAAAAAAGAGCTTTGCTTCCTCCTCAGTATAAAAAAAACTCACGAATGGATAACTATTTTCCGCTGTACTCCAATACACACTGTACATACAATTAAAATTTATTAAATTTTAAGAAGATGTAAGCTCTCAGGATATGAAATATTGAATTTATGTCTTTAATGTTAACCAAGTATATCATATTACTGTATACTATATTTTATTCCGTTCTATATACAAGTTTTCAGCTTCCAGCATCATTTCTGCATTGGAGGTCTAAGTTAATTAACATCTAGACAATGTCCTTCTCACGCATTAGTACGTGCTCACACCTCAAATCACGTTAAAGCTTTTTAAGTTTTTTACGCATATTTACAAACTGATTGTTAAACATTTTCTTATAATACAACTTTTTTGATACAACATCAAGGTTTATTTAAGACAAAATAATTGAATGTTTTTGGGATCTTTAAAAAAATAGTAATGTTGTTCTGCGAATAAATCTAATTTTCTTTTATCTCTGCCCAGCATATAAAGGAAACATACTGGGTAAAGGATACAATACGCAGCAGGATGTCAAGTCGATTTTTTAAAATAGAAGGATTACAGACGAGCTCATGGTCTCTTCCTCATGATAAATGGATGTTGTGACACATTCACATCTACATCTATTCTCTCACAAATCTGGTTTTCTACACTCCCCATACAAAACACAGTAGCTTTAAGCCACTGTTTTACGTTGATATTCTGTGAGAGCGTGGTCTTTCCTCGGTCGAGCTGACCCATTCGTGCTACAACCACAATGTAGCTGCAGCATGGCTCTACCACGTATAGCATATAAAGATCCGTTAGTTATTTTTGGATTAACCTCATAACAATCTTAAAGCGCCATACAATACTCTTTTGGTCAGTCAAATTGTACAGAAGTACTCCATACAGTATGATTTAATGACCTGAACACAATAACATACAAAGAGAAGCCTTGATGTAATGAATTATCTCATTGTTCCATGCTCTCAGGCCTTATAGGTCACAAGCTCCTACTGAACGTTGATAATAAAACGTGGTCGAGGACTCTTTAGTTCCGCCATTTTGTTGCGGACGCCATATTGGTCAACCATTTTATGTCACTTTGTTATTGATAAATCATGTGTAACATGCATAATGTAAAGAGAATTAGATTTCAAATTTGCAAAAAAAACTTAATGTGTTTATATTAAAGTACAAAAATCTTATAATATAGGATTTAGATACATTGGCAGTAATTTTAATTATCGTAGTAGGCACAAGTATTCATATTGCACTGTTGAAATATCAATTATTTTGTAACTACCAATGGATTACAGATCTTGCTGATATTCATTAATTACGTCTTATCGAAAGACTAAATACAGTTTAGGGCTCCTCCTTAAATTAACCATAGCTGCCACGCTTTGCAAGCGGTTTGGAAATCACAGTTTTCTCATTTTTTTGAAATCGTCGTCCGCAACATGAAATTATAGCACTTAATCTTTTCTTGTAATTGAATCTTGAGATCACCAACGGAACAATATATTATAATCTTATTACGTTCCGTGCGTGATCACTGATCACAAGATTTAATTAGACCATATTACAACAATTAATTATTTATATATTATATATTAATTAGGTAAAAAACCTTTGGAAATTTAATATTGTACGTATTATAAAAATAACTTCTTTTTTAAATTGTTGGCTTAATACGTGTTTGTATACTCGTACTATAAAATTTTCCAGATTCTTAAATCTTGTTTTAGTGCAATAAACGAGATATTAATCTTTGATAAATAACACCATTATACACAGCTGCTGTTTTCTCACCTAACATGTACCTAGGTAAGATCCTTTGTGAAAATTTTCTCAAGTAAAATAATTTTAATTATGTACACATATATTAAGATATCAATTTTTGTTATATATTAAAATATCCATTTTTGTTAACGTTGAGTGAGAAACTTTATTATAATAGAGGTCTTAAACTATATTATTAAAACATAAGCACTTGAAAGTATATGCAATATGTCGATCGTTTCGACCTAGATATCGACCCTAGACCCGACTATGACCCGCTACCTCCAGCAACCTAGCTCCATTAACATAGACCTTCCGCCATAGATCAACACATCATTCTCCTCAGTGTTGTATTACTGGTCAGTCAGGGTGACCGGAGCCCTAATCCTACCTTCCGTTAGCGGTAGATAATCATCAAATGATACGTGTCACTTACACAGATAATCACCGAAACCTGGTTTCCCAGTTATGCATGGTACAAGCTGCTCCCCAGATCTAGGAAACCAGGTGCTCAAATAGTCCTTCGAAGCCTCGTGATCGCCTCTACTTGCTTGACCTCAAACACTTTTATACGATGCACAAGTACAGTGATCCCATACTAGAGATTTTTGGAACCATTGCTATTCGATCTTTTGGGGCACTATCATAAAATGAAAGTCATGGATTTTGGTCAATCAAGTTTTTCTCGGATGAGAATGTACACGCATGGTCAGATTTAATGTTTACAGCCCACCAGTTATTAAAATATTAACGACCAGGAAACTATAAAGCTAAGGAAGCCTACCTGCCTTATCTTGGAATTCAAGTCCAAACTTTATTTAGAGACTTGTTCGTGCATACCAAAGCCTCCGAATTTAAAAATGCTGTATTATAAGGTCGTTAAAAGTAAACCTGAAAGAATAAATCCTAAAAGTGTCCATTTATATTATGCCAAGGTATAAACAACGTGTAAGAGCCGCACTAATGAGTCGGTTCGGCGAGGAAGAACCAGATTTTCTAAGAATCAATTTCTTAAACCAGTCTCAAATACTAGCATTATGACTTTGTGTAGTGTAAGATAAAATAAAGAAAAAATTCTATTGGTTAACTGGTAGATACCAATCATAATCATCATCATCATCATTACAGCCCTTCACAATTTGCTACTAAACATGGGCCTACCCCAAGAAATGCTGCGAAACATAGTGCTAAGCTACCCGCATTTATCGGCTTCCAGCATATTTTACCAGCTCGTTAATCGTGTGGGTTATTCGTTTTATTACTAGGTAATCAAATCAACCCACTATCTAATAGGTGCCAACCAACCCTCGTATATATCTATCTATATAATCTATCGAGAAGCCTAGCAAATCATAACCAAAATGAACGTGTTTTTACGATCTACTTGCGTATATCAAGTGGAAGCCATATATCAAGTGGAAAGCTTCCGGGTAAAGTTTCCCACATATCTCGCAACGAACAATGCTCGACAGATCTCTACGGATAGCAGTGTTTCCACGCAGGTCCCCAGACTTGCGTCTTTGTGAAACTTGTTTATTAACCAATATTTTAAACGTTATATAAACTTAATGTATAACTAAATGAGAATGCGTTACTTATAGTGTATTTCTGATTTGAGTAGCGCAATTCATACAAGAAAGATAATTTGGTAAGTAAAGAAAGTTATATAAGCTATATTGATTCTGTCACCGTTTCGGAGATGTTTATTTCTAAATATTATTTTGTTATTTAGAGGTCTTAAAAATAAATGAAATCATGATTAAAACTACTTTTACGGATTTTATCGCGTTTATTAAACGCGATAAAATCCGTAAAAGTAGTTTTAATCATGCGTAGTGTTCGCGTAAATATAAGAAATCGTTATAAATGAAATCAATTGACCTTCCCTTAACTTCCAAATGACGTCATTTAGTAAGCTGAATAAAATGAAGCCAATATCTAGTGATTTAAAACTCAAAATTACCCTATCTTTCCAAATTAACGTCATGATTTTTCTTATGAAGATTATATCTTTGGTTGATTTTTAATTTGATTTACTCACAATAACCAATGCATTGGACATTGCATTTCTGCGAGTAACTGTTTCTAGTATTTGGATTTATTTTATTTACCGAGCAGCTTGTGCGCATTTTATGTTCCATAACATATAAAGTAAACATCAGTTATTTACGCTACGGTACAAATATTTATAGCTATCATCTTTCAAATCAAATCAAATAATTTATTTGTCAAACATAGGTAAAAAGTTACAAACTTGGTGGAAAAGGTATAATACGTAACACTATGTTTCGCCTACAAAGGCATACAAATATTTGTTTATCACCATCACCTTAATTATCAATTACATAAATATTAACATGTTATAAATAAATCGTCCATTAATTATTGCAGGTACTAATAACCATTCATTTTATCTTCAAAGTATTCGTTGATAGAGTAGTATGCTTTATATAATAAAAAACTCGAAAGCAATTTCTTAAATTTGTCTATATTATCGGTTTCTTTGATGTATCTTGGGAGTTTATTAAAAATTTTAGGAACCATACCCAGGAAACTTTTTGAATACAGGGCTGTTTTATGAGGTTTTGTGCGTAGTTTGTTCCTAATCTTAAACCAACGTTTTTTTTTTAATAATCTACACGAAGAAAATACACGAAGATCAATGTTTGTGTTTGGTTGACTACTGTGATTTTGTACACAAGTCCCACGACTCAGTTAGATATACTCCGAAAAAAAACATATGGTCATACAACTACAAACCAAGTATACTAAAGCTGATAATGAAGTTACATTCGGTTCAACCTAGACTTCCAATTAACCGTTAGAACGAATAAATATGACATGAAAAAATAAAAAACTGCACGTAAACACAAACGTCAAGCTCTTAAAGAACAAAATGCAATTTTCTCAGGACTAACGTCGACAGTTAATTGTTGGTACTTTTGTTTATTGTGTTCATTGTTTATTTGATAATAATCTAAAATACTCGGAGATGTTAAGTTGTTTTAAAATAAAATAAAAATACAGTAAACATTTGGTATAATAAGAGGAAGTATACATTATATACCACATTTTAAGAAAAAAAATATAAAAAAATTGAATGAATCCGTATTCATTTTTGAGAATATTTTGGGGTACTAAACCGTTTTTTTAAAAATCTTAAATAATATGTAGGTTTTCTAATATTATGTAGGTTCGATGTTTGCGTCGACGGACGACCTTTTTTAATTAGTTTCCATTTTCTAGACTATTCTTTTTGTATTAATGTTGCCGGTATAAAGACCAACAAACCCCATTCGACTAGTTCGTTAAGTACTACGTTACAACATACTCTAAAATTTTACTTCCAATCTAACCGTGTAGAATATTCAACACCCCTTATCATCTTATTGGTACCGTAAGAGGTAACATAGGAAAACAAATAAAGAAACGGGTAGAAGCATCATCACCCTGCTTGTCATGCGTTGCAATTATGGCAAATGAGATTGTCTTATAAGGCAATCTATAGGAATTGTCTGAGTTATAATAAATGAATGAAATGTGATGAATGCATGTTGCAGCTATGTATCACGAATGCACTGACTCGTCAGGGTAAGGACCACACTCACACAGAATATCAGCGCAGAAATTATCAAATCACAGCTTAATCTGCTGTGTTTCAATTAGAAAGTATACAAAACCGGGGAACCTTTTTACTGAAAATGAGGCATTTTATCTTAGTACTCAGGGGTAACAATGCACCTAAATTTTTACTTTTAATCGAGGATAGGTGTCTAAGTGCCACAACATAAAATATCCTTACCCAGTCAAATTGACCCATTCGTGCTAAAACAACAAAATGTAGCTGCAGCCACACACTACACATTATGAAAAGCTTTATTATGAAGTTAATTTAATAAACAAGTTAACGTAAAAATCTATTCAGTCTTAATGGATACTAGCCACCTGCGCAAGCACAGGTGCTCTCTTTAATTTCTATTTCCTAACTCTCATAGTCAGATGGAACTGTAATCCAACACGACCGGTGAGAGATAACGTGCAAGACTAACGGCTTTACGTGCCTCTGAGGCAAAGGGATGAAACAACGCCAAGTTCATGACTCTGGGCTGCTAATGAGAATTTCTTAATAGAAAAACCCAATATCTGATTTCGGCTCGACCCGGGATTCGAACCCGGGACCTCATGATTAGTAAGCACACTACGAGTAACGAGGAGGTAAAAAGTTGAAATAGAGTACTTAATAATTAAACATTAAAAACTTTAATGAAAGATTATTACATTCGGGATCAAAATCGTATAAATCGCGAACGTATGAGAACGTATGAGTTGACGCGCCCTGGGAACATTAGTATACACAAATCATTGAGGTCACAGTAGGCCATAATTAAAATAGCATGTAATAGACAATAAGAAATGATTCTCTACTTACGGCGGCATGCTGAGTTGCATCATTGACGTTAGTTTCGAAATTCCACTGTGCAGCGACGTTATTTGTACACTCCTTCGAAGCCTGCTCATCGGCGTTTGCTAAAAAGTCTCTTACTTGCTGCAAATTGACCCGTTGGAATCTATCATCGATGCTGTTAATATTTCCATCTCGGTTGAAATCGTACGGATTTGCTCCGACGTAATTTGGGTCATTTCGTGGAAAATTTGGGTCATTACGTCTAAAGTTTGAGTCACTGTTAATATCTATCCGATCATCACGATAAATATTGTCGTAGGGCCTAAATGTCGAACTTGGATTGCGTCCATTTTCAAAACCTACATTTGGATATCCGTTGTTGCTTATATCTGGATTGATTCCGCTGTTAAATGGTGTTGAGGACACTGGATATCCTCCTGGAGTGCTCGAGCTAATTGGTCTTGCAGTGCTGTATTGAAAATTTCTATTCTGAATGTCGTATTGATTCCCTGGACTATTAATTGAAGGGGTGCTAGACAGAAGTCCATACCCTCCGTAAGGGTTGCGCTGAGTACTAGAAATTTCGGGCAGCGGAGGCAAATCCAACTGAGGATTAGCGTAACATAGGTAAGGCAATAACACAAGATAGAACCATGTCCTGATAGTTTTTCTTTCGTTAGCACAGGCCATTTTATCTGGACAGAAATCAGAGTTGCTTTGAACACGGTTTTTAATGCGTGATTGGTGCAACCAGTGGTGCGTGGTGTTTGGTTGCGTCCGCGTCAAGAACTGCGCTAGGTTTTGCTTTACCTCTGAACTGGAAGCGTGTGAATCGCATTGTCTACTTATCTGTACAGTTGGCCTCATGAATATACTGCGTAATTCTGTGATTTAATGCTCACTAATGTAAACTTTTAACTATACACTAAAACACTTAAACTTAATTATACGATATAATATTCATTGATACAATTTAATACAAGTGTATAATTTCATTAAATTATTTTATTATAATATTCTATTATAATTAAATGATTTTATTATATCATTGAAATAAGTAAACAAATCAAATAATTTTATTATTTATAACAATTGGAGTTTATATATTACGTCCTATAAAAGGCCACTGCTGAATGTAGGCCTCCCCTATAAATTGCCTCATAGGGCTCCCTCCCAATCGAACCGTAGCTGCTACTTACGGAGAAGGTTGACTGCAGTTTTCTATTATTTTTAGTTGTAGTAAGAAGATGCTCCTGCCCATCTCCTGTTTCAAATGCTCTCTGTTGCCTCTTACACACCCACGGCACGATATGGGTTAGTGGATATTCTTACACTGCTACTACCGGGCTAAATAATGTGCAGACCCGTATCATCATGGAAGTAAGTAAAAAAATTAAGTTACTCAAAATTTAATATTTCTGCTCATAAAATAAATACTGTGAGTAGGACTCGAGCCCTGGGGATTCCGTATAAAGTTTCTACGGAATCCCCTCTATACACAGCATCTGCGTCTGTGTACATAACGATCCTAATTTGCCAAGTTTCTGAGACGATTTTCTTAAATTATTATTGTATAAATAGTTATTAAATTATTATATAAATTAGGTACGGAAACAATAATTTGAAAATAACGACCTACATTGCATAGTAGATAATTTTTCTTTAGTCTATATTCAAGATACATATATAATAATTAACCTGTAGATTTTTCTAACATTTTGTTCAGTGATATTTTTAGAAATATCTTAGCGTCAGCAAATTTGTAGTTGAAGAGGAATATTTTTTATAGAATATCAGTGGCAAACGAGCACACATACCATCAGATAAATGAATCCTGTGGCCCATAGACATCTACATTTATCCTCGATTAAGAATCAAAACGCAGATGCGTTGTCACCTCTAAGGACTAAGGTGGAATGCCTCGTTTCCAGTAAAAAAGGGTCTCCAGATCTCTATACTCACCACACGGAACATAGCAGTATTAAGCTGCTGTTTTACGCTTATATTCTGAGAAAGCGTGGTCCTTCCTCGATCGAACCGACCCATTCATACTACAACCATAATATAGCTGCAGCTTGGCTCTACCACGTAAGAGTAAGTGAACTAAAACGACAATTACGTACGACGAAGTCAATAATGCTGTATCTAAATACATTGTATCAAATTAGATAAACGTTAACAAGGTTTCATTTACAGACATTAACTATTAAAGTACTGGTTTAATGAATTGTTTTTAAAAACAACCATAACTGTGACTAAAGCGCAACGCAAGCGTAAATCTTGACATTGTAAACTGATTTCATCGCGATCTGATAGAGGCAGATACGACAATTACATAGCAATTACCGCGTGGTGAATCACAGGTAATATCTTGTGTCCTTGGTGTGATAAACATTGTATTTAGGTTTAGGTTAATTGATTATATCCGATCTATTCATAGAGTAAATACTTTACAGCATTTAAATATATTAGAATAAACACAAGATTTTATTTAAAAAACTAGGGAAACCGTCCTAGCTTTGCCTAAGTTTGTAGCGATAATTTTGGTTCAATCCACGCACAATGAGCTTACCGTACCTTGATGTCTCGCAGTGGTATCATACCCGCCTAGGAAATGATTACATACTGTAGACTTCCCACCTGTAATTATACCTAGATGAGAACAGTAAACAATAAGAAGGAAGAATTTCGATGAGGACTTTTTTCTCCTCTGTCCGTATATAGTTATGAATATGGAGTTCTCCCATTGTAGGAAGTCTTTACCATAATAACCACGCTCGAGAAACGGATTGGGATCGCGGTATTTGAGGGTCCTCGCCATTGACGTACTTTCCAACGTCAGTGTAATTATTTTACATTTAATTTAAATTGCATCCATACGTAATCTAACGGTTGCTACAAGATTACTTGTCTATTTTCCAAGGTCCATTATCTGAGATGGGGTGATTTATTACCCATTATGTCGCATGTCTTAGCAAGATAAAACCTTTTTAACGTGGTTGATTCACGTTTCATCGTATTAAGGCTGCAGTAAAACTACGATGCTACCGTAGAAGAAACACGCTTGCACAGTAAACCAGTGTGAAATAGTAGCACTTTCATTATGCAAAACACTGCTGTGTTTTCCTCCTCTCATTTCTAAAAGGGATTGTTGACAGACTTTACATATCTTTGAAATATTTAAGTAATGTGTGAATATATATATTCAGCAACATTTAGTTGTATGAACATTTTCCGAAAACATTTCTTTTCTAAAGTCTTTAGACGGCTCAGTGGCGCAGTGGCATAGCAATGAGTTACAGCGCTAACGGCCACGGGTTCGAATCCAACGCGGCCCAACAAGTATTTTTATGGCCTACAAGTAATTGTTCCGGGTCTTGATGTTTGTTCTTGTGAATTTTATGATTGTAAACTGCCCCCACGATACAGGAGAAAATCCCACGATACAGGAGAAAAGAAGATGTGGAAGCAACGTTTTTTTAAAGAAGAAAAAGAAAAGCGTATTACTAAAACTGAATTCTTATACAAAAATTTAATAATAATAATAATAATCTTTATTACTACAATATATATATATATATATATATATATATATATATATATATATATATATATATATATATATACTTGTATAACATTCACTTCGAAGCCATAAGGTATATATTAACATTATTACGTAGTAAAACCATTAAAGTAAGACCTCGAGGCATACATAATTCTATCATTCATAGTTATCTAAACTGATGACCTTTAGACAATTGGGAATAAATATTTTATTTTTCAGCAACGACTATGTTAGGATCTGATAGAAGGGGTCATTTATGAATCAAAATTCACATCATATTATATTCATTTATTGCCAAAAAAATCACAAAATCTGGTGCCGATGGTAGCAGAGAGGTCAAGTATAAACTGTAAAAACTCCAACGTGCATTTAGAGTGAGACTGGCATCGCGCTACCTACCGAAAAGGACAGTAAAAAGTTTGCCGATTTCGTATTTATTCCTTTTTTGACATCTATGGTAAGAAGTCATTGGAAACAATTGACTAAACAAAGAAAAACACAGATGGGTTGTCACCCCTGGGGACAGAGATGAAATGCTTTACAGTCTATAATAATATTTGGCTTTGTTACCCTTCAAACGGCCAAAATGGCCAAGAAGTTGATGCCAACCCACACGACTCCTAGTTAGAAAAGGAGTAGGATAGTATGACCCAAAGTACTCTTAGTACTATTCTTCCTTATAAAATTCCTGTAAATCAATCTAAGTATTTACTACAGTAAAGTGGCAGATACCTATATTGATTGAGAAAACAGGTCTCCTTTAATTCTTGAGATGGTTATTGATCAATCAGACCGCCGCGCTGCTTCAGTGCGAGTAAATGTCTACATAGTTCTACGTAATAATTTTTTGCTAAGATATGCAGTATTCAGCACTCCCGTGTAGTGGCCTTGTAAGAAAATCCATAACCCCACATCGTCCCGTAGGTGTTATAAAAGGAGACGAAGATAAATTGAATCAGGTGACGGGCAGCAGCATCTTCCTGATAACAATTCAAAATAATTAAAAAACTGCAGTTGACAACCCCCTCGCCAAGTCAACTAGGAAAAATCCTCCCCTATGAAGCAATATATGGGGGTGTGTTCAGCAATGAACTTTAATAGGCTGTAATTGATACATAATGGAAGACATGAAGGTTTCCTCACGATGTTTTCATTCACCTTGGTACCACACTTGGTACGTGCAACTAAAAATTTCTTTGTTGCCGACGCTAATCAAAACAGCATTTCTCGGTTAATCTTGAAGAGAAGCATTTTTTCCTTTTGTAACGGGGTAAAGAACTGAATCACCTTAATACAAACCATTTTATAACCAAACAAAGAGAACAGAATGTTACCCTCACTAGTGTTTTTACCTAATATATACTTACTAATAATACTTATTTCTATTCCATCTAAAAATTTATTTATTTTTTCAAAAGCGCTTAGTTATCACGGCTTTGTACTGCTATCACTAATACGTTAAAACACCGCAAACTGTTAAAAATAGATTTTAGTAGTGGTAGAATAGCTCATTAAACTAAAGTACGTCAGTAAGACGTTTTGGTGATGTAAAAGCAAGGCGTGCCATAGAAAGTGATAACAGAACGAAAGCGACGCGATAAGGCTGCGAACTAGGGCGAGACGAGCCTAGTGCACGCAACAAAGGAAATATTGACCTTAAATTGTAATTCTGAAAACTTCTAAATGACTCAGTGGTACACAGTACTTTTTTATAAAATATATTATTATTCCTTACATACTTACATTACCTACATAGACATGGTGGGAACAAGTCAAGTGTGCGCTACAAAGGTCAATATTCTGACATTAAATTGTAATTCTGAAAACTTTTCAATGACTCATTGTTACATAGTACCTTTTTTTTAGAAAATATATGATTATTACCTACATAGACATCGTTATAAAATTAAAAATGCAAGAAGTGGGTACGAGTCTAGTGTGCGCAACAAAGGAAATATTGACATTAAATTGTAATTCTGATAACTCTTAAATGACTTTGTGGTACACGGTACCTATTTGTTTTAATAATATCTATTTAACTAATATTTTTATAGATATAAATTTAAAAATGATGAAATGCAAGGAATTGGGAAATGCAGACGTTTTATTAAATAATAACATTACATATATTCCTTATATTAAGTGTAATAGTCTAAAATGCTTATGTTAGAAGTAATTCAATATGGTAATCGAATGGCGGATTCGAACTCACGACTTTGAATTCATGGTGTGCACCCTACAATTAGGACACTGTCGTTTTGTGACAATCTTTGGAGGGGAATTATGCTCAGAAGTTGGCGTATGATGAGTATACAACCCGTGATGGTTGTGACGAAGAATTTAGACCGTGCAGCGGCGGTGTAAGAATATCCACTAGCCCATACCGCCGCGTGTCGTAAGAGATGACAGAAAGAAACAAACCAAATGGGCAGCCAGCTTCTTTCTTATGACAATTAGAAAAAAAGCAGTTGCCAACCCGCCTCCCAAGTGTGGCAAGTACCCTCCTTAAAAGGCGATCTTTGGGAAGACCTATGGTTTAAGAGTAGGCTTTTGATACGCTCTAATGATGATTCTATTATAAAATAATGGTAACAAACGAACACAGTCCACTTGATGGTAAGTGGATACTGTGCCCATAAAAATCTACATTTATTCTCCATTACATCATAAAATGCAGATACTTTGTCACCCTTGAGAACTAAGATGGAATACCTCCCAGTTACAGAAAGTGATCAATCAACCCAGTAATCGCTCCCCGTAAAAAGGGTCTTTGATTCTCTGAATTCACCATACGGAACACAGCACCATGGAACTACTACTTTGCGCTGGTATTCCGTGAGACCCCGGTAGGCCTGACCTGTTAGTGCTACAATCATAATACAGCTACAGCATGCCTCTACTGCATTGACTACTGATATTATTTTGTTAAAACTGACATTTTAAAAATATTTATGAACCGAAATTCCAAATTCTTTATAAGAGTGAAAAAAACTAAAAAGAAACAAACTTTAGTTTTTTTCTTCTTATTTTTGCGAACTGGTGTAGATTTTAAAGAGCTTGAAATAAGCCTAAATTAAATAAAATGTTTTTGACTTTGATTGAATATATAACTACATTTTGACTTCATCTATATTGACTGATGGTGTTTTAGATATAAACCTGAATTTATTGTTTGTTTATTTAATATGATTTAATTATAAGTATGTTAATAATGATCTATCATATGAACTCTGGCAATGCTATGCTACAGACTATGTACTGCCTACTGCTGTCCACGGGCTGCCTCTCATTTTTCAAAGGTTTATGGAGCAATGTGTCAGTCAAACTAGTGTACATCCAGTGGTCGAAATTAGACCCGAAACGAAAATTCGATTGTGATTAATTATTAACTTCCCTCTTTGAAAATTAATAATTTTCAAAAGTAGGAAATTATAGATTGCTTAGGTCCTAGAAAATTGTTCCCACTATTTCCGGCTAGACGTTCAGTCGTGTGTGTGTATGTATGTAAATATTTTTTGTAGTACGATACCTTTAAAACAAATCACCGATCGAGATGAGCGAAACGGCGTTCGATAGTTTTCATTGATACTTCGACCTAGTTAGATTTTGAAGTCTCTCGTGGAGCCGTATTAAAGATATACAACCAAATAAAAACCGGAAAAAATATTATTTTCAAGTTTTTTTTTTTAAAATAACTTCCAGAGTATTTGATTAATCAACTCCAGTGCAGATATCATAGACAATTTTTGTACTTAAAAAAAAACTGCGTCGAATGCCGGCAAGTAAGACTAAACAATTAGGTAAAAATCGAACAAATTAATTATAGCTATTTAAAAATTGTAAATAATCCTTTTTTTGACATAACTTTTTAATTCTTCGATCTATCGACTCAAGGTCAGAAAAATAATTTTTCGCACATAAAAATGGCGTCGAACGACGTCAAGTAAATAAAAAACAAAAGTTATAGCCATTTAAAACCGACCTTCATCGGGACTTAGAGCAACAATTCAACAATTCCTTAAAAATCTCTCTGAGAACTTCTTCAAAGCCTCAGAGTCGCACCCAAACAATTTAATTCGTGAGGCGGCTTCTTATGCAGCCCCACCCCCCTCTCGCTATCGTGTCCGCAGGCCGAGAAACTCTCTCTCGGACCCGCCCAATAAACTGTCAAACGACCTGAACTGCCTCCTGGCGGCTCAGGCCAGTTCTAATTAAATTAATTATTATTATATTAACTAGTATTATTTTGCCTTCGTAGGCACTCCCTCAGCGGCTCTTAGCCGCCTGCGCCCTCTTTTCCCAAAAGAGGGTCGCTCATGTTAAGGCACAATAGAGCTTAATCAGCCGGCTGCCTGTCCCCAAAGGTGGTTTTTAGAGGGTATCACTTAGGGTCCCCGGTAGGACAGTGAGTCCCCCATAACCACGATAGACCGGCTATCGTGGTATGCGTAATGCATTTTCCGCCTCCCTACGTACAGGGTAGCCCTTTAATTGCTTCGGGCGCAAAAAAAAAACCATTTAAAAATATGTAAATAATTTTTTTAAACAATTGGAAGAATTTCGGGCGTTTCAAACTCGCACAAAGCGGGAGGAAAGGAGGAAAGGATTGCCCTACCGGTCAACCACTTTTCAGATTTTTCTAGGTTTCTTATTAAGCAAGCTGTACTTCACTTTCAATGTGTTATCTATGTTTTGAACTACACATTAATGTGCAATACACAGACATTTAATACAAAAATATAAACGCTTCTCGCCCAACACGCGTACTCTCCACAGGCTACTGAAACAGGAATGTAGAAACAACGAGAAGTTCACATCTCATTCATCATAGTTTTTAATATTCCTATGTCATGCATTCAATCTCTTATTAATTATTTTGTTGGCAATGTTATGAAATTCTCTGGTGACAATTTCTACTCTGTCCGACTGTTTGACCGTAGAATGTTATATAAATAATAATAAATAAAAATTTTTATTTCATTTTCAATTACACATGTTTACGTACAGGAGCAAATATGATTACACTTAAAGAAAGTAACATTAGGTCTAATAAAAATAACAAATAATAATAAAAACTAAAACTATTTGTGGCTTAACAATGTGGAATCTACGAAATAAAATTGAAAACTCATGTTTATAGTATTAGCTACCTGCCTGAACTAGGTTGAGTAGGTACCTGTGTTTCAGACCATCACTTACACTATGGGTTTAATAATGTAGGACACAAGATAATTTAAGTAATTAATTTATATTATATAATAAATAAAATAATTAAAATTAACAATTATTACAACCTAAAATTAATACAAAACCATTTTAGAATTTCTAACTTCTCTGTATCTTCGTAATTTAATTTATTCAGAAATTCTCTTACAATTATATTACATTTCTTATAACTTACACTATATATCTTTAGTGACTTGTTGAGCTTGTTATATGTTCCTAAAAATATGTGAAATCTGTTCACAAATGCGTGTTTGGTTTGAGGGTTCACACAAACTAAGTCCATTCTTATCCCGCCTATGGATTTTAAGTTAAATGGAAGTTCAGTATGCTGTTTTAATATGATGTTCAGAATAAACAACTGATGGACACTTAATAGACAATTGATATCAGTAGTGCGAACGTAAACAATGAATGTTTTATTTTGTTTTATCTATTTGTAACACATATTCAGTATAAATTTTAGCTTTATGTACTGTTTCTTCATATAAACTTTTGTCGATGCCCAATGTGTCACTCCTCCTTGCACGCAATATGCCTAAAATACTCACAAATTGAATACAAAGTTTTCCCTTCACGTACTAATTTATAGACTAATAGGAGGAAATGACTGTATAATAGCGATGTTAGAGAATATCCACTACCCGGTATTCCCGGTGTACTAAGTGACGTCCCGTGGTACAGAAGAGAACAGTCGACAGAGAAAAAGAAACGTGTTTACGTAGTAGAGCCATGCTGCAATTATATTAGTAGTATAGTTGTAACAGAATGCCGGCGTGAAATAGTGGCTTGGTGCTGCTGTGTTTCATATGGTGAGTGTAGAGAACCGGAGACCCTTTTTACTGAAAACGAGGCATTCCATTTTAGTCCTCACGGGTGACAACGCATCTGCATTTTGATTTGTAATCGAGGATAGATGTAGATGTCTATGGGCTAGAGCAACCACTTACCATCAGGTGGACTGTGTGCTCGTTTGTCATCCTATCCTGGCCTGCTAAGCGTGGCAACTATGGCATATATCCCTCGGAAGCAATCTTTAGGGAGGCATCTATTCAGTAGTTAACTTTGAAAGTGATGAACGAATGATATGTTTTCGTGTGTGAAATCGCAGGTTCAGCTAATAATTCATTAATTAAAGACTGAAAATGACCGTAGTATCGTGAAAACTTTAACAACATTTGAAATTTACCATTGCTTAACTCACCATATGTCCATGTAGATAGATTTACACATTCCTTATGGTACATTACTATGCGTGTCACAGTTTTCCTATTATGCCAAGTTGGTCGTGGGAATTCTTGAATGTACGGATAATATGTACTTACATGGGTGTTTAGTATTACAGAGTTAGAACTATAGTTCAATTTTAATTTGTACACGTCTACCCCATGGGCGATAAAAAACAAGTGCAAGGCCAGAACGCTTGGCATTGAAACGAAGAACATTAGTCACAGCCAGAACAAGAAAAAAGCTAATAACAGCCCATATAGAGGACATCAGAAATTGAATGCAATCATGACAATCGGGTGACTCAGGGGTATACATATTAGTTCAGTCAAGTGAGCGCTAATTTAAAATTCCGTGCGGGGTAGTTTGAGCACTTCGTTATGTAGGAAGCGTAAAAGTTGGCAATTTATTATCACAGCATATAAAAGCCCACTGCTGGACATAGGCCTCGCCTATATTGTATCATAAGTGGGATATTTGCCATAGTTGTCGCACTTGGCAGGTAGGTTGGCAACCGCAGTTTTTATTTTCTAGCTACTATTAGGAAAACGCTACTTCCCATCTCTTGATTTGTTTCTATCTGTCATCTCTTACGATACCCACGGGAACATATTCTAAAAAGCATCAATATTAGTGCAATTAAATTATATGAAGCCGATTTATCTCCCAGAGTCGTGGTAGCTTAGATGTTAGCACTCGCTGTAAATTATACAATACGCGATCAACCCTGGTTCGATTCCCGCCAGCACCATTAAAATTGTTGATTGCAATTTTAAGTGCTAATTTCCCAAGTACTCGGCGGTGAAGGAAAATATCGCGAGAAAACCAGCATGACTAAGAAATAAAATAAAACATTTCGAAGAGATGTGAAGTTCGCCAATACGCATTGGGGCAACGCGACGGACACTATCTTACCCTAAAACCCTATCAAATATGTATGAGGGGTGTCCCGTACTCGCACTTACTGGTAATAAGTGTGCTGAATCTTATCACGCTTAATGGTTTAATAGAATCATTTCCCGAGAAAACGCTGGCAGCGTTCTTGGCACTGTACCGTGAAGAGTAGGACTATATGATAATTAAAGATTTTACTAGAAGTTTTATTTTTATTTTAGTAATGTATATCGTATATATTTGAATGTTCTATAAATAAATGGTTCTACAAAAAAAAATCACTGATCGTATAAACCATTGAGGCCAAAAGTGAGACTTTGAGTGCTCACTTTTGGGCTCAACTGAAGACGAACCTTATTTAACCACATCGTCATAATGGATGTATTTTGTTGGTATAAATGTATATTTATAAACGAAAAATCTTATAAGGGCAAGCCTTAGTAATCGGCTATCTTTATTGTATAACAAAGTAGTTCAAATGCACAGTTATTCACGTAGTTATATAAATGATAATAATAGTATTATCTCTATTCATTGCGCGCACGGCTGAACGCGACTCTAACATGGCAGCTGTTAATGGTTGAGACCAAGGTTGCTGTCCGCAGACCGTTCAGCGAGCGCAGAGTCCGCGAGCTTGCCTATAATATTGTTAGATAAGTTATTCATTAAATTTCATTAAATGTATCGCCATAGTTTACTTTTTGGTAGTAATTACAAAAACAACGGCTTACTACTACCTACTACCTACACGAGTAATAAAATATGTTAATACGTTGTAGAGCTCTGCTAATAATAATGAATGTGGCATGAATATATCGGTCGGTCAACTAGGGAAAAACTACTATCTCACAGAATATCAGTGTCAACTTACTTCAGGCTTTGAGTTATATTGCTGATATATTATGGCTGTATCACAAATGGGTCAAATTAACCAGGGAAGGACCACGCTCTCGCAGAAAACCAGTGCAAAATATCAGCACATGATCGATGATGAGAAATAATATTTTTTTAAAGAAGAACAAGAAAACCAGGGACCCTTTTTACTAGAGCGAAGCATTTTTAATCCCCACACCGCATCTTCTTTTTGATTCTTATTGAGGATAAGTGTATGTTTGGACCACAAAATGTGTCTCAAAAAGGAGACTTAGCTAGATCGATTTTTGTCACTGTTAACCCTATACTTTCATCTGAATCGTTATAAGTTATTTTCGAAAACCTACAAACAAATAAGCAAATATCTAAATATTGGATATAGAGGAGGTAAAAAATTATACTTATTACATATAACATGCAACCATTATTCGTCTAATAATGTGTTGCTTAGTTGTGAACACAGATTTATTTTTTCTTATCTCATATCTTTCTCTTCTTATATCACTTATATTCTCCTTTTTATCAATTAGTGAGAGTTTACTGCTGGATGTGTAATTATTCTGGCATTCCATCTACTTCCGCCTGAAATACGACAGTGAACGCACTGATCTTGACGTCAGAAACATGCAGGAGGTTGGTACTTACCTAGACTAGTTGACTTCTTCCGAGTGCTTTTTTCTCATAAGTTGTTAAATCAAAGGTAGATAACCCTTTCAAACAGAAAACCTGATCCGGTTAAACATATTTGAACATAATATGTCTAATTAAATGTTATATACTTGAATCTTTGTAGTGAATCATCCATTGTTTGCAAATACGTTCGTGTTTTTCTGCTATGTTATTAAAAATTATTTTACCTGTTACATTCATCCGTTGAAATGCAAACTACGTCTCCGCTTAGCTACAGCGCTGAGAGGTTTGAAGATGGTTTCTCCAAAATATACATATGGTCTACAGCTATGATTTCATACAGAACGATTTTTTCACGGCGGCCACAACGAAGACTACTCTATCTGCGCAGGACAGGATTATAATGCACGAGTGTATGGACAAGCACAGGTGCACTTTCTACTCCTTCACTCTAATAGTCCGATAGAACGGCAACCCGATACGACTTTGCGTGTTTTTCGAGACATGTGGGAGAAATACCACCAACTTCCTGACTACTGGCTGTTACTAAGAATTTCTTGACTGAAACACCCAAAAACTGTTTTTGGGCCCAACGGCTTTACTTGTTTTCTGAGGCACGGAGGTGAAACACCGCCAACTTCCTGAATCCGGGTTGCATCTTGGAATTTTTGACAGAAAAACCTAATAACTGATTTTTGGCCCGACGTGAGATTCAAACCCGGGAACTTATAATTAACAATAGCATGTTCACTAGACCAAAGAAGCAGTCATCTACCGCCTATATATTTCCTACCGCTGGGCTTAGACCTACTCTAATATATGAGAGGGCTATAACCGCACTGTTCTAGTGAGTGCGGGTGAATTTAAGATGTCACCAAAAAATTTTTCCTCAGCCATGCAGATTCCCTCACTATGTCATTCAATTTTAATGAATCCGCCTAGAATCGAACCCATTGATCACGTCAAGTGAAAGTTATGGTGGTAACAATTTTATATTTCTTTTTATTTTATTATAATATATTATCATCAAAGTAATTATGAAGTAATATTTAACCGTGTACTGAGAATTCATTGTATGGTAAGAGTAGACAGAGAGAAACTTAAGGGGATGGGCAGCAGCATTTCTTGATAATAACTCAAAATAATAACAAAAAACTGCGGTTTCAAACTTGCCTGCCAAGCGTGCCAACTATACCTTTATTTGCGTCTTTTTTTTAATATAAGGGTGATAAACGAGTACACTTGACGGTAAGTGGAAAGAGAGACCGTAAAGATGCGTTGTCACCCTTAAATGGAATGCGTCGTTTCCAGTAAAAAAGGTTCTCCTGTAGGAGTTCTTGAAAAAATATATTATAACAGGAATTATTATATAAAATATGAGAGAGCAGTGCAGTCGTATAGTCTGATCACAAGTTATCAAAGTCAGCCTATCAAAGCGCATTAATTAAATCTAATGATGATGGTAATGATGATTTAATATAAAACTGAACTAAAAATACCAGTGCCTAATTCACATTGAATAACAGATATCACCTTAAATATGAAGCAGGAAACAAAAAATATAATTGACAAATGTAACTTGTAGTGTAATTTGTTTCAAACCACATTTGATACAGATGGTGATTACGTAGCTAAAGCCAATTTATCTCTCTAACTACCGGAAAAAAGTACGATAAAAACATTTATGAATATTCGAGTGAAATATGTACATAATATCACACTGTTTCCATCGTCTCTTCTCCATAATAAAGCTATAAAATGTCCACTGATGGGCCTATGCTAATTTTGAAGAATTACCTGTAATAGTCACTCTTGGTAGATGTATTGTTGTTATGTTATCGCTGTGCCAGACGTCTCGCCTACCTACGCTTATGTGGTACTAATAGGTTTTTTACGAGGTAGGGCCATACTGCAGCTATATTAGTAGTATAGTTGTAGCACGAATGGGTCGGCTCGACCCGGGAAGGGCCACGCTCTCACAGAATACCAGTGTAAAATAATAGCTTATTGCAGCTGTGTTTCGTATGGTGAGTGTAGAGAACCGGATACCATTTTTACTGGTAAGGAGGTATTCCATCTTAGTCCTCACGGGTGACAGCGCATCTGCAGTTTGAATCGTAATTGAGAATAGATGTAGGTGTCTATGGGCCACAGCAACCACTTACCATCAGGTGGACTGTGTGCTCGTTTGTAACTCTTCTCCTATAAAAAAACTAAGTGATAGAACTTCCTTTACGCCTTCCTAGGCATATCATTCGCTTACGGTCTCTTTTCAGTCTGGGTGACCCGGGATTTGAACCCAGCACCTCATGGTCAGCAATCGCACTTACGACCACTATACCAACGAGGCAGTCAGTGCCTTGGCAAGCTAAACAAGGAGGGCGATATAATCGTGGATATAAAAATATCAACTACCCCATATAGGCGAAACAAACGGGGTGACCGAGAATACATGTAGGTGTCTATGGGTCACAACATCCCCTTACCAGTAGGACTTTGAGGTCATTTTATTTAAAATAAAAAATAAAAAATAAAAAAAAATTCATTATATTTGTAAATTCATTTTAGCCGGTTATTCTAGACATCGTAACTATTTACAATTACAGGAAATAACACAATGACTGGTAACATTGCCCTGACCTAGCGAATTACAAAGCGAAAAAGACGTCGACGCTTTGAAATAAGCGTTAAATGAAAAACGTTGCCCGTAGCAAAGACGCTTTGGTTTCAACAACGAACATAAACCTAAGCTTTTCCCGTTTAGGGACGATTTACTTAATAGTTACACTTGGCAGACGTAAAGAAACGGTTTTTTTGTCATATATCGAAAGTTTAAGCTATATTATTTTTCAGACATTTTCCAAAATTTTATTAATTATTTATTGCAAAGTACCTTCAACTAGAGGTTACAAACCTATGTTAATACAAAAATTATATAATAACTATGGGCAACGATAAAATTGTCTATTTAAATATAAACGTCAACTGTATCTTTATCGCAAAAGTTACAACATTTTTTATAGAAGGTAAAATTGAAGTGACAAGCGAACCTACAGTCCACGTGATGCTAGGTGGCTGCTGCAGTCCATGGCACCTGGAACAATCTTCAAACAAAAAAGGCTACAAGTGTGTTGTCACCCCTGAGGACAGAGATGGAATCCCTCACAGTCTGCAATTATATTGGCTCTCTATTGAAGACTATAACCAAAAGAAACCATAACACAGAAGTGTTAGCACACCTTTATATCTATCTCAGCAGCTATTTAGCTGCTGAAATAGATATAAGAGTGGTACATATCCAGACAGCCTCACAGGCAAGGATGAAGTCCTACTATCTGTGTACACTACGCTATTGAGTTCAGACTTTTCACTTCTGAGTCTATTATGAAGCAGTAGTCCGCTGCCCCCATTGCGTGATACTGGACACAACATGTCTTCAAATTGTTTTTATAGAATAAGGGTAACAAACGCGCACAGTTCACTGTGGTGTGTGGACACTGAGGCCCATAGATATCTACATTTACCCTCGATCGAAGAATCAAAATGCAATCATGTCTTGTCACCCCTGAGGGCTAAGACGGTCGCCTCGTTTTCAGTAAAAATGGTCTTCTTTCGACATATAAAATAGCAGCATTACGCTGTTATTTTACACAGGTATTCTGTGAAAGCATAGTCTTTTTCAGGTCCAGTCGACCCATTCGTGCTACAACTATAACAGACATACAGACAGACAGCTGCAGCATGGCTACAGGTAGCAATAAAAATTAAAACAAATAGCAGCATTTAAATTTGCTAATTAGCTATTTTAGTGATGTCGTCGGGGATGGAACTCTCTGTTTCTGTGCTATGGAATAAGCGGCTTCACTTTATACAAAATAATTTAACGAAGGATTTCATTACGCTACCACCACCCAAAAATTAGTTCGCTTCTTAGATTATTTCTTCTTCTCAATTTTCGAACCTTAATATTCTCCGCCAAAACTCTAACAGCTAAAATATTTATATCTGGCAGATTTTTTTCAGCAGTAGGCATGCATATTGTTTCTATACGTTGTATAAAGTATCATTCATCACATCCTATAATAGTGCACCACTGAACCTATAAATTGCCTCATAGGGAGGATTTTGCCACAGTTGCCACGCTTGACAGTTGTTATTAGGAAGATGTTGTTGCCCATCACCGTTTCAGTTTCCCTTTGTCGTCTCTCACTACACCCACGGGACGACATGGGATAGTGGATATTCTTACACCAACACTACTCTGTACTTAGTATTTAGATAAGGTGTAAAAATATTAAATATTATAAGTTCTTAAATTTACGGAAATACTCACATAGAATAAAACTAATTTTATGGATTTTTAGCATTTAATTTACTTACAATAAATGAAGTTTATTAAAGGCGAAACGAAATTAAACACAATAAAATCGGTAAAATTAGTTTTAGTCTAAAGATTAAATAAAATGTATTGAAATATTTGAATTTAAAAATTCCTGACAAACAACCGTACTAGGACAAACTTGTGTCTGAAGTCGTGATTTTGTTGAACAAAGTCACAGATTGGGGCAATTAAATTTAGTCCAGTTCAATCTCCAGAATAAACAAGTTTGCACGTTTACCGATGAAATGAACCACTTTGTCGTATCTGCTCAGTTGTCATTAGATATGGCGTCGACATATCTAATGACGTGCAGGTTTGTAATGATTTTTTTATGGGATAGGGTGACAAAGGAGCACACAGTCCACCTGATGGTAAGTGGTTGCTGCTGCCCATAGACATCCACATCTATCTTCGATTACAAATCAAAATGTAGATGCGTTGTCACCCTTGAGGTCTAAGATGGAATGGCTCGCTTCTAGTAAGAAGGGTCTCCGGTTCTCTACACACACCAGCGTTACGAAAACACAGCAGCGTCAAGCTGCTATTTTACGCTGGTATTCTGTGAGAGAGTGGTCGTTCCCTAGTTAAACCGACTCATTCGTGTTACAACTACACTACTAACACGAAGAGAAAGGCCAAATTTACCATAAAAAGCTTAGTGTACTCAGCAGAGTGGGACAGTATTTAATGACGGCACACCACCTGCAACTTTACAAGGCGCGAGTTCGGTCTCACGTAGAATTATTTTTTGATCGCATCCAGCGCAAGGCGGTTCGAATCGTCAACGAACGAGCTCTTTCCGATCGACTTGACTCACTGGCGCTGCGAAGACACGTTGCATATCTTTGCGTATTCTGTCGTAATCTACCACAGAAAGTGCGCAGGGGCATTGTATGGATTAATTCTAGCCGCTCAATTTCACCATTGCAATGGCGGTCCACCACTGTGCGATTTATACGCCGTTTTCTTCCTCGCACAACTTCCTTGTGAAATCGACTACAACCAGCGATTTTTTCGTACCGATACGACTTTGGTACATTCAAGAAAAAAGTCTACTCTTTTTTAAAACGCCGGAAACGCGTCTGCTGTACTTTTGGTGCTGCAGTTGTTTATGGGCCGCAGTAGTCTTCACCATCAGGTGAGCTGCATGATCGTTTGTCCTCTCTCATAAAAAAGTATATCAAAGTCAAATAAATAAAACAAATTGAAGCAGTTATAATTATCATTTTAATTACAATTACAAATACAAATGTTACCTCTTAACCAGTTACTTTGTTCAATCTTCGCTTGAACTCTGAATTTTCCAGTTCTGATTTTTGTTCTTCAGTACAATATTCTAAAACAAAAAGAAGTCATCAATATTGCTTCTTAATACAGTATAAACTATAACTTCAAAATTTAAGACACAAAAACGCACAATCGCCAGATTTTATGGCTTTATCTTAAATTCATGAATCATTCAATATCGAACCCGATATCTAACTACGCTATACTTATAATACATAAGATATAAACGTTCTTGTTTCCCAGACTCCACTATTCAAGAAAGTAATTGGATGCTGTGGCCCATAGACATCTACGATTAAAAATCAAAATGCAGATGCGTTTTTACCCCTGAGGACTGCGAAGGAATGCCTCGTTTCCAGTAAAAAGAGTCTCCGGTCAACTAACTTTAAATTAGTCAAGTGGTAAAATTAAAAATGTTGTACAACCAACTTCAAAACGACTGAATCGAAGTCAATTAAATACGCATTATTTGAGGACAACTCAAAAACTTCTTATCAGACCTTGATAAAATTTATATGGCACCACACGAGAAGCATCAGCTTTCAAATAAAAAAGAATCAATAAAATCGGTTCACCCAAAAAAAAGTTCGGAGAACACATAAAAAACATACAGTCGAATTGAATACTCCGTGTAGTGGCGGTTGAGAATATCCACTACCCCATATCTTCCGGCGATATAAGAGGCGACAGAGGGAGACAAGCAGGAGATGGGCAGCAGCATCTTCCAACAACTAAATACTAACAACTGTGATATAATAAAAAACTGCGGTTGCCAACCCGCTCGCCAAGCGTGGCAACTATGGCAAAAATCCCCCCATGAAAAACGACGCAAACAAACGGCCCCCAGTCCCCGGCGGCCCCGCTATTCCTGGCTACGGTGGCGACCATGATAACGGTGGGGCAGGGGGTGTTAAGAATCTCCGGTGGAGGTTCGGTTGCCACCTACGATGACTCGACCTGGCAACATATAACGCACGCACCCTGAGGACTGACGAGAAGATACTGGAGCTGGAAGAAGAGGTAGACAAGTTACGCTGGCATATTATTGGATTATCCGAGGTCCGAAGAAAGGGGGTGGACACGGCAATCCTCAAGTCCGGCAACTTGTTCTATCACCGGGAGGGCGACCATCTGTCCCAAGGAGGTGTCGGATTTATCGTCCACAAGTGTCTCGTCAACAACGTTGTAAAGATTGGGAGTGTGTCGATGAGGGTCGCGTACCTGATACTCAGAATCACCAAACGGTATTCGCTGAAGGTCATACAGGTTTACGCACCAACCTCGGCACATCCCGATGAGGAGGTGGAGGAAATGTATGAGGATATTTCCAGAGCCATGCATTCCTCCAAAACCCACTACACGGTGTTGATGGGAGACTTCAACGCAAAACTAGGCACAAGAGAAAGCGGTGAGCTGAAGGTAGGGAAATTCAGAGTAGGGCAACGGAACCGAAGGGGCCAGCAGCTGGCCGACTTTGTGGAGAAAGAGAGACTCTTTATGACGAATTCTTTCTTTCAGAAGCGGCCCCACAGGAAGTGGACCTGGTCGAGCCCCGACGGTTCGACAAAAAATGAGATTGACTTCATTATGACGACAAGACGCCAACTGTTCAGTGATGTCTCAGTGATCGCAAGGGTGAAAACTGGCAGCGATCACCGAATGGTTAGAGGCGCACTGAACCTAAACGTTAAGTTGGAGAGGTCTCGTCTAATGAAGTCAAAGCTCCGTCCCCCTCGTGCTCTAATCCAGAATCCCGAAACCTTTCAGATCGAGTTACGTAACTGCTTTCAGTGCCTAGAAGATTGCAATGCAGTGGACGATATGAATGACAAGCTCGTGGAAACTGTCCATGCGGTCGGAGCTAAGTTCTGTAAGACCCACCGCAGAAGAACACAAAAACTCTCCGATCACACTCTTAATCTCATGGCTGTTAGACGGGAGACGAGGCTGCATTCGTCAACAGATTTGACAGCATACAGGCAACTGAACAGACAGATCTCCAAATGCATGCGGCGAGACTTACGCAACTTTAATACTGCTCGTATTATAGAAGCGATCGAGCGGAACCAGGGCTCCAAAGTCTTTGCCAGAGATCTGTCTGCCAGAAAGAGCCAACTGTCAAAGCTGAAGACTTAGTGTGACTACATCGTTTCCGGGACACCTGAGATTCTGAGTGAGATTGAGAGGTTCTATGGGCAGCAGCTTCATCGTTGCAGCCACACGCAAGTGTGAGTAACGATCCAAGAGCAAGCCTTATCCGACACTATTCCGATGATATCCCGGACGTTAGTCTGAGCGAGATTAGAATGGCTCTCCACCACCTTAAAAACGGCAAGGCCCCGGGCGAGGATGGAATTACAGCGGAGCTTCTGAAAGCGGGTGGAACACCGGTACTTGAAGTCCTTCAGAAGCTCTTCAATTCCGTCCTCCATGGTGGCACTACTCCGGAGGCGTGGAGCAGAAGCGCGGTGGTCTTGTTCTTTAAGAAAGGCGACAACGCTCTCTTGAAGAACTGCAGACCGATTTCCCTTCTGAGCCGCGTCTACGTGCTGTTTTCGAGAGTCATTACGAATCGTCTCGCACGCAGACTCGACGACTTCCAGCCTCCCGAAAAAGCTGGTTTCCGAAAAGGCTTCAGTACCATAGACCACATACATACCCTTCGGCAGATTGTACAGAAGACTGAAGAGTACAATCTGCCACTTTGCCTGGCATATGTGGACTATGAGAAAGCCTTTGATTCCGTCGATATTTGGGCGGTGCTACAGTCCCTTCAGAGGTGCCAAGTTGACTGTCGGTATATCGAAGTGCTGAAGTGTTTGTACACTAGGGCTACGATGGCTATCCGAGTACAGAACCAGAGTTCGAAACCTATCCAACTGCAGAGAGGTGTAAGACAGGGTGATGTTATATCCCCGAAACTCTTCACCGCTGCGTTTGATGACGTTTTCAAGCTACTGGACTGGAAACGATACGGTATTAACATCAATGGCGAGTACATCACTCACCTTCGATTTTCCGACGATATGGTCCTTATGGCAGAATCGCTGGAGGACCTTAGCACTATGCTCAATGACCTCAATGGTGTCTCCCAACGGATAGGTCTTAAGATGAACATGGACAAAACAAAGATCATGTTTTATGTCCATGTCACACCTATTCCGGTAGTTGTTGGGAGCACTATGCTCGAAGTTGTTGACGAGTACGTTTACCTGGGACAAATAGTCTAACTAGGTAAGTCCAACTTCGAACGAGAGGTCAATCGACGGATTCAACTCGGCTGGGCAGCGTTCGGGAAATTACGACACATCTTCTCGTCAGGTATACCTCAATCTCTGAAAACTAAAGTGTATAACCAGTGCGTGTTGCCTGTGATGACTTACGGATCTGAGACGTGGTCCTTCACTGCTGGCCGTATGAGGACGCTCAAGGTCGCTCAGTGAGCTATGGAGAGGGCTATGCTCGGAGTTTCTCTGCGCGATAGACTCAGAAATGAGGATATCCGCAGTAAAACCAGAGTGACCGACATAGCCCAACGGATTAGTAAGCTGAAGTGGCAATGGGCCGGCCATATAGCTCGAAGAACCGATAACCGATGGGGAAAAAAGGTTCTCGAGTGAACCCCCCACTAGATGGAGTGACGACCTGGTAAGACATGAAGGAAGTCGATGAATGCAGGTGGATCAGGACCGTGCTTTTGTGGCATACCTTATGGGAGGCCTATGTTCAGCAGTGGACTTGTGAAGGGCTGTAATGATGATGAATTGAATACCTCGTTCTTTTTAGAATCGGTAAAAAATATATTATCATCATTATCGTAACAGACTCTCACAAGTTTTACAAGCAACATAGGCCTCCCCCAAGAAATGTCTCTAAACCTGAGCCACCTTCATCCATGGACTTCCAGCATAATTTACTGTTTTGTCAATCCATCTAATAGGGAATCATCCTTCACTCCCCTTACCGGTACGAGGCTGCCACTCAAGAATCTTTCTTAGCATTCACCGCGTTGTCCACGATACGAAAAGAGATTTTTTTACGAATCCATATATGTCACAATCATACAACATAATATTGCAATAAAGTTGAAAATATTCATACTACTATAGAAAATATTAATAATGTACTCCAGATCAAATTTCCATCATGGTGGCTAGCCTCAATGGATACTAGCCTTCTGGGCAAGACAGGATTATAGTGCCCAATTGTATGCGCAAGCACAGGTGCACTCTATATTCCCTTACTCTCATAATCCGATGGAACGGTAATCCGATACGACTGAAACGATATCAGGCGCAGGACCTGCAGTTTTAGGTGTTTAAGACAAAATATTACTGAAAATATCTCAAAAGATTAAAAGATGTGCACTAAATGACAAGTAAAAGTAAAGTAAAAGTAAAGTAAAATATACTTTATTGTACACCAAGGAACATATTACATTATTTATATATTTAATGGGACATTGGTACAACAGGCGGCCTTATCGCTAAAACAGCGATCTCTTCCAGGCAACCTTAGGGCAGAGGATACTATTTTAAAGATAGCGGAAGGGGTGTACAGAATATGATAAAGAAAGATAAATAGAAGAACATAAATGATTAAAGAAAAAATGAATGAATGACGACAGGTAGTAACTTAAGAGGAAAGGTAATAAAGTTTTAATTTATTTTTAAATATAGGAAGAGATTTAGATTTTTTAATATGTAAGGGGAGAGAATTCCATAGTCGTATAGCGGTAACCGTAAAAGAATTAGAATAGAAGGAAGAGGAATGTCTAGGGGTACTTAGAAGGAGATTATTTTGAGATCGTAAACTACTTAAATATATAAATCGGTCTTTCAAATAAGAAGGAGTGGTCGGATTGAACAGAATGCAGTAAAGAAGATGAAGAATGTGAGTATTCCTGCGAAGACGAATCGGGAGCCACTTGAGCTTATGGTGGAATTCGGATATGTGGTCATACTTTCGTAACCCAAATATAAACCTTATGCAATAATTTTGAAGCCGCTCAAGTTTATTAAGTTGCTCGTATGTTAGGTCAAGATAACAAGTGTCCGCGTAGTCAAGGATCGGTAAAAGAAGAGACTGAGCCAGCGCAACTTTAGTAGGAATGGGGATAACATTGCGTAATCTTCGAAGTGAACCAACTGCGGCAAACATTTTTTTACTTATTTCACTAACTTGCGGTCCCCAAGACAAAGTCTGATCGAACATAATGCCTAAATTCTTAACTTTGTCACTGTATGGGATAAGTGTCCCATCGAATATGATTGGCGGGAGCAGCGACAAAGTTAACCGAGAGATTAATTTCGAACTCCCAATAATAATGGCTTGAGTCTTCAGTGGATTAACTTTAAGCCCAAATGAATTACACCAATGAGAAATACGAATAAGATCTTCATTAATTAATCTAATTGTATTGGGGAGATCCACAATCTTACATTGAGAGTAGATTTGTAAATCGTCTACATATAGGTGGTAAAGAGAAGTTATGTGGGAACAGATCGAATTGATGAAAATAGAGAACAATAGAGGAGACAACACGCCACCTTGTGGGACGCCAGCTTTGACAGCAGACCAGTCAGAAAACATGTCTTGAATTTGTACACGTTGCCGGCGCCCTTGCAAGTAACTATGAAACCAACCAATTACTTCAGGAGATATGTTAAGAGAACTTAGGACAGCGAGTAAAACATCAAAGTCTACAGTATTGAAGGCATTACTAAAGTCAAGCAATGTCACAACTTGACACGACGGACAAGACTTACGGACAGTGCTGGGCTCCCACCCAATGTACTCTCCAGTCCGCTCATTCTCTGCTTTCAACCAATCGTGCAATGGTTGGAAGTATTCGAGGATCCCGCTGGCGTCCATGTTCCGTTGTCCAGTGAGCATCTCCATCGCATCTGGCCAGGGCTTGGATGAACCAAGTTGTAGCATTTTACTAAAAAGAAATAAGATTCGGTATACGTGCTGCGTGATGGTGAAGCTAAAACTTTGCCCCCCGTGCGTATTATTCATTCAAAAGTCAAAGTCAAAATAGTTGTGTTAAAAAATAATGATTCGCCCCGGCTTTGACCTGAAAAAGGAGCTATTCAATTGGCGTTATTTAGATTTAAGTTATTTAAAAACCATTTATCCGGGTTTTTCAAAGAAAACGCTATTTTTTCGGGTAAAATAAGCCTAGATGCCTCCAGGCATTTCTCTCTATCTGATCATAAAGTTTCATCACCAGCGGTTTAGTTATTCCAAAGAACATCCCGCACATACAGGCAGACCAAAAATTTAAAAACGGTTTTTTATGTCTTAACAGCATGTAAAATGACCCCCTGAGCTTTATTGAAGCCAGATATTTTAATATTAGAAACAAACACTTCAATTTTATTTAAATATGTACAAGCACTTTCTAAAAATTAAGCAATCAACGCCATCGCTTCACCAAGTCTTTACTGCAGAAGACCTTGCAAGAAGAAGCGGCAAGAACCTCACGAGAAGATTATTTTTCTCTCAACAGTTACAACTTAATGATCACTAAAAGTTATAATTTACCCTGTTAAAATATATTCATACAAAAAAGAATCTAAGGTCTCTTAGATTCTTTTTTTACTATGTATAAACATTCTTATCATTCAAATATACATCTTATTTATTACAACCTGTTTCATTTGAATTTATTTTACATGTGTTTTGAATTCATGCTATGGCAACTCAGTAATATCACAGGGAATCTTGTAATAAATAGTCTACCCAAAAATAAGCCTTTATTTTTATGGAACTGTTCTTTGGCGTAGCAAAGTTTGGTTTCATAATTTATGATTTTTTTATAGGATAGGGTCACAAACGAGCACACCAGCACCTGATGGTAAGTGGTTGCTGTGGCCCATAGACATCAACGTACATCTATTCTCGATTACGAATCAAAATGCAGATGCGTTGTCACCCGTGAGGACTAAGATGGAATGTCTCATTTCAAGTAAAAAGGGTCTCCGGTTCTCTACACTCACCATACGAAACACAGCAGCATTAAGCTACTATTTTACACCGGTATTTTGTGAGAGCGTGATCCTTCCCCGGTCGAGCCTACCTTTATAACTGCAGCATGGCTCTACCACGTATAGATGATTTGAAATTATAATACTCACTCAATATATTATCAAAGGTATTAAATTTACAGTATCCACTTACCATCAGGTGGACGGTGTGATGGTTAGTTTACCTGATGTCTACAAAAAAAATTCAAAACTTTACCCCAAAGCATTCCCAGCAGCAGTACTTTTGTAAATATCGCAGTTGGACAGAAGTTTGCTGGAATCACCTGGTGTGTACTCGCCGGCCAACTGGCACAGAGAGCGGTGGAATTGGAATTGGATTATAAAGGATATATAATATCTGAAACAATAATACAGATTGAAATTACTGAAAATTAATGATTTCTTATATTTACGCGAACACTATACATTGATTAAAACTACTTTTACGGATTTTATCGCGTTTTATGACCATGGGTGCTGGTAAGCACCCGAAACGTCGGGTATCAAAAATAAATAAAACGCGATAAAATCCGTAAAAGTAGTTTTAATCAATTATTGAAAATCATTAACAGTAGTTTCAATTATTAACGGATGTTTTTACTTTGCATCCACTCGTTCTAGCTAAGTTTGTATTCGTCTTATGTTGTAATCCTGGAAAAATCAGAAATGCAGATAGAAGTACAAACAGAAAACCCAAAAATTAGCACTAAAATCTGAAAGATAAGAAATCAAAGATAAGAAAAAAAGAAAGGACATTGTGTGGCAATCTTCATTGCTCTTCTTTTCTTCTGACTCCTCGTCTCAGGGATGATGATGACATTGAGAGGGAACGGAGGGCGTTGTCAGTAAGAGCGAACATGATAGCTCGCAGGTTTGCACGCTGTTCAAGGGAAGTTAAAATAGCCCTATTTAGAGCTTACTGCACGTTATTTTACACGTGCAGCCTGTGAGCTAGATATACTCAAAATGCTTACAACGCCCTCCGAGTACAATACAACAACGGATTTAGGGTGTTGCTGGGACTGCCTCGCTTCTGTAGTGCATCGGGGATGTTCGCGGAAGTGCGAGTCGACTGCTTTTACGCGACCATGCGCAAGAGGTGCGCATCTCTGGTGCGTAGGGTGCGGGGGAGTAATAATAGTATCCTGAAAGTGATTGCTAGCAGGCCGGACTGCCTACTAGGCTGCACTAAAAGTATCGGGAGTGGAATATTTTCACTGTTCCTGTCATATTAAAATCTTTTTAATTGAAAACTCCTTGGTTTTAAAAATCGAATACCATTTATTCATTTAAAAAAAGATGCTCGGTTTTGTCACAAGGTTTTGTCAAACTTGTTTAGTCGTTGAGAAAATGGAATTGACTCGAGAAAATTCAAGAGCGATGATTTATTATGACTTTCGAAGTGGTTTAACACAAAAACAGTGTGTTGACCGGATGATTTCTGCATTTGGTGAAGAAGCCCCATCCAAAACCACCATTTATCGCTGGTTTGCTGAATTTTAACGTGGACGTGTCAAGCTCAGTGATGATCCCCGTCAAGGTTGTCCAAAAACTGCAGTCACCCAAGAAAACGTTGATGCTTTGTGTAAGCTGATTGAGGAAGATCGACATGTGACATACTGCGAAATTAAGGCAATTTTAGGCATTGGCATGAGTCAAATACAAATAATCTTGCATGAACAATTAGGTGTAAAAAAGTTGTTTTCCCGATGGATACCGCATTCACTCTGTGAAGAGCAAAAAGCAGCTCGCGTCACTTGGTGCGTCAGAACTCTCGAAAGATTCCACGCAGGATCCTCAAATGCTGTATACAACATCGTATCAGGTGACGAAACCTGGATATACGCGTACGAACCCGAAACAAAAAACCAGTCACGACTTTGGGTGTTCGAAAATGAGTTAAAGCCAACAAAGATTGTTCGTTCACGGAGTGTTGCAAAAAAAATGGTAGCCACGTTTGTCTCCAAAACCGGTCATGTTACGACTGTTCCTCTTGAGGGACAAAGAACGGTTAATGCAGAATGGTATGCTAGCATTTGTTTGCCACACGTCGTTTCTGTACTCCGTAAAGAGAACTGCAACCGCCGCATCATCCTCCATCACGACAATGCGAGTTCTCACACCGCACACAGAACAAAAGAGTTTTTAGAGCAAGAAAACATAGAATTATTAGACCATCCACCGTACAGCCCCGACCTAAGCCCTAATGATTTCTATACTTTCCCTAAAATAAAGAATAAATTGCGTGGACACAGATTTTTATCACCTGAAGAAGCTGTGGACGCCTACAAAACGGAAAAATTTTGGAGACCCCAACTTCCGAATGGAATGATTGCTTCAATGATTGGTTCCATCGTATGGAAAATGTGTCAAATTTCGCGGAGAATACTTCGAAAAGCAATAAATACATTTTTAAATAGTAATGTTGTGTCACTTCCTTGATTCCCGAAAATTATACATGTGCTATTGTAGCGCCATATCAGGTGGATTGGTGAGAAAATGGCACATATAAATATAAATGTATTTTTTTCTGTACTTCACATAATTATATATAATAATAATAATATGCTTACTAACATAGGTATACGTTTAGTTATAAGTAATTCTAACAAAATATGAGCCTTGGTTGCTTCAATAAATGAAATTCTTCTTCTTAATTGCAACTAATTTCATTTTTTTCCTTAAACGTTAATTACGTTATTGTTGTTTTTCGTACTTTTATTTACAATTTTTCATACTTCATAATATTTGTAGTAGACTTAATGACTATATCTCCTAGCTTTTCGTGATTGTCTTTTTTTTTATTAAGCTAACACAAGTTTTTTTCTATTGCTTTTATAACGTAACCATTAGTACCAACCTGTTAACAATACTCAATAATGAAAGACTTATTTAGCCTGTGAATACTTTAACAATTCTTTGCAAAAATGATAATCTGTTAGGCGTATTGATATGATTACCATATTAGACCATTCAAGAGCCATAAAACACCCCAATTATAGAGCACTTTCGAAAAAAACATGATAAATATAAAAAGAAAAGGAGATTTTTTATTGTTTGTTTCACTGCCTCCTATATAGATGGATAGAATAGTCTTTAACGATCCGTGATGCCTTTTTAATTACGATAATGTAATGTCAGACAGCGAAACTAAACTTCTACCGTGTTTGGGCTTGAAAAAAAACGTTACGTCATATTGTTAAGCTTGTTAAAAATTAATTTAGCTGCGCTCGTTCTCTCACAAAAATTAAACTCCGCGCAGAGTAACTGAGCACAATCACAATTAGTATAAAGCAAGTAACAGACTACGCAGATACGATAATATTTTATCTGCGTATAAAAACTTAATCGAAATGATGCATTCACTCGAAATCCTTCAAACTTACCAGACGTGTTTTTTGGAGCGTTTTCAGAGTGTTACCTACAATGAGATGACATTTATTGCTTCTAGATTTCCTGGACAGCTCATCTGAATAGGGTTTAAATTTTGATTTTGATACACGTGTTACATTAGCATTTACTAAAAGGCGAAGAATTTTGATGCTACGTCATATAAAGCTTAAAAAGGACAGGGGGTATTTCAGCAACCATCATTTTCTGTGGCATCATTTATATGCAGGTAAAATTCTGTGCCATATTCGTATCGACAAATGCTATCTGCAGATATATTTGAATGAGCGGATAATATTTTCACCATCTTTCAATTTCCATATCGGTCAGTGCTTACAGATAGTTAACGATAAAAAATAAATTACCTGCGCTATGTGTTAGTTCATTTAATTTCATAGAGAGCAATATTGAAAGATATGAGCTCAGATACAGATATCCTGTCGTATCTGAGTATTGTATGCCTCGGTTTAGTTTGTGTCTATTTGCACAAATATAAATTACAAAGAAGCTGTATTAATAGCTAGTATAATAACCTCTAATACCACTCTAATAACCACTAAGTTCGTCATGTCGTTTTTGTGCATAAAAAGCTTTAACTAATGACTTTTGGCTTTACTTACTCGTATATCTACATACTATGTATGTAATTACTATTAGTTTATATCAGTTCATTATTGTTTGCTTAAATTAAGCACTAATTGCCGCTACATCTGTCTTTTTCTATCATACAAAGCATTGCTTAAATTAACGTCAATTTGTATGAGTAAGGCCTTTTATTTTTCTCGTTTGTAATAATGATAATAAGGTTTCTACTAATTACACCCAATATTTCTTCTTGAATTACTTAAAATAAAAAATAGTTTTTTTTACTAGTGGAAAATTAATGATGCAATGGTATTTGCATATCCATTATAAGTTGAAAATGATTGCGTCAGGAGTGTTTCTTAGTCTCTCAATATTCAAATGGAGTATTTGAACTCAGGACTCGAAAATTTAAGCTTGATAATTCTTTCTGGCCCTTGAAATTCTCAATTTTATTTACTTAGTTAAACATTAAAGAGAAAGGTCGAAAACTTACCTCATGTATTCGACATCAGCGGCAACATGATATTTCGCTGCAGGATCGAAATCTTCCTCGTTTCGTGGCGCTGGTGGTTCCACACCTTGAACCGATTCTCGGAGTTTCCAAAAGTGACAATTGTAATTATCAGGTGTGGTCGTACCGCGAAACACTCCGTAACGGAATAGATCCAGAAGATAGGCGAATGGAAGGAAAACTATTTTATCAAGACCCTGAAATAAAAAGTTGAATACTACGTTATATTTCAGTGCCAAGCGACATTTTGCCGAGGACTGAAATCAAAAATTTTAATCCGTAATCCAGCAGCTGCCGTAATTAAATAACTAGCCATCTGCGCAGGACAAGATTACTGTGCCTGTGGCGTCGTTGTCGTCGCGCCACAAGCGAAATACATCGAAGCCTAAATCTCGCTATCAAAGTTCCGAAATAAAACAGTGTATGTAGAATAGCTCCGAACTACCACTCGAAGCTCTGAAAGCTCCCCAGGCAAAACACCTTGCCCGGAGGGAGATCTTCAGTTTTCCTTCTACGGCCAAGTGTATGCGCAAGCACAGGTGCAATCTCTATTCCCTCACTCTCATAGTCTAATGGGGCACAACTGAAAAGAGATCAGGCGCAGAACGGACGGCTTAACGTACTTACCGAGGCACGGGGATAAAACACTGCCAACTTCTTGACTCCGGGCTGCTATCGAGAATTTTTTGTTAGAAAAACCCAATAACTGATTTTGATCCAATCTGAATCCTGGATTAGAAACCGGGACCTTATGATCAGCAACCGTTAGAGAACTGGATACTCTTTTTACTGGAAACGATGCATTCCATCTTAGTCCTCACGGGTGACAACGCATCTGCATTTTGATTCGTAATCGAGGATAGATGTAGATGTCTGTGGGCCACAGCAACCACTTACCATCAGGTGGACTGTGTGCTTGTTTGTCACGCTATCCTATAAAAAGGCCGCATTTACGGCCAACTAGAACTAGATCATTCATAGCACTCTAGATTAGGAACCACCATACTATATAATACAGTAACGTGTAATGGTACTGTAAGAATATCCACTACCCCATATCGTCCCGTGGGTGTCGTAAGAGGCGGCAGAAGTCAACAAAACAGGAGATGGGTGGCAGCGTCTTCCTAATAACATAAGTTACAAAATTTCGGCCAGGTGAGTCTTTCGAAAGAAAGACTCTTCTTATACCATAATTTCAAGCTGAAACTGTCGATAAACTACGTTTTTGTATTAGATTAAGTTTTTTTTTAAATAATAATTGATTAAAAGAAATAATATCGCAAAATGGCGGCTAGTCTTACGATGACTAGACTATGACGACGGCGACTAGACTAATTCCCCGATCGCTTGTTTAAATTGGTCAACGAACTTTCCTATTCATTTGATATCAATTCCGACTCACCTAATAAGCTCAGAATAGAACTACTTAAATATAATACAAATTTAATAGATTAAGTTGTAAGATTTTTCGGATACGTTCTAGTTTTCTATAAGTACGTACTATTACTATAGTTACCTTTGTAATAATAGTACATGTTTATTTATACTTAATATTATTTTAGTTACTTTTGATGTTTATTTCAGTGCATATTGTAAGCTCCGTTTATAGTTTGTAATATTTAAAGTAATACCCTATCTAAATAAATACATAAATTATAAATTTAACAATGTATGAAAATGTTCTTAATAAAATAAAATACAAAATAGTCGACAACAAAGGACACCTGAAACTTTTGCGTTATTAATATCTTACCATTTTATAAAGTTGGTTGATGTTGGACTTCAGATCGTCTGGGCCATCCTCCAACAGCCCCATTACTCTCAAATGCTTGGGCGTAGACACAGATAATGCGATGACGTCACCAACTGCTTCATGGAAACCTGAAACAGTTGTGAATTCGACTATCATTATTACAGTTGATCATAGCTCTTCCACATGGGTTTCTTCATAGAGCGGATTTTGGCATAGTTGAATATACTTGGCAACATTGTTGGCAACCACAGTTTTTCATTATTTTAAGTTATTATGAAGAAGATGCTTTTGCTCTCCTCCTGTTTCAGTTTACCTCTGTCATCTCTTCCGACACCCACGGGATGATATGGGGTAGTGGAATCTTTACGCGGGTGAGCCACGCTGCATCTACATTAAAGTTAAGCACAAATGGGTCGACTCAAAGGGGTAAGACCATGTTCTCATAGAATACTAACGTGAAATGGCAGCTTAATACTGCTGTATTTCGTTTGGTGAGTGTAAAAAATCTGATACCCTTTTACTGATAACGAGGCATTCCATATCTGTCCTCAAGGCTGACAACGTATCTTCGTTTAAATTCTTCATCGAGGATACATGTAAATTGTCTACGGGCTACGGCATCCACTTAGCATCAAGTGGATAGTGTACTCGTCTGTCACCTTAATTCTATGAAAAAACTCTTATACCGTCACTACACCTACCATATACTAGATGTAATATTACAGGTGAGAAGAAACGATCAAGATGCGAAACATTTGGTACTTTAATCACCAATCCAATTATGGCAAATATTTTCTAACATAGTAGTGACTCACCGTGACAGTCAGACAGTGTTGACGAACAAATTTATTTAGTTAATATTTTCATACAGTAAAGCTCAGTTCAGACTGCGCTACACTATTTGACTATATAATAGGTAACATGAGTCGACAAACGGAATTATTATAGGTGTCATTCACAGTATGCATCAATATATAGATATCAGTACCTGGTTGACCGTTGACCGACCGTTGAGCTTTGCTCGGTATTTTTTGGTCGATTTTTTTTTAATTCGTGTGTTTTGGAAATTATATTTAGATACAAATTACATACGGATGAAATATAAATAATATTTTTTGATCTTAGCGACATAACAGGAAAAAACGGAACTGGTTATTTGAATAAAAAATCATGAGTGCAATTATTTTAATTTAAATTTTCGTGTTTTTAAAAAATACTAAAAAAAGGGCTCGAAAAAATGGAATTTCTCAAAAAAGAAAGAAACTTGAAAAAAAATTAAAAAAAGTCGGTCGGTCGGTCTGGGCTCGAACCGGGGTTTTACGATTCTATGACCGCCCATTATATCAATTAAGCTATTTATAATCATTAAGAATCCGTCAAAATTTACCTTCTTATTCTAACGATATTGTAGCAGTTTTTCATTGCCTAAAAACACGGACAAAAAGACATTTTCTAAAAATAAATCCTAGCTAGATCGATTTATTATCCCCGAAACTCCTTGGACACTAAATTTTATGAAAACCGATTATATAATATATATATATATATATATATATATATATATATATATATATATATATATATATATATATATATATATATATATATATATATATATATATATATATATATATATATATATACGAGAGTTGCTCGTTTAATAGTATAGGATACAATCCATTAGCCTCATACAGTTTCATTCGTGGTACTTTTGGTTTACGCAGACGATCCATAGGATAGTTTAGGGTAGTGGTGGTTTACGGGAAGGTTGGTTACGGCCATATATATATCTTGGGGTTTCACTGCTGGGAATAAAGATATAGATAGTGAACTATGACTATTTTGTACGGACTTGTGAATGATTTGATCTAGATTGTATTATTTTCAAAATCGAAAAGTTTTTAATTTATTTTGAATACCACTCCATGTAATTCTGATAATGAAAATAAGTCCTTCTGTTGCCATCATCCGGCTTGAGCCCATTTTAGTCGATATAGCGGTCAACCCACGAACTCGCTTATAATGCTCATTACCAAGAAAGCCCCTTTTAAGTTCACGTATTGTGACAGGCCACTACGGAACCCTACCTCTCCATTTTGCGTCGCCTGATACGCACTTGGCCAATTTTTAAATTATAATTAACAGTACAATTTTGTCATGCTAGTTGAGACGTTTTCCGTACTTAAATTGCACGTGGACTAACATCCAGACCGGGAACAATTATTTCTAGGCCATACAAGGTAAAAGCACTTTGTTCTGTGTGGGATTCAAATCCGTGGCCGCGGCGTAAAATGCTTAACTACTGCGCTACCAAATTAACACCGTCTTGACGAAGAATCAAAATACAAACACCATCACATCAGTGAATTTGTAACAACTATTCTAGGGTGAAAACTCTTTTCATACTACAATACAATATAACATTCGCGTAGGAGATACTTAGCCTGTGCCCTACCAAGGACAAAGTATGTGACCTAAATATGGAACGTATGCAATTTATCACTTTTATATAAAAACATGAATTACCCGGATTAGCGCCCGCTCTGTATATAACAGGCTGATCTTTATACTGCAGATAATACTGTATGTGCCCCATCTCGTGATGCGTCGTTTTGAAGAAGTTACTCGTTATAGTTGTACACTGCTTTATTCTGAAAATTATATAAGTTTTGTTGAAATAAGTTATACTTACTTTGTAGTTGACCGAACAATATTGAAATGCATATAATAGTTTAAGGTAGATTATAGAACAGTGCAGTTAGCCCAGAATACACTCCATGATCGAAAAAGAAAAATAGAAAACTAGAAAAATTAATAAAATCAGCGCTTAGTAATGTGATTTTCACTTAAATTAGCGTTATGTCGTTCCTATTCATACTTATAGTTTCCTAGTTAACAATCGTAAAAAGACATCTTGGCTAACTTTGCAGGCATGCACCATTTTTCTTTATTAAGAGTATAACAATAGTGGTAACAATGTATCGATAGGATGAGAAATGTTTAAGTACGAATAGGTACGAATATAGTGTTTTTCAGCAAAGTTTTCTCCGTCCAATTGGACTGTGAGTACACCTGTGCTTACGCATACACTCGTGCACTATAATCTTGTCCTATGCAAATTTATACTCTCTGTTTAGAGTTTAGACTGACCGCCGTGACCGAAATTTAGTCTGGAGGTTATTCAAGTGTTCTTTGCCGCTTAATATATATGCCGCATATTTTTATTGATCCTTTAAAACAGAATTTTGGAGAATAGAGACCGAGCTCTGAGTCTAACGAAGCTATAAAAGCCAACTGAACAAAAATTATAAACAAATAATGCAGTAAGTACAAACAAGTAGTACACATCGCAAGTCCTGCACTTAAACGTTGCCAACATCGTTACATCGCCAATCTATTAATAAAACGTGGCAACAACAAGCAATCATGGGAGATAAAGGGAAGACAAAGGTTAGGAGCGCTATTTTATTATTAGAGATATTATATTTACACAATCGGCCAAGTGTGAGTCGGACTCGCGCATGAAGGGTCCATAGCATCGTAAAAACATGTTTCTAGTGGGGTGTCCCCGTTTAATTTTTAATTTACTTTTATTTTTACTATTTGTTGTTATAGCGATAGAAATACACATTCTGTGAAAATTTAAATAGTCTACCTATTACGGATCATGAGATGCATCCCGCTGATGGGCAAACGGACGGACGTACAGTGGAGGCTTAGTAATAGGGACCCGTCGGTTTCCCTTTGGGTACGGAACCCTAATAACTGAAGTGACAATTGAACTTATGCTGGCTCTTTATACCTACCTTGCAGGCCGGCACAAATCAGTGTAACCACCGCGTTTTTGTGGTAAATTAAAAAAAACGCACCCCTAGACAGAAAAGAAGACCACCTAAAATGTATGTACTGCGTACAAAATGGTTTTATATTGATACTGATGACGATAATAAGGAATAAAATAAATTAAAAACAATTTAAGTACCTGAAGTCTTCACCGTCGAAGAAATCCCACGCGGAAGCATGACACACCATCTCTCGGCCATCATTCGGCTTTTCAATAATGGATTTCTCCCAAAACGAATCTGGCATACCGCTTAAATTGAGTGAAGTGAAGAACTCTTCCGCTGTTTTGAACATTTTTAACGCTGTGTAATTCTAAAACAAATAATATGTATAATTTCTTTTTAACTTGACAAGAGAACATACAGTCCGATGGTAAATGCCAAGAGCGGTCTATACATACATGCCACTTCTGGCAATTAAGGACTAAGATGGAATGCCTCACAGTCGGTAATTATACTGGCTCTCAATATCCTTCATACTGGAACACAGGGTAAGGTTTACAATTCGGTCGCCTGAATTTGGGGGTGGGGGGGTGGCGTGGGGGGAGGGGGAGGAGTTGTAGAGTCACCCCCTACTTCCACATTCTGCCGGACGTGCTTAGTTTTTTTTTTATTAATTTTTAAAAATCTCATTTTGAGGTTATGTTTCGTAATTTTTATGACAATTTTAACCTGATTTATGGGTAGAGAGAGTTGGAGGATGGAAGCCCCACGCCACTTAACGTGGTACAGTCGAGGGAAGTTCGGTCGACGGAGCCCCGCTTCGCGGGGCTCCTACTTCTGAGTGGTTTACAAAAAAATAACCACGAAGAGGATGACGGGGTCTATTCGCTCGCTTCGCTCGCTCACACGACCCCGTCATCCTCTTCTAACCTAACCTGTCCGAGTTGGGGTGCTCCACGTCCCAGGCTCGCTTCGCTCGCTATTGCACTCGATATAACACCAAATTATTAACTACTTTAATTTATAAACATAATTTATGGCTGCCAACATTTGTAAGAAAAGATCTTTGCGATATTTAGCAGTATTCCGCCGCCACAAATATTTCACTATTCACCAAAATTCTGAAACTCGGAAACAACACCATGAGGAAAAGCTGTCAACAAAATGGCAGGCATAGCGATTTAATTTTACATATTTTTAAATCGATTCAAATCGAAATTAGATGAATCGATTCACAAAAAATCGAAATCTAAAAGATCGATTTCCCAAAAATCGTTTTTTTTTTATTTGCGTTAAAAGTTTATATTTACGATATCAAAAGATAAAATAAAGTGCAGATAACATTGAATAATTAAATTAAAAACTGTCATTCTTTACGAGTTGGGGTACATTCAACCAATTGTAAATAATTTTGAAAATCTTAATAAAACAGAAAAAGATTCGATCTCGATTCTCTAGGGTGAAATATCGATTCACTAGATCGATTCAGTACTGTATATCGATATGACATTGACAGATGAAACGTCAAAAACGTAATTAAATTAGTCATTGGGTGCGTTTGGCAGAAAAAAGCGCTAGCAAGCGCTTATAAGCGCTTAAAGAGTTTTCGGCCAGGACACGATTGCTACTTCAGTAGCGCTGACACAATCCGCCATTTTGCTTATTTAATTTATTTGTTTTGAAGTAGAGTTTATAATTTGTTTTGTGCTAAAAATTCATGATTGGTAAGTTTTTAATATGAATACCTTACAAACATATATTTAAATTAGGTTAGGTTCTCCGGTTAAAACTAACATCGTGTCCTGGAGGAAAATAGCTACTTACGATTTGACAGCGCTTACCGCTTACGATCGCCATTTTGCTTACAAGCGCTTGCTAGCGCTTTTTTCTGCCAAACGCACCCACCAATATTTTTAAAAAATAATTAAAAATACTTCGACGCTGCTCCGGCAGAAAAAATCGAGTGGGAGTGCTTCAGATAAACCCCCTTGACTCCCCCACAGTGACAGAATCTTCAAATTCAGGCGACCGAATTGTAAACCCAACCCGGAACACAGCAGCGCAGCGCTGCTATTCGACAATTTTTTTTAAAGGATAGGGTGACAAACGAGCACACAGTCCACCTGATGGTAGGTAGTTGCTGTGGCCCATAGACATCTACATCTATCCTCGATTACGCATCAAAATGTAGATGCGTTGTCACCCACGAGGACTAAGGTGGAATGCCTCGTTTCCAGTAAAAGAATCTCTGGTTCTCTACCCCCACCATAAGAAACTCAGTAGCATTAAGCTGCTATATTACGCTGGTATTTTGTGAGAGCGTAGTCCTACTCTGGTCGAGCCGACCCATACATGCTACAACCATAATATAGCTGGAACGTGGATCAAGTGACAACATATAAAAGTGCGTGTTTGCGGACACGTCTTTAAAAAAATTATACTTATGATATGGAGATTTCTGCACTATGTTCTCCCTTATCGCCGAGCACGTGGTATTTTTATTGAGAGTTAATTACCTGACTTATCAGAGCAGCTGTCACGTCAACGTCGGCTTTATCGGGATATGGTCTTGTGAACTTCTCCACCCCGCCCCACGTCTGAGCCCAGATATTGCCTGTAAGGAAACACCTTTATAATTAAATAAAAATAGTACACAACATTTTAAGGGACACGTTAATTTAATGTTTATGTTAATGTCTATTATAATTTTAAGGATCCAGATATCTTTTGCTGAACCAAAGACAAATATACCTGCGTCATAGCCTCATATTTGGGATAGTTTCCTATATTTTTTTAAATAATAGGTCCTTACATATGAAGTGTGTGTTTTGTACGGGAGGAATATAAAGTAATTTTTTTTGTAAAATATATTTAACTAATCAAAGTATGTACCGTTGTTATCTATGCACTTTTGCCATCACATAGGCAGTTCATTGATCCTTTTACTAAAAAAATCATGAGGGCGAGAATCAATAAACTCTTTGAAGGCGGTTTGGACTGCATTGGAGTTGATTTTTTTTTCCTTGAAAGAAGTTGTCCAAATTTCGGAAAAAATGGTAATCTGTTGGAGCAAGGTCCGGGGAGTACGGTGGATGTCGCAGACATTCCAATTGTAGCTCATCTAACTTTGTTGTTTGTTGTGCAATGTGTGGTCTTGCGTTGTCGTGAAGCAGCAGTGGCCTAGAGCGATTGACCAATCTCGATTGTTTAGCAGCTAGTTCTTCCTTCATGGTTTGCAGTTGCTGACAATTGATATATGCCGTAATCGTTTGGCCAGATTTTAGAAAGCTGTAATGAACGACACTCGCAAGTAACGTTTTCTGAGTCAATTTTCCTTTAGGGTAGGATTTGGCTGGGTCTCCAGGGTTCAGCCATTACGACGAGCGCTTTCAATTATCGTACAGTATCCACTTTTCATCACAAGTAATGATTCGATTTAAAATCCCTTCATTTTTGTGTCGATTGAAGGAAATAACACAGCAGTCGACGCGTGTTTTCAAGTTTGATTCCCTCAATTCATGAGGTACCCATCATTCAAGTTTTTTTTCCCGGTTTGCTTCAAGTGGATTAATAAAGTTTTATCTCTTACCCCGAATCCTGCAACTATCTCTGAAGTGCTCTGTGATGGATCTGCTTCCACAATAGCCTTTAACTCTTGATTTTCCACTTTGGTCTCCGGCCGTCCACAGGGTTGGTTCTGAAGGTCGAAATTTCCAGAACGAAAACGTTGAAAGTTGAAACCAAAAACTTACCGTGCTTTCTTTTACAACACCAACGCCGTACACATCATCAATCCTTCGAGCTTTTTCTGCAGCACTGGTGCCACGGTAGAAAACGCACTCGTAAATATACCGATATTTCATGTTTTAAACTATGCGGTGATAAGCAACGCCAAAAAAAATGAGTAAAACAAATGAATGACTGTTTTCAAAATTCAAATATACCAGCTAAATGGATTTATAAATTTGAATTTGGAATTCTTAACCAAAGAGGAGATATTTCAGATCAAAGTGGTCAACAAAACGTAATCGTAAGGATCCGTCATATGTAAGGATCCAATATTTTGAGTGTTTATAAAAATAAAATTTGTTTTATTTGATCCTTAAATGTTTTGCCTTATATAAATCATGATAATAGCTTTTGTAGCCCTTTCAATTATAAGGTCCTTAACTCGAGAGTTCTCCTCTGTATTTTTCGTATATAAACGCAAATCAAAAAAATGAACGAATATCTAGACCCAGAATAATTATTTGCAGGCCATACAAACACCTGTTTACGACATTCGAACCTAGAACCTTACACCACCGCAGTCGGTTAATTTGCCATTTCGCTACTAAGATGAAAAAAAAGTCGTATAGTCGTACTTTCTCAGAATAGCACAACAAGAACAGTTTGTTATGTTAGCACTCGACTTTAAGAACTAATAAGATTGCAAACTTTACCTAATAAATGCGCAGGTATAGGTCCTTTAGCGGACACTACGTTGTCACCATACTTCAGCCTTAAATGTCGCCTGACGTACGCGTGTATCTGCTGATACAGTGGATAGACCTGTTTCCACAGCGTCATAAACTGTTCCTCACTGTCCGATGCTTCGTATTCACTAAGCCACCATTCCGCCGCGGTATCAAAGCCTGTTAAAGTAAAGTTAAAAGAGAAAGATTATTCATCCGGAAGAGAATAAGTAGGCGCAGTTTTTTTTTATCAAACAAAAATAACAAACGAACTAGCAACTGCAGTCTACAGACACCTGCAGCCAACTTCATGCAAATATGGATAAAGATGCTTAGTTATCTTTAAGGACTAAGATAGAATAAGATAGACATAGAAGAGCCTCGTTACCTGTAAAAAAGTGTATGCGGTTCTTTACACCCACCTTACAAAACAGCAGCATTAAGCTGCTATTTTACTTTGGTATTCTGTGAGAGTGTGGACCTTCTCCGGTCGGGCCAACCCATTCGTGTTACAACCATTATATAGCTGTAGCAGCGCTCTAACATGTTAAACTGTGTAATGGTTGGTCACCCTATCATATGAGGAAACAGAAGAATTGTTAAAAACTGACTTTTGCTAATTAATGGTATTTGTGAAATTTTTAGGTAAATATTGTTGTTGTTTTAATTTTCTTTTTAAATGTAAATACATATATAATTAATACATTGCAGTTATATAAAACTTGGCTTGGTTTTTAAAGGTTTCTTTCTTTTTTTATGTTTTAGATCAGTTCTTTTATTGCTATTTTGTGTAGGTATATTAAGACAGATTGTCTGATAAGATGTATAAAATAATGCCTTGTAAACAATGGTCTCAGGTTTCCTCGATACAGGCTTGCCTAGTGAGGAAACCAACAGATATTACCTATTGTAGGTATATATTTTTCTGTTAATAAAACATTTTTCATTTTCATTTTCATTTCAAACTGCGAGAGCCTACCAAAACTGTCAATGGTGGAGCCACGTGTTTAAGGCTGCCGAAGTCTAGTTCCCCGGTCGAACCTTAAACCTATTACGCGAGATATTAACTAAAGTGGACTGTATATGCGGTTGCTTCTACGCTTACGTAAAAGCGACTACTATAGCATGCGGTATAATGCACTCGCTCTTCCCTAAAACTAAACTATTATGGTGCCAAATCGCTGAAAAGGAATCCTGCCTTATTAGGAGAACAACAAAATTGGAGCGGGTTAAACTATATAAGGCAGTAAATAAAGGAGTGTTGACTCACCGGGGTTTCTTCTATCCTGTTGAGCACTATAGCTGCAATTTCTGGAACTTCTTCTGGAACACTCCGGAGAGAGGCGGTGCGCGACTATATCTCACACGAGGTGAGGCGGGTTTCCTGGAGCTCGACTGCTTCCAGGCTAAAGCGGTTTCTACTAGCGGTGTGGTTTCAACGACGACTGCGGTGGAAAGAGCTGTTGTTCCAATGACTGGCGCGGTAGGAAAGAGCTGTTGTTCCAATGACTGGCGCGGTAGGAAAGAGCTGTTGTTCCAATGACTGGCGCGGTAGGAAAGAGCTGTTGTTCCAATGACTGGCGCGGTAGGAAAGAGCTGTTGTTCCAATGACTGGCGCGGTAGGAAAGAGGCCGCGCAACGGTCGCGCGTGCCTTATATGTCCTCGGCCCCGATGATTACGTGACATTCTAGAATTATCTTCTTGACCCCTCCCACCCCACCACCCCGATGTGTCGATGGAGGATCGAGGAGGGTATGAATGATATCGTTTTGTCGGAAAGGAACAAGCGGCTTGGCACCTCTACCGTCAAATATAATAATCCAATGGTTTTTTCCGCGCAACCATCTCCCCCGCCCTTGAAGGATTTCCTTCAAAATTAACTAATACAACTAGAGCTAAGATCAACTAACAAAATAACTAACTAACGCTAAGATTACTTAAATTCAACTACAATTTAATCTAGAAAGCTAATTTAAATTATGGAAGAGGCAGGGGGCACAAACGGATAACCGGACGCAAGTAAGACCCAACCGTGGTCTTAACGCGAGCTATCCTAACTACTCCGTCGGAACCGGGAAAGACCTCTTCGACAATTCCTAACGGCCAGTGGAGAGGCGGCGTATTCTCTTTGGTGAGCACAACTACAGTTCCTACAGCTAAAGGCTCAGTTGCTGTGTTCCATTTTTGCCGAGACTGCAAAGTATGCAAGTATTCCATCCTCCATCGTTTCCAAAACGATTGCACTAACCGATCTAATAATTTGTGGCGTGCGGAAATGCTAAGTCTGTTCTCATCCATACCTGCGGCTGGCAAATACTTTAAAGGCATTAAATTCAAAAAATGTGCTGGAGTTAGAGCCAGCGGTTCCGAGGGGTCACTAGACAACGTACGACAAAGTGGGCGACTATTCATTACGCATTCAATTTGAGCGAGCACCGTACTTAGCTCTTCGAAGGACAAAATCTGATCTCCTATTACTCGGTATAAATGACTCTTTAGACTCTTGATATTAGTCTCCCAATTGCCCCCAAAATTACTCGCGGCTGGGACGTTCAGAGACCACTCAATGCGGTTCTCGGCTAGAATGTGAGCGAACTCCGAATTATAGTACTTGCTAGCTAAGAGCTCATGTAGTTCCGGTAGAATACGTTTTGCACCGACGTAGTTCGTACCGTTATCCGAATACAATCTACTTACAGGGCCACGGCGGGAAAGAAATCTTTTAAATGCACCCATAAAGCCTGCTGTGCTTAGATCACCAACGAGTTCTATATGCACCGCTCGAGTAGTTAGACATACGAAAATGCAGACGTAAGCCTTTGTGGATCTTATACCACGCCCGCGAGTGAGCGTGACCTTAAACGGACCAGCGAAATCAGACCCGGTGTGCGTGAAGGGCTTTACTGATTGTATTACTCTACAAGATCTAAGTTCCGCCATTTCCGGAAATGACGGCTTGGGGCGTGCCCGAAAGCAAGCTATACATCTGTGCACCCGATTGCGTATTAAACTACGTGCAGAAAGGATCCAATAATTCTGACGCAAAATCGACATCAACAAGTCGGGGCCAGCGTGCGAGTTCAATTTATGATGGTAGTCGACTAATAAATTCATGATATGGTCTTTACGCGGTAAAACAATAGGGTGCCGTTGGTCGAAACTCAATTGCGAGTTGGACAAGCATCCACCTACCCTTACAATCCCACCCTGTAAAAATGGCTTAAGGCGTTGAAAGGCGCGACTACAAGCTCTATTCGATTGTAATCTTCTAATTTCTTCAGAGAAGTGCGCACGTTGAAGTTCACGCAATACTAGCGACTCGGCATAGTTGTAATCGGATGCTAAGACATACGAACGTCGCGGTAACAGCTTCGCGAATCGACAAACGTAAATTACGCTACGCAATAATTTCGACCAAGAGGACAAGCAGTTCGCCAAAGCAATTATTGGAGAAACCTCGCTCGAAACGTTCGCCACTAGAGCGTGTCTCTTCTCTTCCGGCGGTTGTGACACTGACGAAGGTTCGAAATCGGTTATTGGCCATTGCGAGGGATCCAAGTGAACCCAAGCAGGTCCGTGGAACCAAAGCGGGTGGTCCATTATTTGCATCGGGGTGAGTCCACGGGATAGACAATCGGCGGGGTTTTCCGTACCGGACACGTGATAAAAGTTCCGCGTTTCTAACTCGTCTTGTATCTTGGCCACTCGGTTCGCAACAAACGTATCCCAACGGTGGGGTGAAGAATGAACCCAGCATAAGGCGACGGTGGAGTCGGAAAAGGCAAATATCCTTTCTATGTGAACTCTATCCCTACATGCGCTGATAACTGCGGTAATAAGCTTGGCAAGTACTAATATTGCGCAAAGCTCTAAGCGCGCCAGAGAGACAACCTTACGGGGGAGACTCTCGACTTAGAACTAATGAGGCTAATCGATCTTCTACCATTATTCTGGACGTGGAAATATACAACGCCCCCGTAAGCCTTCTCGCTGGCGTCTGCAAACCCAACGACCTTTATGGCGCTATTCCTATCTACGTTTATATGACGCGGTATTTTAATTTCTCTTAATAAAGGAAGTTCCTCTCTAAAGCGCTGCCACAACCGAACAATGCTGTCAGGCGGCGAGTCATCCCAGTCGCATTCCAATAACCAAAGTTGTTTAATTAAAAGCTTAGCGTATAATACCACTGGAGCTACGAAACCCATGACGTCCCATAATCTAGCAACGCATGACAGTATTGTGCGCTTTGTGCATTTCTCTACGGGCGGATTTACCTTAAGGCTAAACACGTCGGACTCTGGTGACCAACATAGACCGAGCACCTTGTGTGTATCAGAATCGTCGAATTCCTTTATCGCCGAAAGACGGTGTGATAGTGGGATTGTATCCAAAACCGGACGCGAATTACTAGTCCACTTCACAAGATCGAATTGACCCGATTTCATGAGCCTTATAACCTCGGCGGTGGTTAGGGTTGCCTCCTCCACGCTATCGACCGAGTACACAAAATCATCCATATATAATCCGCTCTCAATTGCCCTCTTAGCTTTAGGATAAGAGGGACCTTCATCGTGAGCGAGCTGTCTCACCGTGCGTAACGCATGAAATGGGCTCGACTTTAAACCAAAACAAACGCGGTTAAATTCAAACACCATTAGAGGTTCCTTTGGGTTGAAACGATATAAAATGCGTTGGAATCTACGGTCGCATTCACGGACCCCTATGCAAAGAAACATTTGACGAATATCGGCGGATAGTGCTATACTAAACAAACGAAAATTGACTATTATATTAAATAAACTGCCCTGTAAATTTTGCCCACTATAGAGGATATCGTTAAGCGACAGGTGAGTGCTAGTTTTAGCACTAGCATCGAGCACTACACGTAACTTAGATGTAAGTTTGTCCTCTCTAATGACTCCGTGGTGTGGTATAAAATACGACGGTGTGTCTTCGTAGTTATCTAATTTCGAAGCCACAAGTGATATGTAACCTTCTCTTATATATTCGTTAATGACGCCGTCGTAAGCTTCCTTTAACTGGGGTGAAGCGAGCATCCTACGCTCCAAGCTGTAGAAACGTTTTTCCGCCATTTGACGCGAATCGCCGAGAGATAAAACATCTCCTTTAAAGGGTAGCGCTACACTATATCTACCGTCGCGATCACGAATGGTCGTGCGAACGTAAATTTCCTCGCATAACCTGTCATCTGAGCTAGCTATGGGTGGGACGTTCACCTCCTCCATCTCCCAAAATTTGCGGACTAACAACTCGAGCGGTTCGACAGCCATACCACAATAAGAGGTTGCCGAAATACTATCTATGATGGGGGCGGAGCCAAGGATCACATAGCCCAATACGGTTTCCAGCGCGTAAGGCGCGGTATGCGAAGAGTTGCCCCTGACCTTATTGTTTAACAAAAGATAAGGGAAAAGCGATGCTCCAATGAGCATGTCTATGTTTCCAGGAACGGCGTAAGTGTCGTCCGCCAGAGTCATATTCTTAAATTCAATCATTGCCGAGGTGTCAACCGAAACGGTTGGCAACCGTTCAGTGACCCTATCTACTACTAGTGCATTTATATCAAAGTTAACATTACGATCTATCCGAGAATAAATTTTTAAATTTATATATCCCTGTGTTGATTTACTAGTGCCTCCGATGCCTTTAATTACAGGACATGAAAGTGACCTATTTATTACTAAGCCTAAGCGCCGACAACATTGTCGCGTTATAAAGCTATTTTGGGCTCCGCTGTCCAGCAGTGCACGGACGCTTTGTTCGTTTCCACGCGAATCCCTAACCAAAATACGTGCCGTACCCAGTAACACGGTTGAAGGAGGTTGTGCTCCCATATTTGCCAATGAGCACAGAGCGACATCACCAGGTCGACCGCTAGAATCGTTGACCTTAGTAGGGGCGAATTCCTTATCCGCTTTACTTGACGCCGCTATATTGCTATTTTCAAAATGTAATAGCGTGTGATGTTTCCTGGCGCACTTGCTACATACGGAACTCGAATTGCATTTTGCTACTAAATGCTTATCGCTTAAGCAGTTCAAACATAGGTTGTTTGTCTTTACTAATTTATAACGTTCGCTTGGTGAATATTTACGAAAAGTCGCACAATTATATAAATTACCGTGTCTATCTTTACATACTAAACAAGTATGCTGGAGTGATGTTGGCGTAGCGGTTACGTAAGTTAACGACCCTGCTATTTTAGATGGTTGAGTCTGTCTACGGTCGACGCACCTTTTATTCTCCTGTTTAACGTTCGGAGAGCGCTGTATCACCTTTATTTGATCTCGCACGAACGATGCTAATGAATGAAAGGAAGGCATCTCCGAGCTACGATGCTCCATTTCAAACGCACGCACGGTGTCGGGGTCTAACTTCTTCAGTGCAATATGGAGAAACACCACATCCATAAGATCATTAAATTTCAAATTCTTAAGTGCAGCCACCGATGCCACAAATTTATCTAGAAATTGCTCTAAGCCGTTGATGTTCGCGGATGATATAGGTTTAAGATCGAATATCTGGTTCAAATATTCGGAAGCTAACATTCTCCTATCTTCATATTTAGTTTTAAGCGTTTCGAATATGAATAGGTAATTGTTTGCTGTAGGTGTAAAACCAGAGCAGATCGACTGTGCCCTGCCATTAAGTTTACTGATTAAGTAATATAATTTTTCGGCGTCCGATAACGATGGGTTATTGTGTATATTGTTTTGAAAACTACTGAAGAAGAAGGGCCACGTCTTAATATCACCATTAAATACCGGAATATCTATTGGCGGCAACCTAATCGAGTTGCTTGGACGTACCTGTTTTTCCGGCTTTACTTCGTTTTGAGATAGGGATCTCGTAATTCTTTTCACGCGACACAACATATCTTCGAATGCCAGCAGCGGTTGGTAGTTCACTATGTATTTCGGGTCGATTTGTAATTCCAATTGATTAATTTGGTCTAATATTTTTTCGTAATCTATTCGTAGAGAATCTATCGTTTCGATTTCGGTCAAAAAAGTTTCCCGCACTGCTTCTATATGAATGTTCTTTATATAATCACTTATATTCTGCATACGCGAAAAGAGTATGTCCCTCTTAGCATAAAGCGTTTTAATTTTGATTTCACTTCCACTAACTGCCATTTTAAACTATTATAATAAAGTTATATCAATCACAATTAATCTCACAACGCACAAACAATAAAGGATGGACACTCGGTATGCCGTATTACGTAATTAAATCGAACACCTGCGCAGCGAGTCGAGGTGACGCGTCATTTGCTAGACTCAATAATTTTATCAAGATTGTGGGTAAGCGTATCAAACGGTTCCTATTACATTGTTTCAATTATTTAATAGGCTTTAAATTTAATCAAATACGAGCGCTATAAAACGAATAATTCTGTTTGCGAGTACCTAATCAAAATTTAAATTTAAACGAACACTATTTAAGTCTATTCTATAAATTAGAGTGCATTATCTAATTAATTAATTCAACAATTCGACCTAAATCCTGCTCGAAGTGACCATAAAATGGTGGAGCCACGTGTTTAAGGCTGCCGAAGTCTAGTTCCCCGGTCGAACCTTAAACCTATTACGCGAGATATTAACTAAAGTGGACTGTATATGCGGTTGCTTCTACGCTTACGTAAAAGCGACTACTATAGCATGCGGTATAATGCACTCGCTCTTCCCTAAAACTAAACTATTATGGTGCCAAATCGCTGAAAAGGAATCCTGCCTTATTAGGAGAACAACAAAATTGGAGCGGGTTAAACTATATAAGGCAGTAAATAAAGGAGTATTGACTCACCGGGGTTTCTTCTATCCTGTTGAGCACTATAGCTGCAATTTCTGGAACTTCTTCTGGAACACTCCGGAGAGAGGCGGTGCGCGACTATATCTCACACGAGGTGAGGCGGGTTTCCTGGAGCTCGACTGCTTCCAGGCTAAAGCGGTTTCTACTAGCGGTGTGGTTTCAACGACGACTGCGGTGGAAAGAGCTGTTGTTCCAATGACTGGCGCGGTAGGAAAGAGCTGTTGTTCCAATGACTGGCGCGGTAGGAAAGAGCTGTTGTTCCAATGACTGGCGCGGTAGGAAAGAGCTGTTGTTCCAATGACTGGCGCGGTAGGAAAGAGGCCGCGCAACGGTCGCGCGTGCCTTATATGTCCTCGGCCCCGATGATTACGTGACATTCTAGAATCATCTTCTTGCCCCCTCCCACCCCACCACCCCGATGTGTCGATGGAGGATCGAGGAGGGTATGAATGATATCGTTTTGTCGGAAAGGAACAAGCGGCTTGGCACCTCTACCGTCAAATATAATAATCCAATGGTTTTTTCCGCGCAACCAGTCAATGACTTAGAAATAATAATAATAATAAACGCTATTACCGTTTAGCTTAGCTGCTTCGTTATTCATCTGAACATATTCAGTGAAACCGGCCCTGGAGGGCGCACCAGCTGCCTTGTGCCATTCCACCCAAGTGTACTTTAACTCCTCAGGGTCTTCACTTTTAGCGAAGATATCCGTTATTTCTGTAAAATAAACAACTTTACAATGTCAAAGTGGACAGTTTATTTTTTACAGTTAAGTGGGAAAAACTGTGTGCTCCTTAACACAGTTAACATGGTGCTGAGTGAATGCAGTGGTCGATTAACATCTACATCTATCTCTTCGATTAAGAATCAGAGTGTAGATACGATGTCACCTCGTTAACAATAAAAAAGGTTACCGGTTTCGGTAACGCACTATCTGAAACACAACAGCTTTATACTCTTACGTCACGCTTATGTCACGCTGGTTTTGTGATATGTGAATATGATCCTTCTCCGGTCGAGCAGACTCATTCGTACTGTAGTCATAATACAGCGTGAGTTACTGCTACCGTTACCAGTTTCAGCTTATAAACTGCTGAACATAAGCCTTCCTTATATATTTCCTCCAATGGTAATACTTGATATATATGCTAAGGTTGGCAATCGTAGTTTTTTAAATTTTTTGGTTGTTATTAGAATGACACTACTATTTCTTGGTTTGTTTTGCCCTCTGTCGCCTCTTCCGACACCCACGGTATTATTGGACCGCTACTACACGGTCTACAGCGTGAGTCTAGCACATAAAATATATCCAACCTCAAGCACCCTGGTGATTGACGAACGAGGTTTGGTGACTACGACTGATGGTATGAAATCCATTTCAAAGACCGGTAATGAAGAGCTGATTTATCATCGCAGTATCGATTCTACGCTCCTCAACCCAATTCACCACCATGATAAGTCAGTGAGTCTGGGCAAAATTGCCTAGTTAATCTTGCCGGGTTAGATTCGTGACAGGGCCTATCCTCATACTCTTTTTCCAATTAACTAGTAAATCCACTTTATTGGAAAAATACTTATTATGTTATACTGTCTGAGGCACAGTGGCTAACAGAATACAACTCAAAAACCAACAATTTAAGGTTTTGTAAAATTACTGTCAGTTGGTGACTGCGTAAAGAATCCATCGCCCCATTTCGTCCCGTAATTGCATTTTATGTCTGTAATTGTAAGAAGCATTATGGAAGCCACAAAATCTCATAACTTTCGATATATAGCAGTATATCCATCTCATTTACTACGGACGAAAAGTGCCCAGGCCGGTGACGGCAAGCAGCGTCGAAGGTGCGTTACGTCTGACACTGGTATCATCGATCGGACTGCAATACATACAACAGTTGCTGCATACAAGAAGAGAAGACCATTTCCAGAAGTCATTTATAGCTCAATAAAGAAAAGAAGTCAGGCATTGGCTTCGACGTGGATTCACGTTCAGGACCTGCGGCCATAATCTAACCTAATGTGACTAGCGCAATTTGACTCTAACACCCTATCTATGTTTATGAATTAAATAAAAGAAAACATCAATATTTTAATATGTTTTTCAGTTACCGGGTTCAACATGCAAGTTACACTTCGTCCTATCCTTGTAATCGCATATAGTCGCTTTGGCATACGTGGACTGCATGTTATTAACAGCTTTTATGAGTCGCTGATTCAAGTCTTCCGGAAGAGCGGATGTCCCCAGCTTTGAATACTTTTGGAACATCCTCTTCAAGTCCTCATCTTCAAATTCGTTCCAAAAGTATGTCATTGTCTCTTTCCAATACTCCTTCTCTTCTTCGGCTACTTCTAAGAATACTTGCATCTGTAATAAAGTACGAAAGGATAATAAACGTAAAATCCAGGTAGAAAAACAAATTGGCTATACAGGAGCGTTCCGGAATATTTCCCGTTCCAAATCTCAATTACCCAGAACCTATCGTGCTATAACTATAATATACTGCAGCTTGGCTCCACCACGTGTCTTTACCTGTACTTCCTCGTTGTAAGCAGTGATATTACTCTCATAGTTCCAGCTGGCTATAGTTCTCTTATTCTTAGCCTTTGACGTGAGTTCGTTCAGGCTCCTTATATATTCCCTGCCCGCTGCTTCCTCGGCAGCTCGTTCTGCTGCGCGCCCCTGTGCCGCAACTATGAACACTGACGCTATAGCCCCAACGAGGGCTAACTCTCCAAGAACCTTCAGCATCATCTGCGAATTTTTGAAATAATTAAAGTGTGCTTTTTTATTTATCTGAAGGCTAGGTATTGTCTTGATCATTGCATTCTACAGTAGGTAAATATGAGGTTCATGATTGCTACAACCTTAGTCTGAGACTAGCCTATTTACATTTTCTCATTAAAAGAGACCGTTAATTTACAAATCATGGTTTATCGATAGTCTAGGATTTAAACTAGGATTAGGATAGTTCTTTTAAATAAAGAAGTACAGTAGGAAACTTAGCTTAGATTTACAGCAAATATCAAATTCCATACATTACAATTATGTTCCCATAATTCCGCGAGACTTCTTTCTTCTAATCTGTACTTTTTATTAAAAGTTTAAATATTAAACCCTTTTGAGTATACGGGACCTACCCTGTAGTTCTATAGCTTATTTAATTTAAAAATAAATTATACAACTCGGTTTAGCACAAATGAAACAAACATTTCAGAACAAATAAAATAGACGTAATTTACTTTTAAATATTCCTCAATATACGTTAAATGCTACATTCAGTGGATGCTAATAACTTTAATTTGACCTGTATAACAAACCGCACATGAATAAAACGTAAATAAGATATTTATTGTAAGTTTAATAATTTAAGTAAACTTCCGTTTAAGTAACGGGTTATTAACTTTTTTGAAACTAACTTTAAATAAGTATGCGTATTTACTTACTTTAGAAAAGATCACTAATCCTAAGACTTGGTTTTTGAGATAAAATTCTAAAATATAAAACTAAAACCCTTACTCTCCAATCCGATTGAACTATAGCAACTAAAAAGCTTACAAAGAAATAGTAACCTAATAAAAGATTGATCTCTGAAAAACATCCGTGTCAAGGTTTTCATCTAAATCAATAAACAATAACAAAAAATGTTATTTTGTAGCATGGTGGTCAATTTATCTTCACGCTATTGAATGAATTGAAGGTGCTTGGAGACCGTCTGAATTGCCGGAGATTTTACTTTATTCCTTTTTATTGGAACAAGGTTTTTTCATCTTAGTCCATAAGGGTTGTAACAACGCATCTGCATTTTGATTCTTTATTGAGGAAAAATGTAGATCTTGAACATGTTTATATACTGAAAACTGCCCGTAGCATCGCATCGGTGCTTCACATCAACAATAGGTCCTTTCACGCGGGATTTTATGGATCCTTTTGTTTTTCCTATGTAAGAGAGATCACATTCACAGTCTAGGATGTACTCTCGTGAATCTTCTAGAGGGATATTACACTTAATGGATGGTAAGAATTAACTAATTTTCTTCAATGGATTGTAATATGTTCTTATAGATGTCCACTGCAAGATGTAGCCAGTCTTGTCTGTGACTCCTGTGAAATATGGTCCACCGCATCCACTTACCGTCAGGTGGACTATGTGCTTTGTTTGACACCCTAATTCTACAAGAAAAGGAATAGGTACCACCGTATTACCTATATCTGCCACTAAGTGTAAGTGCGCTCCAGCTATGTTCCGATCCGTTCCGATCCGATCCGTTTCGAAGGGTATAGTGAGCCAGTATAATTATAGACTGCAAGGCATTCAATCTTAGTCCCCCAGATATGACAACACATCTGTAGCCCTCTTTTATTTCATGTTAGTTGCAGGTAGCCGTAGGCCTCAGTGACCATCAGTTGGACTGTAACTTCATTTGACACTTCTAATTCCGTCCGTCCGTTAGCGTTCGTTATTTTGTCACAATTTTTTTTTATTTTATATATATATATATATATATATATATATATATATATATATATATATATATATATATATATATATATATACTTTAAGAAATGTATGTAACGTACATAATGTTAAATCGCTGGTAGACCCAATAAATAAATAAAAAATATTAACTTCGAGTTACTAACTCCAAACCTTTCTCCAGTATATTTTATAATTTATAATACACACACTCGTTTAACATCTATGCGAATGAATTTCATATTTACACTAAAATTTATCCTTCACTCCTTTGTGTATTTTTTAAACATTACCACCAAAGTAGGCTTTTTCCTCTATCGTACAAATGTTCTTCATCCATAAATTGCACATGGACACACATCAAAACCCGGAATTGTTAGTAGACCATCCAAACACTTGTTCACAGGCACAACAGGCACTGTAGCGTATCAGATAAACGCTTAGTCACTACACTACCGGCCGAACCGTCTAAGTTTAAACCAGGGTTTCAGAAACCTGGGCATAGTTTTAATCAGGTTCTATTAATACAAAACCTAAACCCAGTTTTAACTATTGAAGAACACAACCGAAATAAGCCTTGTATAGTGCAAAAGGTACAATGGTAGTATATTAGCGAAGCTACAACATATTTCACAATGATGACATAGAATACCAGCGTAAAGTAGCAGCTTAACGCTGCCGTGTTTGGTACGGTGTAAAAAACCGGAGATCCTTTTTACAAGAAACGAGGCATTCCATCTTAGTCCTCACGGGATTTGTAATAGGGAATAAATGTAGATGTCTATGGGCCACAGCAACCACTTACCATCAGGTGGACTGTGTGCTCGTTTGTCACCCTTATGCTGTTATTAAAACCTGGTATTATAATTATACGACCTTCAAGTAATAAAGGATCATCTGCTGTAGGGTTTTTCTACAAGTAATTATCAGTAGCAGTTCGTAGTCACGAAGTTTGCGGTGTTTCACAACCGTGCCTCGAAAAACACCTAAAGCCGTTACTCAGGCCTAATCTCTCTCCAGTCGTGTGGATTGCTAAGCAATCAAACAATAAGAGTGGGAGAAATAAGAGTGCACTTGTGTTTACACACACACACACTCGTACACTATAATCCTGTTCTGCGTTGTTGACTAGTCTATTTTTAAACTGGCCGTCGTGACCGATATTCGGTCTGGAGGACATTATTACTATTATAATACGACCTTGTAAGGTTAAATATGTTGCAATTGCATTATCAGGTTGTTGCCAATGTTGACAATAGCAAGTTAAACTATGTTGCGGCTTTGTTTCAAATAAATATATAATGGACTATATGCACTCACATACAATACTTTCTTAGCGGTATCGGAACAATATCCACAGGGCATCGTGTTAGAAAAAAATCAAGAAAATCACATCAAGGCACTGTTAATAACAAACTGTCTTGGTATACTGAAATATGTTTCAGTTGTAATAAGTCGCTTATTTATATGTAAATGAATTAGTATGTCTGTCTGTCAGTCATGCTTGTCACCGAAATCAATTATCGAATGGATGCCTTAAGTAAATGTTTCAAGAACAAAAATTACAACTTTACGAGTAATTTGTCTTTAATGATTTTCGAACACTACACAATGAATAAAACTATTATTTACGGATTTTATCGTATTTAATTACTTTAACCTATTTTTATTATTCCGACGTTTCGGGTGCCTTATTATTTAGATTTCTACGAAAAAAGCCCATGGTCACGAGGGGGACTGAGATGTTTGACGTTCCAATGGGAAAGTTAGTCCAGCTACCTTCAGTTTTTTAATATTAATTTAATATTTAAAAACTGAAGGTAGCCGGACTAACTATGCCATTGGGAAGTCAAACATATCAGCCCCCCTGTAAAGCACACGAAACGTCGGGATAGTAAAAATAAGTTTAAGTAATAATTAAACGCGATAAAATGCATAAATAATAGTTTTATTCAATTTGTCTTTAGTTTATAATAGCTTATGAACTATAGTAGCTCAGGGACTTAGCGCTCGCTGTCACAGTACGCGAGCAAACCGGGTTCGATCCACACCTACACCAATGAAATTCTTAATTGCATTTTAAGTGCTGATTTACCAAGTGCTTGGCGGTGAAGGAAAACACCGTGAGGAAACCTGCATCTCTATAAAATAAAAAATAAATATTTCTAAGACCTAAAATCCTTTTAGAAGTGAAAAGAGACCTGTGCTCAGCCGTGGGACGTCTACAGGTTGTAACTTTTATTATAGAACCACCTATCGATAATTCAGTATTTCAATATTTGCTAGTGACCCTCGTAAACCCTATTGCTGATCGTGAGGTCCGGGGTTGGAATTCCAGGTTGGGTTAGCTTATTCATTCTAATCAGTCATTTAATGTGAGTCAAGAAGTGAAGAAATTTCTATTATTTCTCAGTAGCTGCCCGGAGTCAGGAAGTTGGCGGTGTCTCACCCTCGTGCCTCGGAAAGCTTACGTGCTTTCCGAGGCGTTGGTCCTGCGCCTGATCTCTCTCCGGTCTTGTTCGATCACCGTCTCTTCGGACTATGAGAGTGAAGGAATAGAGAGTGCAGCGCAGATACCCAGATGGCTAGTCTCCGTTGAGGCAGGCTGCCGTGACCGAAATTCGGTCTGGGGGACATTATTATTCCAAAATACCTTTTAATGTCTTACGAAAATGTGAGCAAATTTACTCTCTAACGTTACTTGCCTTCAACAAAATATAATATTTACGGAATAACCTTAGTTCTATATTTTATATTTGTTTTGTTGTTACAGATGTTTTCAAGTCCTCTTTAAGAGTGTTACGTAGGTGTCAAAAATTCCACATTGAATGTGATTATAAAAAGACAGAAAAAATAAAATTAAATCAAGCTTCTAGAAGCATTATTTTAACCCATTGCGTTAGTTGCGAATAATTTTTTAGGTTTTCGGAGAAATTACAGCTTAGACCCCTTCTGGTATTGCTATTGATCAGGTCGTGAAATTTCATCACAATCGATTCAGCTTCAGCCATTCCAAAGATGAACATATTTAAAAACCACAGAAGACAAAATTGTTATTTATGTCTTAATAACAAGCAAATAAACCCCAGAGCAGTTATTCCAATGTTATAAACAGACACTCCAATGTTATTTATATGTATGGATAAAAGATTCTAAGATTAGCAATATAATTTTTCACATTTGTCTTTAAAAAACGACATTTTTTCCATATGAACGTAATGCTGTAATGTTATTTTTATATTTATTCATTGGCAAATTTTTAGTTATAGCTTGAATATTTGAAAGTAAGGGAAAATTCATTAAAGGAGTTTTTCAACTGTATATAATTTTAAATATAACATAATATTCTCGATATTAGTTAATTAATATTGATAGATACTTAAAAGTAGTTATATTATGTTTATATAGAAATAAGGTTTACAAAAGAGCATACAGTCAACCAGATGGTATGTGGATACTCTGGTACATAGATCCTTGAACTATCATTGATTTAGAAACAAAATGCACATGCGTTGTCAACCTTAAGGACTGAGATAAAATGCCGCCTCATTACAAGCAAAAGAGTCTCTGGTTCCTTAAAAGTACGCTATATTTATAGTTCAATGGCCATAGGTGTTAGATGCTCTAAAGGTAAGTTGTAAAGGAAAACATTCTAAGGAAACCTGGCTTTTTTTTTAGAATAAGGGTCACAAACGAGCACACAGTGACATAGTTCATCTGATTTTAAGTGAATGTATGTGGATTTTGTGGCATAAAGATTACATTTATACTCAATTAAGAATCAAATTGGAGAAAATGAAGACCGTAATTGAAAAATGAAAACCGACCAACAAATTACATATCATCAAAGATATTCATTGTAATCGATTAAATAATATATGGAACACGTACAAGACAAACAACGAAACATTCATTTTTATATCATATAGGCGTATTACAATTATATGTTAGTAATAAACGAGTTTTTTAATACGATAGGGTGACAAACGAGCACACAATCCACTTGATGGTAAGTAGACATCTACATCTATCCTCAATTACGAATCAAAATTCAGATGCGTTGTCACCCGTCAGGACTAAGATGGAATGCCTCGTTTCCAGTAAAAAGGGTGTCCGGTTCTCTAGACTCACCATACGAAACATAGCAGCATTAAGCTACTATTTTACTGTCTACTTGGTGGTAAGTTGCTATGGCAGCTCAACCCAGAGAGGCTAGTGCAGAGTATAATATAAGCAGATATAAGTACTTTGTTAAACCAAACTCACCGGTTCGATGCGTCGCTTACAGTGCTGGATAAGCGACTGTGCGAGATCAGATAAATGTTTATATTTATCAACGACTCTATAATAGCCGCGTGTTTTATAAGATTATTTATTCGGTCTTCTGCATTTATTGCTTGATCAGTTGTTGGTTTTTTTACTGTAGTTTAGTGACAGATTATTTCTTAATTCAGGTAATTCTGGAGAATGAATCCGATAATACGGCATTATTAATAATCGCAAATTTAAGTGATTAAATTATTGTATTAAGACCATGCTTGGCGAAAAAATAAGCATTGGCAGAGCTAAACTTCAACTATATTAGTAGTTAGTAGCACAAATGGTTCGGCTCGACCGGGGAAGGACAACACTCTCACAGAATACCAGCGTAAAATAATAGCTTAACGTCGCTCTTGAGAGTTGAGAACCGGAGACCCTTTTTACTGGAGACGAGGCATTCCATCTTAGTCCTAACGGGTGACAACGCATCTGCGTTTTGATTCGTAATCGAGGAAAGATGTAGATGTCTATGGGCCACAGCAACCACTTACCATCAGGTGGACTGTGTGCTCGTTTGTCACCATTGTCCCATAAAGAGACGTATGTGTGCTACCGTTTAAATCATATTGGAGACGCAAACAAGTTATGGAACAAGTGTGCAAACTGTTTGTCTACATCCCATGTATACGTGCAACCGAATTCGTACAAATAAGGTCATAGATATATTGCCTGAGGAACGAGACTGTTCAAACCAACACATTCCTTGCATGGCGGTAAAAAAAATAGTTCAAAGGGTGGTAACAACCCAGCCCGACTACAGGGCTGAAAAGAGGAAATTGAGCTTTGCCTATTAAGAACTTACGTAAGAATATAATATAATTAATATATAAAATAAATATATAAAGGTAAGCCAAATATTATTGTTTATCTAATTTTTTTCTTTCTTATTTTTTATCTGCCAGTAACGATTCTCCAACATCAGTCCCTATCATTGTTGCATGGATAAATCTGTTTCCCTAGTAATTATGTCTCGCGTTTAACGCTGTTCCCCGTCACCGACTTGGGAATACCACATCTTGCTTATACAAGTTTGGTATAATAATCACGGCCATACGTTTTTAAAAATATCATTTACCTGACGTTTTATGTATGTGACATTGGCACGGATCACGCATGTTTTGCTTTTGATTTTCCTCTTCAACTATATGCTAATATGGTATACATTGAGGAACATAGTTTCAAGTTTATTTCTCGCCTCTTTCAAAGAATAAAGGCAAAATTACTGAGTGTAGTTTTGCCTTTATTTTCAAACGATTAAAATAATCGATGAAAGATTTATAGGGATGGGCCGAATATTCGTTTCATATTCGGTATTCGGCATATTCGGCATCTTTACCGAATATTCGGCTAAATCACCGAACATTCGTTAAAGCTACTCGCTACTCGCAACTCAAGTATATTGCTACTCAAGGTGTCCACTGTATTGAAACGTACGAATTCCGTAATGCCATGTCTTTCATAAGTTTACTGTTGAAAGTATATTTTATTTATGGGTTAAATCTACTTGTATAGTGTTATGTTTTAGGCACTAAAGATTTATTTCCAATTATAGCAAATACAACGCTTGGTAAAATGTTTGGGAATCAAACAAGGAAACATTACATTTTATTTAGTACATTTCACTTTACTTTGGTCATCAGTCTCACTAAAATAAGTCCAAATTGTAGATCTGCTACTCATTATTATCATATAATTATCAATTTTCTCTAAGAATAACACAACAAAATAGTTTTTTCTTAAAAAATAGTCAACATAAGCACGTGCCAGTTATTTGCACAGTAGTAGCTGATGCAATAACATGTCAGGTGTGGCCGGGAAGCGAGGGGCAGGGTCCGGCGCTAATCCCGCGCGCTTTGCTTTGGTAACAAGTTTCGAAATAATTTGTTTAGGTACTGAAATGATCCTGCCGAATAATGTTCGGCCGAATATTCGGTTCGGTAAAATTTTTACCGAATGTTCGGCCGAATATTCCTCTTCGGTAAAATCCATATTCGGCCCATCTCTAAAGATTTAAATGATTCGATCATTCTTTACTGAGTATCACACCATCCCTATAAAAGTATTTCAACCCAGAAGACTTATGTAAGCGCTTTTATAGGCGCCGTTTGGTAATAAACAAAAATTTTGCAGTGTTATCACATAAAATATTACAATTGTTGCAGTTTTGTGACAAGAAAGAAAAAAAAAGTGTTTCACTCCAGTGCCTTGGAAAGTATGTAAAGCTGTTGGTCCTGCGCCTGATCTCTCTGATTAATGTCGTGACGTATTGCCGTCTTATCGAATTATGAGAATGAGGGAATAAAGAGTGCACCTGTGCTCGTGCACACACAGTCGCGGTTGAGAAGGGCCGCAATGACCGAAATTCGGTCTAGAGGACATTATATTATACTCTTGGAACTGGAATAACGAACCGTCTGATATCACCATAACACAAAAGTGACATAACTGACAACAAACAAGACTATATTCTTACTAGGAGAATTGAAGGACATTCTTTGGCTAGTTTTGGCAGATTTGTGAACGGATTTTTAGCCAACTTCAAAAGAGGAGGTAAAAATTCAACTACATGTTTTTTTGTATGTATGTTACGCGATATCTTCGTCAATTGTGATCCGATTTTTGTAGTTCTTGTTTAATAAATAGCTTATATTTCCAAATACATTTGGAGAAAAAATTCCATAGCTAACGGTAGTAAAATAGTGGATGAATTGTTATGGAACTATTTAAGGGACATTAAGATCGTGATATTCCTCAAACCACACAAAAAGGATAAAAAATTAACTTTTAATAAAAGTAAAAGACTTATAAGAACAACTTGAAAGAATTAACAATTTCACATTCTGAACTGGGTACTTAAATTCTCTTTACAATATCTCTTAACTCTAGAATGTGTAAACTATTTGATTATTTCCAATTGTTTGAAGTTGCCTCTTACTTTTTATTAAATGATTCTTCTATCTTCTATTTTCAAAGACGTAAAAAATAACATGTTAAGTATGTTGAATTTCCGCGAAGTTACTTCAGGTTCTATTAATTGTTACTTTTTACCGACTTGAAGAAGGAAGTTCAATTCGCCTGAATGATTTGTTATATGCGTTACCTCAGGGTTATTTGTTTTCTCTGGGTGAACCGATTTCGATGATTCTTTTATTATCCGAAAGCTGATACTTCTCATGATAAAGTTCCAGTCTATATACGTTCCAGTCTTGGACACAGGCCTCCTCTTATTTCTGAGAGGGTTTTAGAGCAAGGAAGTGTCCGCCGCGCTGCCCCATCGCGTGTTGGCGAACTTCACATATCTTCGAAATATTTTTTTCGTAGTTCTCAGACATGCAGGTTTCCTCACGATTATTTTCTTCACCGTCGAGCACTTGGTAAATCAGCACTTATAATTGCAATTAACCATTTCATTAGTACCGGTGGGTATCAATCCCAGTTTGCCAGCGTACTGTGAAATTTACAGCCAGCGCTAACGATCTGAGCTACCACGGCTCCCATGTAAGTTTAATAAAGATCTGACTAGTATTTTTTGACTTATTCTTAATAATGCATATTTTATTGATTGTTGTGCTTATTTTAATCATATGACGGCTGCACAAAATTGTTAATGTTACCACTACTTGTCCATTAAATGGAATAGTTAAGTTGAGTCTATATAAAAAAGATGTCCTGTGCTTGGTTGTGAAGAAAAATATCACAAGAAGAGTATCTGAGACAATAAGCTTTTTCGAGAACATGTGAAGACAGTAGCCTAATGGTAAGGTGCAGGCCAAGACCTCAAAGGTAGTTCGATTCGATTCGTGGTTCGATTCCGTCATTCGACACCATGAACCACTGCTAATATAAGCATTTTAAGCTTACCAGGAGTAATTAAATGGAATAAATGTTAGTAATGTTAGTAGCATTGTTAAAATTTTTTGAATAAAAAATACGCATACTGGTGCGCGCTGAACTCTTCTCTAATTTAAAACACTTAGAAATAAGAGGAGACCTGTCCCTAGACGTTGAACGTATGTAAACTGGCATTTTACTTCACCATCAGGCGTATGCAGAAATAGACGTTTCGCACCTTTACCATTGCTTTCTGTTCTTTCGCCGATCTGGAAATTCACACTAGACGTAAACGAGATGGTTATACTACGGGTCTATTTATTTATTTAACCTTTATAGAACAACTTATAATAAAGGATATAAAGGACGGACTTAATTATCTACCAACCCTGGACGTTTTGAGAAACTGGCAGCTGTATACAATCACATCATATATTTCATAAATAAGTAATAAAGATATAAGATACAACAAAATGCAAATAAAGAGTTAATATGGAATATAGTTAGTAAAAGTATACATACTAACTAAATAACTACTATACTAGGTGATATTTTTTACCGTCTGATAATTACAATTATTATCCAAATATTATAAATGCGAAAGTTTGGATGGATAGATGTATGTTACACAATCACGCCAGAACAGCTGAAGGGATCTGGATGATATTTAGCTCAGAGATAGGTTATACCTGGTCTGGAATAACACATTTGATACTGTTTATTCAGGTTTTTTGTTCCTGTGGGATAATTTTCGAGTTCACGCGTTTGAAGCCGCTGGCAACAGCTAGTACGGATATAAACTGCGATGACTGTTCCAGTTCATGCCTCGGCGTCGTGAACTCTTGAGTGATCGCTGCATGACCACCCGGGGAAAACAAAACATAATAAAATAAGCAATCTATATTAGGTATCTATAGAGCCATAGAGGTATAGTATAAAGCGATAACGCAGCGCCTAATAATTTAGTACGAGTTTGTAGGTAGGTACTGCTGATTTCTCAGCAAGCGTCGAGCGGCACAGAATAGGGTGGTATGTATGTGTGCATCGTGTTCGTGTAACTTCGTTTTTGTTCTAACGGTTCGGAACGCCGTACGAACAAGACGTGCGTTCTAACTGCTCTTCGCTGATACTATCTCTGTCGGGCACGATGCCAGGTGAGACAACGTGCTTTTTGGCCGCGCCCACCAATGAGTTCGAGCCCGCGACTTGTGCCACCTTAACATCAGGTGAGCCGCACGCTCGATTGCCTCCTCTTCTATAAAAAAAACATTGATGATGTTCTCATCTTATTATTTTATATTGAAGTCGGTTGTACAAAGTATTTAATTTTAGCACATGTTACTTCTAGTTATTACTAGGAACAACGATATTGGGTAGTGGATATTTTTAAACCGTCACTACTATATACATTTACCGTATACAGAGTATAATAAAACAAGGGATGTATCTTAAAAAGTTTATTATATGGTTCGTATATAAATTAGACTAAGTGTAAGTACGCGAGCGTCACGAGTCGCGCGGCGCGTCGGTCGCCTCCAGTGCGGCGCGCTGCTCGCTCGTGCAGTACTCTGTAACCACACACACACACAACATAAGCTACGCAGTCTTATTTCAGGTTAAACATATTTATTTATCACATAAGAACAATACAGTCAGTAGTACACGGTAAAATAGTAAATACTTAACAATTAACAAGTATAAAAATACTGCAGTCCAAAACAAGTAGAAAATAGGATAAGTAATTTAACAGATGTCTTAAATAATGCGATAATGCTACATTATTTCACATTATTAAACTCATTCACATTATTAAATTCCAGCTTGTTGTAGAGTTGCACTCCCGCAAACTTCATGCTTTTGTTTCTTATGTCAGTTCTATAGATAGGCTTATGTTTTCTCCATTCTTTTGTATGGCGTTGAAGCATGGACCCTCACAGAATCGAGCTGTAAGAAGACTGAAGCCTTCGAAATGTGGGTATACAGAAGAATGTTAAGGATATCCTGGAGAGACAAAATAAAGAACGTAACAGTGCTTAGTCGCATAAAAAACAGAAGTTGTATATTTAGTAAAGAAGACTAGCTATAATATCTCGGCCACATAATGAGAAACCGAAAATATGATGTACTACAACTCATCATACAATATCCAAGGAAAACCAGGTGTGGTTCGAAGAAGAACATCTTGGCTAAAAAAACCTACGATAATGGTTTGGAAAAGCACCCGTTCCTTATTCAGAGCCGCGGCATCAAAGATACAAGTTACCTTAATGATCGCCAACCTTCGAAAGAAGATGGCACTTTAAGAAGAAGAAGATAGATAGGCAAATTGGATGGTGTCTATCACGAGTATAATATCGGGGTGATTTAAAAAAAAAGTAATTATTGAATAGGTTTATTTTAATAGTAATTTCACCTAGTATACTTGTATTAGGTATTTATATAACGTTTATTTATATATAAATAGTTTACATTATTAACATTCAGCCAAAGAATTTTAGGTATGCTACGTATATTACGGTACGTTGCGTCCTAAGTTACGCTCACTTCTTCGTAACTCTCACTCATGACGTGGTAGAAACACGTTGCAGCTATATTATAGTTGTAGCACGAATAGATCGACTCGCCCGGGATATGATCACGCTCTCACAGAATATCAGCGTAAAATAGCAACTTAATGCTGCTGTGTTACTGGCATCGAAGCATTTCATGTAAATCCTCAGGGGTGACAACGCATCAGCATTTTGATTCTTAATCGATAATAGATGTAGATGCCTATGGACATCAGCAACTATTTACCATCCGGTGGACTGTGTGCTCGTTTGACACCCTTAAAAAATGTATACTACCTGTATTTTGCTGTTTGGTCAGATTTAGCTTTAGTAATGTTTAAAAAATTAATTTGACTACAATGGTAAAAATAATTAGACTATATTGGAAATATATAACGGTATTGCACCATATTTTGATTCCTCTTTAGTCGACTTCAAAAAAAGATACTTCGATTCGACTTCTTTTCAACTCTCATTTGAATATATGTTTTTATTATCGCCAATTGTGAACCCCTAATTTAATTGGAACACATTGATATTTTTTTTTTAAATATAGATACCTTAATTGGTGGGATGAAAATTTTAACGTAAATTTTTGATGATTTTCTAGTTGTTACCTTGAGTTTGTGATATTAACTAATCCACTATAAATTTAACTTTTAAAAAAATATAAATCGACTTTAAAAAACTAAAAAGTTATATAACTATATTTATAGATCACAGGTTACATTTTATATAAAAAATATACTTACGTATTTTACTAGGCTCCCAACCGATGTATTCGCCAGTTCGCTGGTTCTCTGCCTGCAGCCATTCGTGGAGAGGTCTGAAGTACTCCAACAGTCCATCGGCCCTCATCGCTCTTTGTCCGGTTAAAACCTCCATCGCATCAGGCCAAGGTTTCGACGAACCCATCTTTAACATATTCCTGCCACAATATGTAAAAAATCAATCAAATTTCATCCGTACATGAAATACCCAAATGTAATCGCCAGTAATACAGATCGAAGAACCGACAGCCGATGGGGAAAAAAGGTTCTCGATTGGCAGCCTCGTACCGGTAGGCGTAGTGTGGGGCCTCACTAGATGGGATAAAGACCTGGTAAGACATGCAGGAAGTCGATGGATGGAAGGTGGCTCAGGACCGTGCTTTATGGCATTCCTTGGGGGAGGCTTATGTTCAGCAATAGACTTGTGAAGGGCTGTAATGATGATGATAATGATGATGAATTGCCAGTGACGGCATCAGTGTAATTACCGTTACCGTCACGGCTTAACCGTCCACTGCTGAAATAATGTTTCCCGCATAGATTGCCTCATAGGGGCAATATTTGCCATAGTTACAAATGACTTGGCAGGAAAGTTTATAGTTGCCGCAGTTTTTTTTTCAATTGTTAGTAGGATGACGCTGCTGCCCATCTCCTGGTTGTTTTCCCTGGTCCCTACAGGATAATATAGCGTAGTGGATATTCTTACACCACTAATACACTGTCTGTGTAGCCCATCACAAACCACTGCTAAACATAAGCCTAAAGATTGCTACAAACTACGGTCGTAAGCCATCTGCATTCATCCACCTGCCTGTTTCATCATCATCATGCCGACACCTCATGTAGTGCGGAATCGCCTTAGTCGGAATTGACCAGATGGGTACTATCAGGCCCGTAGTAGCTCAGGAATTAAGCGATCGCCTTAAATTTGAAAGTACGTGAGCAATCTGGGTTTTATTCCTGCCAACACGAATAAAATCGTTCATTGCAATTTTGGTGCCTGATATACCACGTGCTCGGAGGTGAAGGAAAACATCGTGAAACATTCATAACCATGTTAGAAACGAGAGGAGACTTGCGTCCAGCTGCGGGGCATATATAGACTAACTTTATTTATTTTTTTAACTTTTATAACAACGGAGATAATTTGAAATAGGTTTGCGCTCATCATCCAATTGTGTTTAAATGTAAAATATACAAATAAAATTTTTTGAAGCACGATTTTTTTAATAAATGTAAAATAGACACAATCGCACGCACGCATGCTCGCACGCACGCTCGCACGTACACACGCTCACACAGTCACATGCACACACACACACATTTTTTGTTATTCATGTAAATTTGTAACATAAACATAAACACTCACGCCTGTCACCCAGAGAGGTAGGCAGAGACTACAGACTTCCATTTGGCACGATCCTGACACACCTCTCTCGCCTCCTTCACATCTATACACCCACGCATACATGCTCGTCGGTTAAGGGTACTCCTAATTTAGGCCCGTTTTCAATAAATCGCCAATTTGGTCGATAAATCTTCGCCTAAGACGTCCCTTTCCGACTCTGCCATTCACTTCTGCAACATAAATTTTCTTTGTCACTCTTTCCTCATTCATTCTTTCCACATGACCAAACCACCGAAGCATTCCTTTCTTAATCCTGGTCACAACATCATCTTGCAAACCACACTCTTCTCTTATTACACAATTATTAAATATCTTACCCTGTCATTCAGATTCAGCCCTAACATACTCCTTAACGACCGCATTTCTACTGCGTTCATTCTACTCTCGTGCTTCTTCTGCCAAACCCAACTTTCGCTACCATACGTTAAAGTAGGGACCAACACAGCATTGTGAACTGCCATACGTGCCTATTGCGACACATTTTGACTCTTCACAATAGAGTGCAGGGCCCCATTTACTCTATTTCCCGCATTCACTCGTCGTTCTATATCTTTATCATATCTCCCATCCCTGCTAAATACGCAGCCCAAATATACAAACTCATCTACTTGCTCGATCAACTCCCCTTCTATTCTTATTTCACAAATCGTTTTACTTTCTTCTCTTTCAAAAACCATAAACTTCGTCTTACTTGCGTTTACTTTCATACCCCTTTCTTTTAATGATCTGTTCATTAATGTAACCATCATTTGCAACTCGGCAGCCGACGACGCAAGAATAACTTGATCATCGGCGTACAGAAGGCATTTGACTGTTAACTCACCCATTCTTAATCCGCATTCTTCAACTTTCAAATTTTGCAAACAACTGTCCATAAATAGGCTGAACAGCTACGGGGAAACCACACAGCCCTGTCTGACACCTTTATGGATGTCAAACCAGTCCGAGTAGGCCCCGATGATCCTAACACAAGCACTAGAGTCCCTATAAAGAGACTCCAATGCCTGTATCAAGCCAGCGCTCAACCCAAATGAGTTCAGTGTTTGCCATAGCACATCCCTATCCACTTATAAGTAAATTTATAATTAAATAATTTATAATTACTTATTTTTTCTTTATATCTGAATAAGTACTTACGCTAAAGCGTTTCCAGCAGCAACGCTTTGATAAATATCACAATCGACCAACTTCTTAGTCAAGTCCTCAGGAACGTATTCACCAGCCAGCTGGCAAAGGGTGCGGTGGAATTGGAACTGTATGATAAACGACACGTAGTACCTGCAATAGTAATTACGCTTTTGTCAAGAAACAGGTATTAGTAGCTATTTTTAATGTAAGAAATATTATATAGATGGTAGGAGCTCCAGTTCTGTCTAGGAAACATTCTGGGTAGGCTTACCATCCTTTTACTTGCTATTTCCGGTCTGTAGGGTATAGAGAACTCTAGGGTATAACAACAGTCGTCAGAGATGACTACGCATCTTTAGCCTTCTCTGTCTGAAGTCAGCTGCAGGTGTCCGTTGATTGGAATAGCTACTTGCTATCAGGTGGACTGTGTTCTTTTTTACTTAGTCGATATCTTTTTATATGGTATTAACAGACGTGTGTGTGTGTAACCGCGTTAGAGCCCACAGGCTCAAACTTACTTACTCTGTACCGTAATAGGTACTCTGTGACCACGCACCCCGCAAGGCCGCTCAGATTTTGTTCACGGTGTCTGTTCCAGTACGTAGTAAATATTACTTTATATTACTTCAAAGGTACCGGGTTCGTACAATAGTCATCAGGTCAGCGCAATCTTATCGCAAAGCCTACCAAGCTATTGTATTAGGTCTTAGACTAACCGCCTTCCTCATGTTTGGAAAAGAGGGCGTTTGGAAAAGAGAGACGTCTCTCTTTCTATAACAAGCAACACACGAAGTATAGAAGTGGCATACGAGATTTCGTCACCTTATTTTATTTTGTCCTGTAGGTTAAAACGAATATAGAAAGCCGCACAGTTCAGTATGTGATATATATATATATATATATATATATATATATATATATATATAAGACGCAATATATTGTAGCCGTATATATACAAAAATACCTCGCATACTCCACATCGGCGGAGACGTGATATTTCGCGGCAGCGTCGAAATCTTCCTCGGTCCTATTGACAGGCGGCTCCAGACCCTGAAGCATCTCCCGCAGCCTCCAGTAATGGCAATTATAGTCCTCAGGCTGCGTCTCACCACGGAACACACCGTAACGGAATAGATCCAGCGTGTAAGCGAATGGAAGGAACACTATTTTGTCTATACCCTGGAAAAGAGTAATTTATAATATATACAGATACAAATACAAAACGTCTTACAGTTAGGTCTTCGGCCTTTATGAAAATTGAACATGGCAAAATCAATAACCAAATTTTGAAAAAGCTTGCGACGAAGAAAGCCCAATAAAACTTAATAATATACTTGTACGTAACGTATACTTTTACTATTGTGACCATGATTCTTAACATGCAGTAATTAATAATAATAATGTCCTCCAGACTGAATTTCGGCCACGGCGGCCTGCCTCACGGAGGCTAGCCATCGGCGCAGGACAGGATTATAGTGCCCAAGTGTATGCGCAAGCACAAGTGAACTCTCTATTCTCTCGCTCTCGTAATCCGATGGGACGGTAAACCGACACGACCGGGAGAGAGATCCGGCGCAGGACCAACGGCTTTACGTGCTTTCCGAGGCACGGGGGTGAGACACCGCCAACTTCCTGACTCCGGGCAGCTACTGAGAATTTCTTAAGGGAAAAACTCAATAATTGATTTTTTGGCCCGACCTGGGATTCGAACCTCATGATCGGCAGTCGCACTACTACAACCACTAGACCAACGAGGCGGTCACATGCAATAATTATACTTAAACTGTATACGTTCAACAAGGCTCAGGTCATTAGTTATTCCGTCGCACTGGTCCAGTGCCACAGCGAGACTTCAGTTCTCAAATATTTTATTGTCTACACGATGCACGTTTTTACGTGGTAGAGCCACGCTGCAGCTATGATTGTAGCATGAATTGGTGAGGTGGACCGGAATACGACTACGTTCTAACAGAATACCAGACTTATCTAGCAGCTAAATGAATTAGAATATGACTGAATAGAACTGGAACTAGATTTAGTCCTCAGGAGCTATAACACATCTGCATTTTGATTCTTAACCAAGGATAAATTTTAAATGACTTTGGGCCTTAGCATCCACTTACCATTAGGTGGACTGTATGCTCGTTTGTCAGCCCCATTCTATAAAAAAACGCCATGTAATGTGGGCTAAAAAAATCCTGCCCCATATCATCCCGAGGGAACCGTCGTGTGATAGACGGGAACTGAAACAGGAGATGGGCAGCAACACCATCCTACTAACAATTAAGAATAAAAAAAACAGGGAATATTAACTCGCCTATCAAACGTGGCAACTATGGCAAATATCCCTCCCACCGTATGAAAATTTTAATACGTTAAAATTATCTATATAAGATCTGCGTTATAAATAAAAATATGTCGTAGCTAGTTTGAAGAGCATCTCCCGCCCTCCTTCAATTGCGTGCTCTATCCCCGTCAACACTAACCCAGCACATCTACTCCCAACCAACTACACTGGCAAAGACACACCACCATCGAAAAGACTACACGCTCTTCAATCTAGGTAGGACACATCATTATTATTTTTACGCGGATTTAGACTAGATAATTTTAGACATCTTTATTATTGTTACGAGCTTGAGGTTCGTGACAATAAAAATTGCCGATAGAATTACCTTTAATTCACTATAACACACAGCACTTTAATTCACTTTACACTAATTAAAGTTAAAAACACTAATAATTAATCGCACTGATTCACTTTATTCCGCTCCGAAGCTTCGCATGTCTCGCCAACTTCAATACTTCCCCGATCGCATCTTGCAGCGCCTATAAATATAAATTAGCAGCGAAATATCCAGAATATTCAAGTAAACACGCGCAAGGTACCGAGAGTTCGAGTTTCAACTTCAAGAAGTTTAGTTCTTCGGTTCGAGACTAGATGGCGCTAGTGCCGTCGACTTAAGCGCGTAACACTGCCCCCTCCTAAGACATGCTCGTCCCGAGCATTTTCGGCCCCATAATAACGCGCCAGGCGATCCACATGGACGATCTTAGGAGTCCCTCTTGCGCCATTCTGTATCCAGTAGGTTACATCGTTGATCCTGGTCACAATCCGGTACGGGCCGTCCCATTTAGCTTGAAACTTAGGAGATTTCCCTTTGCTGCGGACTGGATTGTGCAACCACACTAGTGAACCTTCGTCGAACCCTTTGTTGTTCATTTTGCGGTCGTACCGGGTTTTCATCTTTTCAGACATTTGCTGGCCCGATTGTCTGACGAGCTAATAAACGTCATTCATTTTGTTCCGCAAGTCATTTGCATAATCGGTTATACTGCGTGGAGCATCAGGTGGTATCCCGGTGATCAGGTCTGCAGGCAGCCATAATTCTCTTCCAAAGTTTGCGAAAGCTGGTGTCACTGCTGTACTTTCGTGAACAGCGCTTCGATATGACAACAAAAACGGTTGTATGTGCTTGTCCCAATCTCGTTGCCGATTGTCTACAACTTTTGCTAGGTACCTCTCCAATGTCTGATAAAATCGTTCTACCATTCCATCAGATTGCGGGTGATAAGAATTCGTTCTTGTTTTATGAGTACCCATAACTCGGCAAGTTTCCTGGAATATTTGAGACTCAAAATTCCCTTCTTGATCGCTGTGAATCTCTAAAGGTACTCCAAAACGACAGAAGGCTTCATGAACTAGTTTATCTGCAACTGTAGCTTCTTGATTTGGAATGGCGAAGACTTCGGGCCACTTAGTGAAGTAATCCATCACAACCATGAAATACTTGTTACCGCTTTCACTCTCCGGAAACGGCTTCGCCACGTCAATGGCTATTCTCTCCCATAGTGCACCAACATTGTACAACTTTAATGCACCTCTACTACGACACCAGTCCTCGATATCGTTTCGACAGTGGACCCAGTAAAACCGTTCTCGGATCTTCAGTAGAGTTCGTTTAACTCCCAGATGGCCTCCTGAATAATCATTATGGTACAGCTATAGAACATCCGGTACTTTAGCTTTAGGGACAACCATTTGCAAATGACAGCTGTCTCCCCGAACACTTTCCCATTTACGGCAGAGAACTCCATCCTGAAGCAACAAGCTGTCGCACTGGGCCCAATAGCTTTTAGTGGTCGAACTCATCGCTGAGACGTCGCTCCACTTGGGCTTGGGAGCACCGGCCTTCATCCATTCCAGAATCGGCTTGATGTCCGGATCTTCCTGCTGTGCACGTTGTAAGCTGTCCTTCCACTCGTTGCTGAGGTGGTCTGCCCTGAGCATCCTCACGGATACTACTTCCTTACTCTCTTGCCTAGTACAATGTTTGCAATCTTCAGGACAAGGTCTTCTTGACAATACATCTGCGTTGCCATGAGATTTCCCGCTGCGATGTTCGATCTTAAAGTCATATTCCTGCAGTAGTTAAATCCACCTCGCAATTTGTCCTTCTGGATTTTTAAACTGCAATAGCCACGTTAGTGCAGCATGGTTAGTTCGTAAGTGAAATTTCCGCCCCAGAAGATATTTGCTAAAATGCTGCAACGACTTTACCACAGCTAGCAATTCGCGTCTTGTGACACAATAGTTCCTTCCCGGTTTTGACAATGACTTGCTGAAGTACGCTATCACGACCTCTTGGTCACCGTTCCGTTGAGACAACACACCGCCAAGTCCTATATCACTTGCGTCTGTGTCAACTATAAATTCTTTGCCTGCATCAGGGTATCCCAAAATAGGTGTTTTGCACAGACGTTCCTTGAGCTCCTGGAATGCGATATTGCAACTTTCATTCCAGCAGAAATGTCGCTTCTCCTCGGTTAGCTTGTGCAGAGGTTTGGCTATATCTGCAAAGTTCTTCACAAACCGCCGGTAATAGGAGCACAAACCCAAAAATGCTCTAATCTGCGTCTTGTCTTTTGGAACCGGCCAATCCTTGACAGCGGCGATTTTCTCTGGATCCGTGCGGATACCTTCTTCCGATACTACATACACCAAAAAGTTAACTTGCCGTTTGAATAGTGAACATTTCTTCGGACTCAACTTGAGGTTAGCACTCTGAATCTTCATGAGCAGGCGTTCCAGGTTTTGAAGGGGTCCTCAAAAGTCCGGCCTACGATGATGATGTCATCCAAGTAGACCAGACAGGCATCGCCAATTAGCCCGGTAAGTACAAGTTCCATCAGCCTTTCAAACGTTGCTGGAGTATTGCACAACCCAAACGGCATTACTTTAAATTGCCACAGACCCTTTCCCGTCGAGAACGCAGTTTTCTCCTTGTCCTTAAGGTCAATTTCAACTTGCCAGTAGCCACTTTTTGTATCCAGCGTGCTAAACCACTTTACTCCTGTAAGCACGTCCAGCGTGTCATCAATTCTTGGCAAGGGATAGCTGTCCTTCTTCGTAACATCGTTCAGACGGCGGTAGTCAACACAAAACCGCATGCTGCCATTCTTCTTCTCACCACGGGTGAACACCATGGACTAGAAGAAGGTTCAATAACACCATCCTTCACCATTCCTTCAATCATGGTTTCCACTTCCTTTTCACGTGCTACCGGCAATCTTCTTGGCCGCTGACGGATAGGCAATTCCTCTCCTGTGTTTATTTTGTGTTGAACTAAACCAGTCTTTCCTTTGTCAGCATCGTTTGATGAGAATACATCGGCGTACTCGAGTAACAACTTCTTCGCCTTGACCAGTTCGTTCGGGGAGAGAACACTGCGACAGTCTTCCAAAAGTGTGGTCACTCTCGTTTCTGAATCCTTGCTGGGGGTCCCACTCGATATATATTGGCACTGACGTAACCAATCCACTTCCTCACAAGTACCAACCAGCGTGCCTTTTTCTATAATCTGTTCCCGGTCGCAAAGGTTCAGCACACGTACTCCTGAGATGTCAGTGGTCCTGACCAAGGTTCGAGCTACTTTCCATGGAAGGTCATTGTTTACCCTTTCCACAAGTACACAACGGTGAGCTTGCCCAGCGTTTCGAGGAAGACTAACCGGAACAATCGTTTCCGATCTCGTCGGAAGAACAATCTTCTTAATGCTGTACACGTTCCCTGGTAACGCATCTTCCATAAAAAGTTCCTCCTGTCCACATTTCAAAACATAACGTCGATCTCGCAACAATTATTCCTCATAAAGTCTAAGCCTAGGATGCAGTCGTCCGTTATATCAGCCACGATGACATCATGCAGGTAGATCACGTTGTCTAGCTTCAACTCCATCTCCTTCTCTCCACGGACGGGTATACGCTGACCGGTGGCTGTTACCAAATTAATGCGTTCTCGGTTGTTTGCGGAGTCCCCAAGGAACTGACTTAATAAGTTGGGAACTAACAACTGTACGAGAGGCTCCAGTGTCTATGGTCAGCTTACACGGCATTCCGTTGATCTCTCCCTTGATGATTAGACTGTTCCCATCATGGGTTTGTGAGATCGAGATCCTTGGGGCTCTTTTAACATCAGCCAGCACCCGCCCCGCAGTTCTAGCTTTTACTCGTTTCCCTGCTGCTGCTGGGCGGTGCTGTTGGCCGCACTACCCTCCTGAGATCGTTCACCTTCCCTTTCTAGGGTTCGCTTAGGGCAGCTGGATCGAAGATGGCCCTTTTCCCCACAGCCATAGCACCTAGGGCTGTATCCTTTGCTGCGGTCACGGACTGTAGCTGCTGCAACCTCCCTGACGCGATGGGAACGATGATTCTGCCGCACGGCTTCCACCTCCAGTGCATGGGCCAAGGCATCCTTAAGCGTCTCGTGGTGCCCCTGACTCACAGCAGCTCTGACTTCTAGGTCGCGGATGCCGTCGATGAACGTCTGCACCAGGTTCCCTTCAATGAGCGCAGGCACAGACCGGTATGCTTTTCGCTCCAGCTTCTCCACCTCTAGAGCCCACTGCTGCAGGTTTTCGTTGATGCGCTGCACGCGATCTTTAAGCTGCGCACGAAAGACGTGTTCCAGGTGAGCGTCGCCATATCTCGCCTCCAATGCCTCAAGGAGCTGCTCGTAGGTCACTTTCTTACCGAGAGCTTCCAACACCGTTAAGGCTTAGTCGCGCAGGCCTAAGGTGAGTGCAGTCATGGCCTGGCTTTTATTCCAGCCGTTTGCCTCCATGACGGCCTCAAACTGGATTTTGTAGGCCGACCAGGAAGAAGTCCCGTCGAACGGCGGCACTTTGAATCCACGTAGTGAAGGTACAGTAGCTACTATGGGAGCTGTAGTTCCATCCCCAAGTTTGAGGTCGTTCAGCGTTTTCTTCACGTCAGCCATCACGTTGTCAACCCGATTGTTCACATGGTTTATTCGGGTTTCATGTTCTTCGATTCGGGTTTCAGCTTCCGACAGGCGGTTGTCATGTTGAGCAACCCTATCCTTCACCTCCCTTATCTCTTTCCCAAGGGTAGCGTGAAGGTCCTTCATGAGGAGCATCTGCTCTTCCGACCGACGAGCCTGTTACGCCTGCTGATCTTCCGACCGACGGGCCTGTACCTCCTGTCGGCGGGCCTGTTCCTCCTGTCGGCGGACCTGTTCCTCTTGTCCGCTCTGCAGCTGCTCTTTTAACTGACGGACCTGTTCCTCCTGTCAGCGAGCCTGCTCTTGCAGCATCACCATCAGAGCACCTAAGTCGGGTGCTGCAGATGTAGGAGCTACTGACGGGCCTGCAGCCGGCGACTGGCCATCCGATGTCTGCGGCGTTGCGCCACCAAATCTTCTTTGGTCCGTCTCCTGCTGGCGTTGACTTCGGGTACGGACACCCTCCGTTTCCTCCGTAGGTAAAATCGGCATGATTTTATCCCACTTCTGACACCAATTGTTACGAGCTTGAGGTTCGTGACAATAAAAATTGCCGATAGAATTACCTAAATTAACACTTTAATTCATTTTACACTAATTAAAGTTAAAAACACTAATAATTAATCGCACTGATTCACTTTATTCCGCTCCGAAGCTTCGCTAGTCTCGCCAACTTCAATACGTCCCCGAAATATCCAGCGAAATATCCAGAATATTCAAGTAAACACGTGCAAGGTACCGAGAGTTCGAGTTTCAACTTCAAGAAATTTAGTTCTTCGGTTCGAGACTAGATGGCGCTAGTGCCGTCGACTTAAGCGCGTAACATTATAATGGATTAACCGGAAAGGAAATTTTGATTCTAATATTTAGTCCTCCTATGAGCCAATATATAGAGAGACTTTTGTTCATCAGTGGACTTCTGATAGGCTATAATGATGATGATATCATTAATTAGTTGAACTAATTTATTGTGTCAGCTTAAATATCAGAACCACAATGTGGATAAATACCATTTTGTATAACTGATTTATTTCAGTCTGTTCATCCTCGGCATCGCCCTGTACGAGACCGACCCGACGCAAGTGCTTAGGCGAAGACACCGACAAGGCGATCGTGTCGCCAACAGCCTCGTGGAAACCTAGTAACGAATTATGCATTTGATAAGATTTGACAAAAACATTATATTAATATTTGAAACACGATCAACATAAAGCTAAATAAGTAAGAAAAATAACCAATGAAATATAAACACTATGACGTAGAAGAGATTAATTAGAATTAAAATTGAGCTATAGCAATAACAAAAATAACCAGTGAAGTATAAACATTACAACGTAGAAGAGATTGATTGGAATTAAAATTAAGTTATAGCAAAAACTGAATAACGAATAAAAACCATTAAATTAATGGAAAATACGAAAGTTAAAACATACGGAAATGGAAAGAAACAATCGATTAGTTCCGTTAAGGAGTTAATTAAATAAAAACTTTATTTTTGGCAACAGATTTATAAAAATATTTGCGTAAATAGACTAACGAGGTTAGACAAGTTGACTGTCTACAATCGTTCAAGCTAATAAAAAACTATAAGAATGAATGGTAAAAGATTCAACATCTCAAAGTCACGAGACGGTCCCTTTTTTTAAATAAGGGTAAAAAACGAACCCATGGCCCACCTGATGGTTAATGGATACTGTGGTCTAAAGTTATCTCCCTTTATCCTCGATTAAGAATCAAAATGCAGAGGCGATCACCTCTGAGGACTCACATGGAGTAAAAAAGGTTCACTACACTCATCATACGAAATAGGAGCATTATAAGCTACTTTTTACGCTGGTATTCAATCGCATAACGCATCGATTTCATTTTATTTTATAGCTTTCTTCGTTAACGGTTGTAGAATGTCAACTTCTCTAACCATAAAGCTATAAACAGTTATATAAAAGTGTTAACAAGAACAACTGGTGATTATTAGAAAATATATTCTTCAGGATGAATATTATCACCTGGATTGGCACCAGCCCGGAAAATTTGCGGCTGATGTCTATACTGCAAATAATATTGAATGTGCCCCATTTCGTGATGAACAACCCTCAATTGCTCTTTATTCACCACCGTACACATTTTGATCCTGCGTTAAAGAAAAAACTTGGGTCAATTACCTGGATTAGCTCCATCCCGGAATATAACAGGCTGATGTTTGTACTGGAGGAAGTACTGTATGTGTCCCATTTCATGGTGAGTCGTTTGGAAATATTCGTAATCTACTGTCGTGCACTGTTTGATCCTTCAAATTTAGCCAGACATGTAAGGAAACAATTTGGAATAGTACCATTTTAGATTTATTTTACATCCCACCACCGCTATATTATAAAATAATTAACGCAAGCCCCTTTAACACTACATTTTTAATAGAGTCAAACAGTTGACTGCAGTTTAATAAACTCAAATTTATATTTTATTAAAAGCTAGCTACATAATGGAAGGAACCTATGGCAAATTAGATGAAATTAAGATTTTTCATTCTGCCACACAAACATTTTTAAAATGTTCACGAGTTCATAAAAAATAATTTTTATATTTTTATTAGATCTTTCGCCAAGAAAAATGTTTAGCTAACTGAACTACAAGTTACATTGTAATGTGAAATTTGTGAGATTATAACTTGTAATACAACTCCACGAGTACAAAATAAAATTTAGACATCCGTCTGTAATATCGACATAACTGCCTTATATTGAGCTGAAAGGGTTGTTTGCATTCCATAAAGACACGAATAATACAAAATTTCGAAATTTCTGTCTGTTTGTACGTCTACCTGTGTGTCGGGGCTGATGTCGAATCAGCTGAACTGATTGTAATGAAACTTAACGAACAAATAGAGACAGGAAATGCCAGGAGTGATTTTGGGTATAATTTACCCAAAAACCTTAGCGATTTTTTTAAACCCGAAATATTCAATATTATATAATAAAATAAATGGTCTTTGACAAATCTATAATCGCAGGTTGATCGCTAGTGATGAATAACGTAACAAGAAAAAACACGTGAGAGTGCTATTTCTGAATATTAGATCTGAGAGGGTTCTTTAATTCCCGAATTTGAAATTAACGTATACAAAGTCAAAGCTACACAAAGGCGTGAGCTGTCTGTAAAGTCAAAACTTTAAGTAATTTACCCTTACCTAAAGTCCTCCCCATCATAAAAGTCCCACGCTGAGGCGTGACACACTATTTCCCTGTCAGTAGGTTTCTCTATGATTGAGTTCTTCCAAAACTTCTCCGGCATGGCAGTCAGGTTCAAGGATCTGAAAAACTCATCGGACATTCGGAACATTTTTAGGGCCGTGTAGTTTTGCTCTCGCATGGCCTGCGTGATGTCCACCTCCTTCTTATCAGGATAGGGACGCGTGAATGATTCTATGTTGTTCCAAGTTTGTGCCCACATATTTCCTGAAAAAAAAAATGTTTTAACTTATTACATAAAAATAAAGGATTTATCACCTACATTATTTTAATTTGTTTTAGACGTGTTTGTTAGTACACAGTTGTTTGTAAATTAACTAGCCCAACCACGTGGGTAGTATAACCGTGGCCCCAGGGTGGCGAATTTATGAACTAGATTTGTGATAAAAAATCATATCAAAGACCAATTTATTTAATAAACACATCCTGAACAAAATTCAACAAAATTAATCAACACTTTGAATAACCTCATGTAATAAAATTCAAAATGCGAAATAATGAAATCTTCTTTATTTCATGTGCCTTTTACAAAATACGAAATAGCGAAATCTTATTTTTCTTGCATCCACTATTTTATATTTTTGTACATTCGGTTATTTATTTGTATTTTTATCATAATACATATTTATTAAATTAGCATAAAATGTTGGTAAGCCCGAATCAACGAAATAAAATAAAAATAAGAGATCCATACCTAACAAATGTGCAGGAATAGGACCCCGCGCAGAAACGACTTGGTCTCCGTACTTGTCTCTCAAACGTCTTCTCACGTAAGCATGAAGCTGTTGGTACAGCGGCTTCACATCCTCCCAAAGTTTCGCCAGCTGCTGCTCGAAATCAGGCACTTCATATTCTGACTGCCACCATTCGGCTACATCTTTGAAGTCTTAAAAAATAAAGAAAAAATAACCAGGTTATTTTATTCAAACGACGTCCATAAAAGGGGAAAAGTCAGTTAAAAAGATATAAAATTGAGGCATAAAAATTTTGCATCTAAAAAATTCACCTAGTAAGAAGCAAATTAGCTAATAACGTGCAAATTATCAGTCGAAATTTCCTTAGTATATTTTTGTAGTAGCCCACAGACTGGCAACTCTATTTGAACGTATGCGTCACGTTATAGTGTAACAATATATTGTATGCTATAACATACAATTTATGAAACCTTATTAAATAAATTTTCTTTGAAAAAACTTTCTATGAAGATCAATATATTGAAGACAATGATGGGTGGAAATAATTCTTACTCTGCACTTGCATGTCTCATGTCTACTGATATAATATTGTTAAAACTCATGTTTAATAAAATATTTATAGACGTTTGATATTATTTTTTTTATAAAAGAAACTGTAATATGGAATATTAAAAAAGACCTTACAGTTTCTTGCCGATTCTTCTCAGAAAAGGTCTTCTTTTCAATAAGCCTAAATTGATTTAAAAAACCATGCGCGCCTGAAGCGTGTGAAATATTATCGTGCGCGTAGCGGCGTAGTAATATGGAGTGTAGAGGTACGGAGAACCAACTCACATAGGAGAATAGTTAAAAAAGTATCCATCTGTAAGCAGTAAATAACAGTTCAAAAATTCTCCACAACAGCGCTGGCGTAGCTAGAGGGTATGAAATGAACTTAGCAGTTGTCGACGGAGTGAAATTTGCCGAGTTGAGAAATTTAATATTTGTGGTGACTAGAGTAGTTGATGAAACTGCAGTATTTAAAACCTCAACTACTCACGTTGTCTAAAATAATTCAGTAAATATAACCTAGAAAAAGTCGCAACCGTCGTCAAACACGTTGAGAGTGATTTTGAAAATTATTTTTTTAAACAATAAAATAATTACTTCTGGTGAAATACTGTGCAATAAAATGTTATAAAAAGTTCTTTAAAATATACCCTCTAGCTACAGTGGCGTTACCCTTATTTAACGCTTTTCTACTGACACTTTTTAAAACACAGTCTGTTCTCCTTACCTCTACCACAGAATAAATAATATGCCTCTACTCCATAGTAGTAGCTTTAATCTAACCAGTCGGTCATTTTAGTAGACATTAATGCTACGGTCCGGGAATCAATGCCCGCAATATTTTTGTTGTCTAAAAATAGTCGTTTTAGGGTTTAGGTGCCGTGATGTGCTGTTTACGAGTATATGATAACATAATTCGTCTTAATAAATTAAATGTGTGTGAAATTCCTAATGTTGGGGTAGTTTTTCTACTAAGTTTGTAGTTGACATCAAAATACATTTTTAAGTAAATAAATTATTAAATTATAGATAAAAATAATTAAAAGTTATAATTTGTGAATGAACCCAAAAACTACAGCCTTGTTTGCATAGATGGGACTCTGTGATACGATCAAATGTGATATGATAAAAAAATCAAATAATAAAGGAACAAAAGTGCGCTGCTTCATCGACGCCTTTTTGACAGTTGATATTGTAGTAAATGTTTTAGTCGATTTTAGTTTTTTCTAAGTAGATTTTGTGCAGTGTTCGTGATTACTGTCAAAGCTTGTTTGCTATTTTTTTTTCTCAATATTGTAGTTATAGTATACGACTTTCATGGATTCATCCTACTAATTACGAAGCTTAAGATGAATCATATACGAACATTTCGATTGTTTAACTATTGTCTATATCGCGGGAATGGAAACTGCTAATAGGCGTTCTCACACCTATAAACTTTTAACTATAAATCGCATTGTAACTATTTCCTAAACCTTTGCCAAAAATTATATGTATATCGTAATAATTTCTTACTGTTAAGTTTAGCGGCCTCATTATCGAGTTGTACGTATTGCGTGAAGTTGGCACGCGATTTAGCACCTGCCGCCTTGTGCCACTCCACCCACAGATGTTTCAATTCTTCTGGGTCTTGACTCTTCGCAAATAGCTCAGTGATATCTGAAAATGCAAATGTTATTTAAATGTCGCCTAATATTTCTTAAAGAAATATAACTGAGTCGTGGACACAACCACGAATATTGACAATAACAACGTCTTTATGTTCCTCATCATCATCTTGTAAAAGTTCAACAGACTTCTCCATTTAACCATCTCCGTTTAGTGGTGACATAAGAGAGTCCACTATAGATGTTTTATCTCTCAAATGCGGACGAAAATTACTTGTATTTGTGATTTGTAGAGACATGTGTGTCCTAATTAGGTGTGTTTGGATAAGTTGAATTTTTTTTTCGTTTACAACTAAAATAAATTTATTTACATTTAAATTATTGTTTCGATCTCGATAACTTTCCATGATTACATTCAACGATGGGTGTAGTCTTAATGGGCATTGCTAAAAACCGACGCTACCGCAACCGTGCGGTAGAATTATGACTGAACAAGTTACCATTTCAGCGTCACATCAATCATCCAACCATATAATTTAATGTCAGCACAGTACGTACTGTTTTTATTTTCTATATTAAAACTGTGTGTAAATTTGCTAAAAAACCGTCTATTATCTATTGTCTATACCACTTAGAGGTCATTTGACGGCCCTGAAATACGCATTAGGTAATAAGGACCATATTATTAGACACATATTATAACGACATATTAAAAACATACAGTGCCCTATTGCTTAGAAAAGAACACATTAAATATTTTCATACATCACTGCAAACAAATTTTCTCCTATTATTTTTCGTTCTGATGGTACTCGATAGTAATTTTACTCTCAATCTTACACACACTAAAACGATACGCATGTGTGCACCTACACCCATCATCAGTCATCGTGACACAAAAAGTATTTACACCATATCATTCCGTGGTTGTTTTAAGAGGCAACAGAGAGAAATATTCCCCCGTGAGTCAATCTACGAAATGAGAGTGCTTAATTTCGTGCTTATATATCGTAAGTGTATTCTAGATAGTAGTAAGTTATAATGAGTAAGTGTCTCCATAGTAATGTGAAGGCAAGTGTAGTCGAAAGAAGTTCATCTTGGAGAACATCACACGTCATCAAATATCAAAGTAATGGCAGTGCATCTGTTCCCTTCTTTGTTATTAGTTAACTGCAGTTGACTTGTTAAAAATAATACGTTCGTTCGTTAGTCTTAATTGTCACATTTAGTAAGCGGAGTGACGATCGTTGTACTAGACTCCACGCACCTTTAACTGTCTTTGGTCTTGATACGTTTTTTTTATAGAATAACGGTAACAAACGAGTACACAGTCCACCTGGTGGTTGCTGTCGACCACAGATATCTATCATTTATGCTCAATTAAAAATCAAAGTGCAGATGCGTTGTCACCTCTGGGGACTGATATCGAATGGCGTATTTTTAGAAAAAAAAGCTTCTCCGCACTTACCATACAGCAGCAGTGAGTTTGCTATTTTACGATATAATCTATGGTACTTCCCCGGTCGAGACGACTTATTCGTGCTACTACCATAATATAGCTGCAGCGTGACTCTACCTCAAGTGATACATTAAAATTATAAGTACTTAAAATGATTGGTTGACCCTGCAGGCGTTCCCAGGAATTTCCCGCTAATTTCAAATGCAAAGCGCCTCAAATTCTACCTAATAAGACGTTTGATGTAATTTTGAAAGGCCACGTTTTTTATTTATTTCAAAATTAAGTATTCCACGAACAAATTAATCGATTTTGATGTGTTTTACAGCAATTGACGCTATTTTTTCAGCTTAACAAAAAAACTTTTTATAAAAAAATTATTTTTTTAAGATATTTTGAAAACACACTTTTTTGAGATTTCTTAGACAAAGATATATCTCGAACGAATAAATTGATTTTGATTGCGGTTTACGACAATCGACGTCACTTTTTGAGTAGAAGAGTTGATAAGATTATAAAATTGATCAAAACAAGGGTATCGAAGTCATTTTTTTATATATATAATAGGTTGACAAACGAGCACACAGTCCACCTAATGGTATTGGTTGCTGTGGCCCATAGACATCTACATCTATCCCCGATTAAAAATCAAAAAGATGGAATGCAACGTTTACAGTAAAAAAGGTCTCTAATTCTCTACACTCACCATACGAAACACAGCAGCATTCATCATCATCATGATTACAGCCCTTCACAAGTCCACTGCTGAACATAGGCCTCCCCCAAGTAACGCCACAAAGCACGGTCCTGAGCCACCTGCATCCATCGACTTCCTGCATGTCTTACCAGGTCGTCACTCCATCTAGTGGGGGTCGCCCTACACTACGCCGACCGGTACGAGGCTGCCACTCGAGAACCTTTCTTCCCCATCGGTTATCGGTTCTTCGAGCTATATGGCCGACCCATTGCCACTTCAGCTTACTAATCCGTTGGGCTATGTCGGTCACTCTGGTTTTACTGCGGATATCCTCATTTCTGAGTCTATCACGCAGAGAAACTCCGAGCATAGCCCTCTCCATAGCTCGCTGAGCGATCTTGAGCGTCCTCATACGGCCAGCAGTGAAGGACCACGTCTCTGATCCGTAAGTCATCACTGGCAACACGCACTGGTTGTACACTTTAGTTTTCAGAGATTGAGGTATACCTGTTGAGAAGATGTGTCGTAATTTCCCGAACGCTGCCCAGCCGAGTTGAATCCGTCGATTGACCTCTCGGTCGAAATTGGACTTACCTAGTCGGACTATTTGTCCCAGGTAAACGTACTCGTCAACAACTTCGAGCTTAGTGCTCCCAACAACTACCGGCATAGGTGTGACATGGACATTGAACATGATCTTTGTTTTGTCCATGTTCATCTTAAGACCTATCCGTTGGGAGGCACCATTGAGGTCATTGAGCATAGTGCTAAGGTCCCTCAGCGATTCTGCCATAAGGACTATATCGTCGGCAAATCGAAGGTGAGTGATGTAATCGCCATTGATGTTAATACCGTATCTTTTCCAGTCCAGTAGCTTAAAAACTTCTTCCAACGCAGCGGTGAAGAGTTTCGAGGATATAACGTCACCCTGTCTTACACCTCTCTGCAGTTGGATACGTTTCAAACTCTGGTTCTGTACTCGGATAGCCATCGTAGCCCGACTGTACAAACACTTCAGCACTTCGATATACCGACAGTCAACTTGGCACCGCTGAAGGGACTGTAGCACCGCCCAAATTTCGACGGAATCAAAGGCTTTCTCATAGTCCACATACGCCAGGCAAAGCGGCAGATTGTACTCTTCGGTCTTCTGTACAATATGCCGCAGGGTATGTATGTGGTCTATGGTACTAAAGCCTTTTCGGAAACCGGCTTGTTCGGGAGGCTGGAAGTCGTCGAGTCTACGTGCGAGACGATTCGTAATGACTCTCGAAAACAGCACGTAGACCCGGCTCGGAAGGGAAATCGGTCTGTAGTTCTTCAAGAGAGCGTTGTCGCCTTTCTTAAAGAACAAGACCACCGCACTTCTGCTCCACGCCGCCGGAGTAGTGCCACCATGGAGGACGTAATTGAAGAGCTTCTGAAGGACTTCAAGTACCGGTGTTCCACCCGCTTTCAGAAGCTCCGCTGTAATTCCATCCTCGCCTGGGGCCCTGCCATTTTTAAGTTGCTGGAGAGCCATTCTAATCTCGCTCAGACTGACGTCCGGGATATCATCGGAATAGTGTCGGGTAAGACTTGCTCTTGGATCGTTACTCACACTTGCGTGTGGCTCCAACGATGATGTGTACAGCTGCCCATAGAACCTCTCAATCTCACTCAAAATCTCAGGTGTCCCGGAAACGATGCTGCCACACTCAGTCTTCAGCTTTGACAGTTGGCTCTTTCTGGCAGACAGATCTCTGGCAAAGACTTTGGAGCCCTGGTTCCGCTCGATCGCTTCTTTAATACGAGCAGTATTAAAGTTGCGTAAGTCTCGTCGCATGCATTTGGAGATCTGTCTGTTCAGTTGCCTGTATGCTGTCAAATCTGTTGACGATTGCAGCCTCATCTCCCGTCTAACAGCCATGAGATTAAGAGTGTGATCGGAGAGTTTTTGTGTTCTTCCGCGGCGGGTCTTGCAGAACTTAGCTCCAACCGCATGGACAGTTTCCACGAGCTTGTCATTCATATCGTCCACTGCATTGCAATCTTCTAGGCACTGAAAGCGGTTACGTAACTCGAGCTGAAAAGTCTCGGGATTCTGGATCACGAGGGGGACGGAGCGTTGACTTCATTAGACGAGACCTCTCCAACTTAACGTTTAGGTTCAGTGTGCCTCCATTCGGTGATCGCTGCCGGTTTTCACCCTTGCGATCACTGAGACATCACTGAACAGTTGGCGTCTGGTCGTCATAATGAAGTCAATCTCATTTTTTGTCGAACCGTCGGGGCTCGACCAGGTCCACTTCCTATGGGTCCGCTTCTGGAAGAAAGAGTTCATCATAAAGAGTCCCTCTTTCTCCATAAAGTCAGCCAGCTGCTGGCCCCTCGACCTGGCAACGTACAACGCACGCACCCTGAGGACTGACGAGAAGATACTGGAGCTGGAAGAAGAGGTAGACAAGTTGCGCTGGCATATTATCGGATTATCTGAGGTCGGAAGAGAGGGGGAGGACACGGTAATCCTCGAGTCCGGCAACTTGTTCTATCACCAGGAGGGCGACCATCTGTCCCAAGGAGGTATCGGATTTATCGTCCACAAGTCTCTCGTCAACATCGTTGTAAAGATTGGGAGTGTGTCGACGAGGGTCGCGTACCTGGTACTCAGAATCACCAAACGGTATTCGCTGAAGGTCATACAGGTCTACGCACCAACCTCGGCACATCCCGATGAGGAGGTGGAGGAAATGTATGAGGATATTTCTAGAGCCATGCATTCCTCCAAAACCCACTACACGGTGTTGATGGGAGACTTCAACGCAAAACTAGGCACAAGAGAAGGCGGTGAGCTGAAGTTAGGGAAATTTGGAGTAGGGCAACGGAACCGTGCAGCATTAAACTACTATTTTACGCTGGTACTCTGTGAGAGCGTGGTCCTTCCCAGGTCGAGCCGACTAATTACTAATATAACTGCAGCATGGCTCTACCACTTTTTGAAGATTAAAAATACCTGAATTTTTAAGGTTTTCTCAGAATCTACCGAGACTATTCGGTCTAAATAAATACACAAAAAATTTTAGTTCTGCGAGGCCCTTTCAGTGTGCCTAGCGCGAGTTCCACAAAATTAATCGAATGACTTAACCATCGCGCTAACCGAGTTAACGTCGTCGGTATAGACAAGCGAAGACGAGCGAGTGTGAGTTACAATCGAAGCTAACCTTTCGATTCGCGTTTGCTCACCGTGAATGGCGGTTATTCCTTATCTTATGTCGGTAGCATGTCGGTTCCGTGAGATAAACTAACCAAATTCAGAATGACATTTTTATTTAGTGGTCATAATATTAGCATTTGTCTTTCATATTTGTGGTTATTATATCTTTATTACCCTTTTTGTTTATGTTTCGTAATTTGATCAAGGTTTCGACACTTGATAGTTTGTGTTAGTTTAATGAGATTATGAATTAGATATGGACGAGTAACTTGTCCGTGATTGTTAATAATAAAACGTTTAAATTAAAAACAAAAAATATAAAGATGTGTTCGTTTTTATATGCTTTTATAGTGAAATTTTTGGAGCAGTAAATGGAATTTAAGTTATTTAGATGTAAATTGAAGTTTGATACGTGTGTTTTGTAACTAGGTTACGCGGACTAGAATTTATTGGATTTTCGGCATGGAGGCCTCGGCAAAGCATCGTCTAATGCAAGCGATCAAATAGTCTGTATAAAAAATTTAGAAGAAATTAATTTAATTATGGAATAGAGATAGTAGATCTTAGATTTATCAAGCGCTATTTACACAAAACTTGAACATTTTAGTGGAAAATGCTATATCTATCCTTAAATTGCCTGTCGTCGGGATGTAACAACGGACGAAAATATGCAGACGCTCTTGCTTCAACACTGGCGTTATAATAGCAGCTTTGATTATGATGGGATTGTCTATATAATCAAAGAATAGTAGTCATCTATAATTATTACTTATTTATGCCTTAGCGGCTGAAAACATCCTCCAAGCGAAAAGAAACGTCCTGCCATAATTATACATCGTTCACATAAAACGAAATAAAATTAACTCGTCAACCATTATTCCCACTCTTTCATCTCACTGTAAAAATCCAAGTGAAAACATTTTCGATAGCGACGCCGTAAAGTTTACATAAGTTACGTCTCGAACGATCAAAATTGTCGCTCGCACTCGCAATATACTTCAAACAACCAATCACGAGTGTTAACGTTCTCACTGTCGAATGTCAGTCAATGTTCAATGATCGATATCGACCACGTAGTAAACTCGCACTCAGGAATTGTTTCAAATTATTGTCACTAGTTGGCACTTTTTTTATTCCATACAAATCGTAGTTAACTTTACCGCTATCGAACGCATAAAAAAACTCGCACTAGGCACACAGATGCCGCAAACCACTTTTTGATCGGACACTCCGTTACAAGGTTATGAGATGTTTACATGTTTACATACATACATACGCACACGCACATACACCCACGCGCGCGCGTGCGCGCACAAGCACACGCACATGCACGCGGATGCGCACGCGCACGTGCATGTGCACGTACTCAAGCACACACGCTCGCTAATATAAACAACATAACCGGCTTTCACTAAATAATTTAGCCACACTGGTATTTAGAAAGTTAAGACAAGAATGGAAAAAAACAAAACATTCCTCAGAACTAGTTTCTTACTATGATTGGGCACAGTTGCGTGGTTTGATTTTGTTGGCGAATCTTTTAACTGAGCATACATTGTCGGTTTCCGAGTATATGTGGTGGATGCAGTTGCCCTTCACTTTCGCATACTTAAGTCACAATAATATATCCTGGAGTAATGTTAAGCTGCGATTATAAAATTGTATTGTTTATGAACAATGTTATACGTAATCGAGCTCACTGCGACGTGTTAATAATTCATAAAATTTCTCGGTAAAACTTTTATTATATTCGTAAGCTCGTCTTATCTATATATTTATTTTTATATACATAATATATAGTTTTTGCATGATATTAAGACACGAATAAACATTTTTAAATTTTTCGTGCTCTGTCATCTCCAGAATAGCCGAATCAATTGTTTTGAAACTCCACGAAAGTATGGAGAACAATGCCAGGAGTGATCAAGGCTATGTTTGTTTTTAATCAAAAACCTTTTTGATTTGTAATTTTACATAAGACGTTCCTTACACTGTTTCTTCTACCTCTTAAAGTTTAGATGCAAAATCGATACTTAACATTTTATTAACTCAACGTCATTTTGCAACAAAACTACGACGGCCTTACTTATAAACTTATAATCGTTGATTAGCGCTCACTCAAATGAAATATTTATTACTACTATACCTATCTCTTTCTATTGTCATTTAATGAACAGAGAGAGGAGAACTTTAAGCATTTCTTAAATTTGTGTCGATTTTTATGAGTAAGGCTATAAGTGTTTAAGAACGCGATAAGATATTTTTTATGCGAAACTAGCAACCTGCCGCGACTTCGCATAGATAGGATCTATTAATGTGGCGTTATTTATATTTATGATAGTAAAAGACCATTTGTTTAACTTCGTTTTTTTTTAAAGAATCTTCAAGATTTTTGGTTAAATAATACAGCCTAGATCTCTCTCGTTGTTTTTCTCTATCTGTTCATAAAGATTCATCACAACTGCTTCAGCCGTTTCGAACATTAGTCCGAACTGACAGGTAGACAGACGGACAATAATTTATAAACAAGTTATTTGTAATATAATAGCAAGCAAATAACCTCTTGACCTTGAAAACAGCCAGTTATTTTAAATGTTACAGACAGACACTTCTAATTTATTTATAATCGATTAATAGATCTTCAATTTTTATTTTAACCATGTTCCTATATCATATATAGTTATTTTCGAGTTGGCTGAACTAAGATTAAAGTAGTTTTTTCAATTGTAGACTACTTGCCCAAAGACCAATATTATAGACCTGCAAATTTTCTTCGCGGTCGCAGTCGTGTGTAAAAGCTAGTATAAAAAATAAAAACAAAAAAATTTTTCACTTACCGGGTTCCAAAGCTAAGTCGCACTTCGTAGAGTCCTTGTAGGAACAAATCTTCGATGTCGCGTAATTGGACTCCATACCAGAAACGGATTGCATGAGCAGCTTGTATTTGTCATCCGGCAACGCGGACACGCCTAATTGACTGTACTTCTTGAACATTCTCCTCAGCGAGAAGTCCTGGAAGTCTTGCCATCTGTACATCTTTGTTTCCTCCCATGCTTGCTTCTCTTGTTTTGACAGCTCTAACTGGATTTGAATCTAAAACGCATTAATAGATACAATTAATTTTAAAAATTATTACTGTTACATGAAGAATATTACTTTCAAATTCTTCATCATCAGCTCTTAAAAGTCCACAGCTGGACACGGGTCTCTGCTATTGAATAAAACTAATTTTAAGTATTATATAGCGATTAATTTACTTTTTAATACCTGACATTTCGGGTGCTTTAGGCCGGCCACATACATTGAGATTTTCGTTTCGGGATTCTGCTTCGGAATTTCGATTCGGGATTCCGAACGCAGCAAGTTCATAAAAAATCAAGAACCAGTCACACACGTAGAGTAATTTTCCGTTCGAAATTTTCTCCGATTTGAAATTCCGCATGACGCACAGGCAGCGTTCGGAATTGCTCACGGAAAAAAGCCGCTTACAGACATTCATATTTAAAAAAATCTTTGGATAGATGTATATTTTTACATAATATTGACTATATTGCAATTTTAGGGTGATAAGGGGATCCACCCAGTACCAATGAAACAGCAACAATCGAATCGCAATTCGCAATCAGACAATCGTCGTCGTCATTCGCTGGCATTATGTCTAGACCCAATAGATGCTAGGTCTCACAACTGAGCCTTGTTATTCTAAAGTTAAATAAACGTACGTGTGTGATGTGTTTACGGAATCCCGAAACGGAATTCTGAATGTATGTGGCCGGACGTACAGCACCCATGGTATTACAGACTGTGAAACATTCCATCTTAGTCCTCAGGGATTCATGGCCTTCTTTATTTGAAGGAAACTGCAGGTGTCCATGAACTGTGGCTACCCTATCCATCATGTAGACTGTAAGTTTGTTAGTCACGTCAGTATATTAAAAAAATCAAAATGAACTTTGACCGCCTTTGAGAAGTGAAGAACCTTTATGAGAATAGCACCTACATGATCAGCTGTGGCCTATGCTAATTCTAATTTGATATTAGGTACTTTGTATCTAAGCATGCTGTTTGCATACTCATGTTATTTGTAAATTATTTTAAACGATATAAATAAATGTTTGCTGTCGCGAACACTAAACCAATCTAAGCATTGATGGCCCTTATCTGCATTTTACTCGAAACTTTATAGATATTTATTTTATTGAAAGCATAATCATACATCTTCATCATCATCATTATACATCTATCAAAAGATCACTGTTAAACGTAATATGTCTCCCCATTGATAACCACATAGATATTTTTTTATTTAACTGGCTTTACGGCTCTGGGTTCTAGCCCTACTGAGCCTATCATTTCTTTCGGAATCTTCATTTTTATATATTTTTCCTTTACAATATGCTGATGCGTCACATTGCGAAGTATTTGGGAGATATTGACGACAGCTCAACCTAGCGGACAGTTGATGACGACAGCCACTCAAGTTCATAAGGCGCCCAAGCGATCAAAATAACTTGAGGTCTATATCAACATCAAAGCATTTGTTTCGTTGTTTTTTTTTTCTAATAGTTCACACGTGCAGACACTTAATTCAAAATCGCATCACTTTTTACGAATCAAAAAAGAGCCATGGTAGCTCAGATGGTTAATGCTCGCTGTAAATATAACAGAACGCGAGTAACCCGGGTTCGATCCCCGCCGGCACCAACGAAATTGTTAATTGCAATTTTAAGTGCTGATTTACCACGTGCTCGGCGGTGAAGGAAAACATCGTGAGGAAACCCACATGTCTGAGGAATAAGAAAAAAAATATTTCGAAGACTTGTGAAGTTCGCCAATTACGCATTGGGGCAGCGCGGCGGACACTTACTTGCCCTAATACCCTCTCAGAAATGAGGGAAGGCCTGTGCCCAGCAGTGGGACGTATATAGGCTGTAGCTTTACTTTACTTTTACGAATCAAAATCAGCTTCAAACCATAATTCAAGCGATAAATCAGGAGCGACAATCCGTCGACGGCCAAGTTCCCGCCAAAACTCCTAACCTCATAGAGGGATATTTGTCATAGTCACGCTTGACAAGCAGGATGGCAACTGCAGTTTTTTGGCAACCAACTTCAAATAGAAGGAGGTACTGAATTTGAGTGTATTTTTTAAGTGTTACCTCAGAACTTTTTTCTAGATGAACCGATTTTGATATTTCTTATTTGTAAGCTAGTGCTTCTCATGTGGTCCCATACAAATTTCATCAAGATCTGCCCAGTATTTAATTGACTTCGAATACATTGATGATGTTTTCATTTTATTTATATTGAAGTCGGTTGTACAAATTTTTTAATTTACCACTTGTTTAAAAAAAATTCCTCCCTCGCCTCAAGTGACACCGACATGATAATATGTGGTATAGGATATCTTCACACCAATTTAACCGTTCTTGCAGTAGTGGTGTGAAGATAATAATCTAAGCTAATCCATGTAAATATCTAATATATATATATATACATATATATGTATATATATATATATATATATATATATATATATATATATATATATATATATATATATATATATATATATATATATATATATGAAATTGCACTATCAACTCACCCGCGCTTCCTCATTCTCCTTAGTTATATTTGACGTATACGCCCACTCGGCGATACTGGCCCGGTTCTTCCTGATGCCTGCCGTGCGGTCCAGCTGCAAGATGTACTCCCGGCCCTCGTGTTCCAGAGCCTCGAGATCAGGGTCACGGCCCTGCGTGGCGACGACGAACACTGCCACGATCGCCGCCACTATGACGGCACCTCCGCCGATTTTCAACATTGTCTGTAAATAAAAAATATACCTTATATACCCGTACCACATATAATTATATATCTAGGGGTGACGTAAGAAAATCCACTACCCTTGACCCTCCCAGGGGTACGGCAAGAGGCGACAGAGGGAAACTTAATCAGGAGATGGCCAACAGCATCTTTCTGATAACAGTTCAAAATAATAAAACCGACACTTTTGTTGCCGACCAGCCTGCCTAACATGGCAACTGTGGCAAATATCCCACCTAATGCCACATAGGAGAGACCCAAATTCAGCAGTGGACTTTTGTTGGGCTGCAATGATGATGCTGATGTGCTGTTAGATCGTCTTTAGCCCACATAACCCCATTAGTACCACTTAAAATAAGGACAAAGAATTCTTAATTATTTCTTATATTTCCGCGATCGCGTTTAATTTTAAATCCCGATATTTCGGGCACTTTCCAGCGCCCATGGTCACGAGGTGGACTGAGGCGTTTGACGTCCCGATGTCATAGTTAACGAAAGCTACCTTCAAATTTTAAATATTACAAAGTAGTCTTGATTTATTTCCAGTAAACAAGAAATAGTGGTACCTTTGTAATAAACTAAGAAATCAGGATATCCGCAGTAGAACCAGAGTGACCGACATAGCCCAACGGATTAGTAAGCTGATGTGGCAATAGGCCGGACACATAGCTCGAAGAACCGACAACCAATGGGGAAAAAAGGTTCTCGAGTGGCAGCTTCGTACCAGTAGGCGTAATGTAGGGCGACCCTCACTAGATGGAGTGACAACCTGGTAAAACATGCAGGAAGTCGATGGATGCAAGTGGCTCAGGACCGTGCATTGTGGCCATCCTTGGGGGAAGTCTATGTTAAGCAGTGAACTTGTGAAGGGTTGTGATGGAATTATGATGATGATGAAACATGAATTACTTTCAGACTGATTTGATGAGGAATGGCAAATCCCATACAAACGTAGAGGGAAATATGTCTTTTTCTCAATCTGTAATGCCACATAATATGCGCTATGAACCCGTCAACAACAAACACGGCTCGATAGCGCAGTGGCTAAGCGTTTGTTCGCGGATATTCGAATCCCGCACGGGAAACTAATCTCTGTAATCTTTGTCCCAGATTACTACGTCATACATGGTTATTTTTCAAACAGTAGCTGAATTTTAAACTTAAGTTCAAATATATATATATATATATATATATATATATATATATATATATATATACCTTTATTGCAGTTTTAAGCAGACTTTTATCTTTATTTGAAATTATACCAAATTGATTGTGATTTATGAGCAACAACGTTTTGGCCTACCGTTCGACCCTTACGAATGTGTGCAAGCGCAGTAAAATTAGTTAAATTATGCATTACCACGCATTTTGAATTTAAAAGATAAAAATGACAGAATGTTTGAGATTTTTTAATAAATTTCTCTTCACCATTTGCCTATATTACTTATTCTGAACCTTCTCAGCAGGTATTGCCTTACCTTACCTTACCTACTTACATATGTTATGGACCGTAGTGGATAAGGATTTAGGCGCTCGCTGTAACTTTCAAAAATGCCATGAAATCAAAATGCACTGTCGGTTCGCGTAGTGTATATATTCTTTGCTGTCGACACCTTTATAATAGTTGATTGCAACTTGTTTGTTTAATTTGGTACGTGCTTGGCGATAAAGAAAACAATTTGGATTTTTCATTCTGCATTTACTATGACACATGAATAATTTAAGACATTTCATCGGTTATAAGCAATATGTTCTTACCTTTTACGAAAACCTTCCAGATAAGAAGTGTTCGCTGGATTGTGATATAATATGTTTGTTTTTATTTTTTTTAATTGTAAATATTGTAAATTTCTAGACAAACGCAGCGCTACTGTCAGTTGTAGGTAGTTGTCATGAATTTGTTCCATAGATTATTACCTATATACCTACCTACATTTGGTAATTTGTAATCGTGAGTAGTGTTTATTCTGAGGTTTTATGCGTATATAACAAAGAGTATATATTCACTACAAGTTTTATCATAGATTAATATCAGGAAAGTTATGGTTTTATCTAAGTTTTTATATAGGTACTTTTGTGTACCTACTTGTTCAGATTAAAAAGTTACTTTCAAATGTTATATCGATATCGCCGTTTATTTACGACATAAATAAATTTACCAATCCAATTCATCACATGCATTTACTTCTCATTATCGTCTCATTATGATGAGTCGACATATATCATTGGCAAAAATTCACGTGGTAACGGAATCAATGAACTTTATTTTTACAACAGCTTAAACCAACCTCAAAGTCCATCACTGGATATGCCTCCATTACTAACACTATTATTTGCTATCAAAAGTGCACGGCTAAACATAGACCTCCCCATAGTTTACCTCATAGAGTGGCTATTTTATCTCGTAAGGTGGATATTGGAATAGTTGCCACCATTTGCAATCCTAGGGTTGGGCGTTGCGACGACGAACTGTTTAGAAAGACCGTTTTGTGTTCTGCGACGATGAAACCGTTTTACGTTCTGGGTTCAAACAGTCTTCGTTGCACAAACCAGTTTTCGAATTACTTGGTGCGATTTTTTTATTTTACGCCTATGAAAAAACAGTCGAGAACGCAATGATTTAACTATCTATCTCACTAGTCACGTCGTCGTTCTTAACATTCCACGGTATATTGTAGTGTTTGGTTCCGCTTTCGTTTACAAACGTAGATAGTCCTTACAATAAAAATTTAAATTTTTGTCAATGAAATACAGTCGCTAATGTTAATGGTAATGCTGAGTCTGTCCCAGCTAGTTCTAAGCCTGGAAAAGTATGAAGGCAAGTTCATTTCATCGTTAAATAAAGTCGATAAAACGAATTATTTAGTAAATCATTTGAAATCGTTGATAGTTGTAAGAAACTGCATCCATTTCATTCGACGTAAGTAATTTTATTCCATGTTAGATAAGTTTCCTCCTTTAAGCCGTCTTCAAACCAGTTGCAACGACGATCGTTTTCTGCAACCGTTTTCGTCGTCGGGAAAACGGTTACGTTTTGTCAAAAATTCGACAACGACCCACCTCTAGGCAATTCAGATGATTTATCATATCTATATGATCTATATGACTGCTGCTCATATTCTGGTTCTGTTTTCCTCTGTCGCTTCTTACGACACTCACGGGATAATACGAAGTAGTGGATACTCTTGATCCGCCACTGCACGGTTGTCGACGTACATACGCCTTTCTTGTTACTAAGTGTTTTAGGCCACAAAAGGGCACCGCGGCTGATTATATTGATGGTGTGTGATGGTGCCCGATAGTAACTGTTGGCTAACAATATTAAATTGGCTGCAGAACATACTGCGTCATGTTATACGATGCGTAGTGGGCGATAATACGAGTAGTTCGGGCGTGGAGAAATAGGGGGTTTAAGATAATATTACAATACCAGGAAGTGTTTATGGTAAAAACAACTTCATCTCTGTAATAATCGTTGTTGATAAGTATCCTTAATTATACTTGGTCATACATATAAACAATTAAGTTTCTCCCGGACCATGCGCAGCCGGCGATGCGCGTCCAGGCGAGACGGCTTGGCCAAGGACCAACCTCACAACTGAGTTTGTATTTAACTGGTATGTAAGTATAGGATACAAACGAGGAATCGATCAAAACTATAAAAATGAATTAAATCAACAACAAGTAATGATACTGTCTCATTTTATTTCAATAGAATAAGGGTAACAAAAGAGCACCTAGTCCACCCTTAGACCATTCAACCCAAAGTCCACCTGATGGTAAGTGGATACTGTGGCCTATAGCCATACTTTTACATTAATACGTTATTATCCCTAAGAACTAAGATAGAATGCCTCGTTTTTAGTAGGTTCTCCGATCCTCTGCACTCATCATACGACACAGGGCACTATTAAGCTGCTATTTGACGCTGGTATTCTGTGAGAGATTCACTTACCCCGGACGAGCCGACTTATTCGTGTACAACCATAATATAGCTGCAGCGTGGCTCTACCTCGTGAAAATGAAATATGTTGTCATCTCTCAGAACTGAGGAGAAATGACTCGTTTCCAGTAAAGGGGTTTTTGATTCTCCCTACTTAACATACACAACAACAGTATTATACTGTTACTTCACATTGGTATTCTATACGAAAATAGTCCCAACCCGTTCAAGCTTTCCCATTCGTGAACTCATAATACCAATACCTGCATCGTAACCTTACTACAGGTGATAGAACAGTGCTGCAGCTATATTATTAGTACAGTTGTAGCACGAATAGGTCGGCTTGACCGAGGAAGGACCACGCTCTCACATAATACCAGCGTATAAATGCAGCTCAGCGCTGCTGTATTTCATATGGTGAGTGTAGAGTAACGGAAACAGTTTTTACTTGAAACGACGCATTCCATCTTAGACCACACGGGTAATCGAGTATACACGTAGATATCTATGGGCCCCTGTAACCACTTAACATAAGTGGATTGTGGGCTCGTTTGTCACCCTTATCCTGTAAAAAACAAATCATCCAAATAAACCATAAAAATAAAATCATTCTTTGACCATAGTGTATCAAGTTCTTCTCCACAAGTTGCCTCATAAGGAGGGCATTTACCCTAGAAATATGACACCTCAATTTATATGCTGCTGAGACAGTTTAAATCTTTGTTTCTAATTGTGCCTCCATTTCTCGTCATACAAACTACAGCGTTGTTAACCTAGTCTTTATCTTAAGCATTCATTGATTGATTATAATCTATCAAAAGCTCGCTCCTGAACTATTGTCTCTCCTATAGATAACTTAAAATATTTATTTCACGGCAATGTGTCCAAAAGCAACACATAAAATTCTGTACTTGTGCTTTACTTTACTGTATATGATCGCAATTAATCGACGTAAAGTTTTATGAATTAAAACCCAGCCCACCAATGTTTCTTTTATCACCGCGCCATAAAAATAAAGGTAAAAAATTAATTCCGAAGGCAACTCTGGTAAAATCGCACCTACAGAACTCAATAAAAACAAAACTGCTATGAAACAAACAAGTAACTTAAAAGCAAACAACGTACCGGTTTATTTCTGGCCAGTAAAGGACGTTGGCCTGCATGAAGATACTTAATAAGTTTTAGAAAGAATTGCATTCAAAATATAAAAAAAGAAGATGTACAACTTGACGGGGAAATGTTAGTCCAAATGCCTGTGAATAATTTATGAATATTTATTCGCATATTTATATAAACGATATTATGCATATCGACAATCATAAAAATCAAGTATAATCAATTTTGTAGACGCTTAGGAATTTATATTATTATCTAAAGAGTGGTACGGTCGTTGTCCTGGTACGAATGAATCCGGCCTGAGCGGGTTTTTATAGTCTCGGTAAAAGTTTGTATGCAAAATAAAATGTACACCGTAATATTCTTCGTATTGATTTAAGCACGGGATAACGGGACAACTTCTTGACTGGATTTTGTAAGATAGCAGGCTTAAAATTGAGGGGATATTTCGCTTATAAATTCGCATTATAGGTGTACGTTTCTAGAAAACATTAAAAATGATTAACCTCTAAATAAGTTGTGAGGTAACCTACCTACCTACCTACCTGACCCATCCATATATTTATTAAAAGCTAGTTTAGCTAGTTCCAAATTAACAACCAAGATTTAGTACACACGAATAGAAGATAAAAAACATTAACAACCTTAATATTATTATTCAATTATAGTGCACGAGTTTCTAACCCTCTATTACCGCACTCATTGTGGAAATCATTTTCTTTAATTCTCTGAAGGTGGTTTTTATTTTTTGAGTTATTTTTGATTTTATTTTATTTAAAAAACTAACATAATTATTCAATTATAGTGGACGTGCTCATGCGCAACTCTATTACCTCACTCCTTGTGGAAATCATTTTATAATTTTTAACTCTCTGAAGTTGGTTTTTATTTTTAAGCTATTTTTTATTTTATTTTATTTAAAATACTATGTGCAAATACCGTGAGCCATGTTAGCTCAGTATGTTAATTTAAATTTTAATTACTGACATAGCACGTGTTTAGCGGTGCAGGGAACATTGTGAGCTTGGAGCGTAGGTAGGTATGTGCAGTCTGACAGCAATGGAGTAGCATTGGATTTATTTCTCCATAGCCAACTTAGAAATATATATATATATATATATATATATATATATATATATATATATATATATATATATATATATATATATAAAAGCTTATTACTTATTACGTAATATTGTAAAGTAACTTGCTCCTATGAAGTTCAGGGGGTTATTTGGATGCCATTAAGATATAAATAACTATTTTTAATAATTCGTTTGTCTGTTTGGCCGCCCTAATCCTCGAAATGACTGAAGCGATTATTATGAAACTTTAGGAATAGATAGAGATAAAAAAATTACATTAAAAGACCTCATGCAGTCGAAGCCGGGGCGGATTATTAATAAGGTTTCCTAGGTGGCATTTATTAACCTATATCTTTCTATTACATAATGAAAGCAATAACATAATTAACGCACTTTGAGAGAGTAGTTTGTTCAGAATCGTTTACTGAATCGATTCCTATCATTTTTAATATGGGTAATTTTTTATCCCAAAAATAATTAAAACTACGTAAATTACAGTCACACTAAATTTGTACAGTCAAAACAAACTGAAATGGACCGTAACTTAAGGCAATAAGACTTTTAAGAGTGCAGTTTTATTTGTATTATTACTAATTCTGTCATTCAATAAAAATAAAGAAAAATGAACTTTATTTCAAGTACGTCAAAGTGGATTTGTACTGTGACCAAAACATTCTTCCGGAATTAGTATAACTAATTTGATAAATAATCAGTGCATAAAAATGTTTAACTAAAAATTCAGTGTATGTATTATGATTATAACATAATATACTAATTGGGGTGTCTGAGAGTGTGCGTTAATTACGTTACATATTGTATAATTAGAATTTATTTACACGTTTTACGAATTTATTTACAAGGTATTAAGAGCATCGGTCAAATATGTCTGTTTACAACCATGTGTGGCGGTAACGTTTAAATAATAATCAATATATACCAGACTGTACATATAATATGTTATATCATATGTACAGTACCCGGTTGACCGAGCTTTGCTCGGTATTTTTCGCTCGGTTTTTTTAATTCGTGTGTTTTGGAAATTATATTTAGATACAAATTACATACTGATGAAATACGAATAATATTTTTTGATCCTAGCGACATAATAGAAAAAACTGAACTGGTTATTGGAATAAAAAATCATGAGTGCAATTAGTTTAATTTAAATTTTCGTGTTTTTAAAAAATACTAAAAAAGGGCTCGAAAAAATAGATGTTCTTAAAAAAGAAAGGAACTTGAAAAAAGAATTAAAAAAATCGGTCGGTGGGTCTGGGCTCGAACCATGGTACTACTATTTTGTGACCGCCCAATATCCTATATATCCTATCCTATATATTTAAACGAGCAATTCTTGTATATATATATATATATATGTATATAATCGGAATCTCGGAAACGGCTCCAACGATTTTCATAAAATTTTGTGTGCAGGGAGTTTCGGGGTCAATAAATCAATCTAGCTAGAATTTATTTTTAGAAAATGTCTTTTTGTCCGTGTTTTTAGGCAATGAAAAACTGCTACTATATCGTTAGAATAAGAAGGTAAATTTTGACAGTTTGTTAAAGGTTACAAATAGCTTAATTGGTATATTGGGCGGTTATAAACTCGTAATACCATGGTTCGAGCCAAGACCGACCGACCGACTTTTTTTAATTTTTTTTTTCAAGTTTCTTTCTTTTTTGAGAAAATTTATTTTTTCGAGCCCTTTTTTTAGTATTTTTTAAAAACACGAAAATTTAAATTAAACTAATTCCACTCATGATTTTTTATTCAAATAACCAGTTCAGTTTTTTCTATTATGTCGCTACGATCAAAAAATATTATTCGTATTTTATCAGTATGTAATTTGTATCTAAATATAATTTCCATAACATATAATTTCCAAGACACACGAATTTAAAAATTAACCGAGCGAAAAATACCGAGCAAAGCTCGGTCAACCGGGTACTACCAATTAAGCTATTTGTAATCATTAATAAACTGTCAAGATTTACCTTCTTATTCTAACGATGTTGTAGCAGTTTTTCATTGCCTGAAAACACGGACAAAAAGACATTTTCTAAAAATAAATCCTAGCTAGATCGATTTATTGCTCCCGAAACTCCCTGCACACAAAATTTTATGAAAATCGTTGGAGCTGTTTCCGACATTCCGATTATATATATATATATATATATATATATATATATATATATATATATATATATATATATATATATATATGTATATATATATATATATATACAAGAATTGCTCGTTTAAAGGTATAGGATATATGACAATTATATGATACAATGTACACTGTACGTGTTTGAGATAAAAATTCCATACCAGATGTGACGGCAACGCACCATTATCTGACATTAGGTTTTCCACGTGTTGTTTTATTTTTATTTTATAGAAAACTCATGCATTTTTATACCGGTAGAGGTGTCCTCCTGCAAAAGGCCCATCAGCCCTGAGGATGTTAAAGGATGATGAAAAAGTCTCATTATTTCATTTATTTATTATTCATATTTTATTTATTAAGTCTCCCAGACCGAATTTCGATCACAGCAGCCAGTCTGAATGGAAACTGCGCAGGACAGCAATATAGCGCACTCTATCCCCTAATTCTCCTATTCCGATGGGTGATGGTAATCCGATACGAACGGAGAGCGATAAGGCACAGGACCAACGGCTTTACCTGCTTTCCGAAGCACGGGGTTAAAAACCCTCGCCAACCACCTGACTTCGGGCTGCTACAGAGAATTTCTTATCAGAGCAACCCAATAACTGGTCGTAGCTCGATCCGAGATTCGAATCCGGGACAACCCCTATACCAACGAGGAAGATTATATTTCATTTTATTCATAGTAAAAGGGCGACACACGAACGTACAGTTCACCTGGTCGTAAGAAGATGCTGTGGTTGGTAGATGCGTTGTCACCTGTGAGGACAAAAATTTAAAGTAAAAAATTTATAAGACTCCGGTTCACTACACTCATCATAAGAAAAACAGCAACATTAAGCTGTTATTTCACGCTGGTATGTATTTTACGATGTAGTTTTTTTTAACATTTAATGACTATTCCTCGTTATCTAAAGCTCCTGAGATAATTATAATTCGTATTTTCAAACGAAAATAGTGACGAAACATTTAATTAAACATAATTTGTCGTACATAAATATTTTATATATTTTGTACTTAACTTTTATTAACCGTTGTTACCGACATTTTAAATTAATCTAAAATTAAAATGATGTTCACCGGCGGACTTCATGCCTGAGATATTCTCTACCAGTCAAGTTATGCAGAGATACAAAGAAGTAGGTGCAAAAATAAATCACATGATTTAAAAATGATAAGAATGCAATAAATAATATGAAATAAAATATAATCGTAAATAAACACCATCAAACATGATAATAATAAATACACAATACAAAAAAAGAACATGAAATGACGACCTGAGTGATTTAAGAGCCTTGCTTTATGCCGTTCCTTGGGCGAGGTCTTTGTTCAACAATGGACCTGTTAAGGGCTGTAATAATAATTTTACATAAAAACTTAAAGTAAATTAATATAAAAAATATTTTAATAAACGGATATCATTCTGCCATTTAAGACATATAATAGCAGTTTTCGAACTATTACCTAGGAAGCGTTACTATTGTTACACTCTCATAAGCTTTCCTGATTTTTAACAGGAAATCGTTTCTTCATTGCAATTTCTTTTATAGAATCAGAGTGACAAACGAGCACACAGTCCACCTGGTGGTGAATGGATACTGCGGCACATAGACATATGTCCTCAATTAAGAATCAAAATGCAGATGTGTTGTCGACCTTGAGGACTAAGATTTTACGCTGGCATTCTGTGAGATATTATATTCTGTGTGATGATTTACTTTTATAATTTACAATTTTTAAACTTATTTAAAAAAGCAACATGCATTACAACCGAGAAATTTGATTAACCGTGACCTCTACAACAAAATGAACCCGATCTCGAATGAAAATAACCGAACGAACTTTTAATTACATATTTGTGCCTACTTCAAAAAAACATACTATAATTTCTTTCAATCCATACATTCATTAACATATAATCTTCAAAGATCATTATCCTATTAAAATACCTAAAATATATGTAAGAATACCTATATAACAAGTATACGCCATGTGGCGATGGCGAGAGGGAATTTAACACCCCATTTTATGTAATTTGTTTACCTAAGTATTAGGTACGTGGTTGTTAGAAGTCGAAATCCCACCGTAATTCATAAACTTTTAGGTTTGTATATTAAGCCGTATATAAATTTAAACCGCACAATATTAAATAAAGGCTTTTTTGACTGGACGAACACTCCACACTCTATTGAGGAAGGATTAATCACAAAAAAAATTACAGCGTACTTAATAGCTGGCAATATTTTAAAATCATTTGAAGATAATCTCTACACTGTGCGACTGTTTGATTACAGACTATAAAGTGTTTGACACTGGCTTTAGTGTAGTAATACATAATACGATGTTTGTACTTAATCTGAGACCGGCAATACGAACGCAAGTATAAGTAGTAACTTCAACAAGTGCTGGATTAACCACGTAGCAAGAGTAGCAATTGCTACGGACCCCGCGCACAAGGCGGCCCTCGTATCTAAGCCCGCTCGTCACCGCATAAGCGTAATTTTTTGCGAAACTTATCAAGATGTGGTATATTGAATTACTTGATGTCACAAAAACGTGAAACGTTATACTTTTTTCGACTAAGATAATCCACGTCAGACAATTGGTAACTAGTTATTTCGTTGGCAAAAAATAAAACAGAATTTTAAATGCCCTCCAAGCCGAATAACTCTGTTCTCATACTCGTTCTCTCGATCATGCGCGAAGATCTGTTTAACACTTTGCGTTTGCATAATTATAGTCTGACACCATTTGTGGCACTATAGGTCAGAGGTCAAAATAATCTTTGCTGAGTCTGTCACCGTTGTGGTGCTTTGGGGGATGGAAATTTTAATCCCGTCATCTATAAGTGCCTATCGACGGCAGATCTCAGGCTTGGCTTGGACGTTCCTGCAAAATTACGCCACGGCAAAAGCGGGAGTGTTACAAGGCCACTACCGTACTCAAAAAAATGTACAACTCGGCTTCAAGATCATTCAAAAGAGTTATCGCTAGGGCAAAGTTTTGAACACATTAGGAGAATTGGCAAGGAACTAGTTGGCTTTCCTTCGGCTTTCTCCCTCGTGCTTTCTGATCACTTGCCAAGCTGCCCAAGAGAATTTTTGTAAGTCATCATTTTCGGAAATATGAGTCGCTGGCCCACGCTACAAAGAATAAAGCCAATATTTTAGGTTCTCTTTTTGTATCCAACTAGACTGTCGATGACGGGCGGAATCGGAACACACCGCCAACCCTCCCGCGGTGTGAGTGAGTGCTCGGATGTGCTGTTTACACAGTGCTCGGCACACAAAGCACTCCTGTACCTAGATGTCAACAGGTCGAGTGAGCCTGATGGAATCCCTCCAATTGTGCTGAAGACATGTACGATGAACCGATTTGGCATCGGTTCTTACGCGTCTTTTCCGTTTATCTTACCCTTTGGGCGTTGTTCCAGGCTCATGAAAGACAACTTTAGTGTACTCGATCCCTAAAGAAGGTGATCGCTCAGACCCGTCCAATAACAGGTCTATCACCATCACCTTCTTATTATCCAAAATAATGGAATCCATTACAAACTCATACGGTACCTTGAAGAGAATTAGCTAATATATGACCGTCAATACGATTTCCGTCGAAGTCGCTCAGCTGGTGTTCCTCCTGTCTACCTGACTCATCGATGAGCGGAGGCAGTCGAGATCAAGAAGTAGGCCCTGGCGGTTAGTTTGGACATAGCGAAGGATTTTGACCGGGTTTGGCTTCTTTCGAAGGGCCCCTCTTATGGGCTTCTCGAGAGATTATGCATTTGGGTCACCAGTTTTCTTACAGATCGGAGTGTTAAGGTCGTAATCGACGATGCATGCTCGGACTCGAAGCCTGTATTTCATACCAGACCACCGCTTGCAACTTTCATCATCACTTTCATGAAACGAAAATAATTAGAATTGCGTGGAATGGAATAGTAGAGCATGTGCAATCGTACAGATATTTGTACGGGATACATCCTTTATGAAACATTGTATGCATATGTCCAAAAAATGCGATCCACATTTTCAGATATGGAAGCAAAAGCCAAAGGTCTGACATGCTTTCATGAATATCAGTAACATACTTCAATACGAAGCAAGCGAAACATAACGTACTACCATTTTAGCAGTTCTACAGTACAATTGACGAATTTATTGAAAAAGAAACACCTGGTAAACAGTTTGAAATTTAATACACTAATAATTTAAAACTGGACTGATTTTTTTTGTACTTTATGGCATTATGATATCATTGATTCCAATGACAAGTTATACTTAAGTTGTAGAATGTACAAAATACGCACATCGCAACGTATTTTTTGTAATCTCTACGTGAGTATAGAGAACGACATTGTGCGAGCGAGAAGTGATTAGAGGCGACGCCATTTTCAATCACATTCTTTAAACGTACGAATCAAATAAATAAAATTGACGTGTCTGTTTGTAATGTCAAATTAACAGCTTTTTACTAAATGCATATGAAAAAAATACGGTACATATAACAACAAAAAACTATAATATAGCTGCAGCGTGGCTCTTCTGCATAATATTATACATAAAAAGCCACGACCTCAAAGCATTTTGGATAAACAAAATGCATTAAATCTAAAGTAAGGCACAAAAGTAACGGGGACAACATTCCTTAAACATAAGTCTCTGTATATTGACGCAATAAAATTACGCAAATTCGTCACGAGTGTCAAGCCTTGGCATTATTATATACATTGCAATTTAATTTATTGATTTGAATATTTATATCTTATATATTGTTGGCGACGCGCCTATAAGAATGTTTCAGTTTATTAAATCAACCGATGACGCATAGTCATGAAAAGCAAATTATCGAGCCACGACGCTCTGATAAGAAAATGCTTAGTTAAATCTTAAAGAAATGTCGAATTAATGATAAGAAGGTCTTGGGTTCGACTCCCAGGCCGGAGTAGTTTATTCGTTTTCCTAAGTAATATCGCCTAATAAATTCGTAAGGAATTTAAGATATAAATTATGTTACCGGATTTGTTCCCCGGTTGAAATCATCTTTCTAATGATGTAAATTCATAAGAATATTAAAGTAAAGTTAAAGATCGGATTGGTTCCCCGGTCGAGATAATCACTCTGTGCATAGACAGAATTAAAGGAAATTAATTGCATAAGTATTGTCTTGTATAAGTTTGATACGTTTGTACGAAAACAAATGCCTATTTGTTATAATTGATTAATGAAAACATTCACTTGTATTGTTATCTGATAAGAAGCATGATAACAAGTAAGAATCTTATCAGAAATAGTTTCCTACTGTTTGAAAATTATGTAGAAACACTTGTCTATTTAATATTGTTAAAATTAAGTGTATTTCAGACTTTCATTTTTTCTGATAGTCGAGAGTCGTGCAAAGTTAGTTGTTCAAATAGTGTGAGTTCACGGAAGCACGCTGACCACGCCCTTAGGAGGCCGAATATGTAAAAATTTAAAATGTTTGAAATTTCAGCAATTTATGTAAAAATGACTTGTAAACTATTTCAGGTTGATTGTACGTGCTAAAAAGGTGAATTCTGTGTTATTTTTATGTGAAAATTCATGTGCATAAGTGAAATAATGATAGTTTTGTATAAGAAATTTAAAAGTGTTTTAAATAGTGAAATGAATAGAGAAAATGTAAATTAAACTATTGTATTAGTTAACTTATGTATAAATTCAAGTAGGAAACATTGTTTTAACTTTCTGTGTTAAATATTTAAGAAGTTTGCATTTTGGATTTGTGAGTAAAATAGGTGGTTTTCGTTTAATAAATAAAAGGTTTTTTGTAATATGAAGATATAATGCATATCATAGTGTAGATATTGTTTTGTACTACCTATATTGACAAATTGTATTTGTATATGACTTGAGTAAATAAAGAAATTAAGTGAAACGTGAGAGAGTAATAGTACAAATTCATGTAATTAAGTTGCGCAGGCACGCGAATGGCGCGGCTCACTTTCGCGTTTAGCTCTGGGGGTAGCTTAGTAAACGGGTTTTATTGCAATTCGTTCGGGGAAGAAAATAGTTCGGGGAAGAAAATAGTTCGGGGAAGAAAATAGTTCGGGGAAGAAGATAATTCGGGAAAATAGTTCGGAAAAACAAGAAAATCCTTCGGGAAAAGTGAAAACCAGCAGTCAAGAAGAAGAGTATAGGGAAAAGTGATTACTCTCTCACGGAACGGTTTGAAGATAATTGCTGTTTCATTCCCAAGATCCCTTAAGTTATACAGTCCACATCGAAGAATTAAGGCGTCGGGACCGGGACGACTTCGGAAGACCCGTAATCCCCGTCTGAACCTACTTGCTGAAAAGGAAAGAGGTTATCGCCCTAGTGTGTTACTCCGTTGCGGAGATCACATACGTTGTTCCCGAACCCAACGTAGGCGCGATAGGAGGCTGGATCGAGAGAAGCCTCGATTCCTCCCTTCTGTTTCTTAGTATTATTTTCCGAATTCCGTTAGGTCCTTTTCAATTGGTCCTCGCGAGCCGAATTCCTTTTCATATATATATATATATATATATATATATATACAGTGTGTCCGGTCACGGACTAGCGATATTTTAGGTACTTATAATACAGCTATTTTAATATAAAAATACACTACACACTGAGGTCTAATCCCTTCCCCTTCTATTTGGCAGCCATTTTGTTTTTTTCTTGAGATATTCTCTACGCGTTTACGAAAAAAGTCATATTACTCAAAGTTTTAATCTTACTGAGACAAAAATTAACTCATTCGGAGGCCAATAATATTGTTTATCGTTTACATTATCAAAATTTTTGTTGACATACCTGTAACTTTGAAGAAAAAATATTTAACTTCAAATAAATATCAAAAAAATATGCTAATCGGCAAATTATTGTAAAATCTGTCGATCTAGTATAAAAATAAGAAGGGTAAACGGGGTTGTTTTTGCAGTAATTTACAATAATTTGCAGATTAGCGTATTTTTTTGATATTTATTTGAAGTTAAATATTTTTTCTTCAAAGTTACAAGTATGTCAACAAAAATTTTGATAATGTAAACGATAAACAATATTATTGGCCTCCGAATGAGTTAATTTTTATCTCAGTAAGAGAAAAACTTTCAGAGATATGACTTTTTTCGTAAACGCGTAGAGAATATCTCAAGAAAAATACGAAATGGCTGCCAAATAGAGGGGGAGGGGATTAGACCTCAGTGTGTAGTGTATTTTTATATTAAAATAGCTGTATTATACGTACCTAAAATATTGCTAGTGCGTGACCGGACACACTGTGTATATATAGAACGTCTGCCTGGCAAGCTAGTCTATACATATACTAAAGTTGTAAATTGCAGGCGTCTGTACATTGTATGTTTCAAAAACAAAAATAGTTTAGAGAGCCTAAAAATTAGTAATTAATTACTAATTTTTAAATTATTAATAATTGAAGATTTATTTAACATTTCTGTCGTTTCTAGGATTATCTGTCTGATTTTTTATGAACACATCACAACTGAAATACGGTAGTATTTTAAAATCAATCGTTAGGAAAATCAAAAAAGGCATTCTACGAGTAATATTTTGTTTCATTAAAATCGCTTCATTCCATCAAAAGTTATTATGATTATTGTTTTGAAGTGTAGATACGAATTTGGTTAATTCACTACCATTATCGTTCCAGTCTATTAAAGTCCACTGCTGAACATACTGACGCCTCTAACGACACCCACGGGATCATACGGGGTAGTGGATATTTTTACATCTTTCACCGCCACAACACGGATGGTTAATAGACGGTTGAGTCCACAGAAATCATAATCTTATTACTATTTCTGTGGTTGAGTCATTAAGTGCATTTCAACTTAACCAGGGAAATTATAATTATATGATGTAAAAAAATGATAAACTTATACCTAAAACACAATAAACAAAAAAGGGAATATTATAAATGTTCTCTCAAAGATCGACATATAAAACTTGACGTAAGATTATGGTGAAGTTGAATCGAGTATTTTAAAAAAGGCAATTCGCAAAGACTTAGTTTAATAAAATTCTTTCAACTATATTTTTAAAATAACTAGAGTTTCATGCATTCATTGATCACAGCCTATCAAAATTCAAATATTGAACAAGGGCCTCCACCATAGAACTCCCTAGGACAGGGGTTGCGAACCTTTATGTATCAACGTGCCATTTTTCTAAAGAAATGTTTAATTAGGTAATAGACGTGCCATAAAATAAATTTGACTTCGTGATCATTGAGAAAATAATAGTACTATACTATGGACACGAAACTCTCTATTTACTTACTTACTTACTTACTTATCGTCACGCACAATCCCTAACGGGGTAGCCAGAGAGAACAGATCGCCAAGTGTCACGATCCTTACATACCTCTTTCGCTTCTTTCAGGTTCATTAACTTCTTCATACATGCACGTCTAGGTATCCGAGTACTTTTGACCCTCCCCTCTTCAAGCAATTTGCTCACATGGTCTTCGAAAGTTAGTCTCGGTCTACCTCGACACCTTTTAATATTTATTTTCGCTCTATATATTTTCTTCACCATTCGGTCTTCACTCATTCGTTCAACGTGCCCAAAATATTGGAGTACGCCCCTATCAATTTTTGTGATAAGGTCATCTTTCAATCCTGCCATATTGCGAATCTCTTCGTTTCGCTTTCGGTCGGCTATGGTAACGCCACACATTTTACGAAGAGATCGCATCTCCACTGCATTCAACTTGCTTTTATGCTTCTTCTGGCATACCCAGGTTTCGCTGCCATATAACAAAGTCGGTACCAACACTGCGTTATGTATTGCAAGGCGTGCACTCTTCACCACGCCTTGCCTTTTTACTAATGCATTCAGGGCACCATTGACTTTGTTTCCGGCAGCGACACGCCTATCCACATCTAAATCACATCTTCCATCCCGGCTGAAAGCACTCCCCAAGTATACAATTTCATTTACCTGTTCTAGACATTCCTGATTTACCCATATTTCACATTTCGTTCTCTCTTCGTCCTTTTCAAATACCAGAACCTTAGTTTTTTTAGCATTCAAACGGAGACCTTTAATTTCACATTCCTCTTTCATACACGTGACTAATGCCTGCAGTTCTGCTTCTGATGGTGCAATAAGCACTGCATCATCAGCATACAGCAGACAATGAACTTTTATGTCACCCAATTTCACACCCAAACAGCTATCTTTCAGCTTCTGTAAACAGCTGTCGAGATACAGTATGAACAGCCAGGAAGACATGACACAACCCTGTTTTACGCCCGCTTGGACGCTAAATATGGATGACAGGTCATGCCCTACCCGCACACAGGCTTTACAGTCATAGTAAAGTGACTGCACAGCCTTTAACAATCGACCATCCACACCATATCCCGGCAACAGTTCCCACATTTTCTTCCTTATAACCTTATCAAATGCTTTCTCCAGATCCACAAAAGCACAGAAAATCCTCTGGTTAACACTCAGAAGCTTCTCCGTGATCATGCGGTGAGAAAACATTTGATCCGTGCATCCTCTTCCAGGTCTAAATCCGCATTGTGCCTCCCATAAGAATCTTTCCGATTTCTCTTGCATCCTGCGTGTCAAAACCTTCGAATAAACTCTCTATTTAATACAAAAATTGTTTTGAATTGAGACATTTATTATTATAAATTCCAAAATACATTTTGCAATGTATATTATTAAATGTTTCAGTTATATGCGTAATTCAAATGAAAGTAACATTATTGTAACTTCTGTTGTTGCAGATTAGATGACAAATAACTGATATTGGGGTTGTAAAGTCATAAATATAACAAACGAACTTTTCAATACATCAACGAAATTGACTATGCATAATCGAACTATGCATTTCTTAGGGAAGGCGTGGACTTGTGAAGGCCTGTAATGGTGATGATGATAATAAAACAAACTATGTCTAACTGCCTGAATCTAACAATTCCAAGCAAAAATAAACCGTGGCAGTTATTTTAACAACAGCAGTTATTTTTATACAATACAACCACAATGTCTTCACAATCGCCATGATTTGCAGTGTCATCCCGTAGTTGTTGTTAGACGTGACAGAGGTTAAAGAAACAGGAGATGGGCAGCAGCATCTTGCTGACAACTCAAAGTCTCTGCCCGCTGAGCATGGCAGCTGTGATAAATGAAATGAAAAAAAAATATTTTTTTTCTCACCACAAATCCACAAATACCTTAAAGCTAGGGTTCATTAATAGCAATTATAACGAAATAACTCCTCTTATGAGGCAATTTATGGGGGAAGCCCATCTTCAACAGTGGAAATTTGATAAACTGCTACTAATGGTTAGATGAGTGGTTTTACAATGTAATCGACGGATACAAATGTTATACGTGGTAGAGCCATGCTGCAGTTATATTAGTAGTATAGTTGTAGTACGAATGGGTCGGCTCAACTAGGAAGGACTCTCACAGAATACCAGCATAAAATAGCAGCCAAATGCTGCTGTGTTTCGTATGGTGAGTGTAGAGAACCGCAGACCCTTTTTACTGGAAATGAGGCATTCCATCGTAGTCCTTACGGGTGACAACGCATCTGCATTTTGATTATCGTTATCGAGGATTGATGTAGATGTCAATGGGTCGCAGCAACCACTTACTATCAGGTGGACTGTGTGCTCGTTTGTCACCCTATTCTATAACAAAATACATTTGATATACTGCTATGAATTGATAGATGTTCTACAATGTAAAAACAGTAATCGTCGAATAGATAGATAGATATTTTTTTATTTTTCAAAAAATTTAATAAAACTGAATCATAAGAATACTTCATACCCGTATTTTTTATGTCTGACAAACAATCTAGGCCGCGTGTTCACGGTGAGATTCCGCGACCAATTCATATAGCTTCATACATTTAAAATATAGGTAATTAGGCAATTACTAATAAAAACTGGATAGTAAAAAAGTAATTACGGTTTCCTAATTACTCAAATCTTGGAACAAGCCGACAATTGTTAAAATAATTACCACGGTTTATTCTTGCTTGGAATTTGTTTGATTCAGGCAGTTAGATAAACACTATTATATAGGTAAATTTTGGAGAGACCTATTGGTTTTTTTAATAATCCTTTGTACAAAATGAAAACCTCTTCGTGTGGTGGCAGGGAAAGAGAATACATCCCCCGTAGGTGTAGGCAACTATGGGAAAGTCCTGTGAGATCTCATGGCGGCCAATAGGAATTACTATAACCTTGTTGTTGCATGCAGGCGTAATAAAACATTTAGAGCGCTTACTTGCAGCAGCGTAAAAGTTGTGAGACGTCTGGTACTGTGATTGTATATTTGTCTACCAAATGTGTGAGTGGCAAATCCCACTAAATGGAGAGATTCATGTTTAGGTTGTTATATTTCAGTGGTAGTGAGTGTGAAGGGTGAAGAAGCACTCAACTTCACTTGCAGGCGGTGTACTCTACTGGTTTTCAAACTACGTTTTGAGGCGGAATATCCACACAAATAAATAAAATTAAAGTGTCTTTTTGTAATGTCAAGACACAAGCTTTGTACTAAATACACATGACATTGTAAACGATACTTACATAACAATAAAATAACAATTTAACAATTACAAAAAAAAAATTATTTGATTGTGTTTTTGTACCAGCTCATATCCGAAATGGTTAGACCCACTTTGACGGGACTTTCACCGGCAGATAGCCGATGTTATAAGGAGTAACTTAGGTAACTTTTATTTTAACCCATGAAGTCCAATCGTAATAAATTCCCCCCGGACTAAATAGCGGGGAACAGCTAGTCAATCCTAAAATGTCTAAAATAATAGTTACACTATCGCAGTACCACGCAGACAATATATCCACTGATTAAATGACCAACGATATCGTAGACATATTGTAACTATAACTATGACGAATTAGCGCTCTAATACGATGCAGCATATTTGTAAAACAATTAGATCAAACACGTGTCGTGCTTTAATTGTAATTTTCCATTTGTATTATGATAGTATAGAGAGTAAGAAATTGCCGATAAAGTGCTAGTTATTAATTGCGTAAGCGCATAAAGTAAATTTTTCATTAATATTTTATGTGCCGTTGTTGCAAATGTAATATATTACATACGATGATTTTTTTAAATTTGCATTACAGACTATCAAAGTGCAATGCCGAAAATGCGCCTCCCCCATATACTGCCTAATAGTGGGGATATTTGCCACAGTGACCACGTTCGGCTGGCTTTTAGAGTTAGCAACCGCAGTCCTTTAGCTTTTGTCTAGTCTCTCTTGATTTTTTATTCTATCTACGGGACGATATGGGGTAGTAAATATTCCTACATAGCTACTACACGATCACATTTTTATTTTTTATATAAAGATATCACGAGCAACGTTTTAAAAAGTATCAGTAATGTTTTCTCTTTAGGAAAATTAAAATTAACACTGTTGTATTAAAATGCGGTAATTAAGAAGTATTGTAAGTTATTGAATAATAGGGTAATAAGAAAAAAGTGTGCTTAGCACATTGAAGTAATATGTACTTACGTACTAGAACAGCTATTTCAAACAAAAAATGTGCGCTACTCTGTGTTCCCGCGGTCGGTTTTTTTATCATAGAATAAACATAGGTAGAATGATCAGTAGGTGATATATAGATTGCACTGTTAAATAGGTAAATTATATCGGGAACAATTTTTTAAATTTTGTCATTTATTTTGTATATTACATTTGCTTATTTAATATAATATTACATAATACTATATCACAACTACATTTTAATGATATTTTTATCTCAATATTTTAAAAGTTATCTATCTCAAATATAAAAAAACATACTAAATGTATGTTTAACAACACTTGTTAATATAACATTTAAATTACAAATATATTTATTTAAATTAGAATAAGAGTCGTTTATAAATACTAGGCACGCGACTGTTAAAAATTGACGAATTTATTCCACTTTGACTGATGTGGAAACCTAAAAATAAAATATAAGAATAATTAGCAGATTTAAATATAAAAAAAATTGGCCTAATTATGATAACTCATACTTTCTACAAAAAAAATGTGTATAATAATATATATTCGTCCTATACTTAAGTACCCACAGAAATGTCGCATCTGAACAAATTAATTTCATAATCTATATTACGTGACACGAGATGGCGTCTTAGGAATAATTTGTTTTATTACTAATTTATAATACTTTTTTAACGATTAAGTATCTTATTAACCAATGAAAAGTAATTCCTTGGTTTTTAATGACATTTCTTGAAATATTTGTGCAATATCTAAGTACGCACGATTTTGTCACGAGATTTTTAAATCAACACAACACGTGTCAACTCTACAAGCGCCTAGCGAGTGACTGATTAAAGTGCGGTGTACGCACTGCAGTTGAGTGGAACATAGTAGCTGAATGCAGTGTCGCCTCTAGTACGTAGTACATAATAGCTCAATGGGTTAGCACGACAAAATTGTGACCAGGACTATGGAAGGATGCTTCGGTGGTTAGAACACGTAGATGAAATAAATGATAGGCAAAACGAATTTAAACTGCAAAAATGAGTAGCATAATTCGCATGAGAGGCCTGTTGACAACAAAGGTTTATTGACCAAATTTTGATATATTGAAGATGGGCCAACTTAAGGTTACCGGTAACCGAAAAGCATACCCGCATAGAAATGTGTAGAAGGGAAAGAAGCACGAAAGGTGTGTAGGATCTAGTCAAATAGAAGTCCGTAGTCTCTGACTACCCTCTGTGTGACAGCCGTGAGACTTTATGTTATATTATGTTCTTTTTTTTTTCAAAGTTTAAATTTTTTTATTAATATATATATATGTATATATATATATATATATATATATATATATATATATATATATATATATATAACATTTTAAAAAAGCTTCTGGGATTTTATTGTAAAGACATTGTGTTTGTAATGAATTACTAATTCGGTGGAGTCTTTTTGTGGAGTCGAGTAACTGACGTTACAAGCATGTCCGTTTCTAGTATTTAAAGTATGTCTATGTTCTTATCAAAGTTATGTATGATTTTATGAACAAACATTTTCATAAATATTTGTTTATTGTAATGATAAAGTAATTTTTTTTTTTTGGGAAATTCCACAAGATATTACTATAACATGTGAAATATGAATAGAAAGGGAATTGGTTGAGCCTGTGAAAATTTTTGTGGTGTATAAAGATGTGTCAACATTTATTATGCAAAAGCTATCTTTGCAGATTATTTATAATATGTACTCAAATGAAACTCTAAGAAATTTATTCAAAGAAACGAGCTAAATCACTCTTACTAATATTTACATTTTAGAAATTTTATTTTTTATCGAACAGAATAGCGACTATTTTCCGATTAAATCTCACTTGAATTCGCGTCCAATACGCGGTCAATATAAGCATAATTTATTTACACTTAAAATTAATAATTACATGTATTATAAGAGCATTTTTGCACAGGTATTAAATCTTATTAAAATTAAAACAGGTATTAAAATATTCAATCGTCTGCTATCTGATATAAAAGCTATGTAGCCAAAATTTAAAATACACCTCAAGAAGTGGTTAATACATTTAATTTAATATTTTATTATCAAACATTAATTAATAAAAAGTATTTATTTCTTAATTACTGCATACCCGATATAAATATAATTGCAATGTCACCCACAAATTGTACACACACAGTTTATTCGCAATAAATATTCTTATGTCTGTAGTCTCTAACTGCTCTGACTCTTGGTGGCAGCGGTGAGGGTTTATGTTATATTATGATTTTCTCCCATATTATAAACGCTATAGACGCATTTCACACAAATTGCACACTTTAGTATTCTTTTTTTAAAAGGCTATCAATGCATTTGCAATTTCCCCTGGCGTTATAGTTGTTCATGGGCAGCGGTAGTTACTTACCATCAGGTGAGCCGCATGCTCGTTTGTCCCCGGTCGTATTAAAAAAAAATTACTCTTAGGTCATACATATCTTATGCGGCACTGAACCCACGTCCTCGAAACGAGCGCTTGACTGCTGCGCTACTGAGTTGCGATTTCCTTTTATTGACATATTAAGACATACTATGTAGATCTATGGCACCGCATATAATAGTAAAATAAATCAAAGGCCTATCGCACGTCCCATTGCTGGGCACCTACATGCGAAAATTAGAGGGCGGCATGCACGGCTTGAATTCCGGGCGGCACAGGTCCATGCTACGACATTAATTTGTCTGACGCTGAGCAGGTGAGTTTTTGTACGCAAAACTCATACCTTCGTCTACATCCAAGTATCATCTGTATCCTAGTATAGTCTGTAGTAATACTAGCTCTCCATACCCTTCAGACCGGAGCACAGCTGTGCAGATACTGCTAATTAGCAGCAGGAATAGGCAGGAAGGTGGTTCCACTCAGACGGTTTCCCAAGCAGAAGAAAGAATACTACCATTTAGTAGCGCCGTGTAGCCATTTGGCGCATTCACGGTTATACCTTCAAAATATTGAAAATGTAATTTAAGTTACATTACCTACTCTATTTTTTTTTTTTTTTGTAAACCATTTTGATTAAAATATAACACTAACTAAACGAAGCTTTAAAGCTAAGGCGATACGAATTAAATATAGAAAGATACGACTAGGGTTGCCACCCGTACTATAAATATATAGTATCGTAATATATTTTCATCAATGTTACTACATATTATAGAAAAATAATATAGTACGAAAAGAACTATATTTTTATCCCTAATTCAACTGTCGCACTTATTTAAACCCTCTCAGAAATGAGGGGAGGCCTGAGCCCAGCTGTGGGACGTATATAGGCTGTAACTTTACTTTACTTTTACTTATTTATATTAACTGTGATTGGAAGTCTGGTATAAGTACGTTTTACGGAAAGATTTTTTCCGTTGTGAATATAAAAAAGAAAGAATAAAGAAAAAGAATATGTATTATTTTAATTAAAAATTTATTGTTAATTTTTTTTATTTTTTTTTAATATGAATATAAATTGATCAGACTCCTATAATTATTGTAATAATTATTACCCTACCTTTAGGTAAGGTAGAAGGTCAGGTAGTTAGATCATTGACGGCCAAAGCAAAGAGCAATAACAAATATATATGGAAAAATATATGGATTAAAAATAAATGTGTACTTTTTTTTTAAATTTCTTTAAAGTACTACATTTTTGCATCTTTTTTGGGAAAAATAATATATTTATTCAAAAGGTGGCAACCCTACCCACAACGTAGTCACTAATTATAAAAGTCATTAAAGTAATTTGAATTTTGAAAAAACTCCAATAACGCAATCCGAAATAAGTTAAATTACAATGAACTCGTAGCTAATGCTTCATTACGTAAAAATAATCGTTTAACAGCAATTATGGCACTTATTCATTAATTGATGTTATTATTAGAAAACCTTAGTTAACTATTTACCGTTATAATGTAAAATACTAAAAAAATAAATAGACCTTTCAGGTAGCCGAATAGCCACATCGAAAAAGTGTCACACCAAAAATAAAAAAAACCACATAGTGACTAGGAACAACGATCAAGATGTCTCCTACTGATATCACCAATCCATCTTACCATAGTAAAATAATATAATATATTACTATCAAACTACCGAAATTGTCATAGCAAAAATTGTATCTAAATGGGGGAGGCTTATGTCGAGTATGGAATGCACTAGATTATTTATTTATAAAAGTACTGGTTATGACCACAACATTATACCATGAACTTCGTCGAGCTGAGCGCAAGCTAATATTGAATCGTTTACCATATAATATTAAATAAAAAATTAGTTGAATAACTAGACAGACTTATATTATTGATACAAATTTCCTTTAATAATATCAAACTATGGACTCCACGAAATGAATGCGTTTTACATACATAAATTGCAGTTTGAAAATAATCAAAAATAACAAATGTTTTTAAAAAAGTGCAGTAAAATACTGAAGAACGACCCGTGCATTATTTATTATTTCTTAAATTATTTTTTAAATGTTTTCTTTTTATGTAGTGCTTTTAAAAATATTATTTTTTAACAACAGTACATAAAAATGTTAAGCACACAGTATTATTAGTCGATTTAACACAGCACATTGTTTAAATGTATCACATTTACAAAAAAAAGAGGAACAAAACACAAACTGATTATCAAACAATTTGCAGTTCACTCAGTGAATCATCAGGATTGGATTACCAAAAATTGTCTACGACCTTAATGTGAAATAAAACATTTAAAAAAAATAAAATGTATACATACGGATCGACGTCAAACAACTCGAAGAAATTAGGTTGAGGAACTTCGCGGCACGAAATCGGTTTGAAACAACAATTGGTAGACAGAAAATTAGTTCGGCCCGGCGCTGTCTCGGCCGGCCGATGACTGGACTAAACGACGCCTGCGCAGGCTCGGCCACTCACACATTAACCACACACACACGCATACACACACACAAACATACATCTATGTAATAGTGTGGGTAACGGAGCACCGGCTATAGATTTATAAAAGTGACAATATGTAGATATTTGAATGCGGTATTTGTACTCCAAAATGGCTCTCCATTCCACAATCATTGCGGTCAGATGTATTATACTCTTAAATGTTACTTGTCATATTTTAAATAGCTTTAACAGGTTTTTTCTTCTAGTTTTGCTCGCTACGTGATCATAAGTGAAGTAGAGGTTAATGTAGCTTACCTCAATGACTCACCATTAGTTTCTGTACTTTTAAATACCAATACATAATAAACAGCTTTAAAAATTTTGTCTGTTCGTCTGTTTATTCGAGCCAATTTTCGAAAAGACTTAACCGATTGTGATGAAGCTTTATAACGGTTAAAGAACAATGCCAGGAGGGATCTAGGCTCTATTTTATACGAAAATCTCGTAGTTTGTTTTTTTTTTTGTTGAATACCGAACAATTGATAAAATAAATTTTCTTTGATTATTTTAAATCTTAACAACTCTAAATTAATAGAACCTATCCAGGTAAAGCCTATACGGTAAATATAAACGTATACTTACATCATTGTAAGGCAGAGTCTGTAGTGTAGTTAACACTCATGTGTTATACGGTCTTTAAAATCAAAATATTCTCTGAATAAGAACACATCTGTATTTTGAATTTCTAATTAGCCAATTTATCTCACCACTCATATTAAACAATATACGGGACTTATTTCATAGTGTTGATAATACTTTTAACTGGTGATAGTTTCTCTAGTTGATCCTAAATTTCTTTTATAATCGTGTTCATATATCTAAGTTGACGAATATTGATCAATTTAAACTATACACCAGCATCTTATGTTGCCTACGTTATCGACCCAAAGTACATCTGAGTCATCCAGAGTACAGTTTGAATTTTTCAATTTTTTTTTTAATAATATTCAAATTACATGAAAAATTGACTACGATTATGTTGTCAATTTTATAATGTTAAAAAAATCTTATTGTATTTTAAATGGTATCTATTTCTACGGTATGGTTAAAAAAATATGATAATTATACCAACTAAACACCAACACATCCGTCACATCACTACATCTTTGCCCTTTGTAAGTGTGCGTAACTTCGACAGCTCACGCTCTGTCACTGCACACGCGGTCGTACTGTCGCGCACGTAATTAGATGACATGACTGTAATTTAGTGATTAAGAGAACTGCTTATTTCTCTTCTTCTTTTTTTCAGCCTAATAGTCCACTACACTGCTATACAACATGACTTATTGTTTGAAAGCGCGACAGTTCCAGTGCAATACCTCTCTCATCTTCTCACTCTCTCATCTCATCTTCAACACTGCTTATTGTTGCAGTTTACATCTGGCACATACTAAAAAGGATACCACCATTTACGAGGACTATGAAACTTTTAAGCATTTCTACAGTTACCTATTCCCCACCCTGCGTGATGGAATCATGGTGGGACTTACTTAGTATTTTAAATTAACCATCATCAACCAGTAAAAGTCCACAGTTGTCATCTTTTGGATATTTTTGGCAGTTTTCAATGTTTTAATGACAACGGGCAACGGCAATGGGAGAAGGCCAACAACTTGTAGGGCAGTAGCTTCTCATTGTAGAAGGAATTGGATCGTCACGCTTAAAAGGTAGATTTCAGATAGCAATACAAATAACTCACATCGAAAATTATCATTCATTCACTTTTATCCATCTTATTTAGAAGTTTGTAAAGGTAGGTACTACTCTCTTTTTGCAAGCACTATGTTTTTATTTTTTTATAGAGTAAGTGGATGCTGTGGCCCATAGACGTCTACATTTATCCTCGATTAGGAATCAAAATTTGGATGCGTTATCACCCCTGAGGACTAATATCGAATGCTTCATTTCCAGTAAAAAAGGGTCTCCGGATCTCTACACTCACTACACGAAACACAGCAGTATATAAAGCTGCTATTAGACGCTGGTATTCCGTGAGAACGTGATCCTTCCCCGGTCGAGCCGACCCATTCGTGCTGCAAAAAATAATAAATATAATATAAGTAATTAAAAAAAGTATTATAAAATCAATAATAAGTCACTTAACAAAGTTACATCTATGAAAGACCTGGGTCTCATTCAATATTCTAAACTCTTATTTGATAAGCACATTGATTACGTAGTGAAAAAGGCCTCCAAATCTCTTGGTTTCATTATAAGGTCTACATATGAATTTAAATCTATTAAACCGATTAAAGGACTTTATTTTGCTCACGTGCGCAGTATCCTTGAGTATGCCTCTGTGGTCTGGAATCCACAATACAACGTGTATACTTCCCGTATTGAGTCCATACAAAAAAGTTTCTTGAGATATCTACAATACAAGTGCAAGCAATTGGACCATGGTTATGTAACGAGATGCAATAGATACTACTTCTTACCTTTAGAAAAAAGACGGCAACTCTTCGATATTACGTATCTACTAAAAATTGTCGGAGACATCATTGATTGCCCTGCTTTGCTGGAAAAGGTAAGCATCTGGGTTCCGCGCAGATTACCAACTAGACGTACCTACTCAGCCACTAGCTATTCCTAGAATCAATACTAACTACCGCCGCAATTCATTTATTATTCGTGCGAGTAACTTTTTTAATAAACCTATTCCGTACCAAGCCTCATAATGTAAGTTGATTGTTTTCGTTGGAGTTCTTTGGCCCCCGCGCGATGGTGCAACAAATTCTTAAATACTCTTAAATTTTGAAAACACTCCTCATCTTCGGGGACTTACTTTGTTTATTATTATTGTTTACATGGCCTCTTTACATTTAAATAACCATATGCGAATACCTGTAAATGGCTTTGTCGAAATGTCCAATTTGTATTCATGTAACGTTTATATGCTGTTGGTGTTCCAAATAAAATAAAAATACAACCATAATATAGCTGCAGCATGGCTCTACTACGTATGTTCATTTGTTAATTAAATTTCAAAAATAAATTACCTTACTGTATATGTTTGAAAGTAATTTCCCTAGAGCACGATAAAATGTCTAAAGAGTCTAACACGGTTACATAGTAATGACATTTGGCTTAATTTCTAGAACTCTTCTTTTACCAAACTCCAATTCACTTTTCTTCCACAAATAAAATATAAACATCTGTGAAAATCCTTTAAATTAAAGTAATACTTTATTCGCAATCACTAACAAATTAATTGTTTAAAAGATCTATGCTATAAAAAGATATTGGCATCAGAATATTTTGGAACTATCGGAATCTAATAGTAATAAAGCAAAATATTTGTAATAACATTTTTACGTGATAGAGCCATGTTGCAGTTATACTAGTAGTATAAATATAGCACGAATGGGTCGGCTCGACCAGGGAAGGACCACGCTCTCACAGAATACAAGCGTAAAATAGTAGCTTAATGCTGCTGTGTTTCGTATGGTGAGTGTAGAGAACCGAAACCCTTTTTACTGGAAACGAGGCATTACATTTTAATCCACACGGGTGACAACCCATCTGCATTTTGATTCGTAATCGAGGATAGATGTAGATGTCTGGGGGCCACAGCAACCACTTCCCATCAGGTGGACTGTGTGCTCGTTTGTCACCTTATCCTATAAAAAAATTATAATCTTAACAATCGTATTGTGCAACAATAATGGATTTTCGAAAAATTCTATAAGGATTTTGAATATAAATAATAATACAATATAATTATTATAGCGAACATTCCGTGTCTTGACAGTGAAGGAACGTCCACTACACTACCCCATATCGTCATGTGGGTGTTTTAAGAGGTGACAAAGGGAAACAGATCAGGAAATGGCCAGCAGTATTTCTAATAACTTAAAAAATTGAAATGAAACAGTATGCGATCAGCCCAAGTTCGGTCCCCGCCGGTACCAATGAATTTTAAGTGCTAATTTTGCACATGCTCGGCGGTGAAGGAAATCATCGTAAAACATCCATAACGTATCGATCTTATTCTCTATTTTATTTATATGTATTGATGGGCCATATTAAGAGTACTCTTAAACTGTCGAGCTTGTATGCGTAGATACATATATTATATTGATCTGCAGAAGGCAAGATAGGTGAGTCAGGATCGTGCCAAATGGAAGTCCATAGTCTCTGCCTACCCCTCCGGGTGAAAGGCGTTTTTATATCATATGAAACACAAATATTTAATTGAAATATTTTGTAGTCTAACAGTACTATATGAATGTTTGTCTCAGCCGGTGACTCATTCAAAAAGAAAACGGTATAAGTACAGTTTCGGTTAAATAATATGCGTGACGATGTTTGTGCAACCGATTGATCGGCCGCAGTAGACGTGTCAATCGTGAGCTATTCGATATAGCGTAAAAGTTAGATGGATGATTGCAATATGTTCTCTATATATCAATTTGCAGTAAAGTAAAATACAAAACTATAGTATATCACGCCACTAGGCAATCTCGGCAACCCGCGTGGTATAGGCGAGGGTGATAAGAACGCGGGTTGTGATGTTAAGTCCCGTAGTGCGTATACTATTTTTTCATCAGACTAAGATCGAAAGTTTGATTTAAATTCAAGCAGTAAAATTTATTCGCTTATTATGATTCATACATTAACTTTTGACGTTTAAAAACTATAGAGCTAGCGTACCTACTAAATAAACACATCATTGTGAGGTTAAAATGTATGATAGCAAATACTTTTGACGTTTACAAACTATAAAGGTCTCAGAGTAATTACTATGTATGTAAAACTCTAAGATAAAGGTAGAAATTTGACGCATGCGTACTAAATTAATAAGTCATTGAATCTGGAGATAATGTGGCACTTTCTTCCCTGAAAATAGGAACTTTCCATTAGAACATTTCCATATGATATTTTTGTTTTATCAATACTGTCGAATATCGAACACTAGACGACCACTAGTTATTTTTACGAGTAGTTCTTTGATTTTTTATAGGATAGGGCGACAAACGAGCACACCGACCACCTGATGGTAAGTGGTTGCTGTGGCCCATAGACATCTACACCTATCCTCGATTACGATCATAATGCAAATGCGTTGTCACCCCTGAGGATTAAGATGTAATGCCTCGTTTCCAGTAAAGAGGGTCTCGGGTTCTCTACACTCACAATACAAAACACAGCAGCATTAAACTGCTATTTTACGCTAGTATTCTGTGTGAGCGTGGTCATTCCCCGGTCGAGCCGACCCATTCAACAAAAATTAGTAATTTTAATCTGGAGTTATCCGTGGTTAACTCTTAACATTGGGACGTCGAACACACCCCCGTCGTAGTACTATTATTTACTCTGTGCCCCCGAGTAGTGTGCTCGAAAAGTCGGGAATATAAAATGTGTTAACATACGCCATTAACTCCGTAAAAACTAGTTTTGATTAAATGTATAGTGTTCGCGTAAGTAAAAGAAGTCATCAAGTTGTATAATTTCTTAAAATCAATACGAGTTTTTAAAAATCATTTTTATTGCAATATAATTTATGTTCGTATTAAAGCCGTGCTGCACCTATATGATGGTTGTAGCACGAATTACTTGGCTCTATCGGAGAAGGATCACTTGCGAGAACACCAGTGTGAAATAGTAATTAAATGCTGCTCTGATTCATATGATAAGTGTATACTATCAGACACCTTTTTTACTAGAACCGGGGCATTTTCCTCTTCAAGGATGACAACGCACCTGCATTTCTATTCTATGGGCCACAGCATCCATTTACCATCAGGTGGACCGCACGCTCGTTGTTACACTTTTTCTATATATTTTTTAATTTCTATGTAATATAATATTATAATTCAAAAAAAAACGTACGCTAGACATGGACTTTTCCACATGTAAAGGAGAACTTCACAGGTGTGCTAAAGATCACTGTGGATTTTACGTGGTAAAGCCACGCTGCAGCTATATTACGGTTGTACCACGAATGAGTCGGCTCAACCAGGTACCATGCTCTCACAGAATACCAGCGGAAAGTAGAAGCTTAATTCTGCTGTTTCGTATGGTGAATATAGAGAACCGGAGACCCATTTTATTGGAAACAGGATATTCCATCTTTTTTTTTATATAGGATAGGGTGACAAACGAGCACACAGTCCACCTGATGGTAAGTGGTTACTGTGGCCCATAGACATCTACACTACATTTATCCTCGATTACGAATCAAAATGCAGATGCGTTGTCACCCCTGAGAACTAAGATGGAATGCCTCGTTTCCAGTAAAAAGGGTCTCCGGTTCTCTACACTCACCATACGAAATACAGCAGCATTAAGCTACTATTTCACGCTGGTATTCTGTGAGAGCGTGGTCCTTCCCCGGTCGAGCCGACCCATTCGTGTTACAACTATACTACTAATATAACTGTAGCATGGCTCTACCACGTATATCTTACTCCTTAAGGGTGAGAACCCACTTTGATTCTTAATTGAGGATAGATGTAGATGTCTGTAGGCCAAATCACTTACTATCAAGTGGATTGTGTGCCCTTTTGTTATCCTTATTGTATAAAAAAATATATTCAAACAAAAAGAAAAAACATATAGTCGAAATGAGAACCTCGACGTCTTTTTTAAGTCAGCTAAAATAAAATAATAATAAATGTTGATTAAAACTACTTTTACGGAATTTATCGCATTTAATTTTATTTTAATTATTTCTATTTTAGTGTAGTGTTCGCTTAAATATAAGAAATCATTTAATAACAAATGTTTAGAAATATCGCAAATATTCCAATAATATTTAGGGCAAGGACTGACTCCTATTGGTACTGGTGGTTTTACGTGTTACGAAACCCGAGCTCTAAATGAACCTATGTAATTTTGCTTTGTATACTGCACACCGACCTGGTATCGACTCCACGTCGCCTCTAGTCAATGACAAAACTATTTTAGATAAAACATAGAGGTGACAACGGCAGTATACCTCAATAAAACACGTTAAGTAAGCACTAAACGTCATTATTTCACTTGAACTAGTTATGTCGTATTTAGAATTCCTAAGAATTTTATTCATATATAGAAAAATACATTACCGTATTTCTTATACGTTTGTATCATAATATGTCCGTAGAATTATTAAATACCATATGGAAAAAAATATTAATGCAAAAGGTAGTTTATCATCAACTGTGTTGTCGTACTCGACTGTAGCGGTCCACGGCTGGGCATCTCATTAATGTGTCGTTATCATTACTTGGTATAGTTAGCCGTATGGGTGACCAACAAGCACTTATTGCACCTGTTGGTAAGTAAATCTATGTTCCACAGATACTGACATTGTCAAACGCAGATACGTTGTCCTCCCTGAACACTTAGATGGAATGGTCTTGCTACGAGTAAAAAACTAGGTTATTTAGTACCTTTTTTCCACGCATCTTCTATACGCGTAGCAGCTTTTCTACCTAATTCCGCTAGACGTTGCACTTCATGCATTTACCATCATGCACAGCAGAACGTAGACCACCCACATGAATTGCCTCCCATTTGCCGTAGTTGCCACGCTTGGCAGGTTGTTCAACCATAGTTTTTATTACTTCAAGTGGTTATCGGGAAGAAGTCCATCTTCCGGTTTATTTCCTTTTATTGCCTTTTACGACATCCATGAAATGGTCATAGTGAATTCTCGTACATTTATTGTCGTAAAATAAGGCAATGAATGTGAATGATAATCATCATCATAGTTACAGCCCTTCACAAGTTCACTGATGAACATAGACCTCCCTTAAGGAATCCCACAAATCACCGTACTGAGCCACCTGCATCCATCGACTTCCTGCATGTCTTACCAGGTCGTCGCTCCATCTAGTGGTGGGCCGCTGAGTACACTTCCTCTACCGAGGCCTTCACTCGACAATCTTTCTCCTTTCATACACATTTCATACATGCATTGCACAAGGACAAATATCCGAAACCGGAACAATTATTTGTTGGCCATACAAATACTTATCCCCTGCGAAATTTGAACCCGCGGCCCCCAGCGCTGTAACTTATTGCTTATCCACTGCACCCCGGAGTGGTCAAAAAATGGTATCGTTGCCGATTTCTTTTTAAATCTTATTTTGTTTTAAGTTACAAAGTATTAATATAATATTTAACAAGCAAAGCACAGCTTCGCGGAGTGATTTCCGCAGGAAAACGAATTCCGCACAATCACACCTATGACCAAATATGTCCAAAAACTTAAAAAGTGTCACATATTACGTTAATATCAAAGCATTATCTCGAAACCACTATCAAGTGCTACTCAAATGGCGTGTCATTTAGTTAGCATAATATTGTAACAGTACGTTTGCACTGAGAAACATCCAACACGTAATATTTTCAAACCAAAGACTATATATTATATTCTCTATGCTTCAAACAAATTGCATAAAATTGACACACATGTTTTGTTGATGGTGACGTTTGCACTCACAAAAACTGTGTAAAATTTTCACCAGATATTCAAACTTATCTTTCAACATGACAATATTTCCACAATTTTGTTTTCAAACATTTTATTTCTGTAGTTATAAAGATATAATATAGTTAAAATATGTAATGTACAATAAGTTGTCAACATATTTCATAACAACAAGTTTTTTGACTATGCAAACGCTTTTTGATACATTGACAGAAAACGGTGTTTAAAACATGTTTTTTTTTATTGTGAAAAGCGCATCAGAGCAAGCTCACGGTAAAAGTAATTTAATAAATTGTTTTATTTTATTTAGTTATGAGCTACAATGGGACTGACTGTTAAAACTAACGAATGTAACTTAATTAAAAAAAGTAGTAGTAGTAAAGTAAAAAAGATGCAAATTTTTCGTTTATTACCATAACCAAGTAACTTTTGAATATCTATTGAATTAACGGTTATAGATGGATTACCCGTTTAAACACGGCGAACCACACAAATGTACCACACATCAGGTACAATATTATGAAGTATATTGTACTATGATTCGTTTCATTAATATGTGTGCAAATTTTATTTATTTACAAAATATTAATAAACCTTAGTTTCATCTTATCATCATAAAGATTTAACTAAACTGTTGTTTTAATTTACATACTTAAACCACTCAAGTGCATATACTAAGTTCATGTAGATGTATAAGTAAAAAAGATTTTGGAAACGCAATAAAACCCTAGGATAAGTATATGTATATTGTATTTTTTGCAACGAAATCGCCTTTTAAGCTAACACACCTTGAATAGCGTTTTGCAAGTTGGTTAATTCTCTACAAAAAAAAAGTTTTACCTTGGACTCGAAAAAGGCCTCTACAGCACACATCATCTCATCGTCGCCGTTGAATTTTATATCACTCAAGTGCTTTTTCAGGTGAGTAAATAGATGAAAATCTCTTCGAGCTAGGACCGGTGGATAATACATCATGGCTACGAGGCTTGTTTATATAATATAATATGGTAAGTACTGCATCAACTGTAACTCAGCAGTTCGGAGAGCAGCGCCTACAACATCAGATAGATGGATAGCTTTTTTATCGTGATAATACCCCCGTATTATCACGATAAAAAAGCACTCTACGTACGTAATTGTACTTGAAGTTTATTCTTTAAATCTTCGTGTAGTTTTGTAATTAATGATAATCTCCTGCTATTGTCTCCCTTTTACTTAAATAGTCGATCAATACACCTTTCGCATCCCAGAAGACAGGGGTTTTTTTTCCAGCTGACGCAGACACCTTGAACCTTTTGGCTTACAGGTCAAAATTACGTACCCACGTTTCATCTACCGTAACCATGCGAAGAATAAAGAGCGCAAGTAGATTTTGATCTTCTTCGATTATTCCTAAATTTAGCTTTGAAATGTAAACTATTGCTTTCTTTTAGGCGTCTGTTAACATTCGACAAACCCAAGTCACACGTCGATCTACCTTAACAATTTCTTCGATATTTTTAACGTTATCTTGCATAGCGCCCGTTGTTGGCCGCCCGGAGCGTGTGCCGTAGGTGTAGGCAGTTCTGCCACGTTTAAATTTAACTTACTAGTATGTTATAAAATAAGACAGAGCGTTGTCCGTCAAAGTATTCTGTAGTTCTTCAAAAACACTTTGTCGGGCAGAAATTTTGCATACGAATCAAATTCCTATCAAATGTGAAGTTTGAAATAAATTGGGTATAGTTTTTAATTTAGTTTTTATAGCCTTGGCTACTAACGAATTAAAGACTGTAAAAGCATAGAACGCATTTATACAACTCATTAATAAGTGTCCTATTCCGAAAGCTTATTGATCAACCGATATCTAAATTTAATTGTTATAAATCAAAACTTAAATAACAATATTAATCAAAATTTAAGTTGATGTAAAAATATTAAATAGGAAAACTTATTAAAGTAAATATAATTTATCGTTAGAAGATATTTTTACTAAAGTAAAATAAAAATTGTTCGCACCAATGTTTAGTGTATGTACATTACATTTAATGTCAAGTTGTTCCCACGCCGCGATCCGCGAGTGGCGAGTCGTTATTTACATTCGGCAGCGTTTGGGAATCCGTTAACTTTTAAGGGTTTTATTTACCACATAAAACCGAGTCTCTCAAATAAAACCGAGAGAATTAGCCGGGGTTTCTTGTTCTGTCTGAATACAATCTGGGCGTCTTCAAAGCAAGAGTTAACCTTTGACGTAAATGGGACACCGGTATCCCTAAATTCTAAATTATATTTTTACTGATATAGTCAATAATTAAAAACAAAACAGTATTTTTTATCAATTGTTTTTGAACGAACTTTTTTTAAGGTTAAAGTTTTTATGTTTAAGACGCGTAAAAAAAGAAAAAATATCTCCTTATTACTTTTGGATCTTTTGGCCCGCTTCCTAAATAATTTTCAAAAGTTAATTCAAGTATTAAAGTATAGTTTTTGCAGTTTTGATAATTTTTGTGTTCGATTGTGGCAGAATAGTAAGTGGATTCGCCATTGAGTGGTGCAGTACCGGACTTGTGGAAGTGGAAGAAGAACACTTTTTAGCCTTACCTATTTTCTGAGACTGATTATGACTTTGGTAAGGTAAACATACTGCAACAGTCAGAATTTCTAAAATCCATAGATGTTTTTGAGGCAACTACGAATATCAAGGCGTTGATTGAAGAAATTATATTACCGCAGTCCTTACGCTGTGCTCATAACAATGGTTCAATTTTCACTACAGACCTTCAAGAAATTACAGCTTTTATCGGTATGAATTATGTTATGAGTTATCATGTCACCTACTCTCTGAAATTACTGGTCTACTGAACCTGATATGGGTGTGCCTTATTTAGCCACAGTTATGCCTTTATCGAGATTCGAAGAAATAAGAAGAAATTTAGATTTTTGCAATAACTCGGAGCAACCACGACCTATATCGCTATTTTTCGATGGAACTTATAAAATTTGAAGACTAATGAATCACTTCATCTTTCCAATCGCCTATAAATAATATACCATTACCCAGTCCATGGATGAACACATCGTGAAGTTCAAAGGGCATAACATCATAAAGCAATACATGCAAAATAAACCTGTGAAGAGAGGTTTCAAAATGTAGTGCCACACCGATTCTAAAACAGGATATTTATTCCGATTCGACTTAAACACGGGTAAAAAAAGATCGGGACCAGAAATAGGACTAGGAGAGACTGTCGTACCAAAACAAAACAAACAAAACAAAGCCTTTGATCTAACTAGGATGCGAGGTATATATTGACAACTTTTTCAATTCTCTTCTGTTGTAATACAACTTAGCCAAGCAAAATATAAAATCTTGCGGTACTGTCCACACTCTACCATTAGATAAAGATATGAAGAGAGGCGATATCTATACAACCAGTTTCGCGGGAATTTCTTTCATCAAGTTTTGGACAATAAAGCGGTGCATCTCCTCACCAATTTCTTGCCGCCAATACGAACTCAAAAGGTGAAACGTAATCAAGTAGGTTCGGCACAATGTTTAGAGGTTATACATGTCCCGATATTGTTTGTAAATATAATACAAATATGGGAGGAGTAGATCTAATGGATCATAAAGTCACCTATGAAATTGACAGAAAATCTAAAATAAAATATTTCCTTCGACTTTTTTTGAATTTTTTTCGATTCGATTTTTGAATAAATAATTCGTATATAATATGTGAAAAACTGCATTGAAAACATCTAATCGAAGGTTGTTTGCTTTCGTCGCTAGAATATCGGCAACTTGTGGAGGACGATGATCGGAACATTTTCCATAAAGCATGCTTTACCGTCAACCTTTATGACAAAGAAAAGAATCCAAAATATAGGATACAAGCGATCTTTACCATGTGGATCCGTACCACAGCAATATGTGTGATTTATGTAATGTGAATTTATGCTTCACAGCAAACAGAAATTGTTTTCTTGAGTTTCATAAATAAATAAACATATAAGTAAATAAACATTTTTTTTACTAAAAGTTGTTGTTATTTTCTATAAATCTATATAGTACCTAAATTTATAAACCCTGTAAAATCCATTAATTGTCGCCAATTAACGCATACTGTCCACTACACGACATATTTGTCTCAACTATTACAGGATAGTCTGCTGATTCTTTTATAATTTTACCAGAAATAGGCTTATAATATCCCTCAATACACAACCTAAACCAGTCATTAACATAAAAACACATCAGTTTTGTACGTGAAAGGGTTAATAGGCTTTTATACGCTAAGACTATAATAAGTAACAAAGAAAAATATTTAAGGAAATAAATATATTTAATTTGGTAACTTAATAGTATACTTAATAATATATGAAAATTGAATGTATGTTTACTGAAGTAAAAGTAGTTTTAGTAAAAAAGCAATATACTCTGTAAACTCAGTTTCTCGACTCCACAGAATCAGTAATTCATTCATGGCACAATGTAGACTATTACAACAAAGTCCTAGAAGACATACCAGGTCTCTCTCCGAATATAAATATTTTATTAAATGAAAACATGGCTTACACTCGTATAACATTAATAAGTATATGGTTGATAAAAACCTGGGAATGAAATGGTCGCTTCCAAGTAGTTTCTTAAAAAGTTTTGTAAGTAGTTTGTAAAAGCTCTTTTCTTATTGTAAAATTTACTTTGGAAAAAATGTTCCCCTGGGTTTTCTTCTTTTTTTCAGACTTAATAAAAATTTTAATAGCTTTTTGATTACAGAATATTACAGCAACAATATTTTGTACCTTATCGTCGTTGTCTTGAAAGAAAAATCAAAATATGTTCGCACCATTATTCTCGCCTTTGTTTTATCTACATTGCTTTCAATTCTTTACCATTTTAAAACATCCTGTTTGATCGCCATCAAATCAATATATTGGTCTGTTAAATTTCAATTACATCCACCTGTATACCATTACCGTTATAGCCTATCAAAAGACCACCACTCGACACAGGCCTACCCCATAGATTGATTCACAAGTCGGATTTTGCCACAGTTGCCACACTTAGCAAGTGAGTTGGCTACCGCAGTTTTTTTGTTTTTCAATTGTTTTTAGGCCTTCGAAGCGAGACCAGATGAGCGCCTTGGGTCTCAGTCACTCTCACTGATGACGTCTCACCCCTCCCCTCAAGGTGGAGCACTGGGGGGATTGGAGTTGGTGCAGTTCAGGTTCCATTACCGCGTCAGAGCTGCCGCTGATCTTAAAAGCTATCATCTTAAAACCAAGGACGACTCTGCCGCCTGTCGCAAGGAGTACCCCCGCCGATGAAAAATTTAATAGGTCCAGAGAAAAGAAGAGAGGAGAGAAGAGAAATTTTATAATGCTTATAAAAACATAAAAAGCTTCAATCTCGATTTTCTAGGGTGAAATATCAATTCACTAGATCGATTTAGTACCATATATCTATATATATATATATATATATATATATATATATATATATATATATATATATATATATATATATATATATATATATATATATATATATATATATATATATATATATATATATTGTACGTGGTAGAGCCATGTGGCAGCCATATTACGGTTGTAGCACGAAAGAGTCGGCGCGACCGGGGCAGGACCACGCTCTCACAGAATAACAGCGTGAAATAGCTGCTAACGCTGTTGTGTTTCGTTTGGTGAGTGTAGAGAACCGTGGAAGCTTTTCATTGGAAACGGGGCATTCCATCTGCATTTTAATTCGTAGTCGAGAATATATGTCTTTGGGCAGCAACCACTTACCATTAGGTAGACTGCTTGCTCGCTTATCACCCTTATCATATAAAAATAGCCAATACAGCTGGTCAATTACCACTTCAGCTTACTGATCCGTTCTTAGTTTTCAGAGGTGACAACGCATTTTTGTAACGTATTGTTCGAGGACAGTCGTAAGTGGATACTTATATCTGTCCTCGCCCATGGACATGGGCCAGAGCATCCAAATAACATTAGGTAATAGTGTGCTCGTTATTTGACTTTGATAAAAAAAAACATGTCTAAATATCATGTCTTGCGACTATGGGCAGCTACATTATTTATCTTAAGGGGAAATATAATGTCAAATGGCTTAGCAAGATCCTTCGTTATGCCGAAAACATTGCAGCATTAATTTTGAAATAAATATATGGTAAAGTTGAGGATTAATGTTAAGGATTATGTTAGACGAAAACACGATTTCGTAAAATTTTCTCGATAGAAAAAAATCCAAAGTTACCTCCAAAATAAACAATAAACCGCCGTTATTCATAAAATACTTTAAATAAGATCATGAAACTTTGCATACTAACTGAACTAACTATAAAGCAGTGCTTATGTTATTTACTTTTTTTTAAATACCATTATTTTCACTGTAAAAAGAAATTACCTAAACTATCGGCCTTTTGAAGCGTATTCCTACCGCACAGTCACTTCACTTCGGCCTTTGAACGGGGAGGTTGTGTCGCTTACGATCAGAATATACATTACGCAACAGGACGACGTAAAATTAAAATGGGAAATACCCGTAATAAAAATAAGAAGCGACTGGCTTGGCGTTAAGAAACAGGCATAAATATGATAAACCTAATGAAATAAGTGTCTAACGAGCTTTCTATTTACAGTATTAGTGATTACAAACATGTCGGTACATAGCATTCGACGCGCGGGCAAGTGGGGACGAAATTAGAATTTGAGCTGACTTACTCTATTCCCTTAAGCGGTCAACATGTTTTTACCAGGTTGACTGGTAGAGATTTCCTCATGGCAATAATTTTGTCCTTTGTTTTCTTTGTAATAGGTAATGCAATAAAATATCTATACACATAATAAATCCTCTATATCCATACATATAATAAATCTGTAGAAAAATTGCGTGTACGCGATTCACACACAAAGTACTTTTATCTCCTTATGGGACAGTAAAAAGGAGGATTTTGTTTTATTTTATTTTATTAAGTTTATTGTCATAATCAGTTCGTTACCAATAAAATATTAAGTAGCCATGAGCGACTCGTGCCCACTTACGTCCGATATAATGTACAATCTAAACATAGCCTTACTGAAAAAAAAAACGCCCAGAATCTTGATCCATTTGATAAAAATAATACTCCGTTTATGGTGCGTTGTGCAAAGACCGGACCGTGAAGTTGTCTATTCAACTTTTTTGTCGCGTACGTGTGTTCTATTACTAAAGATGGAGTTTATATGCAGTTGATATCTTAAAAGTAATTGATTATGAAAAATAAGTGTTATTTTAAGGTGATACCTCGAAAATTTTGTTGGTTTTTCTATTTCACATATTTTTTAAGTTTTATAGATTACGAACCTAATTTTTGGAATATGATTTTTGACCATATGACCTTGGATTGCATACAAGGAAAACACGATATCATGTAATTTTCTCGATACAAAAAAATTGCAAAGTAGGCTCTAATTAGTTACATTTCTTCATGACACCACAATATTTTTACGAATAAGCTGATGGAATTATTTTTAAGGCATAGTAAATAATCATATCTAAATTCTCATAAACCATTTTTTAATCCATTACAAAGTTTTGTTAAAAATAAATGTTGTTTGACGCTTACTTAGTTTTTTTCGTGCTCGGTATAGCTATCTCATAATTTGCGTATTATGAAATCATTGCATCACTTTACTTTTGACACTCCCTTAGTCGTCCGTGGGTTTCACCCACAAATGGATAAGCCACGCCCCAAAACTACGATTCATTTTCAAGATCCGTTTCTGGATTCCGATTCGGGATTCTGAACGCAGTAAGTCTATATAAAATCATTGACACGTCACACACCTACGTTATTTTTCCGTTCGAAATTTAGCGGACAAAACGAGATTCCGTATGTGTGGCCGACCCGTTCGTTACGTTTCGAAATTCCGAAACGGAATCCCGAAACGGAATTCCGTATATATGTGGATGGCCTAAATGTCATTTGGCAGCCAAAGAGTCAAAATATAGATATCTCCTTGATCTATCCTCGATTACGAATCGAAACGTTGAGCTTAGAAGTAAAGCATCGATACCAATACAAAAGGGTTACACAAGTACACTCACCATAAAAACACAGCAGCTAGGCTAGTGTTTTGCGTTGGTTTTCCATGAGAGCGTAGTAGTAGTAGTACTAATAATTCTACTACAGTAGCAGTACTACTTTTAGTACACAAAGAAGTCTTTGGTGACAGAAGGGTAAGGGAATCGATCATCTTATTTCGAGAGTATATTGTAGTGTACACAAATATGATATTTTTGACACAATTCGCCCATCTGTATACTTTGCCACGACAAAGATCTGGTGAGCATGGATTTTCGGTGGCATTATTTAAATTTTCTTTAACTAACGGGACCACGCTCTCTCAGAATATCAGCATTTAAATACTAGCTTAATGCTGCTATTTTTCGTATGGTGAGTGCAGATACCCTTTTTATAGTCATCGAGGCATTCTCTATTAAGTTTCAGCATATCAACATTTCGATTCTTAATCGAGGATAGATATAGAAGATGACAGCTCCGGGGTGCAGTGGCTTGAGTGCGTGGCCAAGAGTGACGCCACTGAGGACCGTGATTTCGAATCCCTCGCGGATCGTGCATTTATATAGTCTACAAATAATAATTGTTTCGGGTCTGGATGTTTGTTCTTACGCAATTTATGCATGTAATGCAGAAAAAATCCTAGTGTGCGGAAAACGTTTTCTTTTTACCATAAGAAACAAAAGAGCATTATGTTTCTATTTTTATACTCGTATTATGTACGAGAGTCTGCATTCTATGCGGTCACTACATTTCCACTAACTTCGAGATATGTGCTTTCTCCCATAGCCCGACACACGACCACTGATACAGGCAATATAATACCTGATCAACAGATATATTATACCTGTGTGTTGTCAATAATTACATATGGATCTGAGACGTGGCACTGCTGGCATATGAGGAAGCTCAAAGTCGCTCAGCGAGCTGTGGAGAGGGCTATGCTCGAGGTTTATCTGCGTTATATACTAGGAAATGATTGATGATAAGAGAGGATATTCGTAGTTGAACCAAAATAACCAACATAGCCTGGATGCTGGAGTATGGATTAGTAAGCAGAAGTGGCAATGGAGCGGCCATAGCTCGAAGAAAGTCGATGAGGAAGAAAGGGTTTCTATTGGCAGCCTGATACCGGTAAGCGAAGTTTAGGGCGGCCCCCTCGATAGATTGACGACTTGATAAGAGATGCAGGAAGTCAATGGATGCAGGTGTGTCAGGACATTGCTTTAAGAGGGCGATTGTTATGTTTAGCACAAGTACATAATAAGGCGAATAGGAAACTGAACCATAAATAAATTACAGAAAGGTTATTAAATTTGCTAGAAAAGGATTATTCGAACTAAACTAATTAGAAATGAAGTGAATGGGTATCCACATTCTATTATGAAGAGTCAGAATATATCAAAAAGGCGCGTATGGTAATTCATAATGCTGTGTTAGTCCCTACTTTAATATATGGTAGTGAAAGTTGGGTGTGGCAGAAGAAGCATGAAAGTAAAATAAATGCTGTAGAAATGCGGTCTTTAAGGAGTATGCTAGGGCTGAATCTGAATGACAGGGCGAGAAATTGTGTGATAATGTAGTAGTCATGTAGAAAGTATGAACGAGGAAAGAGATGTGAAACAGATGTGAACGGTAGAATCGGGAAGGACGCTGAAGGAAGATGAAGTGACTCAGTTGTAAGATTCCACCCGGAACGATAGACAGACGGACTAACTAGAAAGCGACTTAGGTATTAAAATCGTTGTGAAATCAGTTCACAATTGACGCATATATCGCATAACATAGTTACAAAAAACATACAATCGAATTAAATAGCTCCTCTTTTTTTAAGTTGGTTAAAATACTTTCTAAGACCCTTATTTGATTGTCCTATGGAGAGCATTGCATTCTATATTAACTGTAAAATGTATTCATGTCTGATTTTGCAATGATCGTAATTTTTTTTAAATATTATATTTGCAACTGTCAAATGTTATTTTAACAATTAAGGGTAAAAACGAAACGACATATCCTATACATCTAATAGTAAACTACACCTACTAGCTTTAAACTATGGCAGATACCAGTTAAAGCATTAGGTCGTTGACCTAAGTGGGGTCAATGCTTGGCATTATCCGACTGCACACCTCAACTTCCACAACATTACGGACCTAAAGCACAGAATAAATAACAGCCTAATACAATATTTATTAATTTCATTAAGTATTTCGCGCCATGCGCGATGAATACAAGTTCAACATAGAGATTAAGTGGTAGAGCCACGTTGCAGCTATACATGAATGAATAGGTCGGCTCGACCGGGGAAGGACCACGCTCACACAGAATAACAGCGTAAAATAGCAGCTTAATAAAGTTGTGTTACGTATGGTGCGTGTAGTGTGGAGATCCGGAGACCCCTATTACTGGAAATGAGGCATTCCGTCTTAGTCCTCAAAGTTGACAACGCGTCTGCATTTTGATTCTCAATAGAGGATAGACGTAGATATCTACGGACCAAAAGTTAAAGTTATAGCCTATAGACGTCCCACAGCTTGGCACAAGCCTCCTTTCATTTCTGAGAGGGTTTTAGGGCAAGGAAATATCCACCGCGCTGCCCAAAGCTTGTTGGCGAACTTCACATGTCTTCGGAATATTTTTTTGTTATATCTCGGGCTGGTTTTCTCACAATGTTTTTGCTTCACCGCCGAGCACGTGGTAAATCAGCACTTAAAATTGCAATCATTAATTTCATTGGTACCGTCGGGGATCGAACCCGAGTTGCTCGCGTACTGTGAAATTTACGGCGAGCGCTTAACCCCTGAGCTACCACGGCTTTCTGTCACTCATATGAGTGACAGAAAAAAACTGATGACGGGAAATTCATCCTAACTCGCTGAAATCAAACTCCACAGATTGGTGATAGGAAGCTGTATAATATTGCGATGGCGTGGAATCGCCGCTCACGAATACTAAAAATCGTTTAGGTTTAGCTTACCAGCTGGCGTATACTTGGAAAAGCCCATATCCAGCGACAAGAGCACTGATGTTTTTATTTCAGCTTCTTTCAGACATTTTTTAATTACTTTAAGCCAGTGCTTGACTATAATCACACCTGATGGTAAATAGTGACGCCCTATACGGTAAATATTACTGTCTAAGCGTAACAATAACCTATTCACTTTTGCCTTGATGACGCCCAAATTATATTCGGACGGAAAGCCGGCAAAATATAGATTTTTCTAAAAACATCTTTGTTTTTTCTTTGTTTCGTATTTTTGGTTATATGGATTATTTTAATAATATGTAACGAATAGGGTAAATTAACTTATTTTATTAATATGACTCAGTTTACTGTAAATTTTTTATACAATTCTTTCAAAAGTCTAAATTATGGATATGGAGTGTAGAGATAAGGAGAACAAACTCTGTATAAAAAGTGTCCGTAGAAAAACGCTAAATAAGGGTGGCGCTACTGTAGCTGTATTGTAAATTTTAAAGAACTTTTTAAAAAATTTTTACTACCCAGACTTTCACCATAGTTCTTTTTTAATAATTATTTTATTGTTTTCAAATTTTTTATTTTCAAAATACACTCTCAACATATTTTACGGCGATTTTTCATACCCTGTAGCTACACGAGCGCTGATGTGGTGAGTTTTTGAACTGTTATTTACTGCTTACAGATGGACACATTTTCAATTATTCTCCTATGGGAGATTGTCTACCTTATAATAAAATAAAATGTAATAAAAATATGCTTCCTAATAAGAGCCTACTAAAATAAATACATGCCTAGTTATATTATAATATATTATTTATAATATGTATTACATTATTGTTACTTTAGTGTATTGTACTCAATTTATAATGCGGTTAAGTACTGTAAGCGACATCTTTGTTCTGTAGTCAATACAGTCAGACAATACAGAAATGTGAAATGCTTACTTTATTATACCTTAAGCAAATAGATGGCGTTATAATAATTTTAAAATCGGTTCTGTAACAACTTAAGGGTTCAGAATGAAAAGCAATTTCGTCTTCAGTATGGTAATGTTTAAATCTCTCACTTCGATTTTTATTTATTTTATCTTTGTTTTAAGAAATTAAAAATCAATTAGTTTTAAGTGCTGACTTACCACGTGCTCGGCAGTGGAAGGAAAGTATTGTGAGGAAACCTGCCTAATATCTGGAAAGTTGAAAATATTCTGAAGACGTAAAGTTTATACTAATATACGACTTAATTATTTTCGTTCTTTTAAAACTTTATAATGAATCAATTATTAGAATTTTAATTTCATAAAGTTTTCTAAAACTATTTAGCGTCGTAACTTTTCTTTTAAATGACCGCATTTCTACAGCAGAAGAAGTATGAGGGACACCTAACCTTAAACATTGTATGTAACACTGACACGGCATTGTGAACATGACACTTACACATGACTTTTATAACACATTCTGACTTTCCGCAATAGAGTGAAGAGCCCCATTTACCCTATGTCCACACCACACTTCGTTCTAAAATACCCTAGTTATCCTTGACATCCTTCTCATGTCTACCATCCCTGTTTAACCCGTAGGTACGTGCATTTTAGCTTTAGTCTTCTTGACAGCAATTCAGCTAATATGCTATATAAAAGTCCCTGGAATTGAAATGTCACTACACGATTCCGTCAGTCACGGACATTAATACCATATTGTACTTTCCGCATTGTAAAACAATCCGATAATGAATCTAGAGCTACCTACATCAAATCACTTACGTCCGTGTATCGGTGACTACGCGTACTTCATGGGAGATCATTATCAGTGGTGTAATTAGAGTGATGTGAATGGGCGCACTTCACTCACGCTGTAATCCCTGATGCATTGACGACCTCGACAGCATCATAGCGATGTTGTGATAGGCAGCACAATAAAGAGGTACTCTGGCTCAACCTTGTTCAGCTCTATTCATTACAAAGCTGTGATAGTTTTGACGTTGTGTTGGATATAGGCTAGCCTTTGATTCAACCTAAATCCGTTCCCTGACATTAGCAACGTAATCCTTACTAGCACGATGGTTAAGGGTTAAGCAGACGCATTGGTTTGTTATTCTGAATATTTATCAGGAAGATATTTCCATCTCCAGTTTCATTTCCATCTGACGCGTCTCTCTGACACCCAGATTCTATATGACACCCAGGGTGGTACGGGGAATTGGATTCTCTTAAACTGCCATTACACGATACCAATGGCTTTTAAGTGAGCCAAACACAGACAACCATTGATTTTGCGCCTGATCTCTCTCCAGTCGTGTAGGATAACAGTCCAATTGGACTATGCGAGTGAGGGAATAGACCTGGGCTTGCGCATATACTCGTGCACTGTAATGCTGTCCAGCGCAGATGTTTAGTCTGTCGAGACTGGCCGCCGTGAATGAAATTATTTTTTATCACCACCACCAATAGATAGGTTATCAATCTGCTGAACATAAGGCTCCCGCAACCAAAAAATATATTAAATAATGTTATGCGGTGCGGCTATTAATTTAAATAGAATAGTGGACTGTATATAAGCGCGGTGCGAGCGGTGAATGGAATTTAATTTATTCGTGATACTGCAAATCCCCTAAATTCGGGATATAGGAAGGACGTGAAGGAATACATGTGCACCCACCTGGACTTCTGCTGATCTGCCTCGTGTCTCGATGGCTGCCGGCTGTCTTCACACTTATCAACTTCACAGATAATCACGAAATATAGCGTTATTGCAAATGTCTATACTTTTTACTATATGCTTGTATAATTCAATGTCCAAATTACACAAGGGCGGGAGCGATGATGCGAGATATAAGCGGTGCGCTTGGTTGCGTGTCTTCTCAACTTGTGAGTGTAACGTATTGCTACTACGAAAAGCAGTCTTAGAGCTATTCTGATTCGGGTCAGAATGAATTAAAGAATGGTGGCGCCGCGCGCAGTATATACACTTACGCTTCGATTTACAAAAAGAAGTCGAGTGTTTATTACTTAAACAATTAATACAACAATTGTTTTGTTTACTAATATCGTAACGTTGTTGTGTATTTAATTTTAAAAAGCGTGGGCAAACATACAAGTGTTCATGATCACTTGATTTACAAAAGATACATGAATGCGAAGGATCTGTATTAATAAATGTTTTACTAAATTTATTTGAAAGTGATTTGTTTCGATTATTATTGGATGTAGATAAAGTATGCGAATTATTAAATGTATGGCATATAGCCCTATTCTGTTCGTATAAAAATTGTACTAAAGAGGCGTAGTTTGGTATGCTAATTGTGCGACAAGACATTTCAAATGACTTAACAGTGTCATGATCTAATTTTCTAAGTGCAATATTTGAAAACAAAAAATCAGCTAAGTCCTCAATTTTTAATTGCTTTAGAGCATTGATTGAAGCATCAAATTTGTCCATAAATTTATGATAACCTCCTGTTGTGTTTGTGGAATACCTCGTTTCCGGATTTCTACACTCACCATACGAAACACAGCAGCATTAAGCTACTATTTTACGCTGGTATTCTGTGAGAGCGTGGTCCTTCCCCGGTCGATTCGATCCATTCGTGCTACAAGCATAATATAGCTGCAGTATGGTTCTACCACTAATAAACTAAAAAATAAAAAACATTATGACGCGTTAAACAATTCTAAAGCCGTTGTGGAAAATGCAAATTAATCCTATTATTTTATCTGTAATGAAAATCGTGCCGCACACAGTGTACTATAATTGGGCTATAAAATATTAACAACCCTGCCACAGTAAAATTCATACCGCCGTGTAGTTAGCGGGGTTAGAGAATATATTATCGTACTGATATAGAAAAGATCCTGGTATGGTATGGTTACCGTAAGGGTCGTAAGAGGCGACAGAGGAAAGTTAAACAGGGGAGGGGCAGCAGCATACTCCCGATAAAACTGAATATAAAGGCGAAATAGGGGATTTTACCATAGTTAACTTATTTATAGAAGGCGTGGTAGCACAGATGGTAAGCGCTCGCTGTACCTAAATTTCACAGTTCGCGAGCAAACCGGGTTCGATCCCTGCCGGCACCAATTAAATTGTTAATTGCAATTTTAAGTGCTGTGCTAAAGTTAAGTGATACGAAGGAAAACATCGTGAGGAAACCGGCATGTCTGAGAAATAAGAAAAAAATTCGAAGACATGTGAAGTTCGCCAACACGTATTAGGGCAGCGTGGGGACATTTCCTTTCCCTAAAACCCTCTCAAAAGTGAGAGGAGGCCTGTGCCCAGCAGAGGGACGTATATAGGATGTAACTTTTAATTTTAAGCTTTGCCGCTACGTAAAACCAAAACTAGGAAAAGGACAGAGACAAAACCACAAAATCGTTTACTGTAACTAATATATTATGAAAAAAATATCATTATTCAACACATCGAAGAATAAATTAGAAAAAAAACTGACTACACTACACTACACCATACTAAAATCGACTAAAATATTTACTACAATGTCAACCGTCAAAATGGCGTCGACAAAGCCCTTGCCCTTTTGACCCTTTATTATTTGATTGACTGATGAAGAGATATCGTATCACAAAGCCATATATGCAAACAAGGCTGTAGTTTTTAGTTATAAGAAATTCACCGTATTAACCAGAAGACCATATTACCCTCACGTACGATATTTGTAGCACGAATGGGTCGGCTCGACCGGGGAAGGAACATGCTCTCATGAAATACCTGCTTAAAATAAGAGCTCAGCTGCTGTACTTCGTATGGTGAGTGTAGGAACCGGAGACCATTTTACTGGAAATGAGGCATTCCATTTTAATCATCACGGGTGACGATGCATCTGGAATTTGATTTGTAGTCGAGGATAAAAGTAGATGCCTATGGGCCACAGCGACCACTTTCCATCAGGTAAACTGTGTGCTTGTTGTTACCCTTATCCCATAAAACAAAACAATCAAAACATGTAACTATCGCATTTAATTTATGGATGTTAATTAATTGTTTTTAGTATAATTAATCTTTTGATATTTTTTTTATTATCAATTGCAAATTTTTATAATACATTAATAAGTTAAATTCATCAATATTTGAAAAAAAATTGATATTTATCTATTTAGTCAAAATTTCCTCACCTCGATAAGGCAGAATGTATAGGAACTTTTATGTTTTAATAATAAATACTCTTGTAATATCTACCTACATTCTATGCAAATAAATAATTATGAATTATGAATTAATTTAAAAATTGCCAACGTAATAAATTTCTAGAAACAGATAAGAAGGTTTATAGCTTATTGTAGCAAACTTTTCTATAGGAATCACTCATGAATGTTGCTATCAGTCCTAACATGATTTAGTCAGACTATGCAGAAACACTAAGCGAAGAAAGGAAAGCTATAGCCTATTTACGTCCCATAGCTGGGCTCGACTGCTAATTTCCCAGACATGCCGGTTTCCTTGAGTTTTCCTGGACCGTAGAGCACGTGATAAATCAGCGGGATCGAAGTCGGCAAACATCTCAATGACGTCTAAATATTTTTTTATAGGATATGATGACAAACGAGCACACAGTCCATCTGATGTTAAGTGATTGCTGTGGCTCATAGACATCTACATCTATCCTCGATTACGAATCAAAATACAGATTCGTTGTCACCCGTGAGGACTAAGATAGAATGCCTCGTTTCCAGTAAAGAGGGTCTCCGGTTCTCTACACTCACCATACGAAACACATCAGTATTAAGCCACTATTTTACGCTGGTATTCTGAGAGAGTGTGGTCCTTCCCCGGTCGAGCCGACCCATTCGTGCTACAACCATACTACTAACATAACTGCAGCATGGCTCTACCACGTATAAAAAGTAAAAATAGTTACATTAAAAACTTATCACCTATTTTACTACACTTAGGGGTGTAATTTTTTACCAAAATTATATGCTTATATCTATTTAATAGGAATTATCCTCATAATCGGTTCACAATTGACAAAGATGTCGAATTTTGAAGTCGGCTAACAAATATACATCCTCAATCAGCAAACTTCAGTGTACAAATACTAAACTATACATCTAGCTGTAGTATTTTAAAAAAAGGGAAAAACATATTGTCGATTTGCAAACCTCCTTCTTTCGCACGCCTCATAAGCGAAGCGAAGACTCTCACGTAATGGAAATCCAGTAATTTTCTGAGCTAAAAATGTTTTTTTTTTACTATTGCACTTTTACAATATTTAAAATACACATATATAGAGAAAAATTACTCGTTTTCATATTTATATTATTTTTAAAAGTAATTTTCTGTATTTAGTGTAAAAACAAACTGATTGAAAAAAAATATTATTTACTCTGTGGCACAGGATATGAGGCATTCCATGTCTTCAAAGGCGAAAACGCAACTGTGGCCTTCTATTTTTGAAGATGTTTTCAGGTTTCCATAGCTGGGCTGCAGAAGGCTTTTCCCATCAGATGGATTGTAAGTTAGTTTTCCACTTTACCATTCTGTTACAGCCTTTAAAAAGTCTACTGCTGAATATAGGCCTCCTCTTGACCTTTTTTACCGTCTGGAAAAAAATAGGATGTAACATGGGAACGGAATAGAAGCCTATGTATATATATATATATATATATATATATATATATATATATATATATATATATTTATATATGTGGTACTGATATTTTTGTAAAATAAAAACAAAATTTTTACATTAAACGTTTGAAAATGTTTTTGAACAATTATTTTGCCCTTTGCCCTTCCTTGGGCCCGTGACCCTGCGAAGTGACAAGTTCAAAGATGCCTACTGAATTTATTGTTTTATTTCCGTTCGTAAAATATGGTGGATATGATTTGAATTTAGATAGATTTTAAATGATTTATTTATTTAATTCAATTTTTTTGTAAAATATCAGTGCCATAGGCTTCTACTCCGTTCATATGTTACACCCTATTTTTTTTCAGACGGTCAAAAAGATTACCAGTATAGTAGGTACCACATAAGGGAATATTTACCATAGTTGTCGCGCTTGGTGCTGGTCGGCAACCGCAGTTTTCTTTGTTGTTACCAGGCTATCCTGGTTTGTTTCCCTTTGTCGTCTTTTACGACACCCGCGGGACCACATAAGGCAGTGGATTTTGTTACAACGCAACTACACGGTCAATTATTCTGATTAATTTTGGGAAGTGTCTCAATGAGAAAAAAAAATTATCATGCGATAATCTTATGATTCTTTTATTTTTATTCATCCGATATATTTTTTTATTAGAAAATAAATATATTAAAATCATTTAAATAATTTTAGACAACTCAATAATTATATAATCGTTAACCGTAAACAAATTAAAATATAATATTAAAAGAATTTAACTTTTTATTTTCAAAATAATCGGACGAATAAGTATTTTTTATTCATACAATAATCGTATGAACATTTATTTTTTATTCATACGAATATCGATTAGCAACAGCCGTATTTGATAAAAAACATGAGTAACTAAATGGTGACAACGTTGTAATACCGCCATAAAACTATGACACTTGGAGAATACATAACATGCAAACTACTCTAAGACGATAATTCTCAAGTGTGTAGTGCTACGTGTTCGGTGTTTCCGTCGATAAAAACATGTTTCCGTGTTTTCCGTTACGGTAACGAGTCAAGGAACGACTTAATTAATACACGATCGTCGCCATTATCATTGCGTAAACACACGTTGGATATAAGGATGATAAGGAATTGACTTAATTAAAGTGAGACAGACCCACTAAAAAACTTTTAAAGTTCCTACGATAATATTTTTTATAAAATAAGGGTGACAAACGAGCACACAATCCACTTGATGGTAAATGTTGTGGCTCATAGACGTCTACATCCTGGATTAAGAACCAAAACGCAGATGCGTTGTTACCCTAAGGGTTAAGATGGAATGCCTCGCTTCCAATTAAAAGGGTCTCTGGTTCTCTATACTCACCACACGAAACAGTTATTTGTCTGAGTGTCTTGCTTAGTGGTCGTAAGCGTAACTGATTATGCGATTTAGGTTTAATTTCAGTTATTGGGTTTTGCTGTCAATAAATTGTCAGTAGCAGCCAAAAATAGAGAAGTGGACCATGTTTTACCACCGTGGCTCAAAAAATACGTAAATCTATTGATCTAACGCCTGATATCTCTAATCGTGCACTGTAGTGCTGTTATGTGCTGAAATTTGATCTCTAGGTCATTATGACCGTCATTACGACAGGATTATAGTGCCCAAGTGTATGCGCAAGCACAGGTGTACTCTCTATTCTCTCACTTTCATAATCCGATGGGACGGTAAACCGACACGACCGGAGAGAGATCAGGCGCAGGACCAACGGCTTTACGTGCTTTCCGCGGCACGGGAGTGAGACACCGCCAACTTCCTGACTCCGGGCAGCTACTGAGAATTTCTTGACAAAAACTCATTAATTGATTTTTTGGCCCAACCCGGGATTCGAACCCAGGACCTGACGATCAGCAGTCGCACTACTATAACCACTATACCAACGAGGTAGCCTCCGATATCTTACTTAAACACCGAATGGTGGTAATATTGTTCACATTTACACTACTTTTGTTATATATATATATATATATATATATATATATATATATATATATATATATATATATATATATATATATATATATATATATATATATATAGTGCAGATTTGGCACGTGGAATGTTAGAGGAGGCATGAGAGATAAGACGAATGAGTTGATCGAAATAATGAAAGAAAGAGAATTAGATGTCGTGTGTATGTCGGAGACCAAGCGGAAAGGCAGTGGTATTGAAGAGCTCCCTGGCGGGACGTTAGCTATATGGTCCGGAGTCCCGGAAAGCGAGAACGCCTGCCAAGGAGTGGGAGTGCTGTTGTCGTCCCGGTTGGTCGATCTTATGACTGAATACAAGGTTGTGAACTCAAGACTTCTCTGGGTTCGCTTCAAAATGGGACTGACGAAGTTATTCCTTTTGGCTGTTTATGCGCCGGTAGCTTCGTCGTCCAGGGCTGAGCTGGAGGAGTTTTGGGAGAATGTAAGAGAAGTTCTAGATTTGGTTAAGGGAAACGAAAGAACTGTTGTATGTGGTGATTTGAATGGATGGGTAGGTATCGCTCGACCAGGATACGAGTCGGTGCTTGGAAAGTTTGGAGATAAAAGGGTTAATGATGCTGGCAAGCTTATACTGGCTGTATGCAAGGAAAAGGGTCTTCTTGTGACAAACACTATGTTTAATCACAGGAAGATCCATATGTACACTAGAGAAAGAAAGAATGAGAGAAGTATGATTGATTTGTTCCTGGTGGATGACCGACTGCGAAAACAGGTGATGGATACACGAGTGTTCAGGGGTGCTGACCTGGGAACGGATCATTATCTAGTAATTACTAGATTTAGGGGTTTGTTCGCGGGTTGGCGCCACCGGACGGCAGTAACAGAACCACAGTCGGTCTGTCGCATCCGAAGCTGGAAGCTTCAGGAAGCGGATACTAGGGACAAATATCACACGAGGGTAGCCGAAAAGCTTGACACCATCGATGGCAGGAAAGAATGTGTGGAGAGAACATGGCAGAACCTTAGGGATGGAATGGTAAGTGCAGCGGAAGAAGTGTGTGGTACGACAAAAAGAGGTAGTAGTAAAAGAAGAGATGCATGGTGGAATGACGAAGTGAAAGAAGCTGTAAAAAAGAAGAAAAAAGCATGGTTAGACTACTTGGCCTCTAGTAACGATGAGCATATGAGAGAGAAGATGAAAGAAAGATATAAGCTGCAGAAAGTTCATGCGAAAACATTGATTGAGGAAGTACGTGAAAGGTGTAGAATAGAAGCGGACGAGAGGTTGTCGCACAACTTTAGGGAAAACTCCAAACTCTTCTGGAAAGAGGTTGGAAGGTCCCGGAGTGCTGCGACAGCTTTAAGAATGAACAAAGTGCTTTCGAGAACCAATGACGTCCTCTCAGAAAAATCGGACGTCATGCAGCGATGGAGTGAATTTTATAGAGAATTGTATGCGTGTCATGATCTTAGTGAAGGATCCGGAGGTGACGCCGCGACTGGCACGCCAGACACGGACCTCGATGACACTGAGGTCATCAGCATGAAAGAGATTGAACGTGCGATTCGAAGTTTGAAATGTGGTAAGGCTGCGGGACTAGACAGAGTTACTGCTGAAATGGTCAAGTACGGTGGGCCTCGCGTCTGGGACAGCTTTCATCTGCTGTGCAATTTGTGCTGGCGGACGGGAGATGTCCCGGATGATTGGCGATCCGCGGTCATTGTGCCTTTATATAAAGGTAAAGGTTCACATTTTGACTGCGGGAGCTATCGGGCGATCAGCTTGACCAGTTTAGCAAGTAAAGTTTATTCGAAGGTTTTGACACGCAGGATGCAAGAGAAATCGGAAAGATTCTTATGGGAGGCACAATGCGGATTTAGACCTGGAAGAGGATGCACGGATCAAATGTTTTCTCTCCGCATGATCACGGAGAAGCTTCTGAGTGTTAACCAGAGGATTTTCTGTGCTTTTGTGGATCTGGAGAAAGCATTTGATAAGGTTATAAGGAAGAAAATGTGGGAACTGTTGCCGGGATATGGTGTGGATGGTCGATTGTTAAGGGCTGTGCAGTCACTTTACTATGACTGTAAAGCCTGTGTGCGGGTAGGGCATGACCTGTCACCCATGTTTAGCGTCCAAGCGGGCGTAAAACAGGGTTGTGTCATGTCTTCCTGGCTGTTCATACTGTATCTCGACAGCTGTTTACAGAAGCTGAAAGATAGCTGATTGGGTGTGAAATTGGGTGACATAAAAGTTAATTGTCTGCTGTATGCTGATGATGCAGTGCTTATTGCACCATCAGAAGTGCAGGCATTAGTCACGTGTATGAAAGAGGAATGTGAAATTAAAGGTCTCCGTTTGAATGCTAATAAAACTAAGGTTCTGGTATTTGAAAAGGACGAAGAGAGAACGAAATGTGAAATATGGGTAAATCAGGAATGTCTAGAACAGGTAAATGAAATTGTATACTTGGGGAGTGCTTTCAGCCGGGATGGAAGATGTGATTTAGATGTGGATAGGCGTGTCGCTGCCGGAAACAAAGTCAATGGTGCCCTGAATGCATTAGTCAAAAGGCAAGGCGTGGTGAAGAGTGCACGCCTTGCAATACATAACGCAGTGTTGGTACCGACTTTGTTATATGGCAGCGAAACCTGGGTATGCCAGAAGAAGCATAAAAGCAAGTTGAATGCAGTGGAGATGCGATCTCTTCGTAAAATGTGTGGCGTTACCATAGCCGACCGAAAGCGAAACGAAGAGATTCGCAATATGGCAGGATTGAAAGATGACCTTATCACAAAAATTGATAGGGGCGTACTCCAATGGTTTGGGCACGTTGAACGAATGAGTGAAGACCGAATGGTGAAGAAAATATATAGAGCGAAAGTAAATATTAAAAGTTGTCGAGGTAGACCGAGACTAACTTTCGAAGACCATGTGAGCAAATTGCTCGAAGAGGGGAGGGTCAAGAGTACTCGGATACCTAGACGTGCATGTATGAAGAAGTTAATGAACCTGAAAGAAGCGAAAGAGGTATGTAAGGATCGTGACACTTGGCGATCTGTTCTCTCTGGCTACCCCGTTAGGGATTGTGCGTGACGATAAGTAAGTAAGTAAGTAAGTATATATATTATATATATATATATATTATATATATATATAGCCTCGTACCGGTAGACGAAGTGTAGGACATCCCCCCACTAGATAGAGTGACGACCTGGTAAGACATGCAGGAAGTGGATGGATGCAGGTGGCCCAGGAGCGAGGTGTGTGGCAGTCCTTGGGGGACACGGCTGCACGAACGGATAGTAATAAATTGTACATGTACTAAATTACGCGTATTCTTTCAGAAACTCCGTGGCCTTCTACCTATTTAGGCAGGTACCACCTCATGGCCAAGTACCTTTGTTCAGCAGTGGACTTGTGAAGGGCTGTAATGATGATGATGATGACATATATATATATATATATATATATATATATATATATATATATATATATATATATATATATACATGTATTAGTTTCCTACAAATATTTAAATTTATTATCGGCTTCCTTCCATAATTTGTTATTATTCACACGCAAATTCTCAAAACATAAACTTTAAAATGAATTTACAATTTTATTAACTTTAAACGTAGAACATTTAATGTATCGAACAAAATATTAATTCATAAAATTGTTCAAAACGAAATAAAATTACGAAAAATTACTGGCTATGAAGGAAAGGGAGAGAGAAAATTTGCGCTCAAGAGACCGCAAATTTTCTTTCTCTCTAAGCAAGAGCTTACATCCCCGACTCAACTCCCGTTCGCCCCACCCGATCACACTTTTCGTAACGCTTTCGTCACGCGTTCGCCAGCCCCAAGTCAAGAGTGCGTAAAGAAGTTTTACTTCAAAAAATTCAAAAAATATTTTGCGAATGGAATTTCATTTGAGTAGTTTAAAATACGATGAGACTGTCATCTTCGCTGTGTACATTAAGGCCCCGAAGTAAAATTATAATTATAGGAAAAACATTTACATAATTAAAAGGAATGCAAAGAATCCGTAAACTGACAAAAAGTTGATGATTAAAAACAGGATAAAATTAAAGAAGTGGCTCAAGTCTGAAGTTGTTAAAAGTTGACTAAAAAGCGTTCTCTTATTCACTCGATTAAAAGTTGAAGACGATCAACGCAAAAATTCGTTTCAGCTTTCGTTTATAGTTCCAGAAGTTCGTAACTTTATTGTTTTGTTTGGAACGAGTAGAAGAATTGGGGCATTTCGGAAATTTATTTATTTTACTCCACTGCCAGTTTTTTTTTGCGAACAGATAATGAAATGAAGGATTTACTGGCTGTAATAGGAGTTTTACTTTTCGGTGAATTCGAAAAAGATTTATTTAGTTTATTTGAAACGAAGATTTAGTTCCTCAGATTAGGTTCCTTCTTGCATAATATTGGCTAAAATTTATTTTCTTTAAATTGATATTTAGCATCGTAACATTTTATTTGTTAAAATATTCATACTCAAAAATAAGGGACTATTTTTTTATAGAACAAGGGTAACAAAGAAGCACACAGTCCAACTAATGGTAACTAAATCCTGTGGCCTATAGACATAATATATCCCCGATTAAGAATCAAAATACATTCGCGTTGACACCCTTGAGGACTAAGATGGAATACTTCGTTTCTAATAATAAGGATAAAGGGTTTATACTCATCCTACAAAACATAGAAACATTAAGCTGCTTTTTACGCTGTTATTCTGTAAAAGCGTGGCCCTACCCCAGTCGAACCGACTCATTCGTGCTACAACCATAATATAGCTACATCACGACGCTACCACCTATAAAGTCCATCAAAGTTTTCTACTGGTCCTTTCGAGGACAAAGATTCCTTTTGAAACCGGAGTGGCAAATGAGTGCACTTTTCCTACATCTATTTTTTATTATACTCTGAATTAAGTGTTACCAGTAAAGCGGATCCTAGGTTCTCGACACTCACAACACGAAACACAGCAGCATTATGCTGCGATTTCTTTATTCTTTATTGAACACACTCAAAGATGTCATGTAAATAACCATACATAAATAATCATATATAATACAAAAGGCGAGTTTAACACTATCATTTATAATCAAAAATATCTTTTAGCAAACCCTGGATAAAAGAGAAATAATTTACATGAGGAGCAAGCAGCGTAATAAATAACATAGGTACTATTAACAACACTAACAGAAACTGACTATAACTTATATTTATTAACTACATATTATGTGTGTGTGCGTGTGTATTATTGTAAAAGCCCGTATTTGGGTAAATCTTGGATTTTCTTTTAACTCTTGGGATTTACCAATATGACCTGGTAAATGTAAGGTTTAGTATAAAATGAGACGATTTTGCTCGTTTTTACCATTAGAGTTTGATACATACTAGTGCTGTAGCTATATTATGGTTTTACCTATTACTATATTAAATTATAGTAAAAATATTATAGTAAATGTTGGTTTCGGAAATAAAAATATATAAGTAAAAGGTCGATATTTATTAAACATCGAAGTATGTTACCGATTAAACTATAAGATATTTTTGTGATGAGTTTTTAAAGTAGAATACAGTAATACAAGTAATTTTTTTTCTTCTCACAAACATAATACCTATGTTGGCTAGGCTTACTATTCATTATTTTTTCTTATCACACTATTCTCATTACAGATTCAGTTTTTTTTTGTATTAACTGTAGTTATAAGAACTTCCTGCAGTTGTCTCCTGACTTCTTTCTCCAAATCAATATCGCATTTTATAGCGACCTTATCATCAGTTGTCACATTAGAAATATCAGTTTCTTTTTACTATCCACCACCTCCGTAATAACCTCTTCTTGTATTTTATCCTTGACAGCGTTATTGGACAATGCTTTTCTGATATTTCTTCGATAATTGATAGAATCAGGCGTTACTTTGCGGAAATCTATTATAATAAATAAATTAATTACTTCGCAACCTTCCGCTAACTAAATACAATGATGTGTCTTACCTGGATTGAAGAGCACCTCCCGCCCTCCCTCAATTGCATGCACTAACTCCGTCACCACTAGTCCCAGCAACACATCTCCCAACACCACTACTCCCAGCACCACTACTTCTAACACCACTACTGCCAATACCACTATTCCAGGTAAGACACACCATCAACGACAATACGACACGTATTTCGCCTCTACACGAGGCATCCCCAGGTAATGTAGTCTCAGTAGGGGTGTTGGGAGTAGTGGCGCTGATACTAGTGGTGACGGAGTTAGTGCATGCAATTGAGGGAGGGCGGGATGTGCTCTTCAATCCAGGTAAGACACATCATTGTATTTAGTTAGCGAAAGGTTGCGAAGTAATTAACTTTTTATTATGAAATATCCTCTTTGTCATGTTCAATTACATTTTCGGGGGTGGTATAGTATTCCGCGTTTATCCGCGAATGCAACAAATTATCCAAATCTTCTTCAGATCTTTATAATTCTAGTCATATCCCTAAGGATCGCTGAAATTGCGTTTTTCTCTGGAAAACCAATAATTGTTTCGTGCGAGTTTCTTATGACTCTCTTATGATATTCTCTATTTTTCATTGCCTCTATAAATTTTAAGCTCTCTGATGAGGTTTTACCGGAATATCTTAGGATTTACCTTAGTTTGAGCTTTTACAGCCCCGACTTCAGAATGTGAAATTATTTTATTATTTTAGTGTTTTAAAATTGGCTTTTACTTTTTGTTAAATGTTACTTTTTCTCCTTTTGAGTAGACTCATGAAGTTCACGATCTCAATATCATCTAAAACAGTTACATTAAGAGCTTCATCCCCTATTTTGCCACCCTAATGGTCGGATTTTTTCTTCAAATTTATGTGGGACCACCCCTGCAGTATAGCTTATTAATAAAAAAAAGTCATCAAAATTAGTTCAATTCCAATTAGTTCAAAAATTGACAAAGATATCGCATCATTACATACAAAAATACATACAGTTGTATTGTAAACCTTCTCTTTTTGAAGTTTGATAAAAATAAAATTAAAAATATTAACTTAATATAAAATTACTAACTACATGACATAAATGAAGCCTGATTTAATAAACTGCGATGTATAATGGTATATTATATTTATAATTGTTATTAATGTAGATAACCATTATAACTTTCACAAAATTCCTAACAACTGTTAAACTGGGGCGATATCGGTGACATTTTAATCGTAGTCAACTTGACGTCTGAAACCTTTGCGCGACCCAATTTACCATTTGCCTTTGTTATAGAATATCAGAGATGCAACATTTGAGTAAGTTAATATTAATTGTCAAAAACTTTTGTAGATTATCGTGGTACAAAATTTGGGAGAAAGTATTTCAAAGAATATTTTAATGCTATTAAAATGTCCGGGATTTCTTTTTAAATTAATAGTTAAAGCTACATAAAAGAAATATGCCTAACTGCTGCTATAAGAAAAATATTTGACACCGACAGAATAACAACGACGTGTCAGTGGCAACACTGTTACGGAAGCTTTTTCTTTGCCGCAACCTAATGTGTTTGTGTATATTTTTCTGTTTTCTGTATTATTTTACGGTGTATTATATCAATCGATCGCTGGTGGAATGTATTTGTCGACGTCGATCGAGCTGCTTGATTATTTGAGAACCCACCCTGTTCCAAGACCGCTCCCTACTGTCCTCTTCAGAATACATTTTGAAAGATACCATATTCTATACAGGATTACCTAGTGTGGGTACCAACGGATACTTCAACGAGCAGCGAGTTGTAGTTGTTTAATGTCAAATAAACTTTTTTGACTATACTGCATTCTACCAAATGTTTGTTTGGAAAAGATTGCTGTTTAATTTTATCGTACTAGCGACAACCAATCGATCATGGACCAATGACTTTTTCTGTCACCAGGGCGGCGCCACTTTGGAAAGAGGTGTAATATTTTACAGATCACATAGCGGTAATTTGTTAGAAAAATGTTTCTTTTTGAAATATTACTTTTATTTTATATTAATTTGATTAGAAATGGATAAACGAAACTACGAATATAATGCCTACGTGAGGGTAATATGGTCATTTTATTTTAACTCAAAAACAACGGCCTTGTTTTCATAGAAGGATTTGTTATACGATAGCTGTTCGTCAGTCAATCAAAAAATAAAGGGTCATAACTTTTGTACGTCGATTGAGAAGCGATTTGCGGATATGTGGAATAGATTTGGTGATAATGTGAACTGATTCGGACGAGTAGATTTTGAGATATCTCAAAAATAAAAACTTAGAAAAACGTTTCTTTTATGGAATGACTTTTAAACGGCTTTACCGATCGATTTTAAAAACTAATCAGCTCTTAACCTCAAAAAATTACTTCGAATTCCGTTTGGAAAAATCGGTTCATTCGTTCGTGAGATATCAATGGAGAAAAAATTTGACAACAACGTTTTTTTAACATAACCTCGAGATTTCGCAACATAAATTGGTGAAATGTGTAGCGCTTTGCATTTGAAATTAGCGGTAAGTTCCAGAAATGGCCTGCAGGGTCAACCAATTTTTTCTTAATATACCTATTAGTTGTAGTATACGAATTTGAGTTTTTCTCACTATCCTCCTTGTTCTGTTTTCATAGGACGGCGAAGTTTAACGCGACCGTATTACCCTCACGTACTTAACTTATTTCTAAAATTAAAAGAATCAAAATGTGTAAAAATTTAAAGAAAACATTGTTTATTACTAGAGGCTTTATTTTATGTATATACACAAGAAACCGAAAATCCTTTATTTATAACGCTACGTTTTGTACGTGCTAGAGCCACGCTGCGGCTATATTATAATTGTAGCACGAATGGGTCGGCTCGATCGAGGAAGGACCACGTTTTCACAAAATATAAGCGTAAAATAGCAGCTTAATATTGTTGTGTTTCATATGGTGAGTGTACGTATTTTGATTCTTAATCGAGGATAAATGTAGGTATCTATGGGTCACAGCATGCATTTACGATCAGGTGGACTGTGTGTTTGTTTGTTTGTCACCGTTATTCTATAAAATCAAAAACTTTTAATGAACATCATTACACTGTGTGACCAATTCCGTTACAAATAAAAACACCTCAGTTTAAACCAGCGATATCTGGTATACGTAAGATTGAAGCCGTCATTGGGAAACGACCGGTGTGAAACTAAATGATAAAAAGGTTTTCTAATAATTCTGGGCTGCTTTGGTGATGATGATGTAATGTGAGTTACTATGTGTAAGGTAGAGTACTATGTGAAGGTAATATGGTCACCGTAAGCTTTGCCGCCGTATAAAACCAATACTAGGAGAAGGACAGAGACAAAATACAAGTTCGTATAGTATAGCTAACATATTAAGAAAAAACTATCAAACAAGCTCTCGCAATAATTAAGAATACATCAAGGAAAAAAATAAACCTTTAAAAAACTAACGACACTACATAATACCGAAATCGACAAAAAAATTACTTTAATGTCAACTGTCAAAATGACGTCGATAAATTTTCTTTATTAACTGGCTTTACGGCTCTGGTTCCTAGACCTTGTGAGCCTATCCTTTCTTTGGGAATCTTCATTTTATGTTCTTTTTCTTCACAATATGCGGATGCGTCACATTGCGAAGCCTTTGGAGATTTTGACGACAGCTCAACCTAGCGGACAGTTGATGACGACAGCCACTCAAGTTCATAAGGCACCCGAGCGATCAAAATAACTTGAGGTTTATATCGACATCAAAGCACTTTCGTTTCGTCGTTTTCTCTAATAGTTCACACGCGCGGACACATAATTCATAAAATCGCATCACTTTTACGAATCAAAATCCACTTCAAACCATTATTCAAGCGACACAACAGGAGCGACAATCCGTCTACGGCCAAGTTCCCGCCAAAAACGACGTCGATAAAGCAGCGCCTTTTTGAACCTTTTATTATTTGATTGATGAAGAGCTATATATCACAGAGCCATCTACGCAGACAAGGCTGTAGTTTTTGAGTTATAAGAAAGTGACCATATTAACCGGATGACCATATTACCTTCGTCACGTACTATATTATAAAATTGATTACATGGGGTCGTGATCGATTCAGTTATAAAATACCTTCGTTATTGTCAACAAACCTCGTAATTTGTTGCAGCACGTGTACAAATATACTGTCAAGTTGCTTTGTATTACTTTCGCAATATGTTTTCTCTTGCGATTGGTTGACACGCTTCATCGAATCACTATGGCAGATAATTTCAATATTGCAACCAAGCTACGTGATAATTTACACGAATAATTATTAATTCTAATGCAGATACCAGAAAGTTACTTTTTGCTTGATTATTTAATTTATATTTTTATTAAAATGTAACTCGTATTTAGTAATCAGGGTATTGTAACTACCATAATCGGGTGTAGTAAGAAGCGACAGAGGGAAACTATAACAGGGCTTGAGCAACAGAATCTTCTTGATAACAACTCAAAATGAAATAAAATAAAAATGCAATTGTCAACTCGCTTGCCACAAGCGTGGCAACTAATGCAAAACTCTCCCTTAGAGGCAACCCATGGGGGAGGCCTATGTTCAGCAATGGACATTTATAGGCTGTGATCTATGTATATATGTATTGTATCTAAGTTTACTCATTGAAAACATCTGTCACCACCTTTTTACTTATAATATCATTGGTCACACTGGTGCGAAATTAAGTGTCATCGATGACATTTTATTCGCTGTCAACTTGACGTCTAAATCTCAGCATCACCCAATTTATCATTTGCCTTTATCACGCAATTAATTGTCTAAAACGCCTATTAAGGCCAGTAAAAATAGAATTTTACTTTGCACTATATTTCCGATCCAATTTTTTTTATAAGGTTTAGGACTAGGATCACTTACTGAGCATAAAATCACAAAATGTTATAACTCAAAAAGTATGGACATTAGAAAAAAAAAGTTTGAAACAAAAGATGTAGAAAACAAACTGATCTTTAAAAATGAATGAATGCATTTTATTGATTAAATTAATATTTCTGGAGTCATTAGCGGCGATAGAAAAACCGGTTCATTAAATGGGCCATAAATCATACACGGTTAATCATACAAGTTTTACAAAAAAGTTTACTGGAAACAAAAGATGCGAAATTTTATTTTGTACAATAATAGTTTCTTGATAGAATCAAGCGTTACTTTGCGGAAAGTTTTGCAAACATCCGCTCAATTAAATATATATAATGATGTGTCTTACCTAGTTTAAAGAGCACCTCCCGCCCTCCCTCAATTGCGTGCACTAATCAGAACACCACTACTTCCAACACCACTATTCTAGGAAAGACGCACCATCGACGATTATACGACACGTGTTTCGCCTCTACACTAGGCATCTTCAGGTTATGTAGAATCTACGGCGGCTGACCGCTAAGTGATAAGACTAAGAGTGTAATAACACGTATCGTATTATCGTCGATGGTGTGTCTTTCCTGGAATAGTGGTGTTGAGAGTAGTGGTGCTGGGATTAGTGCACGCAATTGAGGGAGGGCGAGAGGTGCTCTTCAAACTAGGTAAGACACACCATTATATTTAATTGAGCGGATGGTTGCAAAGTAACTATTAATATCTTTTTTATAATAACAGTTTCTATAACTTTTGCCTTAAAGTATCGGCTGAAATTCCGAGATATCGGCTGAAAAGGTTTTTTCAAGATGATGCTTGAAGCGCCGCCTGGATCTGTCAGCATTTTGTGATTCAGTAAGTGATCCTAAACCTTATAAAAAAAGTAGATCGGAAATTTAGTGCAAAGTTGAACAAAAAACCATCTATTTTTACTGTACTATAAAGATTATTATGGTCTAGAATAAGCAAGTATTTTGAATTCGCGGGTGAAGACCGAGACCGTTTTGTTTTGAGCACATTAGGTTATTCACATCTGTTCTAAAACGGACGGTGTTGAAGACAGGGGCGGGCGTAGGTACCGCTGTATCTGCTGTTTTAAGAAGGCCTAGGTATTTTTTAACTTCCCTCTTTAAAAATTAATAGTTTTCAAAAGTAAGAAATTACAGAGAAAGCGAGTTTTCATCAGTTCTCCACCTTTTGAGGTCCTAGGAAGCTGTTCTGACTATTTTCAGTACGACGTACACGAAAGTGTTCGTTCATTGGACGAGCCGTTTTAAAGATATTAAAAAAATAAAAACCATATATATATATATTCCGTTCAAGTTTTTCTAAATAATTCAAAATATACGACTATTCAACTCCAGAAGTCAAAGACACTTTTGTGTACTTGAAAAAATGCGTCGAATGCAGCCAAAAAAACTCAAAATCGAACGAAGCGATGAAAAGTTATATCGGTTTAAAAATTTCTCAGTAATCTTTTTTTTAATATAATTATTGAATTTTTGAACACGAAGAGCTCAAAACTCTACCAATTTGAAGATTTTCGAGGGTTTCAAGCTCTAAAAAAGTGGGTAGTTCCAGAGTTGGCCTACCGGTCAACCGCTTTTCAGTTTTTACATGTTTAATAAGTACTTGTTACAGTACTAGTCATAGTTAGGCACTTAAAAATACACGTAAAAGCAATCGTAATATGAGAAGGTCTAGTAAGTAGTAGTGTATGGGCGCAGTATATAATATGAATTCATATACTGTGGTATGGGCGAGGCCGCAACTGGGCGCGTAAAACCTACGCCTAGCTGTTGAATAACTAAGATGTTGATGATTTTAAATAGTTTCTAAAATATTTAATTTTTATTAAAAACATAAATAAGAATATCGACAACAAACTAGCATCTGGGATAAAAGGTATTTAGTATTACAGCTACTTCATGAAGAATTTACTGAGCGATTTAAAAGAAGTTTTTTCCTCGCACAACTTCCTTGTAGAATCGATAACCACCGTAGACTTCTCCGGACCGACACGACTTAGGGAACTTCAATAAAAGAACTTACTCCTTTAAGGCCCATTTGCAGTTCCCCTGGTGTTGCAGTTGTTCATGGGCGGCGGTAATCACTTACCATCGGGTAAGCCGTATGCTCGTTTGCATCCTCTCCTATAAAAAAAATCTTCCAACCTTGAATGATCATCAAGGTTGATGAAGCCAAATAACATATTTAGCTCTAAAGTCTAAAACACGTAAGTATTTATGGTGGTCAATACCTAACAAATTTTAAACAAACCGCCATCGGCGTACACATGAAAGTCGACTGTTGAATAAAGGGCTCCCCATAGATAGCCTCATGGGGGGATATCTATCATAGTGACCACGTTTCATGGGAACGGTAGCCCCGAACGCCTAGCAATGTATATCCTGAGGAAAACAGTAACCCAAAAGTGATCCCGCGACACCGTGATAGTACTGTGAGCTTGTTGGGGACTTGTGCTTTAATAAAGCAAACCGAGAGAGAGTTGCGGTTCCCGGTTGCGTTCTGAACGGCGATCCCGGGATCCTTCATATACGCCGATAGTGACTACCGTGGGGTTTTTAGTCGGTAGGAGTCCAGCATAACCTTTCTATGGCCCACGCAGCCGAAGGTATCCTAGAGGATACCCACGGATAAAAAAAAGAAATAAAGGCCACGCCCCGTAGGCAGTTTGGGGACAGCAGTTTTATTTTATTACCTAGTTGTTATTAGAATGACACTTTGTTTCCATCTATTTATTGCCTTTTTGACATTCACGATCGTCATATGGGAGAGTGGATATTTTTACACCGCCACGGACGATCACAATAAATTACACATGGTACAATTTATTAATAAACTTTTTTAATTAATAGAAGACCGTGGAGGAAGATAGAGAATCCATATTAAGTATTAATAAGTATTAGTATATTCGTCTATGCTACCTACCCGTGTGGTTTTTGACCATGTGGAATTTGTGGGTAGCAGAGCCATGCTATATTATGATTATGGCACGAATGGGTCGGCTCGACCGGGGAAATACAACGCTCTCACAGAATACCTGCGTGAAATAGCAGCTTAATATTGCTGTGTTTTGAGTAGTATAGAGACCCGAAGAATCTATTTACGAGGCATTTTACCTTAGTCATCAGGGGTGACAATATATCTGTATTTTGATTCTTAATCAAGAATAGAGTAGATGTCTATAGGCCACAGCGTCCACTACTATTAGGAGGACTATGTGCCCGCTACTTACCTTTATTCTTTAAGAGAAGTATGTTAAACTCCACCATGACGCAGAACAGCGTAGGTAAGAAAAAAGATGAAATACAGAATCTACTATAAACGGTTCCAATCATATGTGGCAAACAGGCAGCAGATAGTTCAAATCGAACACCGTAACGATGAAAAACGGGAAATCATTGTAGTACAGTCTCAAACCCGGGACCTCACATGCTCAATCCGTCAAGGTAGTGTCATAGGATGCCAATTGTTTTAATATAAATAAAAGATTTACTTAAGATAATAAATAACGAAAACACATTAAGCGTACTTTTCCGACGATGTGTCAGTGTAAGTGAACTGCGATAAAAACACAAATTATAACTATATTGTCTACAACACTCTACCATATCAAAAACAGATTAGTAGGGAACTCCCGCGCCGTGCGAGACTTAAATGCCTACTGTTGCAGGGTTAATACTGTCATAACATTTAGTCATAAAACTTAGCTGTTTTTGTTAAACAGCTAAGTGTTATTTAGTTTTATAAGTAGTTATAATATTTACACACAACGGTTTATAATTTCTTTAGTTTCCTCTCAAAAAAAAATTTTTTGAGAGGAAACTAACTTTTTTGTTGTCAAAAAAAATCCGGCTTTACATTACACAAAATAACAAATGCCAAATAACTACATAAAATACGAGTAAATTAACCCTGAACATATGGTGTCAGCTCAGAATGAATGTTTAAAATTACTTTGATCTGATGTGATATGATAATTAATGTACTTATGAGGTATGTATCTATGTATAGATATAGTAATATAAACTATTATTAAAAGGCTGATTTACTTAAACAAACGCATATATTAATTTATTTTCCAAAAAAAAGAAAATAAAATGAAAAAAATACTGCTAGAAATATTTTTATTAAAAGTCAACAAAGTCTCAAACAAATGTGATTGCGGAGCGCGGCGGTGGGCGAACCCCATTTGGCCCGATTTTCCCGACTTAGCAAGTATCATTATGTGCGTGCTGTGGCTCGTGTGTACGAGTCCGTACTGTCACGTGCCAGGCACGCACACATATTAGCGGCGTTCGGTACATTTCTTAGAAGATAGCCTACTATTCTGTTTTTACTATGACTCTACAAACTAACAAATTGGCTCAAAGATCACAATTTAGAAATTAACTTTAAAAAGACCCAAATAATGCAATATGAAACACATAAAAGCAGTTCATTAACTTTGAACACAAATTTTAATAATATACAGCTAAAATAAGTTGATACTTTTAATCTTGTAGATATAAAATTGGATTCAAACATAAATTGGAAAACGCACATTAAATTATATAAAGTCTAAATCAAAATTTACGTACGCTTTATTTCGAATCAAATACACCACTGACACTGCCACGGCACTGTCAGCTTACTACGCCTATGCTCATTCGTGGCTTAAATACGGAGTTATGTTGTGGGGAAGTAGCGTCGAAGTGCAGCCGCTATTTATTACCCAGAAGAAGTGGGTTAGAATACTAGCCCGGATAGATAACACTACTAGCTGTAGACCTTATTTGAAAAAAATAAATTTTCTTACCTTACCCTGTATGTACACACAAAACATTATATTTTCAAGAAGATTAAAGAAACACATAGCCTAAATACACGTAATAAAGATAAATTATACCTACAACAGTCGCGAATAAAAATTTTAAAGACAAGACCCTACTATATGGCAATAAACGTTTATAATAAATTATTACAGGAAATAAAAGAACATATCAGAATTAACCAGATTTCAATAAAAACTCAGTACATATTTAAAACAAAACCCTTTTTACTCAGTACAGGAGTAATCAGATAACAGAAACTAACACTACGAGTACTCGTATAATGTATTTTTATATTTATCTAGTTTCTATATTATATTTTATGTATATAACCAGTGTCCTCGTCAATTTTGCAGTGTCTGAAAAGAGCGTCTAAGTTGCCAGCACATTTTTAATTTAAGACCAGTTATGTACACTTGGATTGCAAATATATGATTTGATTTGATTTCTTGATCTTATTAAATTCTTTTCCGCACTCAGATTTCTTCATGTAAAAATCTCCTAACGACGAATCCGACGGTTTTGTTTTTCATCAACCAACCTCTTTATTTATTTCCCTGAACGTATCTCCCCTAACTGCCTAATAATTAGCTTGATTTGTTGTTTTCCTGTTGCGCCGGGAAAACAGTGCTTTTCTCTTATTATAATCTCGCTAAAAGGCTGCCTTCCTTTTAATTTTTAGCCGACTTCAAAAAAAATTAGTGGTCTATGGTAGCGCCTTTTCGGAACAACGGGTATGTTCTACACGTAGAGGCGGCTCAGAAGGAAACTCAGTCTGTAGTTGCTCGACAGAGCATTGTCGCCTTTCTTTAATAATAAGACCACCGCGCTTATGCTTCAAGCCTTTGGAATAGTGCAACAACCACAAACAAGAGTATGGAATTAAAGAGTTTCTAAAGGACTTCATACTCGTATACCAGTTTTCACCTTCGCGAATGAGACTTTAATGAACAGCTGCAGTCCGGCCGTTATAATGAAGTCTCAATAATTTTTCGTCAAACCGTCAGGGCTAGATCAGGTGTACTTTCTTTGGGACCGTTTCTGAATAAAAAAAGTCCCTCCTTCTTCATGAAGTCAGCCCGATGGGTTCAGTCCAAGGGGTTTCGTTGCCCTATTCCAAATTTCAGCTTACCGCCTTTTCTTGTGCCCAGTTTTGTGTTGAATGCTGCCATCAATACCTTATATACATAACACAGATTTTAAATAATATCCTATACCAAATTATTATCATATGTTTCGTTCTACAGATTCCCTGATATCCTCTTTCCTCTACCTCCTCAAAGGGATGCCTTCAACGAATACAGTTCGGTGATTCTGCATATAACGTACTTTAACTAAGATAATATGATATATACACAGTTGTTTAAGATGTTTTGTATCTGCAAACATTTGTCTTTGGCACCCAGAGCTGACTGGCAAAGAATGCCACATGGCATGAAGTCCGTCCATTTGATGCATAATTAAGGATATCCGCAGTGGCGTCAGAGCTGTGTGGTTTTGCAAACTAATGTGCCAATGGACCGGCCATAGAGCTTGAAGAACCTACTACCGGTGGGAAAGAAAATTTGTCAAGTGGCACCCTCGATCCTCATCTAGTAAGTCTAGTAATAGGTTAATGACCTTGTAAGATATGCAGCAGGTCGTCTGATCCAGATGACTCATGACTGTGTTTCGTGACATTCACAAAGGGAGCTAATTTTCAGCCGTGGGCTTGTGAAGAGCCGTAGCGAAATACAATGCGGGATTACAATTCTGATACAGCAGGTATCGTTATTACTCATAAAAATCTATATTTAAAAAAATACGTTACCCTCCAAACTAGGACTTAGCCTGTATTGAGGAGGCAGTTTCCGTACAAATTTCACTAGGAATAAAGTCCGGACGCGGATAAACTATTTGTAGCCCATACAGCACCATTTGTAGCTATGTGGGCGGGATTCGAACCCGTGACCCTCAGCGTCGCGAATCTTTGCTAAGTCACTGCGTCACGTAATCGTCATAATGGATTTAATTAAAAAAATAAATTGATAATAGTATTGATAAACCATCAATGTTCAACTTTATGAAGTTTCACACATGAATTACATTGTTATTACCAAAGACATAGAATATTACTTAATTAGTTACGATGTACCAGTTCTGGCTCACTTGTAGAGAGTTGTACAAGTACGACGTTCGTCGATTCACGATCCTAAAAAAAAAAAAAAAAAAAAAAAAAAAAAAAAAAAAAAAAAAATGTTTTGGCATGCTCTGATCACGAATCTGCGGTCCATTTTTGCGTAGGATGTACGGTTCCGGAGATGTGCAGATCAATTAACTCTTATCTAATTGATATCCGCTTCGAGCCTCAACCCGCATTAGCGCTCCATTGTCCTTATCTACTTATCTATTGTTGATTGACTACCGTCATTATCTATTATTCGTCGGCGTGTGGGTCGGCTTATGCTATTGTATTATACTCCTTTGTTCCTATCTACACTAATCTGACTCATTAATAAAACACATTACCCAATTTTGTTAAAAGTTTTATTTATAAAATACAAAATCTTATTACTTATTATCTATAAAATAGGAGCGAAACATCTCATCCACTAAAATATCGTTGTACAATGTGTTCCCTGTAAATATACTCGTAAAACTATGCATTGAACATCCCTGAAACTTATATAGCAAATACATTAAGCAATATTCGCCACAAACTGAAGTCCACTCATTCTGAATCCTATCAACATTCCAGTTCCATCTTTTACAATTTCTTTTAAAAAACTCTAGATGATATCGTACAGGTGCCCGTCCGAATGAATCAAAATATTGACCGACGTCATTCGTATCGATATATAAAGCTACCCAATGTGACCCTGGTTTATCATCTGTATCCAAATTGCATATTATATACGTTGGTACGTGGGTGTACATGGGTAGTTTATTGGCAGCATAAACATTATTTTCTAGAGTGGGGTGAATCTTTTTCAGATGTTGTTGTACATCTAGTGTATCCATAATATTACTGCTATTAGTAGATTATTACAGTACCAATCTACTCAATGACTAATATAGGAGTGATCAATTATAGTGATTTCTAAATATTAAATTGCATTCTTTGTGTTATACAAATCGTATTTGAGTCACCAATACACTGAACAAGACACGACAGGAAGGACGTAGGAATGTAGAGATAAGCAACAGAATGTAAGGTAAGCTTGTTGACGCATAAAGATACTATCAATTCTACTGCAGAAATTCTTTAGATTAGAATTATTACTCACTGGTACTATATAAGACCAAGCAACTGCAGTCATGGAGTTAGTGTATGGTCGTTTGACCGCAGTGGATCTATCAATACTACGTTTGTGTTACTTCAACGCATCAAAGGCCATGAATGTAAGTGTTTATTCTATTGACAAACTTACTTTTCTTTCTGTTATTTTCTTACGTGTGTATGATTTAGTGTTAACAAATTATATTTAAATATTATGTGTGTGTATATGGTTAAGCCGTGGTAGCTCAGATGGTTAGCGCAAAATGTAAAATTCACAGTACGCGACCCGGGTTCGATCCCCGCCGGCACCAATTAAATTGTTAATTACAATTTTAAGTGCTGATTTACCACGTGCTCAGCGTAGCCCTAAAACCCTCTCAGAAATGAGAGGAGGCCTATGTTCAGCAGTGGACTTTAATAGGTTGTAACTTTAGCTTTTTTAACTTTTATGATTAAGTGTTAACAAATTGATATTAACATGATAACTGTGTTGTTGCAGAAATCATTGAGCTTCGATGAAAATACCTATAAACAGTATTACTACTCGCCACTCTCCCCTCAAGAAGAGAGTGATGACATCGTCATTAATAATAACACATGCGATGGTGGAAAAAGAAAATCGCAATCGATTGATCATTTTTTTGAAGCTGAATCAAAAATAAAAAAGAGGAAGCTGTTATCATCAACCGTAGCACGAGCCGCTAGAGATGGTGTATCATACATTTCTACTAATTCTGACGACGGAGACGAAGCGACGCATCTCATCAAAATTGAAATGTACGATATGAAGAAGTTATCCAAGATTCCAACTACTGATCATTGGAAACATGCTTCCACGAGGATTAAATATTACGTAAAGACTAATAAGGATAGCATCTACGACATCACAAACGCCCTCGTATACAATATTACAAAGACAATAGCAGAAAGTGAAAAAGTTAAAAAATACTTTTTTAACAATGACAGTCATTAGCTGATCATTAGTGAATGTGATTCTGTTTACTTAAATTACAGGAAGACAAGAGCAGAAGAAAGAGATGAGTGTGGCATACGTGTACAGAACACATCATTGAAGAACAAAACTACAACACTGAGTGGAGATGAAAACGAGAAGAATATGCAGTACTCAAGAGCTGAATATCCATTCTTCAGTTCAAAATCTAGCCGGTTGCTCAGTTTCGAAAACTGGCCTCTCGTTATGCGACAGAAACCTGAAGATCTTGCAGAAGCCGGTTTCTTTTATACTGGCCATGCAGACAGGACCAAGTGTTTCCATTGTGGTGGTGGCTTAAAAGATTGGGAAGATGATGATGATCCTTGGCAGCAGCATATTCAGTGGTTTAGTCAGTGTGCTTATGTAAAATTTAAACTCGAACAGAGTTTTGTATTACATTAAATAGAATATTTATAAAGAAATAAAAAAATAATATATTGCATACAATTTGTTTTATTTAATTTTATAATGTTTCACATAGTTACATACACACAAAATGCATTACACATAACTCATAAAATCTATCACACAACACATATTATAACCTTAACTACTATAGTCTACAGTAACATTTCTGTTTTTATCTATCTCAATAATATTATCAAACTCAGCATAAACTATACAGTTAATTGTTTGTATTAGTGAGGATTCAAATCGTACTTCTAATCTTACACTACCATGCTTTATGAGATTCCAATGAGCTGATGAGTTGGCTGATAAATCAGAAGTTAAGTCAAATGCTAATAGACAGTAACCTTTGGCATACTGTTCACAAGAGATTCCATTTCCTTCATTAAGAAAGTGAATAACAGTTCCCGAGAATAGAGTATGATATGCTGATGTAAATATGCTATTATTAAAAGATGGTTGCAAAGCTTTTGAAGGTATTTGTTGACCATCAATATATAAGCTGAAAGAATTAATACCATAGTTTTCAAAGTTAAATGGATTTTTAGTAAGGGAACCATTAAATGCAGAATTGTTCACAAATCCAATTATACATCTTTTGGGTACCTGCCCTAAAAATATATTATCAAGAGTTTTTCCTTGAACACCCGATGGAATTGTTAAAACTTTTACTTCAGCTCGAGTAATAGGATATTTAGCAGTGGTAGAAGCTAAAACTTTTTGATGTGCGAGTAATACACTTGGATTAATTCGTGCTCGTCGAACAATAAGAGTTGCATCCGTAATGCAAACTTTAAACTTTACATCGTTTGACCCAGCAATTAAATTAAAGCTCTCTCTAGATCGAACCAATTTAACACTCATTTCAACACCATTAATTAAAAATTTATCTTGGTTGAAAATGTCACCGTGAAGATGACCAATCATTTCTATTTCCTTACTTTCACTAATCAATTCCTGTCTTTTAACAAATCCTATGTTTTTACCATCCGTAGAATCCATTTTTCCTGCTGTATCATCATACCAAAGACTACAAGTAAGATGAGATTGTTTAGCAGCAGGAGCATAGTTTAAAAGGGTTTCCATGTATGCTCGATATGCATAGGTATTATTAGGTGGTGATACAAGTTTTTGGTTTAAATAAACATCAAGTTGACTAAAAAGTGAATGCAGCCAATTATTTACAGGTGCTACTATTGTAGTAGATATCAAGTTAGTTGAATCTTGATTTAATACTTTTGCCTTTATGTGGAGTAATGTATGAGACAAATCTATGTAGTCATCGCCTGTCCCAGGAACTTGAAACTCGATAGGTCCATCATCACCAAGAGATGAAATTGGTTTATAATGAATCCACAATCCATTTTCAATGCTAGTTTGTGTAGACGGTAGTGCAAACAAATCCAATTCTGACTTAACGCACTCGCAAGAATGATTATGAAGGAAAGACATATTTAATTTGAAAATATATCTTTGTTATTTTTTGGTTTTAGACCAAGTTTTTTCGCAGCTTTCACTTTAGCAGTTAATGGTGGAATGAACGAGGTCAATCGTTTTCTTTTAGTTTTATACCCAGATCCTGTCATGTTAAATTGATCAATTTTCTCATCAGCCTTTCGTTTTAAATTCGTACTAACTTGCTTTAGACGATCTTTTATTGAGGCTTGAACCATATCCGATAAAAGTCCTACTCCAGCGCTTAATGCCTCCTTACCAATCACTCGAGCACCACTTGAAAGTAAAGGTAAAACTGATCTAAATAACCCCCCTAAGAAGCTCCCAATACCATGACCGCGTTGGTATGGTGCACCCTTATAAATTACTTCAACTCCTGACCCAGCTTGATGTGTATAATAATTTTCATATGGACATTTATGATGATCACGAAGGGAATTCATTATTATAATTTTCGGAAATGTAGTTTAATACACACGGTTCCAAACTGGAATGGTATTTTTTGTCCTGTGCTCGATCTTATAACTATTTCCAGCGTATCGAACTCTCTTCGCATAACAGGTAAGTAGTGAGGTTGAGAGAAAACGTGCATTTTATTTGCACCATAAATGTATTTTGTAGGATCTAATGAAATGACTCTTAGTAAAGGAGTCATAACATCACCCACAATCTGAGGATCGATAATGTCACAATATAGAAAGAGTTGAGATGGTAACCCTAAGTGTAAATTAGCAGGACACTTTCCAAAATTTCTCTCTAGGAGATTTTTATTTGGTTCATAACCTAGTTGTAAACTTAATTTGGGTGATAATGTTACGGATGTTATATTTTTATCCAAAACAGAAATAGACACAAATTTTGTTATTTCATCATAGCGAAATTTCAAGTTCTCTCCGATACCATTTAACACTCTTAAAATATGCTCAACGTTATCATAGTTGGTAGCTGGAATATGTTTTTTGTAGTACACTGTGGATGGTTTATCTTCATTAGGCATTAACATAGATTTTGTAATGTATATAACATTTTCATGATCTTGAACAGTAAACATGGTACATGGATATTGAAACTCGACAACTCCAACCGACCATTCACCTTCTAATTTAATAGCTTTCGGTAATTTCGTTGAAAAATTTGTGGTCTTGTTATCAGGAAAATATTCTATTGAACTATTGCTGAGCAAAGTTAAATAAAAACTTTCTTTATTCATATTTTTTTTAAACTAGAAGCTAAAATCCAACTGTTAAATTTATCTGGATAACCTTTCCACTTCACTAATACTTCTTTTCTGTTACCTGAGTAACGAGTGTCAATTATTTTATCTATTTTATATTGTGAGGTGGGGTTGTAAGTGATTTTCTGTAATTCTCTTTCATAAAAAGTACCAACTATTGGTTCATTTTGTAAATCTGTTATTGTATAAACAACCCATGGAGATCTATCAATTATTGAAGATATAATAAATATTTCATCACTCCAATTTGATTCATATCCTTTTTGGAAAGCATGTTTATATTTAGTTATTCGAACATAATCACCCACATTGAAATTTGGTTTAGGATTTTCTAAAGAAAGTTTGTTTGACCGTCTATCATAAAGATTAGTCCAAACTGTCATAATATTGTTGGAATTTACATCACATGGGCACATCTTAATACTAGAGTGAAAGCTGTGATTGTAAGAGTATATTAAATCTTGTAAAACATCTATATATCTATAAGTATTATTATGAGTGAAATAACGCCACATTTTCATTTTTAGTGTTCTTTGAAATCGTTCAACAATACTGGCCTTAATGTCAGGATTGTTAGTGGTATAGTAATTAATCTTTTTGGATTTAAAGTATTTTTGTACATCTTTTGAAACAAATTCTGTACCTTTATCAGATTGTATGTGAGTAGGTGTTAAATTACTTTCAGTAAATATACTTTCAAAACATTCTTTAGTTGTTTCTGAGTTTTTCTTTTTCATTGGTCTTGCAAAAGCATATTTACTAAATACATCAATAACACAAAGTATATACTTGAAACCATCATTATATTGAGAATAAGTTCGCATATCACTTAAATCAGCTTGCCACAGTTCATTAATATTTGATAGAATGTACCTATTACGCGGGAATTTTTTTCGAATGGGTTTATGTAATGTGTATGTTTCTTGTGATTTTAACCATTCCTTTACTTGCTTTTTATTCATTTTACCCTTCATGGCTTTTGATAATTTATCAATACTACCAAAACCAGCGGGATTAGATGGATCATAATAAATCCTGTTAATTTCTTCTAGTACGGGGTCCATGTTTCCCACTCAAGCCTTTTACGTATTTTAGTTGTAGACTTTTTATCTCTACTGCTCGGTGTAGAAAACTCTTGAAATTCAATCTCAGAGGGTTTGTTCAGATCTTTTGCTTGAAGTTGGTTAATAAACTCACATCTCTTTGGATTTCCAATATAAGTAAGTGGTACTTTAATATCTTTTAATGCTTCAGCAAATCTATCCCAACCTACTGGATCACTTCTTTTTAAGGGTCTTAGTGAATCATTTATTAAATCAACAATATTACTTCCAGGAATTTTTTCATTATCAATTGTGACTGTACCTTCATTATCCCAATGTATTTTGCCTCTACTTGTTTCAGCTAAGTTTAATAATAACTGTCCTTTTTTATTATAAGTTTTTGGTATTAAACTGAGTATTTGAGCTGGTGTGTAAAGTGGATTTTCAACATTTTCTTTACTTTTGATGGATCGATTCTCCTCCAACAAAGATTCAGCATCAACTGAAGTTTTTAGATCTCTATCTTTATTTTTAAAACCAATTTTAGACTCGTTTGAATCTTCATTAGATGTATCAGAATAAATTGGTAATCTGAGTGGTTGACGATCCTCTTCGGTAAAATGAAGGTATCTTTGCAGTGTTTGTAAATATAACATCCATTTCTTTCGGTCTTCCGTCTTACTATTCATAATATTTTGCATTTCGATATCTAATCGAGATAAACTACTACTCGTATTAACCTTATTTTCTTGTTTTAATTTTTCAATCAATCCAGGTTCGATAAGTATCATTTTCTTTGCATTTTCCATGTTAACTGGCTAGTCCACTCACTGATCCACTCAATATTGCACCTAATATTATTGGTAAGAAAGCCCCTCCTTTTTGTATAATTATATTTTTTCTTAGTTTATGTTTACACTTACGCACTAGTTGACGGAGTATATTTTTGTGTTTATTCAATTTTTGTTTATCTTGATCTTTAAGAGGTACTTTTCCTTGTAAAACGTTATGAATACACTCACAAATACAGTTAATTTCTTCTTCATCACACGTTTTAAGTAATGCTCTTTGATATTTTGGTTTAAGCGTATGCAAAGCGTTTAGCAAATGTTTATGCGTTGTGAGTCGACGATGCATCATTTAGCAATGATTTGAAATGTTTGATTCTTGGTGTATAAAAACTCTTTTGTGGGGACGTAGACTGTGCAGAAACCATTAAATGGGAAGACATTTGTCTTGATACGACAAAAATCATTGGTATTCTGTTTTAAATCTACCATTAAATATCCATGCGCCTCTAGAGTTGCATCCCTGTAGGCATCTTCAATAAATTTTGGGTTATCTGGTGACACTTGTCGTGCTAAATATCTTATTTGAGTTTTATCTCGAGGGTTTTTAAAATATATTATATAACTTGAGTTTAAGGATATGTCTCTTTGCCCTTTACCCTGATGAAATAAATTTTGTGTTAAATAAAATACACTAAGATTCCTGTGATGACTACCTTTTGTAAATATATCCACAATTCTTCCATCGGACTCTCTCATTAGATCATCAATAATAACAAGATGTGGGTTTTCACCGTCAAACATATAAACATTTGGAATTCCTTGATGGTAGTTAACATTTGGTAAATTATATAAAGGTTGCATTTCATCAAAGCACCATGTGATCTGATTAAAATCACAATTACATATTTCTGTAACTGATTTTATGAAATTTGTTACAAAATTTGACTTCCCACATCCACTTGGCCCCGCCACAATAGCAGTAAACGGATGGATAAAGTGAAACATTATACACGTCTAAAGTTCTAAGGGGTGAAATAAAAAATGAAAGTGTTGGTGTTAACAATTAATATATATTGCAAACATTATATAAAACAGAATGATCTGTATACTATTTCTAACACAATTAGTACATCATAATTTTACAATCAACTCAATCTCAAATAAATGCACACACACGCAAATATAAACAACAATTAACTTAAATTATTTACAATAAAACAACGATTAAATATGTAATAAACTCTACGTCATATTATACTATTATCATTATTTTACAATCAATACAAATTTTATTTACATGCAGACATAAAATTAAAAACTATCAACACTTACATAACGCAGTTTATAATGACCCCAAGCTAATGTTTCAATATTATTATCTAAAATATGCCTCTTTGTGTCATTATATGATAAACCAATCTTATTTAATTTTTGTGTAAAAATTGTGTGTTTAATTGATTTAAATCTAAGCATACTATAATATTGCACTTTTTTATTAAATAGAGAAGACTTATAATTATCCATGGTCATCTTTTTAGTGATACATTTATTTACGCCTTTTGCCTTGGCTATAGTCTTATTCTCTAAGTTAAAAGCGTACATTTTGGATCGTAAACCCACAAATTCTTTCATGATTTTACCATTATTTTCATCTTTAAAAAAACCTAATTTCTTTTTATTTAATTTTGGATATTCAAAAATATTATTTGCATCATAAGCTGAGGTATCAAAGTATGATGAAAGGTCAGGTTTTATATCAGAGTAAAAATCATCTGTAAATATATGATATATTAAACTATCCGTATCTGTATACAATAATTTGATTTTACTAAACTTTTTAACCATATAGTTATAATGAAAATCATACATTAATGTTTTTGAAATATCTAAAATGCAAAACCCTAAATAAATTGGTTTGTTATATATTAACTTTGTTTTTCGCAACTGAACCGCAACTAGGTTTTCCGAAAATACTGAAAGACTATGAAATTGTGGTTTAGCGATTAGATCTTGAGCACCTAAAGCTTTGCCCTGGTTCTCCCAGTGTGTAACTAATTTTATGTTAACCCTTTTTTCAATATTCTCCATAGTCTTTCCGGAGACTGAATTATTCATTAATTTATAAAAATCTTTTTCGAAATCTGATTTTGCTAACGTTCTTAATTTTGTGTTTAGATCTATGTACATCTTCAACCAGCGAGACTGTTTAAATTTTAAAACTCTATGAATTTTAGTTAATTTAACCCCCATTTCTATGCACTGCTTTAAATTTCTGTAATGAATTACATATTTATCTTTATTATTTAAATTTGGGACTAGTTTATTTTCATTAATATTGTCTGCACAAATGTTTTCGGGGCATAAAGGAAAGTCCGAATGTAAATCATGAAGTTCATCTGAATATTCCAAATCAACTTCTAAAATAAAACCGAAGTTCGATGTCTCAGACACATTAAATTCTGTATTCGGATTTACCCATTCGAATCCACCAGTAGGAAGACATTGAGACATAGCCCAACCATATAAATTGTTGGCATCAAAATATGTGATATATGAATTTGGTTTCCCTGCATCATAATCCCCCATATATTTGTTATTAGCTCTAGCATAACGATTACTACATTGAGATACACTACCCCTAATACCTGATCTAATAAATGCAATTTTCTCATAATCTGTTAAAAGTTCTAATTCTATTTTTGTATATTTTAACATTGCTTCCCAACTTAAACCGGGTGCTGTGTAATAATGGGCAGGGTCTAAATCATAAGTATTAATACATAACTTTCTAAAGTTTTCAAATACATCGGTTAAAAGTAAAACGTCTGTTTTTAAATACAGGTTTGAATAATCTAGCATATTACAACACCCAAAGTGTTTCCAAACATCTTTAGCATGATTGTAATCATCATTTGAAATATGGGAATCTGTGAGCGAGCTATAAAAAAATTTTTGTTCGGGGAGCGATGTTAGGCTTAAACTATCATAATTAGTCATAAGTTCATATGGATAAACGCCTTTCCGTTTTAAACGAAAGAAATCTTCATCATTAGGATAATTTCTACGTAATTCTTGAAATTGATCATTACTGAGATTTTTGGCCAATTCTTCTAATTTACATGATAAAAACTTAAATTAATCTATGAATCTTAATATAATTTCGTGGTTATTCATTTTTAATTTTTTGGAAAAGGATATATATTTTTCTTTATTTTGAGGGATAACTTCGACTTCACCATCACAAAAGTTTAACGCGTGAACAATAAAATGAGCATCATAGTGACTAAGGTTGTGTAAAAATAATGGTATATAACGAGGTTTTCTGAACTTCGAGCTACATGATTCGTGAGCAACACCTATAAAACTACCGGTGTACCAATCAAAATCATAAAAATGTTCTGCTAACTCTGTTTCACAAATATGACAAATGGTTGCATTTGAAATTTGGTTTTTGTCTTCATTTGTTAGCGGAAGTGGAGGATATTTTTGAAGTCTATTTATTTCTTTGAGATTGTTAGATAAACTTTCCATAAACACTTGTGCACAGTTGGGTCCGCAATACGTTACATATTTTGATAATTTATCATCATATGAATATTTAATATAATAACCAAAACTATGTACTTCATGTTTCTGAATATTGTGTGTGAAAGGTTTGGAAGGATCGTTAGAACATGATTCTATTGGTTTTAAAAATGCTTCAAAATCAGCATAAACTACGAATGGTATCTTCAACTTTTTTTCATAACTATCAAATTTAATTTTATCATTTGAAATAGGTTGACCAAACCAATTCCTTTTTTTAAAAGTTTCACTGTTTGGTAATTCTGTACAAATGTGGGCACAATCGTATTTTTCATGGTTATTTAAACTTTCCTTAGATGGAAAGTGAAGTAGACATGCTTCGCAAATGTACATGATGTGACCGTCTTTTGAAATTTGTTTACTAACTAACCGCGATAAATTTTTTATGTAACAATAATGATTTTTTGTATCCTTGGAAAAAAATAATAAATTGATATGTCTATCTTTACGACACTTTGTTAAAAATAATGGACCTACGATAGAATTACATCGTTTTTCTTTATTATATTCTAACCCAAAAACATTAATACTAATATCATTTAATTTCTCTACTTTTGCTATGTCAGAAATTTTAACTGGAAAGGAAATACCATCAAATTTAAGTTTATTTGCATGTTTAACGTACGATGATACACGATCCGCGTTTTTGTTTACGGGATATAACGCCGAGAGTAACGCCCATTTAAAACAAAAATAATCCTTGCTTTTTACATTTATAACAGCCTTTTTTAATTTTATGTCACGAGGAAGATCTATGTATGAAGTACCGCGTAGGGGGTTAAATTTATTAACATTCATGTCTATAGATTTTATGTTTTTTAGACTCCATCCACTATCTTTTTTTTCAAATGCACTAATTTTAGTAGTAATTGTATCATTTAAAGATGAAAAAAAAATATTTAAGTCATCTCCTTGACAAATAATATAGTTAAGCGTTTGAAAATCGAACGTATCATGAATATCTTTAGTTTGTTGAACAAAATCAGCATGCAATACGAAGTTAACTTTAAAAATTATGTGTTGATGAATACACTCTTGTATTAAAAATAAAATATCATCTTTAATAGAATTTAAAAATAGTTCAGGAGTTTCAAAATTTACCAATGTCGAACTATCTACTCTACTCTTGATTTTATAAGTTAAAATCCTATTTCCAAAAGCAGATTCAATAACACTAACGTTTGATAAAGAATTATGTGAATTTAAAAGATTATTTTTGTGAACATTACTTTTAAAATGATTAGCTAAATACCGTTTCTTGATAAATATATGACACGTTAGACATTCCACTTGATCATCGTTACTGATACTGTTCCCTGCAGAGGTAGGCGCTTCTGCTTCCGTTGTTGGTGTTTTGATGATCTTGGGTTCTTTGCTGCTCGTTCGCTTCGTTCCTCTTCCAAGTTGTAGTGGTTGACTACTAAAATGTTTAAATTTATTAAAAACTGTACAAGACATTGTGTAAATTATGATCGAAATGAATGTTTATTTTACTTACTTAAACTGTGTTTCAACCATCGCACAGTGATTATACAACTCATCATCATACGATGAATCGAACAGTTGATCCTTCTCCATTTCATCACAAACTTTAGACAACTCCTGATTAAATTCGCTGTTGAATAGTTCCGTATTCTCTTCCATGGTTGTGGAGAAGAAAGCACTGGTGCACACTTCACTGAAGTTTGCCATCCTTATAGTAAAGAAGAAAATAGGTAGCAGAGTAAGTAACAGTTCAGTGTTGGTAGACCAACTGATACCCAAATTTCAAATAATGTCCGATATTTAAGTCTAACAAAGGATTAGAAATAGAATATAATGAGTACACGGAAGTAATTTAAGTAAACAGAATCACATTCACTAATGATCAGCTAATGACTGTCATTGTTAAAAAAGTATTTTTTAACTTTTTCACTTTCTGCTATTGTCTTTGTAATATTGTATACGAGGGCGTTTGTGTTGTCGTAGATGCTATCCTTATTAGTCTTTACGTAATATTTAATCCTCGTGGAAGCATGTTTCCAATGATCAGTAGTTGGAATCTTGGATAGCTTCTTCATATCGTACATTTCAATTTTGATGAGATGCGTCGCTTGGTCTCCGTCGTCAGAATTAGTAGAAATGTATGATACACCATCTCTAGCGGCTCGTGCTACGGTTGATGATAACAGCTTCCTCTTTTTTATTTTTGATTCAGCTTCAAAAAAATGATCAATCGATTGCGATTTTCTTTTTCCACCATCGCATGTGTTATTATTAATGACGATGTCATCACTCTCTTCTTGAGGGGAGAGTGGCGAGTAGTAATACTGTTTATAGGTATTTTCATCGAAGCTCAATGATTTCTGCAACAACACAGTTATCATGTTAATATCAATTTGTTAACACTTAATCATAAAAGTTAAAAAAGCTAAAGTTACAACCTATTAAAGTCCACTGCTGAACATAGGCCTCCTCTCATTTCTGAGAGGGTTTTAGGGCTACGCTGAGCACGTGGTAAATCAGCACTTAAAATTGTAATTAACAATTTAATTGGTGCCGGCGGGGATCGAACCCGGGTCACGTACTGTGAATTTTACATTTTGCGCTAACCATCTGAGCTACCACGGCTTAACCATATACACACACATAATATTTAAATATAATTTGTTAACACTAAATCATACACACGTAAGAAAATAACAGAAAGAAAAGTAAGTTTGTCAATAGAATAAACACTTACATCCATGGCCTTTGATGCGTTGAAGTAACACAAACGTAGTATTGATAGATCCACTGCGGTCAAACGACCATACACTAACTCCATGACTGCAGTTGCTTGGTCTTATATAGTACCAGTGAGTAATAATTCTAATCTAAAGAATTTCTGCAGTAGAATTGATAGTATCTTTATGCGTCAACAAGCTTACCTTACATTCTGTTGCTTATCTCTACATTCCTACGTCCTTCCTGTCGTGTCTTGTTCAGTGTATTGGTGACTCAAATACGATTTGTATAACACAAAGAATGCAATTTAATATTTAGAAATCACTATAATTGATCACTCCTATATTAGTCATTGAGTAGATTGGTACTGTAATAATCTACTAATAGCAGTAATATTATGGATACACTAGATGTACAACAACATCTGAAAAAGATTCACCCCACTCTAGAAAATAATGTTTATGCTGCCAATAAACTACCCATGTACACCCACGTACCAACGTATATAATATGCAATTTGGATACAGATGATAAACCAGGGTCACATTGGGTAGCTTTATATATCGATACGAATGACGTCGGTCAATATTTTGATTCATTCGGACGGGCACCTGTACGATATCATCTAGAGTTTTTTAAAAGAAATTGTAAAAGATGGAACTGGAATGTTGATAGGATTCAGAATGAGTGGACTTCAGTTTGTGGCGAATATTGCTTAATGTATTTGCTATATAAGTTTCAGGGATGTTCAATGCATAGTTTTACGAGTATATTTACAGGGAACACATTGTACAACGATATTTTAGTGGATGAGATGTTTCGCTCCTATTTTATAGATAATAAGTAATAAGATTTTGTATTTTATAAATAAAACTTTTAACAAAATTGGGTAATGTGTTTTATTAATGAGTCAGATTAGTGTAGATAGGAACAAAGGAGTATAATACAATAGCATAAGCCGACCCACACGCCGACGAATAATAGATAATGACGGTAGTCAATCAACAATAGATAAGTAGATAAGGACAATGGAGCGCTAATGCGGGTTGAGGCTCGAAGCGGATATCAATTAGATAAGAGTTAATTGATCTGCACATCTCCGGAACCGTACATCCTACGCAAAAATGGACCGCAGATTCGTGATCAGAGCATGCCAAAACCTTTTTTTTTTTTTTTTTTTTTTTTTTTAGGATCGTGAATCGACGAACGTCGTACTTGTACAACTCTCTACAAGTGAGCCAGAACTGGTACATCGTAACTACTTACTTATAGTTTTTGATTCGAAATGACATTAAAATTTACGTTTCACTTTTTAAACATTTTAAAAAAGACACAGGGACATTGACAAAGGAGATTAGTAACAGCACCTTCATGATAACACTTCAATTATAATAATAGTAATAAGGCCCAGCAATCAGCACCCGCCACTGGTGGAGCAAGCCGCACGCGTTGGACAATGCAGATGAATAGCAACGCATTGCCGGCGTATTTTAGGGCGAAGGGGGGAGAAATTAGAGGTTTTGCCTATCGGGCTAGAATGCATCGACTTTTTGCTTAGCTTGAGCCATCTACAACCGCCACCGAGCAAAAACTGGCAGACCGAGTTCGGTATATCTTGCGCTCAAATATATTTAATGTCGCTGAACTCGAATGGCTACGACCTGAGGCTGTTCCGCTATCGGATGAAAATGCTACGGCTGAAGATGCGGTGCCACAACTTGCAGAGCATCCCGCAAACGTAGATGCCGCCGTGAATACCCTAGTTGTGGTTGATTCAGACGATGATGGAACAGTCACTCAGGAACTGGAACTAGAGCAAATGAGGAGTACTTTGGAAAAGGCGATTGTGGAAACGCGCAGTACGCCTCTCGAAAATCGACCGCGACTTCCCCGCATAGCCCTAAGCAAGCGGAATCGGGCTATTGTGAGAGCTCTGAACCCAATGCGGACTCAATTCTTTTTGGCGCCGCACTCGTAGTCTGCCGTATTATAGGCGCCAAACTTTCCACGGCTAGACGCGCTACTGAGCAAAGTAGGGCTATCCCAGCCTGGAAAATAAGAATTGAAGAACGTGTCGCTAAGGCTAGGGTACTCATCGACAGACTGAAATGCTTCAGGTCAGGCAATAACAGGGCAAGAATTGTGCACACTGTCAGGATGGCGTTTGCTGGGACAAATGTCAGTTTGTCTCAGCCGGATATAACGCAAAAACCGACGGAGCGCATAGACGACCTGAAGCAGAGAACTTTTATATTTATTCAGCCCAACCAGATGAGAATACTCTATGAATACCTCATAATAATAATAATGCGGTTGCCAATCAGCCTACCACGTGTGGCAAATATGCCAAAAATCGCCATATAAGGCAATCTACGAAGAAGGTCTTATTTCAGCAGTTGACTTTTGATAGGCCTTAATAAACAAATAAAAATGATGATAACCAAAGCTATCTAAAAAATAACTATAAACGAATTAGAAATCATTGTCAAATTCGGGCTGTACTCGTACACGTGGTGTGCCTTTAAATTGATGATGTGACCAGGGCTGTCGCATATACAGGTAAAAAAATAACTTGAAAGGTTTAATTTTTGTAATACATACTTTATATATATATATATATATATATATATATATTAGATACACCTTTTACAGTGTTTATGTTTGCACTTTTTTTCTTCTTTTTGTTTTTGTCTAGAAAATTCTTTTTTATAGAATACCAGTGATAAACGAGCACACAGTCCACGCGATGGTAAGTGTATGCTGTGACCACAGAACACAATATAGCTATATTAGGTGTTCTGTGGCTGTGACCCATAAACATCTACATTTATGCTCGAGTAAGAATTAAAATAAACCTGCGACAACGCATCTTTATTTTGAACCCCTGAGGATTAAGATGGAATGTCTCGTTCCAGTAAAAAGTGTTTCTCACTATATACAATCACCATATGAAACATGACAGCATTAAGCTGCTATTTTACCCTGGTATTCTGCGTGAGCGTGGTCCTTTCCCGATCGAGCTGAACCATTCTTGCTACAACCATAACATAGCTGCAGCGTGGATCTACCACGTAAATAGTACTACTAGGTTTAGGTATGATGATATCAATATGATCGTACCTAATACTAGTTACTGCTTTAATTACAAAATAACAATCTTACTTAACATAAATCTTTTACTCTAACAAAATTGAAAGCTAAAATTAAAATAGACTTTATAATCGTAACATGAAATTATTGTAATCAAAACTTGTGGACTCATTAATGACGAGAAGAAAGTTATTTCGCTTCATTAACAAAACGGAATAACTTTATTGACATCCCTACTACTTGCGACTTATAAAACAATGGAATTTAGTTATTATATGCTCAGCTTATTGGTTCAGTTGTAGGTCGTTTGCGGTCTTTGGCAGCTAGTTTCTTACGAAGGCGTCTATTTGCACTTTGTTTTCTCTTTTTTAATACTCATTCCCGTTCTCATAACCCCTTAGGTCTCGCACTTAAATATTTTGCATGTGTTTAATTGTGTTTAGCGTAATATACAAGAACGTTTTATCTAAAAGATGCATGACTCGGATCCATTGTGACAAATGAGGGTTACTGATAACGTTTAAGCCTTCACTTAAATTGACTAATTAATGCATTTAGACCAGCATTTACATGTGCAAAGATTATAAACACATTAGCCTAAATAAAATTTAGCCTTTTCATTATGTCTTTAATGTTTTTATATATATTTATATTGTTAAATTGGGGCACTAGCCGTCGTTAAGAATGACGGCACGCAACAACCAAATTGGAACAATCTTGAACACGTATCCATTGTTAATTATATGGCATTGGCCTTTGTATAAGCCGAGCCAACTGTTTAGCTCATGACTAGCATATGTAAACTCCACTTGTTCCTGGCGTGAAGGTTTCTTGGTTTTCCGTGAACATATAAAGTTGTGAATTTTTTTGAGGGGAATTAGGCTTTAGATATTCAATAATAACTTACTTTGAAACATCGACTATACTAAATTTCAGGAAGATGTCATAGTCTCGTATAGTGGTCGTGTTATATAATGTAAGCATATTATGTTATCTATTTATACTAGGGCCGATACAGATGCAAATTGCCATTTGCGAGCATCAAAAACTGAGCGGAGTAAAAGTCTAAAGTCATAACTATCTTTATTTCAACGAAGGATTCAATCAAATGGTGTGACATTGCGCAGATGTACATTAATCAGCTCATCTAATCAATTCGCTAATTTATTGAAGCTTCGCTCACTTCACTCGTTTCGCTCGCTTCGGTCATTTTGCTCGTTTCGCTCGCTTCGCTTATTTCGCTCGCTTCGCTCGCTCCGCTCCAATAAATTAGCGAATTGATTAGGTAGTAAAAGAAAAAAAAATTCTAATTCAGATTTTTATTTCTTACAAACCTTGTCTGGGTTGAGCTACAACTATTGCCGAAAAAATTATGTAAATTGGCCTAAGGGTTATGCCTCATTTACATTCAGCCCCTGCCACTGCTCCTCGCGCTGCCGGCAATACTTCGGTAAATACTGCCGTAGCAGGATCGCGGGAAGTATGTATTCACACTTTGCCCTACTACGAGTACTCACATCGCTTTCGGCTTTCGACTATGGCAGACGTCGAAATAATTACAGCGCCCGCGCTGTGTCTTCTTGCAATACAAAATTATGTTAATAATTTAAAAAGATTTCAAATGCAAAAGAAGATAGATAGAAAATTTATTTGCTTAAAAACATGGTACATAAGATGATCAATGACGTGGAACTGACATGTTTTGCCATAATTGGCATGGAAAAATGATATGAAATACAGCTAATTACACAAACCCAATGTTACATTTTAAAATTATTGTATTGCTTATAAGTTAAGTACAAACATTCTTTTTGAATTCAAATAGGTATTATGTACAATTTAATACTTATACAGATCCACTCTATTTGAATTCTTATACTGTAAATTGTTAAAAAATTATTAATTGAATTATTACATTATTGTTACATAAATAATATTAAATATTATATGAGATTAGTTAAGCTATTATTATTTTAATAATTACACTACAGTATTAATTAATTCATAATTTTAACTACAGTAAAATTATAATTTAAAAATTTCAGGATATTCTGCAAATATTATGTTAATAATTTAACATTTAACTTATTTCACATTTTAATAAATAAATAATCAATATGAGTAACTAATCGTTGTTAGAAACAAAATGTCAATGTTCATATATTCCTTAAACTAAATTTTATATTAATATAATAAATTTGACGAATTTATAATTAATTATGTACATAGGTACTATGTTATCTCAAAAAGAAAATTCGTATTCGTAGAAGATAATGAATTGTGGTTTTTATCGTTGAAATCCGATATAGTTTTTTTCTGATTCCAGCAGTTCTAAAAACTTTATTGTATTTTCATTATTTCACTCGAAAGGCATTTTGGTAGATCGTACTTATATAATAACAAGACGGCACGCACGTCCGTTCATCCAGAAGCTTGGCGCGAAGTGAGCGATGGAGCTGAACACAGTGTACATTATATATACCTGGAATAGAGTTGCTAGTCGATTGCGTGGTACAGAGACATCTATAGTGGAGTTGTCGAACTAAACGGCCGATATATCTGTCTACAAACTACTAATATATTCTATATATAGTACAGCCCCATCCCTGGTGTACTGATTATTTTTAATGAATTATGTAATCAAAGGTAAATCATAAAAATGAAAACTCAATTTAAAAATAATAATCATCTTTATTCAGGTAATTTACACCCATAACCAGTAAATAAATTAATAATTAAGCAATCTACACAATTTCAGAAATAAATAAATAAATGTCGATCTATCAATATATTCATCAAAGTAACAATTTTAAATTAATAAATCCAACAGTAATTATACGTAGGCAGTAATGACAGTATACAAAGTAAATTAATCGAAATAAAATAACATAAAATTTAGTTTATTTATCTAAGATCTTGGTATTTAAAATAATAAAGCAACTTATCTACTACACAAAAGTTATAAGAAAAATAAAATAAGATGCACAAATTACAAAAAAAAAATAGTACAGTAGACAAAAAGTTGACAATTTTTATAAAAAAAAAACTTAAATATCCAATATCTTGAAAACGGGTAGGTTTGATGTATGGTGTTTCATAGTCGCAACAGTCGGTAATGATGCAAATTACAACACCCTAAAGGATCTAAGTCGACTTAACCAATATAATTTATATTGAAATATATATACAGGGTTACTCTGTATATACATTTCAATATTTATCTACTATGTTCCACTTGGCACGAACATTTGATGTTCCGTGGTCACATACAGTAGCAAGGATTTTAAAGCCAGACCCCTTCAATTTTCTTATATTTCTCTTAATCATTAAGGCTAATTCAGCTTTTTTTGTACTGCAAGCACAAAATGAATATGATATCGGCTGTTTATAGTTTTTAGAATACCTCTATTCTAATTTCTGTCCTCACTACATCACCATTGTCAACTAAACCAGTAATCTTGTCATTTTTCCTGTCATAACCAATATGTGGTGTTAAGGCCATTTCATCAAAAACCAGTGTACACAATTTATCATTGGCTTTCATTTAAGATAGATGCTTGCTTCTTAAGCTGGTAAAACATGTTTTCATTTATACTAGGCTTAATATTGGCCTTAGATACCATCCTGCTTAAGGTGAAAGGTGATGGCAGAACAAATATCTTTTGCAGCATCCTGTAGGCTCTTGGTACATGTTAAAAAAATGTAATGCCATCTCTTTTTCATCAGGTGTGAATTGTCTGTCCCTTTTGTGTTTACCACATTCTCTAAATTGTAGCATCGTAAAAACTGTTGCCATTGAGGTAAAACTTTTAAATGCTTTCAAGAAAGTAGTGTTTTCTAATAGTTTCATTTTCTTCCTCAGTCTTTTTGTTCTTTCTTCATACTTTCTTATTTCTCAGTTGCTATATTCAAGCTTTTAAGTTTCTTTTTTAACATTGTAATTCTTGTACTAATTTGAGTCCTTTTGGGCTTAGTCACCTTCAAGCCTGAAATTAAAATGACAAAACATTATATTTATATAGTCCTAGAAAATTTTTACTATAGTTTAGTAAAAATAAATCTCATTAGTACTGGAAAAGATCTTTAGATCACTATATATTTGTTATTACAACATAAACTCATGTTTCTTCCCAGTTGTACTCTGAGCAAGTTTAATATTTATAAACTGGTGTAGATTTCGATATTCATATGAGCTTTAAACAAGCCTTAATTTATAAGCTTTTTATTATCATTTGAATCAAACCGTTAATAAGAAATAACAAACTTTCCATAAAATTGCTTTGCATGTCATACATAATATTTTGTCAACATGGAAGTTGAAAATTAGTATTGCAGAACATAGTTATGATTCAAAATTTATACATTCAATTATTCATGTTTGATAGTAAAATTAATTATTTGAGGAACAAACTTCCATATTAACTTTAACATTCATTATATTAAGAATAGATCATTACAATGTTAATGCAAATTTTTACTAACCTTTCATATGCAATGCTGGTATTGCAACATTACTTAACATTTTACCCCGGTCCAGTACTTGGATTCAAAAGGTGTATGACAAATTCTTCGGTACTTAAACACATACATATCATCTAAGCACAGAAAGTTTCCACCAACTGCTTGTTTACCACCACGTTTAGAAATTAAAACACCAATATTCCATCTTCCAATTAAACGAATAAACTAGACTTAAAGCAGCTAAATCTTAATAAAATTAGTTGTTTAACTAATTTTCTGGCGAAAATATCTAAATTCACATTATTAACACGTCGATTTAGTCAATGTGATACGATCATTTAATTTCATTTAATTAACTACAACAACGCACTTCCGAACGTAAACTTACTCCAGCGCCGTCCTTTGGAGAGTTGTGGAACTAAATATGCAATGCCAGTTTCTATAGAACCGAAAATTGTTCTAACTACAAAGGCCCTGGAACTGAATGTGAACACTCACTGCCGCTCGCGCTGCCCGTCCTTTGACTTACGCGCGAAAAACCGACATTTGAGCGATCGTCGGGCAGTGGCAGTGGCAGCGGCAGTGTCAGCGCGAGTTACATACTGCCCTGCCCACTGCCCTGCTCACTTCCCTGCCCAACAGGGCTGAATGTAAATGGGGCACTACAGAAGAGATACATTTCAAAGAATCATTTTCTTGTGCCATGGGAGCTTCACTCCAATAATATAACAATCCATAATGATGGAAAATCTACATTGATATAATTATCTAATCAGAGAGATCCATATTCCACAGCGTACCCCCAGTTGGAGGCGTTATAAGTTTACTCGGAATTCACTCCTGACTTTTTACAGTGTAAGTATAAAATTTATTAATAACTCGTCAACTGTGTGTGCCACCTATCTAAATTTTCTTTTTGGCACTAAAACACCATATTATAGACTAAGTATGAGTCATTTTTCTGTATTTTTTACAACTTAATTCACAAAATAATAATACAACGACACAAAATAACCCTATGTATCTTCATAAATATTTATTGGTATGTGTAACAACCCTGATTTTTGCAAGTGTGTGTATTTCACGTTCATGTGAGTGAGTTATTGAATCGTGTGTACCTACACCGGTATTAACGTCTTCATTATCTAAGAGCGTCACGCTCAATTGAGCAGACGAGCTCATTTAGCTACAATGCCGGCTAGAGTCAATCGCCTAGTCCGTGGGCGTACTCCAAACCGACTTTTATTAGCTTCACTTAAAGAGCAAAACAGTGTGATTTAAATTTACAAATATAACGATATTAAAATCTTCTTGTACATACTTTCAACGATATTAATAAATCAAATTATACTGCGCTTTTTCCCCATCAGGGCGAAAGACTTAAGGAAATTAAAACGACATCGGCCATTTCCAACCCGCTTTTCATTTTGCCGGCTCGCACTTTACTTAGAAATTTTACGCTCGCTTTTTACATCGTTATAAAGTATTTCATAATCTGTCATTTGTCGACCGAATGATAGTGGAAAACCATTTAATTTTACTGAAACAAGGTTCTGAAGATTGTTGAAGGAGAGGGGCCTCCATTATCAGTACTCACCTGGTTTCCAGTCTATTTTTTATTTTAAGTTCAAGAAGAATAGACCATCTGGCACATTCTCGGAAAGTCGAAGTCAATATCCAGTTGAATGAATAAATTGAATGATTTAATGACACAGAAATTAAAAAAAAACATCAAACTCCCAATATACACAAAATCAATTCTTTCACTCAGCGTGATGCTGTAGCACAATGTTGCCATGGCCACAGTGGTGTTATATTGTCGATACCTCATATTACAAAATAGTTGTAGCAGTTATATCAGTATCCTTAGATAATTATTAAATAAAATGAGTAAAATAATAATATTATAACAAAATCTAACAACCTTATTAGTTAATTAATTAATATTTTTATTCCAGCTTTAAATATAAATTAAAAGTAAAGAAATTAAAGCAATAATTAAGCCAGATCATGTTATTTATGTTATGTACAAGGCATAATATTTAGGCACCTATGTAAGTAATACTGAGTTTAAAAAAATAAAAAAATCTTTTATTTCCAAAAGTCCTATTACAAATATTTGTCGAGTTTTCCCTTTAAGTAGTTATAGACACTTGTGTTGGGAATAACTCGACACTTCCCTTAAGGTTGGCTAAATAAGACTTTGTAAACTGGGTATATTACATCTAGAAAGTTAGAATGGTTAACATTTTTTTTCTCATTTACATTTAACATTTCTGTTTGATTTAAAGTTCTTAAATCTACAGTGTTTCGTATGGTGAGTGTAGAGAACCGGAGACCCGTTTTTACTGGAAATGAGGCATTCTTTCTTAGTCTTCAGGGTTGACAATGTGTCTGTATTTTGATTCTTAATCGAGGGTAGATGTGTATAGGTCATAACATCCATTTACCATTTAGGTAGACTGTGTGAACTGTGACTCGTACATCACCTTTGTTCTATAAAAATATCTATGAAAATAATACTAATTTGGAAGTTAACGATGCGTAGCGTTGCATTATATCTAAAATAAGCAAACTGTCGACCTTCGACGATACGGTGAGCTATAGTGTACTGTAATGACTGCACTGATTGCTATTTTTATTTCATATTATGTTGAAATTGTAATAGAATATTTAACAACTGCTATACAAAGGAGAATTTTACAATCAGTGGTTTTTTTAATACCATATCACTGAAAGGCTATTATTTAAATCAAAAACCTTTACAGACACACTAATAACACGCTATAGAACAGTTGTAGCACGAATGCATCGGCTCAACCGGGGAAGGACCACGCTCCTACGGAATACCATCTTAAAATAGTAGCTTAATGCATCTGTGTTTCGTATGGTGAGTGTAGAGAACCAGAGACACATTTTACTGGAAACGAGGCATTCCATCTTAGTCCTTGCGGGTGAAAACGCATCTGCGTTTTGATTCGTAATCGAGGATAGATGTAGATGTCTACACACAGCATCCACTTGCCATCAGGTGCATTGTCACCTAATACTATTAAAAAAAATTACACACGGATATCCGCGTCTATTTACCCGAAACAATTATTTTTAGGCCATACGTGTCCCGAGCGTGATTCGAAATCCCGGTCGGCACAGCCGCAGAAAACTAAACTTTTTTATAATTTCGTCTTTGTGGGTACAAAGGGAAATAAGATGGAGTGAGACAGAAGTGATTACGCAACTGTAATCCTCTTTGTTTGTCGTTGGCTACAGCCTGTAGATACCACGAGGTGGGCTGGTTAGCTCTTCATGTTAATGTTTTAAAAACAGATTTATATTAATGAACTGCTTTGCTCCAGAAAAATATTAATTTACATAAGATTTTACTGACTTGTTAAATAAACCAAGGCTGGTGGAGAACTTAACACAATGCAAGTTTCTTGTCACGCCAACACGCCAACATTATAATGAAAAGGTCAAGTTACATATTCTAATTTGATGGCATAGGGTTGAGTACAGTTTACGTGAAAATTATAGGGTTTTATTAGTCTGTAAAACACTACTATATATACTTTATAAAAAACATTTAATTCTTATGGTTAAAATTTCGTTATAGCTACGTTTGACAAAGCTATAATTATTATGAGTAATTATTGAGGTAATATTTTTAATACACCACGTTTTGCTTCATATTCCTACATTGTCATGCGATTATGAGCTATGTTCAAATTTAAATAGCTCATTGGGAAGTAAGTTTTAATTCAATTACTAAATACGATCCGAACAGCTATTAAATAAAAAAAAACGTACGTGTAACGTAATGGACGTCCACACTACAAAATTATCAAAAAAAAATTGCAATTTTTATAAGCAAAAATTCAAAATTCGAAATTAGAATTTCATTTGTTTATCCTCTAAATGAAATGAATCACTATTTTGAGACAAATGTGCATCTACAGTTGGAGACCATTTCACGTAAAACCAAAAATTTGCGTTTATGTTTAACGTTTTTGTTTTTAATTTGTTTACTGTGTCTTTAAGACGTCTGAAAAAGGTTTTATTTCCTAAAACATATGGATTTTTCGCCCACAGAAGCCGCCCAAGTGGTGGCATTACTGGATGTTGGACTTAGTCAGCGTGTTGTGGCTCGAACATTGCATCTAAGCCTGTCATCCGTTTATAGAGTCTACAACCGCTATCGAGAGACTAGTATGTTCACGCGCCGTTCTGGATCTGGCAGGAATCGGGTCACTTCTGAGAGAGATGATCGATTTATTGTATCAACTTCTTTACGAAACCGGCGCCTTAATGCATTTCAACTGCAGCAGCAGCTTCAAGTTGTACGAAGGGTCGCTGTAAGTGACTCTACAATTAGAAGAAGGTTGAAGGAACTTGGACTGGTACCACACAAGCCAGCAAATGGACCTAAATTAACTGCAGACCATCGAAGAGCGCGCCTTGACTTTGCACGCGAGCACCTAAATTGGTCATACCTCCAATGGAGCAAAGTTCTCTTCTCTGATGAATGTAAAATCATACTCTATGGTAACGGCGAAAGGAACAAGGTCTACAGAAGAGAAAGAGAACGCTTTGCACAATGCTGCATTGAAGAAAGGGTCAGTTATGGTGGTGGTTCGTGGACGGTTTGGGTAGGAATCAGCGCCGACGGTAAGATAGAGCTTGCCTTCGTGTCTGGGTCACGTCTACCTGCTTTAAACTGTCATCGGTACGGGGAACAGTGCCTAGAGCCTCACGTGATGCCCTATGCACACTTTATCGGCAACGGTTTCACACTTATGCACGATAACGCCAGAGCCCACACCGCGAGCGTCGTACGTACGTACGATTACCTTACCGAAGTCGGTATCTCCATAATGGAATGCCCAGCAAGGAGCCCGGACATGAATCCAAGAGCTCGAGAAGGGAACACTAGTCATTAAACGTTATTTAATAAAAATTTATCGTTTTATTTTTTCACCTAGTTGTGTTGTTTCATTCATTGCCTTCGTTCTCCATACAAAATAAAAATGGCTCATTAAAGAAAACATGAAACCTATGAAAATTTAATTAGAACAACATCATTAGAATTCGAAAACCTCTTAAAACTCACTATTAAGTGACATTTGATATTTATTCGTAAATAATAAAAAAAATCGATAATCCTTACAAAACATAAACTTACAAGGTGTTTCGATTTTTTTGACGAGAAGTATATATATATATATATATATATATATATATATATATATATATATATATATATATATATATATATATATATATATATATATATATATATGTATCCTTCGAGTGGACTAAGAAATATCACAAGCTCAAAGTAAATATCATCTGCACAATTTACATCAGGGATTTCCAAAATATTTTGGGTAAGAGATTTTTAAATCCTATCTTAAGTTTTTTTTCCTAGTGATACACAATACTTACAGATGAAATTCAGCAAATATCAAGTGTAATTAATAATTATTAATACAAATTACAGTTACATATTATCAATTTTCATTTATGTCGACCCCTGGGAAACCGATTTCGACCGCAAGGGGTCGATATCGACCACTTTGGCAAACTTTTGTTTACATTACGCGGAGCTGAAGCGTTAACTATTTAATAAAAAAGAACTATCAAAATCGGTTCACAATGGACCAAAAACATACAGTCGAATTTGAAAGTCTTCCTTTTTCCTTTCAAGACGGCTAATCTTCATTATAATACATATTATATGTATATAATACATATAATACGTAGGTATAATTCTTATGTACGTGTGTTTGTCACTGAACTCCTAATAAACGATCGGGCAAATTTTAAAGATATAGTACTTTTGGTGTTTTTGAGTGGGTCGTTTAGATTCACAACTATGCCGGTAGGTGGCGCTATTGTCGAGATCCAGAAATCCCCCGTGCAAGTCAGAGCGTGTCCCTAGGTATTATAAAATATTGATTCGAAAAAGGAAAACTATAAACAAGATACTAAAGGTCTAACAAACATGTAAACAATTAAAATTGAAAATATGATATTCGATAGAATCAGGCGTTACTTTGCGGAAATCCATTATAGTAAAGATATTAATAGTTGCTTTGCAACCTTCCGCTCAATCATATGATGTGTCTTACCTAGTTTGAAGAGCACCTCCCGCCCTCCCTCAATTGCGTGCACTAATCCGGTCACCACTAATCCCAGCATCACTGCTCCCAACACCACTATTCTACGAAAGACACACTATCGGCGATAATACGACACTCTTTCAATTTTAATTTTAAATGTAGCTGACTACTATGTCTTATAGAGCCGTGGTAGCTCAGATGGTTAACGCTCGCTGTAAATATAACAGAACGCGAGTAACCCGGGTTCGATCCCCGCCGGCACCAGTGAAATTGTTAATTGCAATTTTAAGTGCTGATTTACCACGTGCTCGGCGGTGAAGGAAAACATCGTGAGGAAACCTGCATGTCTGAGGAATAAGAAAAAAAATATTTCGAAGACATGTGAATTTCGCCAACACGCATTAGGGCAGCATGGCGGACACTTCCTTACCCTAAAACCCTCTCAGAAATGAGGGGAGGCCTGTGCCCAGCAGTGGGACGTATATAGGCTGTAACTTTACTACTTTTTTACTTTTACTATGTCTTAGCGGTCAGCCGCCGTAGAGTCTACATCATCTGAAGATGCCTCGTGTAGATGCGAAACACGTGTCGTATTATCGTGGTATCTTCTTATAATATGATATTCCCTCACCAAATAAAAAAGCAGAAGTAGCCGAAACGACGCTAATTGATACAATTATTCGGTACAGAACAAATGTCAACGGACTGGCATTGAATAACGAATTATGTTCGCACAATGCGTGTAACGAAACGAGCTGCCTTAAATTGTTTTTGTGTAAATACCCCATAAATAAATAACTGTAAACTATTTTTAATTGAAGTTAGTGTGAACGAGCAAACAGCTACAGTCCACGTGTTAGTAAGTGGAAGATGTGGCTCTTAGTCCCATTAATCTAAGTTTTATTAATCTATAACAAATGGGTAGGCTCTTTACTTGCAGGTCCCTAAGACACAGAGGTCTGTAAAAATCGCTGTAGGTAACAAATTTTACAAAAAATTGTGCGAAGAAGAAAACTTCTGGTAAAACGGACAGTGGTAGACCCCCAATCATGGTACGGATGGTATTGAGAACAATGCTACGACGTGCGATGGTAAAATTTGGCGGCTAGAATTAGTGCGAACAGCTATTCTACAAAACACTACCTGTGGTAGATGGGGTAGAATGTGCAAAGGTATACATTTGCCCCTCGCAGCGTCTGTGATTCAAGCCGATCAGAATGAACTCGTTAAACGACGATGCGGGCCGCCCTTCGCTGGTTGCGGTCAAGGGGAAGGAACTGGTACATTTCTTTACAAAAAACTATAAATGTCAGCGCATCTGAAAATATTCGTAAGTTGTTTTCATGTTTGAATTCGGTCAGTTGTTCGGTATTATCTTTAAATTCATTCTTTTTTCGACTTTATCACCTTCGGTATAAGTCTTAAAACGAAATATAATAATATGCAATATGCATGTTCGTGTTAGTACAACTCTGTGGTTATCATTTATTCAGGTTGTAGCAAGGAAGTTTGTTGATTCTGCGCTCTACTGGCGAGGGTATGGGAGAAAATCCCCCCGCCTTTTCCCCTCAGCTGGTTTACATCCATTTTAATGCACCCAACTGCCTGTTCTCTCAGTTTTATTTAATAATAATTTAGCGATATTACGCCTTTTTTAATTAAAAATTCTTCTTTCTTTTAATTATAATCCCTTTCCGCTAATATACTCTCCGTATTTATTTGGTTTAGTATAGCTACGCTGTTTAATTGTAGTACGAATGGGTCGGCTCGACCGGGGAATGACAACGCTCTCACAGAAAAACCAGCGTAAAATAGCCGTTTAATGCTGCAGTGTTTTGTATGGTGAGTGTAGAGAACCAGAGACCTTTTTACTGGAAAAGAGGCATTCCATTTTAGTCCTCACGCTTGACAACGCATCTGCATTTTGATTCGCAGACGAGGATAGATATAGATGATATATAGATATGTATATATCTATACGCCACAGCAACCACTTACCATCAGATGGACTGTGTACTCGCTTGTCACCCTTATCCATTAAAAAAAAACGAGCACACAGTTCACCTGGTGAGTGGATGTTGTGGTCCATAGGCATCTAAATGCGGATCCATAGACATCTGAATGTGACAACGCATTTAGATGTCTAAGGACCTCCTGAGAACTAAGATGGAATGCCTCGTTTTCAGTAAAAAAGGTTCTCCGCTTCTCTCTACACTCATCATACGAAACACTTTTAGGCTGGTATTCTGTGAGAGCGTGGCCCTTCGCTGGTCGTGCTGACCCATTCGTGTAACAACCACAATATAGTTGTAGCATGGCTCTACCACGTATAGGTGTCTGGAGGACACAATTATTAAATTTAAACCTTGCACCTTGCACTCGGGCAATTCTGTTATTTAAACAATAAACGTGTTTTATTTGCGTTCACTGTTTACACAGTCGTAATAATCTTATAATAAACTGAATTTAAATATGTTTTCACTAATTGTAGTTTGTTTAACTCCACATTGTACGTTACTTATCATGGTTTTATTGTTATGTCGACGTAATTGATTGTAATAATAACAAATTATTCACGCGTCACATTACTAAAAATGATAACTATTGTTCTAGTTTAGTAACTGTAACAATTCCGTAAAATATAAACTTCTTAGTAATATTAAGGTGACAAAAAAAATCGAGTTACTGATGTGCAGTGACGGTGTAAGAATACCTATTATTCCTGTATCTTTTCGTGGTTATCAAAGACGGCAGAGGGAAACCGAAAGAGGGGGTGGACAGCAGCGACTTCCCAACAAAAAGTTATTAAAAACTGCAATTGCCTACCCCGCTACCAAGCGTGGCAACTATAGTAAAATCCCCCTACAGTGCAGTCAATGGAGGATGTATGCAAACGAGCTTTCAGTCTATCTAATGATAAGAAGCTGCAACGTATTCCTTTAACTAACTTATATTAAAAAGCCATAGATACGTCGCTACCTCTGAGAACTAAGATCACTCAGAAACTGTTATGTTTGTGGACCTCACATGTCGTCAAAATACTTTTATTTTTCAGGCATTCTCAGGATGTGATAAATCAGCATTTCAAATTGCTATTACATAACTGTTTCATTACTACTGTGTGGTGGTGTTGTAAGAATAGTCACTCCCCCACGTCGCTCCGTGGGCGCCGGTGACGAGGGAAACGTACCAGGAGATGAGCAGCGGGGTCTTCCTAAAAACAACTAAAAATTTAAAAAAATCCGTTTACCAACCCACCTATCACGGCAACTGTGTCAAATATTCTCAATGAAAGAGCCAGTCCCCTAATCTATAAGGGCGGTCTATGTTCAGTTTAGACTTTTAATAGGATGTAACGGTAACGGAATTTAATTTAGGCCAGCCGGAATCGAAACCGAGTATATCGAGTTCTATAAAACAGACAGCGATTAGCCTTAAGCCACCACGGCTCTGGTAAAACATAATATTATACACTATTTATTAAAATAGGAAAATCAACCTATCATATAGTCGTATCCCCCACGGAACACTGTCGAGATATTAAATTGATTGATGTACGATAGAGGTGAAAGAGGATCTATGAACGCGTCGCGTCCCTGGGGTGTAGTAAGGTAGATGAAATTCTATTCTTGCGCCACTTCATAGATCTGATAACAGTATGAATATAATACCACCATATATACACCCTTTAAACTGGTAAAGGGGCACTCCATCTAGTCCTCAGGTGTGACAACGTATCTGCATTTTTATTCTTAATCGAGGATGAATGTTGATTTAGTGATTGCCGATTTTTTGTTTCGAATCGATCGTCTGGATCGTAATGGATCGTAACCTCGTGAATCGATTCACGATTTAATCACATTGCATTGAATCGATCTTTTTTTGATCTCTGAAAATCGTAGCGTAATTTTGCAAAAATAAAGAAAAGCACAGTGTGCATGCAAAATTATTTATTTTAATAATGCCTATTACTACTATTACGGTATCCAGTGAGTTTTATCAAATTATTATTTTTGAAAAGTATAAAACAGGTTTTAAATTATAAATTCCAGCTATCTACATTTAAACTCTTCAAAAATGTATATTTTGACAGTCGCACTAGAGTCGTTGTCTATGAGCCACAGTACGTGTGCGCTAGTTTGCCAACCTTTTTTTAAATTTTTTTTGGTTTGGTTGGTCCTCACAGTTTCAGTAATCAACATTGTGTAGTAACTTAGCACACTCACCAGTGTTGGTGGCTGGGTGTATCGAAAGCAAGTTTTCATTAAAGGTAAAACAGTGGCATATTCTCCCTCAGAAGTATAACGTTTAAAATATATTTAATTAACGTTTAATATTCCTACGACAAGCACGATTCCATTATTTCAAATACGGATAAATACTTCCTGGGCATAACTAAGGGAAATCGTGCCCTAGGGACTTACAGACCTTTACGTGCTGAGCCAATCTATTAGATTAGCAATCTAACTGAGCGAGGTACACCGGGGACATTAAATAGATTGGTGTGCAATGGACGGTTTCATATTCGACAGACGCCGGCATAGTTTTATCGTCTATTCGACAATAAGCTTATATAATAACTGCTACGTGGTACAGTCATGCTGCAGCTATCTTATCTGTGTAGGCGAATGATCGGTTTGACACGGGAAGGACTACGCTCTCACAGAACACCTAGCGTAGAAAAGCACCAAAGTGCAGAAGAACTGAAAACTATTTTTACTGAAAACAAGGCATTCCAATTTAGTCTTCAGGGGTGACAACGCATCTGTATCTTTATTCTTAATCAAGATAAAATATAGTTGGCTAATCCTCTTAATTTCCCTGCTTTACGGTTATTCGGAGGACTAACGTGTTTGACGTCACGTTGTCATTAAATTTAAGTAATTTTACCGTTGACCCGTGGTCAACGGGAGGTGTTATAGTTAGCGCGGCTTCCTACAGTTATAAAATTTTAATTTTTTGGTCCGATCTACGCAGAACGTTCCTACATTACCTTGAAGTCCTGCAGTGGTATGCTTTGGTTTGGGTTGTTTGAGTAAGTGTGCAAGTAGTAACATGTTCAAGATAGTCCCTGTCATTACATCAAGGACGTCGTACACTCCAGCCCACCGGTGTCCTTGGACGTCGGGAATTTTAAAGTTAAAATCAAACGTGATAAAATCCATAAAATTAGTTTAATTTAATGTGTAGTCTTCGCGTAAAGATAAGAAATCATTATTTGATTTCATCGTTACTTTTTTGGTATATTTTTATTTGTTTATTTTTTCATTCATATTAAAACGTTTCGCGTTTGTTTAAAGTTTCGGTGTATTTATTAAAATCGTAAATTATTATATCGTTAAAACTGTCCTTAATTCACTGGGAGATTAGTCCATTTTTACCATCCGACAAGTGTAATATCCTTCTACAAGTGACCATGGTTGCTGTAAAGCGCCTGAAACCTCGACTTTGGGAATTTTAACGATTAAATTAAACGCAATAAAATCCTTAAAATGAGTTTTAAGTACCTACTTAATGCAAAAAATTTGGTAAGATGTTTTTGAATTGAAGAAGTTTTTTTTTATAAACCATCTTGCAGTCCACCTGATGGTAATTGTCTACTGCAGCGCACCTTCCACAAACCTCAAACAAAGAAGACTTCAGGTCAATACGCATGCTGAGTCTGATGATTAAATTCCTCCCTGCTACGGAAGGGTTCCAAGTCCAGCAATGGATTTTCAGGGGCTAATGAGGAGGAAAATCTTTTTAAATATAACTTTCTGCACGTGTATTTGTCACTGAAATCCTCCTAAAAGCTTGAACTAATATTAGTTGATGTTTTCGTGAGATTGAGTGGGATTTACGATTGGAGCCTGTATAGTGCGCTGTTGTAGATAAATAAAGGTACAGCGACATTTACAAGACAACATATATCCGAATACTGCGAATGTTGATAGGATTTCTGGGGTACAGCTGCCAAAACTTTACAAAAGGTACAAGTACTGCAAAATAAATTGATATGAGACGAAATTACTAAACATCAAACAATTATACATCTATAACACATGTATATTAATACATAAAATCACACATAATATGATCCATTCAAATATAACATTCACCACAAAAGGAGAAACGCTAAAATACTCATCACGCCGCGCAAACCATCTTGTATTACCAAATATTCGCACTAATTATGGAAAAAAACATTAGAACAAACATTTGTGGGCACAGTTGTATAATAAACCCCCTTCAACTATAAAATATGCAATTTCGCTCAATATTTTCAAGAAAAAAATATGAGAACACATTAAAAAACAAGACATTATATAACTTGGACCACCGTCTTATATTATCAATACTTGAAACATCGCTCTTACGCAGTTAACTTGCAATTGCAACTTCTATTTAATTTTGATCTACCCTAATTTATGTTTACTATTTTATTATATTGTTCTGTGTGTTTTATTTTAAATTGTATGTATGAATGTACTAGTAAATAAAGACCTTTAAACCGATTCAGTTCAGGACCTACAATCAAGCGGTGCAGTAGTTCAGTCTCTGATTACTTGGATATTCAGTTATCAATTGACTAAGTATTGGTGCGACGAATATTAACAAATGTCTCTGAAGACTACCTCATCGGTATATTGGTTGTAAGCTCATAACCACGACTGCTGATCATGTGGTCCCAGATTAGAATCTCCGGTCGGGCCAAAATCAATTACTTATTGGGCTTTTCTATTAAGAAATTATTAGTAGCAACCTGGTGTTAAAAAGATGGCAATGTTTCACCTCAGTGTTTCAGATAGCACGTAAAGCCCTTGGTCCTAATCTCTTTCCAAAAGTTTTTGTTATAGCATAGAGTGACAAACGAGCACACAGTCCACCTGATTGTAAGTGGATGTTGTGGCCCAGAGACATTTATTCTCGATTACAAATCAAAATGCAGATGCGTTGTCCCCCGTGCGTACTAAGATGGAATGCCTCGTTTCCAGTAAAAAGAGTTTCCAGTTCTACACACTTACCACACGAAACACAGCAGCATTAAACTACTATTTTACGCTGGTATTCTGTGAGAGCGTGGTCCTTCCCCGGTTGAGCCGACCCATTCTTGCTACAATTATACTACTAATATAACTGCAACATGGCTCTCAACGTATAAGGTGTTAAACTTCCGTCACATGGAACTATGAGAGTGAGGAAATAGGGAGTGTTTCTGCGCTTCTGTAGACACTTGTACACTATAATCCTGTCAGACGGCTATCATCCATTGAACCTAGCCGCCCTGATCGAAAATCGATCTGGAGGACATAATAATTTCAATATAATATAATTTAGGCACACTGTCGTGATTGTTGATTGTAGTTTGCGCCAACAATCGGCTCAGAAACATTATTATGGATGTCGCACGAATTCAAAGTCAGTAACTATGTAAGTAAATTTATGCTCACTGCAATATTAGGGTTCTGTACCTGAAGGGTGACCCCTGTTACTAAGACCCTATTACCACAGATTTCTTTACTCATGTGCTTATACATGTGTGCTATGTATAGCTTCCGCCGTCCGTCCGCCAGTGCGTCCGTCTGTCTGTCGACGGTAGACAGTTGAAATTTTTACAGAATGTTTATTTCTACTGCTGCTATAACAACAAATGGTACAAATAAAAAATTAAAGGGCTCCCTACTAGAAACGTGTTTTTTTATTTTTCTAGCTCGATCTTATGGTAAGAACCAAAACGCAGATGCGTTGTCACCCCCGAGTACTAAGATTGAATGCTTCGTTTCCAGTAAAGAGGGTTTCCGGTTCTCTACACTTATCTTACAAAATACAGCGGCATCAAGCTGCTATTTTGTGCTGGTATTCTGTGACAGCGTGACCCTTCCCATCCATGCGTACTACAACCATAATTATAACTGCAGCATGGCTCTAGGTAATATAACATAACTTCTATTTACGAAGAAAACGTGTAAATAATATCGTGCTCTTGCCTTATGACGTTTTTAAATAAGATAGCATTAATATAAATAAAACTTTGTCAACATACATATTTGCTATGTGAATAAAATGTTATCGTTATGTAGATTGTGTGACATTTTTGTTCTTTTTTGATATTCAAATGAACACAGAGTTGCTTGAAGTATTCGTATTTATAATGACCTAGGATTATTCACCTTGCATATTCAAAACCTTTAATGTTATCAAGGATTTTTAATATATAACAAATGGTAAAATTAAAAATTTTGTGCAACCGACTTCAATATTAATAAAGTGAGAACATCATCAATGTAGTCGAAGTCATTTAAATACGCGTTATTAAGGATAGATCAAAAACTACTCATCAGAATTAGATTAAATTTTGGTTATATGGGCCCACATAAGAAGCACCAGCTTTCAAGAAGAATTTCAAATAAGAATCTTCAAAATCGGTTCACCTAGAAGAAAGTCTTGAGGAGCACACAAAAAAATTCGGTCAAATATTTTAACTATGTGATAAGCAATCCGCAGCAGCTATATTATGTTTGTATCACGGATGAGTCGCTCGACCGGGGATGGACCACGCTCTTACAGAATACCAGCGTAAAATAGCAGCCCAATACCTGTGTTTCGCATGGTGAATGTAGAGAACCAGAGACCCTTTTTACTGGAATCGAGGCATTCCATCTTAGTCATCTCTGATGATAACGCATCTGCTGTTTGATTCTTAATCGAGGATAGATGTACATGTCTATGGGCTTCAGCATTCACTTAACATCAGGTGGACTGTTAAGTATAGAAGCGAACACGTGCCGAGGTATGGACGTAGGTGTGTCTTTCCCAATACTACATTGGTGTTGGGATTAGTGGGCAGGACTAGTTAAGACACATAATTTTTACTTTTTATCTTGAATGTTAGCTTTGAATAAAACTAAATTTACGGATTCTATCCCGTTTATTTAACTGATTTTACTTATTTTTAATTCCCGACGTTTCGGGTGCTTTACAGCAACCATGGTCACGGGGGGGACTGAGATGTTTGACGTCCCAATGTCATTGTTGGCCCGGCTACCTTCAGTTTTTGAATATTAATTTTTGGTCCGATTTACGCAAATCGTAAATGCGTAAATTGGACCAAAAATTAAAAAATTAAAAATTAATATTTAAAAACTGAAGGTAGCCGGACTAACTATGACATTGGGACGTCAAACATCTCAGTCCCCCCCGTGACCATGGTTGCTGGCACCCGAAACGTCGGGAATTAAAAATAAGTAAAAGTAGTGAAATAAACGCAATAGAATCCGTAAATTTAGTTTTATTCAATGTGTAGTGTTCGCGTAAATTTAAGAAATCATCGAATTTTAGCTTATTAATTTTTAATATATTTGGTATAGGCAGTTGTAAAACAGGAAAAAGTAAAAAAAGAAGAAATCATTCTTATCAGTGTTTGTACCGACATTATATTGTCTAATGCAGGGATGGCGAACCAATGGCACGCGTGCCATCGATGGCATGCGACGCTATATTTTGGGCACGCCACCGACTACAAGTTGACCGAGCGAAGGCAAGTACCAACGTAGTAATGCCATTTGTCTAGCCTCGTCATTGCTCGTCGTCGCCGGAGTGCCAAGCTGGCAAAATACAGCGTGCCTTGCCACCACTCGGGATCGCTCGCCACGATTCGGAACAGTGTCTGTTTTTCTGCACAAATGAATGGCGCTCGCCTGCACTCACGTTTACTAGTCGGCCATTTCAGTATGTTCACTCATTTAAACTTGGCCAACATGTATCAATTTGCCGACTTTATATTAGGAACGACATGAGTGATCCCACGCTACAAAGTGTTCGGACGCGGTGTGCCGGGCAGCGTTCGTTTGTTATTGTAGTTACATCGTGGACTATTATTGCTAATGACACATGGTGTTTCATCATCATCTTCATCATTATAGCCCTTTACAGGTCCACGCGTCCCCCAAGTAATGCATAGCTTGTTTACACATAACATGATAGTCGATTTCGTTGACACAGCTGTGTTTTAAAGTTTATTTGTATTATATTTAGGTACTATTTTACAACCCTAATATAAATTATTTGTCATCTAATCTGTAACTACAGAAGTCATACTAATGATATTATAATTTGAATTACGCGTATAACTAAAATATTTATTATTACACAATTGCAAAATGTATTTTGCAATTTATAGTAATACATGTTAAATAAAATGATTATTTACGGATTTTATCGCGTTTAATTCAACTTTAATTTATTTTTAGCACCCGAAACGTCGTAATAATAAAAATAAATTAAAGTTGCATTAAACGCGATAATATTCGTAAATAATAGTTTTATTTAATGTGTAGTGTTCGCGTAAATTTAAGAAATCATTAATAATACATGTCTCAACTCTAAACTGTTTATTTATTTTTTGTAGTAAATAAAGAGGTTTGAGTAGATATTATTTTCCCAATAATCACGGAGTCAAATTATTTTACGGCACGTCTATGACCTGATTAAACATATCTTTAGAAAAATGGCACGTTGATACATAAAGGTTCGCCACCCCTGATGTAGGAATTAATTCTACAAAGTTAAATGCGATAGTTCTCTAACAGAACTTAATGCTTGTTTGTTTTTAGTGATACGGTTAACGTACATATTTACGCTATGTTTAAATAATTTTTAATTAATTTTGTTGATTGTGTTTGTGCCCTCCTAACCTACAAAGAATACTTTTACAATTACAATTAAATACATATGAAATAATACACGTAAAATGAGATAGCATTCTGTTTTTTTATCCAACTAGTAGCAATGTTAAAAAAGTGTATATTATGTAGATATATACATGTCTAATTCCTTAGCACGTTCTGTAGCCTAAGTGGCTTAATGAATTTTAACACATGGGGTATCGTTAGATTTGTTTTAGTTGTGAAAGTTACTAATGATATTTTTTTTTTACTTTTTAGTAGGTAAACTTTTGTACGAAGTAGAATTTTTTGAAGTGAAAACTTCTTAAAGGGCACGTTAAGCAATTTTGGGAAGGGGATAAGCGAATTAGCGTGACTGTCACGCTCAGCTACATAAAATTGATGAAAGTAATTTTAAAAATCCAATTGATAAAATTGATATGTATTTATACTTACATTAGTTTGTATTATATGCATAATATAATCATTCTTTTACATATAAAATAGTGCAATAAACGAAAATTTTATTATTAAATTAATTTATTTTTATACGTGGTAGAGCCATGCTTCAGTTATGTTAATAGTATAGTTGTTGCACGAATGGGTCGGCTAGACCGGGGAAGGACCACGCTCTCACAGAAAACCAGCGTAAAATTGTAGCTTAATGCTGCTGTGTTTCGTATGGTGAGTGTAGAGAACCGGAGACCCTTTCTACTGGAAACGAGGAATTCTATCTTAGTCCTCACGGGTGACAAGGCATCTGCAGGGTTGCAGATGCCTTGTCACCCGTGCAGTCCCGTTGCAGGCAGTGGTTGCTGTGGCCCATAGACATCTACATACATCTATGTATGTAGATGTCTATGGGCCACAGCAACCACTTACCATTAGGTGGACAGTGTGCTCGTTTGTCACCCATCCAATAAAAAAAATACGTTGATAAAAATAATTTCTAATAAAAATACTTTTAAAAAAATATTTCTTAACAACCAAAAATAATATTTACAAGTATTTTAGGCTAATAAAATTTAACTTCTGGCGTGCAGGCTGTTTAAACCACACATTGGGTTTTTTTATAAAATTATTTTTGACCGCAGAGACCTATCAACCTCTTCGGACTTGGTAGTGAAATTATAACCCAATACACAACCTAGAACGTGATTATTTTTAAATTCTCTTAAATCTCATGTAATTGATTAGTAGATATGTAGATAGATATCGTCTAATGTAAAACTACACGCGCATTCCATATATTTTTAGTAGATTTTGTCAATTTTATCAAGTCAAATAAAGACTAAATGCTAAAATCTACTAAAAGGCAATAGAAAGGGCGCCATATTTAGATTTTATGATAATTAATACGGTAAATGTAACAAAATCTTCTAAATTACAAGGGAGGCGCGTGCAACTTTAGATAAGATGATCTCTACACGGAGAAATATTATAAGTACCTATTTTAACAAAATTTTATAATGTTATAGTGGCGATCCGATCGATTTTGTTTTACGATTCAGACCTAGTTTACAGCTCAGAATTTAAGAGATTAATAGGTAAATTTTATAACGTATGCCATACAACTGCTTGTTTTGTGTTGTTCCTATAAATTAGATTTTTGTATGAGATCTAAAATATTAGTTCAAGGTCGGATTGATTTTTCGTTAATTCGTTACAACCTTTCAAAAGTATCATAGATTGCCTTTAATGGATGTTTGTCATAGTATTATTTATATTATTATTAACTACGCTCAGCGAGTGGTTTGGCAACCGCAATTTTTTTGTTTTTAAGAAGATGCTGCTGCCAATCTCCTGGTTTCTCCGTCTCGGTTTATCTCGGTCGCCTCTACACCCACGATACGGGGTAATAGATATATTACACCGTCACTATCCGTTTAACTACGACGGAGCGACTATCTGGTTAGACCGTATTTGTCACTCTAGCCATTAGAGTGATAAACAAGCAAAATTAGGGCAACAAATTAGACTCTGCTATAATATAAACAAGCGCTAGTCGTCTTAATAATCACATATTATAGTACATTCTTAAAACATAGTTTGACAGTTTTTCTGTGAACCTTATTATAATACCAGAAAACAATTGTTCTGTTTCTTATCCTTTATAAGACTGTAGAAATCCTCTGCTTGACATCGAAATGGAACTCTGCTATCGAAGGGAAAATTGCTATAAACTGCGCGTGGCAGCGGATATGATGTATGAGACGTTTGCCATCGTCAACCCCCGTGAAGACGGTTAAGACAAATTTTCCCCAACACAAGAGAGGTCTATGTCCAGCAGTGGACTTCTGTGAGCTGATATAGAAGAATACAAGAAAATATAAAAGAAATTGTTAAGGATGAAAATATATAGTGCGGAAAAGGTTTGGGGTTGCATTTGAAATTTTGATACATTTTCCAGATTGAGCGAGATCAAAATATAATTATATTTTGATCTCGTATGGAATATTAAGATGGATGAAAACAGGGAATGGTATATTATACTTGTATTTTTAACAGTAAAATTTTACTGTATTATAATAAAAAAAATGTGTAATAATGTTAAAATGTTATAAATGGCAACCCAAAGTAATAGTGGTCTTACAAAACGCTTTAAAATATTCTCATTTGAATTTATATATTATGTAATTTAAATAACAATCAAAAATTTCAAGCATTATTAGGTATATCCCAAAACAAAACCTAAACTGTAATGTTTCTAAACTTTTCAATATGCCACAAAACGAAATTGAAAACGTGGGTATCAATCACCTTACCTTGAATTTAGACATGTCGGTCGCCTCGGTAGTTACATTGATGAAAAACACGACACTAATGTACGAATACTTAGATCACTCGTCAGCACTTCGATCATGAAGTGACCGAACCACGCGACGGTTCAAACGCTACTGGCGACGTAGATTCTACACCGCCAACAATTCGCGAGTTAGTAGCTAGTGTATTGAATCAATTAATTTCCTGAATCCAATTCGTTTGGGCCCGGCAGACTATGCGGCGGAAAGCAAACAAACAAAATCCATTGCATGGAGTAGGTTTAAGCCAGATGTCAACAAGAAGTACACTAGTATGTAGGGTTACCAAGTTAATGTAAGGAAACATACGGCTCGCGGGTCGCAGTCTAAGACTAGATCCAAAGTATTGGACGTCTCCGTAGTGCATTGACTTAGCAACGACTTTAAAATTGATGTTTATCCTCTCGAATGTAGCTGTTATCAACTCATATTGTCAGAAATTTGCAGAACCTTCGTTTTATCTCAGCACATACTTTACAAGATTCTGTGGTTAATCTTATTTCTTGTACAGAATATGGAATATATTTAAGCGCCACCCTTCAATTATTCAATCTTTATTTCGCTTGAATGTTTTTTACTGAACATAAAATCTACAAACTGCTGACCGGTTATGTAAAATAAAACATCTCCCAATAAAATAGTAGCGCCATTTACAAGGTAACGAGATACGAGATGGAGTAACGACCTGGTAAGATTACACGCATTCCATGGGGGTAGCCTATGTTACGCAATGGACTTGTGAAGGGCTGTAATTATTATGATTTTGATGTTCTTTTATAACGAACCAGCTGTTTCCCGCGACTTCATCCGCGTGGAATTTAATGCGATTGGATTTCAATTCTTTTTCTAAAATAAAATTAACCTAAGCTACTCCTTATAAAATCAGCCATCTGCTGGTGGAAGTCCTGTCAGAATCGGTCCACCCTGTTCGGAGATTAGACGGGATTATATATATATATATATATATATATATATATATATATATATATATATATATATATATATACATATATATTGTATATAGGTACTTTCCTATGAATTTACTAAAAGGCTGTTATTTTGACGTTACAAACAGACACTTAAATTTTATTCATTTGTATAGATTTATAAACTTGATAAATTTTATATAGAAGTCTAGGTACTGGTATAAAATAGAACAACTAAAAAAATACACTTGTATGAATATATAATTACGTTAATTGGCTATTAAAACTTACCTTCTGGTATTAATTGTGTTTTTTAACACCTAGATAGCCCAGTGGGTAAACGTTCAACCGTGGCTTCGAATAGCGGATCCGTATCCCCCACGAAACAACTACTTACTGTTGTAATACGTACAAAGTAGTGGCATGATCTGCCGGCATCTGTCTTTCCATCCGCTACAGCCTGGGCGTCTTCAAGGCAAGAATGAAAAGGCTTTTCATACTCCAAGACAGTCCCATTTACCATCTATGGCAACGTCACCACTTACCACCAGGTGGGATTGTATTCATGAATTGGCTTATGATAGGTTTTAAAAAAAACTTTAGGCCGACAGTTGGTTCTGAGTCTGCTTGTTTGCCGATGTGCATCCTTCAGGCGCGGACCGCGGAATAATATTCCAGCCGGTAGCAAACTCTAAAAGGACGAACACAGTACTAATTTGGAAAACTAATTGTTAACTCGAAGAAAATGTATTACAGTCCTAACATTTAAGCAACGCCTGTAATTTATTACAGGCATTTGACATTAGAAAAATATACATTTTTAGGCCACAATCAGTTGTAGAGCTAAATACTTCCTTATTTAGTCTTGCAAAACTTAAACAGATTCTGCCACAAGTAAATAAGTCCCACATATGTAGTTAACAATTTTCAGTCCCTATTACTTTTCCCTTATTTGCTATAAGGGGAGAGCAATTGGTGGAAACTTCGGGATCTTAACAAGAGGAGGGGGAGACATGTTTTGGTGAAATTGGCTAATGAACATAATTCAATTAAGTAAAGTTAGCTAAGCAAAGTTAGTAAAGTAAAGTTACATCGTATTCAATTAAGTACCAGCATCAAAAGAAAATCGTAGAGGAAAGACCAACAAATGGCTAAATACTCAAACGTTACTCAATTTTAACATGTCACCAATTTTTATCAATCTCCCAACTAACCGTCAACTATTAAGTGTAATATTCCTCTACAAGATGAAGGAGTGTGCAAGCTAGTCTCTCTTACATAGGACAAACAAAAAGATCTATAAAATCCCGCGTGAAAGTACATATTAACTCATGTGAAGCATTGATCAACAGTCTATGAATACGTTCAAGATCGTCCTCACCATTACATAAGATTAGATAAACCACAAATCCTCGCAAAAGAACACTGATTCCTACCAAGGATGATACACGAGGCTATCGAAATTAAAAAACATCCTAATTTCAATAGAGAAGATGGATGGGTGCTGCCATCTGCTTGGGATCCTATAATTAACAAAATTAAACCCAAATCCAAGCATACCACTGCAAGACTTTGACACCGTAAGCTCGTTCTGCGTAAATCTGACCAAAAATTAATATTCAAAAACTGAAGATAGCCGAGCTAACTATGACATGGGGACGTCAAACATCTCAGTCCCTCCAGTGACCATGGATGTTGTAAAGCACCCAAAATGTCGTAAATTATAAATAAGTTAATTAAACGCGATATAATCCGTATAAGTGGTTTTATTCAATGTTTGTAGGCTCGTGATGTCACAGTCACCTATACTTAAAATTATAGAGATGACATGGAACTAGCTGCGTTTTAAAATAGAGAGGCGTTTGAGTAGGGCAAAAGCAAATTTATATTGCAGAAGTGAATGAAGGAAAGTTATTAATCAAATTGGCGATATATTGAAGATGGGCGCATTAAGAGTATCTTTAAGCAACAAACATGTCTACGTATGTAAATGGATGTGGCGAAGGCAAGGGTTGTTTGTCACGATCGTGACTAACTAAAATCCGTAGTCTCTGCCTTCTGGGTGACAGACGTCAGTGTTTACGAGTGTGATCAACGGCCGATTTTCCTCAGTCTCTTGTTACTCAGTTAAAGTGTATTCATAGGATAAAATCCAAAATAAAAATTGAAAATGTATACAGTGGTATGAATAAAATATTTGACGAATAACTCTTATCTGACGATTGAAAAATCGGCCCAAAATAAAGCAACGTATGTTTCAAATTATGAACTTTGTCCTATTTCTTTTCAATAAAATTGTTGTCACTAGTATCTTCAAAATGTGTAACAGTATAATAAAATGTTAGTCCTAAACAAAAACTCCTAACGTCTGCTCCCAACATCAGTCGAATAATTGTACACAAATATACTATTGGCATACTCCGTGAATATTGATGAGGCCTGTATTGTAATAAATCCGATCTGCTGATACTCGTCAGCTCGGGGTTGCTGTGTCAAATTTTGTGTCCAGTTTTTTTATCATGGACAAACCAGTTATTATTATACTAGTCTGTATTTATCCCTTTTAGGATTTATTATGTGCAAAGGTAGGGATTGTCTAATTTAAATCCGCACGCGTTTCACTTGTTTTTTTAGATTTCATCACATTTTCCATTTTAGTTATCACAAAATATAAATTTTCGCGCTCTTTTTTATAGAATAAGGGTAATAAACGAGCTTACAGTCCACCTGATGGTAAGTGGATCCTGTGGCCCACAAGCATCTAGATTTGAGATTGGTTGTCACCCCTGAGGACAAAGGTGGAATGCCTCGGTTCCAGTAAAAAGGGTCTCTGGCTCTCTTCACTCGCCATACGAAACACAGCAGCATTAACCTACTATTTTACGCTGGTATTCTGTGAAAGCGTGGTCGTCCCTTGGTCGAGCCGACCGAATAATGTAGACCACGCTGCAACTATATATGCTACAACATACGAGGGTGGATTGAAAAGTACTCGGCCTAACCAAGAAAATAAACACATACTAAATCAGTTATATTTTTATTTTTCTACATAATCACCATCAAGTTCAATACACTTTTGCCACCTCCTTTTCCAAGCATTTAGACCGTTGAAAAAAAATGATTCTTCCTTAGAGTCAAAATATGCGTCTACAGCTGCTTTGACCTCGTCGTTTGTCGAAAATCTTTGACCTCCCAAGTGCTTTTTTAGGTTAGGGAACAGAAAGAAGTCTGATGGTGCCAGATCAGGTGAATACGGCGGATGCGGTAGCAGTTCAAAGCCACAGTTGTGAATTTCAGCCATTGACTGTACTGACGTGTGAACACGAGCGTTATCTTGATGAAACAGGACTTTTCTTCTGAGCATTCCTCAACGTTTTTCTTTTATTTCCTCTCGTAAACGACGTAGTAAGGTGCAGTAGTAATCAGAGTTTATAGTCTGACCCCTTTCAAGATAATCAATCATAATCACACCTTTCGAGTCCCAGAATACTGAAGCCATCACCTTATTTGCCGACAAAATCGACTTAGCCTTTTTAGGGGGTGGTGAACCAGGTCTTCTCCACTGTTTTGATTGTTGTTTTGTTTCTGGTGTACAGTAATGAATCCATGTTTCGTCCATAGTAACAAAACGATTCAAAAAATCATCTGCATCGGCTTCAAATAACTCCAAACAGTCGCGTGAAATAGTCAATCGCGTCCTATAATGATTTCTTAAATTTACGCGAACACTACACATTGAATAAAACTAAATTTACGGATTTTATCGCGTTTATTTCACTACTTTTACTTATTTTTAATTCCCGACGTTTCGGGTGCTTTACAGCAACCATGGTCACGGGAGGGACTGAGATGTTTGACGTCCCAATGTCATAGTTAGTCCGGCTACCTTCAGTTTTTGAATATTAATTTTTGGTCCGATTTACGCAAAACGAGCTTATAGTATCATGAAGTCTTGCAGTGGTATGCTTAGGTTTGGGTTTAATTCTGTTAATTATAGGATCCCAAGCAGGTGGCAGCACCCATCCATCTTCTCTATTGAAATTTGGATGTTTTTTAATTTCAATAGCCTCGCGTATCATCCTTTGTAGGAATCGGTGTTCTTTTGCGAGAATTTGTGGTTTATCAAATCGAATGTAATGGTGGGGACGATCTTGAACATGTTCGCAGACTGCAGACTTCCCGGAGCGTCGGTGCTGAACATATAGCTGACGTGAAGCACCGACGCTCCGGGAAGTCTGCAGTCTGCGAACATGTTCAAGATCGTCCCCACCATCACATTCGATTTGATAAACCACAAATTCTCGCAAAAGAACACCGATTCCTACCAAGGATGATACGCGAGGCTATTGAAATTAAAAAACATCCAAATTTCAATAGAGAAGATGGATGGGTGCTGCCACCTGCTTGGGATCCTATAATTAACAGAATTAAACCCAAACCTAAGCATACCACTGCAAGACTTCATGATACTATAAGCTCGTTTTGCGTAAATCGGACCAAAAATTAATATTCAAAAACTGAAGGTAGCCGGACTAACTATGACATTGGGACGTCAAACATCTCAGTCCCTCCCGTGACCATGGTTGCTGTAAAGCACCCGAAACGTCGGGAATTAAAAATAAGTAAAAGTAGTGAAATAAACGCGATAAAATCCGTAAATTTAGTTTTATTCAATCAATCGCGTCCTTTTTTGTTCAACTGAAAGCAGTCGCGGAACCCACCTCGCAGACACCTTGTGGAAACCCAACTCGTTGACAATGATGTTTTAAGTTCATTCACAAGAGATGCCTATAATCTCGGCTATCTCTCTAATTTTTAATCTGCGGTCTCCCATTATTAAATCAAGTACTTTTTTAATATTTTCGTCAGTAGTTGACGTCGAAGGCCTTCCAGAGCGGGGTTCATCTTTCACACTCTCTCTACCACGCTTAAATTCTGCTATCCATTTTTTGACGGATGAATATGACAGAGCACAATCGCCTAATGTACTGACCATGTCATCATGGATGGCTTTTGATGATAGTCCCTTCTTATGGAGGTACTTAATGACGGCACGCTGCTCGATTTGCTCCATTCGCGGAAATTATGTCCGATTACTTTGTTAATAAATTTATAAAATCACAACTAATTATCGCACACGTTTCGAACTTCACACAATGAACTAGTCTGAACTGAACTAAATAATGTGGGTAGATTTGATTTTTAGAATTGAATGGATCTGTGTTAAGGCGGTACCCTGACCAAAACCTGGCAAAAGTGCGTTTTTCAGAGACTATTAGCTCATTAGTTATGAGAAATAAGCTACATCTAAAAGCACATTATTAATGTTCGATATCCTATCACCACATTCCACGTTCTAATTTGTTTTTATGTGTTATGAATACATTTAAAATCTACTTTTAAAAAATGACTAAAATTATTGATTACATGCATCTGTTGCCAAACGAAATGCTCTAATCATTTGAGAATTACACTAATGGATAGATAATTTAAAAATCTATATTCTACACGTTTTATTTAACTTCTTAAGTTCGCTTATCTCTTTTAATTGAAATAATTCCAAATATTCGGGCGTATTTTTCCGTGATATATTGTAGCGAGAGCGCGTGGATTGTATGGGACCGAACGCTTAAGGTCTCTCGCTAGGGGAACCGTCTTAAGCCGAGTACTTTTCAATCCACCTAGGTAATATATCTGCATCGTGGCATATACCATATATACGTATAAATGTTTTCTTTCTTTTGTGTTTTAATAGGTTTTAGCACTTTTTCTATGTTCCACATGACAAAAGTGAAACAATCTACCAAAAGTACACGGCAATACGTTTATTATAATCACAGAAATCTAAATAATAAGTATTATTTATATTTCTGTGGGTATAATAATATGGGGAAATTCTGTAAACATCAATAATGTTTTCATTGTGCAAAAAAAATGTCTACGTGCAATATATGAGCAAACTAATATTTATATTGGTAACAGTGCGTGTTGCCAGTGATGACTTACGGATCTGAGATGTGGTCCTTCACCGCTGGCCGTATGAGGACGCTCAAGGTCGCTCAGCGAGCTATGGAGAGGGCTATGCTCGGAGTTTCTCTGCGTGATAGACTCAGAAATGAGGATATCCACAGTAAAACCGGAGTGACCGACATAGCCCAACGGATTAGTAAGCTGAAGTGGCAATGGGCCGGCCATATAGCTCGAAGAACCGATAACCGATGGGGAAGAAAGGTTCTCGAGTGGCAGCCTCGTACCGGTAGGCGTAGTTTAGGGCGACCCCCCACTAGATGGGGTGACGACCTGGTAAGACATGCAGGAAGTCAATGAATGCAGGTGGCTCAGGACCGTGCTTTGTGGAATTACTTGGGCGAGGCCTACGTTCAGCAGTGAACTTGTGAAGGGCTGTAATGATGATGATGATGATGATGAATATTTATATTTATAGTTATAGTATAATCACAGAAATCTAAATAATAAGTATTATTTTTTTAATTTATTTATTTATGTACACATCAAGATACAGAAGCATTATTATCGTAAGTTTGTACAAAGGTGCTACTTATTCCATAATTTGCTGAAATATCTACCAGTAGACCCATAAAGGAAATTATATTTAAATGGCAAACTTAGTGCATACATAACTACTACTAATGAATAAATAATATACAAAATGTCATGAAAATTATATAAAATAAAACAATAAATAAAAATAAAATAAATCAGTAGATAAAAATAATAAATACGATAGTTACATATGATATATATAAACTAATACTAATATATATATAAATATATATATATATATATATATATATATATATATATATATATATATATATATATATATATATATATATATATATATATATATTAATTAACAGGATGCAAAGAAGTTATCTCTAAGACGTTTCTTAAATACCAATTAAGTTTCGGAATTCCTTATATTAGACGGTAGTGAGTTCCATAACCTTAATGCGTGAACTGAAAATGATTGCGATTAAAAACCGGAATTTTAGACGGAAAAGTCAAGAAGAGTTTTAACAACTGCATGGTTCGTGCGGAGGATGGGTGAAGGAAAATCGGCTTCTGAGGTATGTGGGAGAGGAAGGGTTGTGCAAGAGGAGACATAACAATCGAGTGTTCCTTCGAAGTTGAATTGGGAGCTACTTGAGTTGCTTGCGAAACTGAGATATATGGTCAAATTTCCTGAACACAAATATAAAACGGATACAATGATTTTGCAAGCGCTCAAGTTTATTAAGGAGCTCCTCTGTACAATCCAAGTAAAGGCATCCGCATAATCAAGGAGAGGTAGGATAAGAGTAAGCATGAGAGATATTTTAGTTTTTAGAGGTAAGAAGTTTTGTAGACATTCAAGCGAATGCATGGTAAAGTGGACCTTACGACTAACCTCGGCGATATGCGTGGTCCATGTAAAATGGTGATCAAATGTGACGCCTAAGTTTTTGACAGTATTGGCAAAGGGTATAGGAACGCCACTAAAACAAACAAGAGGTAGTGATGTAAATTTTAATTTATTACGCAAATGCCTGCTGCCTATTATGATGGCCTGAGATTTCGTCGGATTAAATAATATTAATATTTAGATTTCTGTTGGTATAATAATATGGGGAAATTCTGTAAACATCAATAAAGTTTTCATTTTGCAAAAAAAAAGTCTACGTGCAATATATGAGCAAGCCAATATTTATATTTATAGTATAATCACAGATATCTAAATAATAAATATTATTTCATTGAGCTATTATGTACTACGTACTAGAAGAGACACTGCATTCAGCTACTCTGTTCCACTCAACTGCGGTGCATGCACTGCACTTTAATCAGTCACTCGCTAGGCGCTTGTAGAGTTGTCACTTGTTTGTTGATTTTAAAAAAATCTCTTGATAAAAATATGCCGTCTTGTGTACTTAGATATTGCACATATTAATTCAAGAAATGTCAGTAAAAACCAAGGAATTACTTTTCATCGGTTAATAAGATACTTATTCAATAAAAAGTATTATAAATTAATATTAAAACAAATTATTCCTAAGACGCCATCTCGTATCATTGAATATAGATTATGAAATTAATATGTTCAGATGCGACATTTCTGTGGGTACTTAAGTTTAGGACGAATATATTATTATACACGTTTTTTTGTAGCAACATGTAAGTTATTATAATTAGGCTAAATTTTTCATGTTTAAATCTGCTTATTATTCTTTTATTTTATTTTTAGGTTTCCACTTCAAAGTCAAAGTGGCATAAATTCGTCCATTTTTAACTCTCGCGTGTCCAGCATTTATGAACGATTATTTACAGCATTTATGATTCCAATTTAAATAAATATATTTGTAATTTAAATTTTATGTTGATAAGTTTTGTTAAACATACATTTAGTATGTTTTTTTATATTTGACATAGATACTTTTTAAAATATTCAGATAAAAATATCATTAAAATGTAATTGTGATATAATATTATTTAATATTATATTAAATAAACAAATATAATATACAAAATAAACGACAAAATTTAAATATTGTTCTCGATATAATTTAGCCATTTAACAATACAATCTACTATTACCTACGGATCATTCTACCTATGTTTATTCTATGATAAAAAAACCAAACGCGCGAACACAGAGTAGCGCACATTTTTGTTTGAGATAGCTGTTCTAGTACGTAAGTACATATTAGTTCAATGTATTATTTAGATTTTTGTGGGTATAATAATGATGATGTAAACATCAATAAAGTTTTCATTGTGCAAAAAAAATGTCTACGTGCAATATATGAGCAAGCCAATATTTATATTTATAGTTATATTAATATTTAGAAATTTAAAAGTGAAAAACTTCCATACATATACGTATGCACATCCTCGAAACACCAAATTTTGTACAAAATAACCCTGAACTGTTTACACCTGCTAGAAATATTATCAAATTTAAACCTTTGAGGTATCCAGATAAATTAGTCATTTATAAAGTACGAAAAACAGTTAATTATCATAAGAATTGCTATGCAATGTGCATAAAAGTATTTAACGCAATCCCCGGTAACATAAAACTACAACCAAGGAAGCGTTTTGGGAAGCGAGTTGAAAAAGTAGCTATTTAATAAATGTTTTTATTCGGTTAGTGAGTTGTTGGTAAAACAATATCTCTAAATTTTGGATTATTTTTTAAATAATAATATTTTAATAATTAATATATAATGTGACAAAAAAATATAAATATTAATGATGTGATAGTGCAAATAGTATTAAATGTTTTTGTTTTATTGGGTCACTTTCTAGTTTATTTTTATATATTTTTTGGTTAATTATTATGCAATGTCTACATTTTTTGTAATTTTAATTTATAATGTACTTAATGTTTTTAAATTTCAATCATTTTGTACACCAGAAATGGTAAATGTGTTGTAGGTACTATATTTTTTATAATAACTGTAAAACACAATATTATGCAAATAACGAAATAAACAAATGGGAAATCTGTTTTAAATTAGACGACCTCTAAGTATTTACCCTTCTACTTGTTTACCACCTTTTTCTTAATTAATTTTTGTGTAGGACTGTTTGAGTCGAATTTAGTAATTGATTTTAAAAACAAACTTTTCGATGAGCTACGCTTGAAATTTCGAACATAGCTTACAATCAACAAGCTTACAAAAACAAAGGTGACAATGTGCATCTATTCTATTACAGCCTACAAAAGTGTACAGCTGAACATAGGCTACCACCGTAGATTGCCTAATATATATATATTTTTCTAACGCAGTTGCCACGCTTGGCTTGCGGGTTAGCAACTATTAATATAAACACTCACGCCTGTCACCCAAGCGGGTAAGCAGAGACTACGGACTTCCATTTGGATCCTAATACACCTCTCTCGCCTTCATTTCATCCATATACCTACGCATAACATTTAGCAGGTAGTTTTGAGATCGTAGTGACAGACGTTTCACATGTTTGACGATATATCTTTTTACTACATATTTGTATATTTATATTATATATTTATTAAACTTCATACAACATGATGTATATGCTAAGTGAATGTCTGAGGCAATCTCTATCAGTCAACCTTTGGCTGACGCAGAGGAAAAATATGAAGTGGGTGTGTAATGTGAAAAGATGGAAATCTGAATTAATGTAAATAAATATATAACAACATAATACATATACCCATTCAAAAACTTGCGTATCAAAAATTATTGAATACATGCACAATAAATATATTTTTTTAGATCTTTATTGTTAAGACTTAATAATTAGGTTAATAAAGGGCGGACTGAATCTCTATTGGCATTCTCTGCCAGTCAACCCGTGGAATGAAAAATTTTGTGATGATGTTATATGTAAATTATGTACATATAAAAACAAATCATCATCATCATCGTTACAGCCCTTCACAAGTCCACTGCTGAACATAGGCCTCCCCCAAGTAATGCCACAAAGCACGGTCCTGAGCCACCTGCATCCATCGACTTCCTGCAAGTCTTACTAGGTCGTCACTCCATCTAGTGGGGGGTCGCCCTACAATACGCCTACCGGTACGAGGCAGCCACTCGAGAACCTTTCTTCCCCATCGGTTATCGGTTCTTCGAGCTATATGGCCGGCCCATTGCCACTTCAGCTTACTAATCCGTTGGGCTATGTCGGTCACTCTGGTTTTACTGCGGATATCATTATTTCTGAGTCTATCACGCAGAGAAACTCCGAACATAGCCCTCTCCATAGCTCGCTGAGCGACCTTGAGCGTCCTCATACGGCCAGCAGTGAAGGACCACGTCTCTGATCCGTAAGTCATCACTGGCAACACGCACTGGTTGTACACTTTAGTTTTCAGAGATTGAGGTATACCTGACGAGAAGATGTGTCGTAATAAAAACAAATAAAACACATAAATCATATAATTATAAATTTATATAAAAACTAACGAGATGATTCCGCCAGTATATTCAATTAATGTTCACGAAATTTCTGCTCGAACGCATAACGCTTGTTACATATTTCGTTACAATTTGCGAATTGTAAGCATAAGGGGCGCGGTAAGCCATCCCCTCGAAATGCAGTCATCCGAAGCGACTATGTACTCGATACTCGTAATACCTTTGTGGCTGTAACATAGATATTTCATCTCAGTCCGCAAATTTGTCTACGCTTAACCAAAATTTAAGTATATTTATTTAGCTTATTTTTAAAGTAGCCTCTTCGCTATGAATTAAAGTCAGGTTTTAAAGGATTAAGGATGACAAAAAGCACACAGTTGACTTCAAAGAAAGTGGATACTGTGGTCTTACATTAATCTTCGACTAAGAATCAAAATGCAGATGCGTGATCTATGATCATAAGAGTCGATACCAGTAAAAGTGTCAGTGATTTACAAAATGTGCTAGTTGTCTACATAATTTAACAGATTTCACTTCGGAGTTCACCACCTAGGAAGTCCAAACTGGTAATACTACTCCCAATCACCATTATGTAGAACTTATGGTTGGCATTGTTGGATAGATTTTCTGCCATATACTCTTTCCAGAGTCTCGTTTGTCGTTCTGTGAGGGTGACATATCAAAAAATCGTTGAACCCATTGTAGTATTATTCTTGTATCAGGAAGGTGTTTTACATTATAAATAACTTACACATCGACAAACATTTAAAGCCGAGACTTAGTTACAGGCAAAACAAATATCAGTCTGTTCCGATGATTCAAATCTTCCCGAGGCGCCGATGCTAAACGCTAAGCCAAAACACTATCGAGCTTCATTTGAAGATCAGATTTCTAAACCTTCGCTTAAGCTTTTTGTCTATAATATTCTTACTATACCTACTTGTATTTGAAAAAGTTAATATTCAAGCCCAAAGCTAGTGTCCGACCGAAACAGGGTTTTTCAACCTGGTTACGCCAAAACGCATATTTTGTAGACCATATTAGCTGGTATCCGCCCTATCACTTCCGTCTTCTTTCCTGTAAGTGCACCTCCTTTCTTTTCCTAGCTGGAGCTGTTCTCATTTGTCGCCACTCCTTTTCCATCAAAAGCTCACGCTCCTACCCTTGCCGGCTGATGTAGATTAGGTAATAGCAAGTGCATTGCCCAAAACCCGGCCACTTGCCACTTCCGACATCTTGCATTGGTTATAGAGAATCACGCAGACAGTCCACATATAGTAAAATCTCGGAATCGAAACCGGGACCTAGCGCTCCACCACAACCGAAACCGAACTTTCGGTCTGGGTGTCAGTTTCGTCCAAAACCGAAACCAAAACTTATTTCGACATGTTACTTTTTTTATATACTGAAATCGGGCATATTTTTACATATATACAGATAGGTAATTCATGTTAATGTAAATAGTAATTGTAGTGGTCATGGTAGCGATATATTTATTTATTTTAAAGTAAAAATTCAACAATTTAACATTAAGAAATACTTTTTAAGTAAACTTTGTCAAAAATCAACACTTACACACAAAAAGTTACTCGTTAATTGAGAACGTCTTTTATATTTCTAAAACTAATCCTATATCTTTAAACGAGCAATTCTTGTGTATATATATATATATATTTATATATATATATATATATATATATATATATATATATATATATATATATATATATATATATATATATATGTATATATATATGTATATATATATATACATATATATATATATATTTATATATATATATAAATATATATATATATATGTATATATATATATATATATATATATATATATATATATATATATATATATATATATAATCGTTATCTCGGAAACGCCAACGATTTTCATAAAATTTTATGTGCAGGGAGTTTCGGGGGCAATAAATCGATCTAGCTGGGATTTATTTTTAGAAAATGTCTTTTTGTCAGCGTATTAACGATTACAAATAGCTTGTTTGGTATATTGGGCGGTCACAAAATCGTAAAACCATTACCAGCCCAGACCGACCGACCGACCTTTTTTAATTTTTTTTGTCAAGTTCCTTTCTTTCTTGAGAAAATCTATTTTTTCGAGCCCTTTTTAGGGTTCCGTAGTCAACTAGGAACCCTTATAGTTTCGCCATGTCTGTCTGTCCGTCTGTCCATTCTCGCTTAATCTCTGTGACAGTTAGCACTAGAAAGCTGAAATTTGGTACCAATGTGTATCAATCACGCCGACAAAGTGGTAAAATAAAAATTGGAAAACAATGTTTTATTAGGGTAGCCCTATATGTAAAGTGGAAAGTGATTTTTTTTTAATTTCAACCCTAACGTGTGATATATTGTTGGAAAGGTATTTAAAAATGAATAGGGGTTTACTAAAATCATTTTTCGATAATGTCAATAATTTCGGAAGTAATCGCTCCAAAAGTAAAAAACAATGTGTCCCCCCCCCCCTCTAACTTTTGAACCATAAGTTTAGAAAATATGAAAAAAATCTGGAAAGTAGAACTTTATAAGGACTTTCTAGGAAAATTATTTTGAACTTGGATGGAAACAACAGTTTTTGTACAAACTCATAAGTGGGAACACTTACCTACTGTGACGGACGGGAAACTACGGAACCCTACACTGAGCGTGGCCCGACACGCTCTTGGCCGCTTTTTTATTATTTTTTAAATACACGAAAATTTAAATAAAACTAATTGCACTCATGATTTTTTATTCAAATAACCAGTTCAGTTTTTTCTATTATGTCGCTAAGATCAAAAAATATTATTCGTATTGCATTAGTATGTAATTTGTATCTAAATATAATTTCCAAAACACACGAATTAAAAAAAAACCGAGCGAAAGATACCGAGCAAAGCACGGTCAACCGGGTACTATATTATTCAATGAGATCTTCAGTTACGCATTAACCTAATGCTAACCTAATATTCAAAGATTACAGTACTTTTTACGAGCGAGTACCTAACTCACGGGATTTGAACCATAGTATAAAGTATTTATACTATGCTTGAACTCATCCCAACGATGCACGATAATAATACATGAACTCTGTCGGGCCGTCGAAGGTACGGCATTACCGTAACTAGATTTTTTTTGCTGAATCTTCGGTCGGTCACCAGTGACAACACACCGCATAAGCAGCACATTAGCGCAATAGAAGAGACGAAGTGAATGTTCATTAGAAGAATATTTCGGCAGTACAGTAATTATTTATATGGCAGCTTTTTAGTTGTAAAGGCTTAAAACTAAAAAGCTGCCATAAAAATAATTACTTCTCTATCCGTTCCAGTCATTTTATGAATCTTGAATCTCGAAAGGTTCAATTAGAAAAGCAATTAGCTGTACCAATTTATGTGATAAATTTTATGAACACGGAAAGTTTTAAACATACTGACTTCTTGTAACTTAAAACGTAATGTGGCATACATTTACACTCAGCCACTGCCACTGCTCCTGTCGCTGCCGGAAATATTTCACTAAATACTTCTGCGTCCATTGACTTCCGCGCAAAAACCGACAATCGTGGGAGCGCCGTGCAATGGCAGCGGCATGGGCAGCGACAGCGCGAGTGCCCTGTTTACATACTGCCCTGCCCACTGCCCTGCCCAACAAGGATGAGTGTAAATGTGGCGGTAGAGAGAAGAGGTCTGTAACCTTTTGGCTGTTTGTGTAATATCTACGGGCCGTAGCATCCACTTACAAATTTGTTGTCACCTCTGAGGACAAAGATGCCTCAGATCGGAACACGGTATTGGAAGCATAGTTATTTGGCGTTTTGTCCTACGACTTGGATTTTGCTACTAATCAACATATCACTGTAAAGGCTAATTATTATTCTTACCGTTACCGTTACTGCCCGTTAAAATACCACTGCTGAACTAAGACCTCCCCCACAGATTGGCTCATTGGGGGGATATTTGCCATAGTTGCCACGCTTGGGAAGTGCGTTGGCGACAGCTTTTTATTTTTAGTCGTCGATGCCCATATCCTGGTTTGTTTCCCTTTATCTCCTCTTACGACATCCACGGGATGATATGGGGTAGTGGATATTCATACACTCGGGTACCACATTCTTACTATGCGATTATTATATTAATACGTGGTGGGGCAACGTTGTTGTAGCACGAATGGGTCGGCTCGTCTGGAGGGGAAGGACCACGCTCTCACAGAATATCAGCGCAAAATAAGAGTTCAGCGCTCTGTTTCGTATGCTAAGTGTAGAGAAACTCAGAGCTGTTTTTAGTGGAAGCGAGGCATTCCATCTCAGGGGTGACAACGTATGTGCATTTTCATTCTTAATCAAGGATAGGTGTAGATGTCTATACGCCTCAGCATCCACTTACCTGGATACCAGGTGGACTGTGTGCTCATTTGTCACCTTCTTTAAAAATTAAAAGTAAGCTGTACTGTTTCTTTTTTTGATTAATTTGAATGCGATTCTTTCTTATAAGATTTTGGATTTGGCTACATCGATTGAAAAAATATTGTTAAACACAAGTTATTGCAAAATGCGTGATTGATCGAATTTTCGTATTGAGTGGGGGCTATCTTATAGCCTAGGAGGCCATAAGTTTTCATACTGTCACTTCTTACAACACTTAAAGCTGTTTGACCCTACGAGACAACCTACGGGGTGAAACCAGCCCGAGGCTGGCTTTAGAGCAGCAATGATGTCGGTTTATGGCGAGAGAAGTTACGTAAACGTAGTAACTTATATTAAATCTTTAAAGGCGGATATTTTTCACACGTTATTTCATAATAAATCTATGGTTTGTGCAAAAAACGATATACTAATTAACATGTTACAAATTTAAATTAAATAAAGGTGATGAGAGGAGGATGCTTGCCCTTACTTGTAAACTTGATGGAGCACCACCGTTGGTTCAGTGACTTCTATATTATATTTTACTGGCTTCGCTTGGGTCGAATCTGTCAGCGAGGCGTTATTTATATTGAAGATAATTAAAGACCATTTATTTAACAAATTTTTCGTTTTACCAAAAAAAAAAACAAGTTTTACGAATAAAGTGGAACACTCCTGGAATTGCTCTCCATCTGTTTACGAAATTTCATTACGATAGGTTTAGCAATTCCGAAGTTTATCCCGAACAGATAGAAAAACAAACAAACAGACGAAAATTTTAAAAATGATTATTCATGTCTTAGTGACATGTTATTTACACCCTCTCAGTCGAGAAACAACGTAAATAATTATTTATTTTCTTTGTATCTACAGGTTATCACAATTTTTATATTTGTGGGCTATCATATTCAACATTAGTTTAAAAAACAACTATAGTTTGGAAAATCTTTTTTTTTATCTTAGATCTTTTAAACGTTAAAATTTTGTGGTATTTTGTGTCAGTAGTTAAAATCTTAATTGATGAAATATTAGTTAATTTTACTTGTGAGGCAGTGGCTAATATAGATGTTGTACTATCATTAATACGCTTGTTACGACAATCTACAATTAATAAGAGTCAGATAACAACCAGCAATTACGACCATCAGATATTTATTTTATTTCGTTGCGTATATTTTTCTGAAACGTCAAAACAAACAAGTGCAGAGACTAACTGACAGACGTACCTAATATTTTTTTTAAATAATGTAAGTACAACAAATCACGCTACGTACATCAAAAAATGCGCTGACTTTATAATTTAATATATCTAGTTTTTTTTTTTTGTAGAAGAGGGGGCAAACGAGCATGCGGCTCACCTGATGTTAAGTGACTACCGCCGCCACATATATAAATGCAAAGAGATGCAACATCTCTTCGCAGTGCCAGTGAATCGAGCCGATCGGAAAGCACTCGGTCGTCGACGATTCGAGCCGCTCTGCGCTGGATGCGGTCAAGTGGAAGGAGCTGGTACTGGGGAGCCCCAGCCCAGAGATGGGAACAGTATTCCATGTGCGGACCAACCTGCGCCTTGTAAAGTTGCAGGCGGTGTGCCGGCATGAAATACTGTCCCGCTCTGCTGAGCACGCCAAGCTTTTTAGAGGCCAATTTGGCCTTCCCTTCCAAGTGACCATGAAACTGCACGTCACTCGATATGTCGACGCCGAGGATTCCGATACTGGCTGAGGCAACAAGGGGAGTGCCTTGAAACTGAGGGGATACGACAAAGCTTTTTAGCGGTTAACGCGCAAACTTGTGTCTTCTGGGGGTTAAACTGGACTAGATTTAGTCGCCCCCAATCCGAGACTGTTCAGCAAAGACTCGACTTCAGACACAAGTTTGTTCCGGCACTCGGAGACGTTTTTCCGAGAAATATTGGCTCGACCGGTGTAAAGAGCATCACTAGTGCTGTCATCTGCATAGCAATGAATGCTACGGGTTTGCAAAATATCATTGATATGCAGAAGAAACAGCGTTGGCGATAGCACGCAGCCCTGTGGAACACCAGCATTAATAGGCTTGCAATCGGAGCTTGCACCGTCTCCAACAACCTTGATGCTCCGAACTGCAAGAAAGCTGGTGATCCAATCGCACAATTTCTCGGGAATCCCATAGGAAGGGAGCTTCGAAAGAAGCGCTTTGTGCACAAACCCGATCGAACGCCTTCGTAACGTCCAAACTGACGACCAATGCCTCCCCCTTGGACTCTACTGCCTCCGCACATCTGTGAGTTAGGTAGACCAGAAGATTATTCCTAAGTCGCCATCTCGTATCATTGAATATAGATTATGAAATTAATATGTTCAGATGCGACATTTCTGTGGGTACTTAAGTTTAGGACGAATATATTATTATACACGTTTTTTTTGTAGAAACATGTAAGTTATTATAATTAGGCTAAATTTTTCATGTTTACATCTGCTTATTAGTCTTTTATTTTATTTTTAGGTTTGCACTTCAAAGTCAAAGTGGCATAAATTCGTCCATTTTTAACTCTCGCGTGCCCAGCATTTATGAACGATTATTTACAGCATTTATGATTCCAATTTAAATAAATATATTTGTAATTTAAATTTTATGTTGATAAGTTTTGTTAAACATACATTAAGTATGTTTTTTTTTATATTTGACACAGATACTTTTTAAAATATTCAGATAAAATATCATTAAAATGTAATTGTGATATAATATTATTTAATATTATATTAAATAAACAAATATAATATACAAAATAAATGACAAAATTTAAATATTGTTCTCGATATAATTTAGCCATTTAACAATACAATCTACTCTACCTACGGATCATTCTACCTATGTTTATTCTATGATAAAAAAACCAAACGCGCGAACACAGAGTAGCACACATTTTTGTTTGAGATAGCTGTTCTAGTACGTAAGTACATATTACTTCAATGTATTATTTAAATTTATGTGGGTATAATAATATGGGGAAATTCTGTAAACATCAATAAAGTTTTCATTGCGCAAAAAAATGTCTACGTGCAATATATGAGCAAGCCAATATTTATATTTATAGTTATATTAATATTTAGAAATTTAAAAGTGAAACACTTCCGTACATATACGTAGGGGGTCCCATAAAATATACCAAAAAATATATAAAAATAAAAAATAATCCAAAATTTAGAGATATTGTTTTACCAACAACTCACTAACCGAATAAAAACATTTATTAAATAGCTACTTTTTCAACTCGCTTCCCAAAACGCTTCCTTGGTTGTAGTTTTATGTTACCGGGGATTGCGTTACATACTTTTATGCACATTGCATAGCAATTCTTATGATAATTAACTGATTTTCGTATTTTATAAATGACTAATTTATCTGGATACCTCAAAGGTTTAGATTTGATAATATTTCTAGCAGTTGTAAACAGCTCAGGGTTATTTTTCACAAAATTTGGTGTTTCGATGATGATGTACATCATCGAAACACCAAATTTTGTGAAGAAACGTACCAGGCGATCCCATAATGAACTGGCCTGATATAGTTCAACGCGACATGTCGCTACATGTTGTGTGGCATTAAATAGTACGTTTATAGTGCACTTAATATAAGAAACATGCATCGACATGAAATGCTTAGTCTTAGTTTAACGGGCATTTGAATAACGAGAGTCGCGTATTTTTTCAGAATGTCGAAAACTGAGTATCGAAGTGTCATAAAGTTTCTGTTTAAAGAAGGTTAATCCCCTGCCCAAATAAAAGAACGATTGGATGGCGTGTATAAGGAGTCCGCCCCCTCCTATAGCACAGTGAAAAATTGGGTGAAAGAGTTTCGCCTCGGGAGAGAAACCGTCGAAGACTATGGCCACGACGGTCGACCTGTGGAAGTGCTCACTCCCGAAACGATTGCTCTTATCGAAGAGGAGGTTCTGAGTGACGCCGTTTGAAGATTAGAGAAATTGCAGCAAGGCTTGCGCTCTCTAAGAGTACCGTTCATCGCGCGATCCATGAACATCTTCATATGAAAAAAGTGAGTGCAAGATGGGTACCGAAACTTCTTTCAGCGGTACAGAGACAGGAAAGAGTGCGCTGCGCTTCGGAGTTTTTGGATCTTTGTGGCGAAAATCCAAAGACTGTGATCGTGCGGCTAGTGACTGGTGACGAAACTATGATCTTGTATTGTGATCCACAAAGCAAGCGCGAGTCAATGGAATGGCGTCGTAAGGGTGAGTAGCCCCCTAGAAAGGCAAAGGTGCAACAATCGACTAAAAAACTGATGTGCACAATATTTTGGGATTTTCAAGGCATTTTGATTGTGGATTTTAAAGAACGTAATACAGTCGTGAACGGCGAATATTATGCTTCTTTAATATATAAATGCGTAGGTATATGGATGAAATGAAGGCGAGAGAGGTGTATTAGGATCCAAATGGAAGTCTGTAGTCTCTGCTTACCCGCTTGGGTGACAGGCGTGAGTGTTTATATTTATAGTTGCTAACCCGCAAGCCAAGCGTGGCAACTGCGTTAAAAAAATATATATATATTAGGCAATCTACGGGGGTAGCCTATGTTCAGCTGTACACTTTTGTAGGCTGTAATAGAATAGATGCACTTTGTGACCTTTGTTTTTGTAACCTTGTTGATTGTTTGTAAGCTATGTTCGAAATTTCAAGCGTAGCTCATCAAAAAGTTTGTTTTTAAAATCATTTACTAAATTCGACTCAAACAGTCCTACACAAGAATTAATTAAGAAAAAGGTGATAAACAAGTAGAAGGGTAAATACTTAGAGGTCGTCTAATTTAAAACAGATTTCCCATTTGTTTATTTCGTTATTTGCGTAATATTGTGTTTTACAGTTATTATAAAAAATATAGTACCTACACATTTACCATTTCTGGTGTACAAAATGATTGAAATCATCCTCATACGGCCAGCAGTGAAGGACCACGTCTCTGATCCGTAAGTCATCACTGGCAACACGCACTGGTTGTACAATCTAGTTTTCAGAGATTGAGGTATACCTGACGAGAAGATGTGTCGTAATAAAAACAAATAAATCACATAAATCATGTAATTATAAATTTATATAAAAACTAATGAGATGATTCCGCCAGTATATTCAAATAATGTTCGCGAAATTTCTGCTCGAACGCATAACGCTTGTTATATATTTCGTTACAATTTGCGAATTGTAAGCATAAGGGGCGCGGTAAGCCATCCCCTCGAAATGCAGTCATCCGAAGCGACTTTGTACTCGTAATACCTTTGTGGCTGTAACATAGATATTTCATCTCAGTCCGAAAATTTGTCTACGCTTAACCAAAATTTAAGTATATTTATTTAGCTTATTTTTAAAGTAGCCTCTTCGCTATGAATTAAAGTCAGGTTTTAAAGGATTAGGGATGACAAAAAGCACACAGTTGACTTCAAAGAAAGTGGATACTGTGGTCTTACATTAATCTTCGACTAAGAATCAAAATGCAGATGCGTGATCTATGATCATAAGAGTCGATACCAGTAAAAGTGTCAGTGATTTACAAAATGTGCTAGTTGTCTACATAATTTAACAGATTTCACTTCGGAGTTCACCACCTAGGAAGTCCAAACTGGTAATACTACTCCCAATCACCATTATGTAGAACTTATGGTTGGCATTGTTGGATAGATTTTCTGCCATATACTCTTTCCAGAGTCTCGTTTGTCGTTCTGTGAGGGTGACATATCAAAAAATCGTTGAACCCATTGTAGTATTATTCTTGTATCAGGAAGGTGTTTTACATTATAAATAACTTACACATCGACAAACATTTAAAGCCGAGACTTAGTTACAGGCAAAACAAATATCAGTTTGTTCCGATGATTCAAATCTTCCCGAGGCGCCGATGCTAAACGCTAAGCCAAAACACTATCGAGCTTCATTTGAAGATCAGATTTCTAAACCTTCGCTTAAGCTTTTTGTCTATAATATTCTTACTATACCTACTTGTATTTGAAAAAGTTAATATTCAAGCCCAAAGCTAGTGTCCGACCGAAACAGGGTTTTTCAACCTGGTTACGCCAAAACGCATATTTTGTAGACCATATTAGCTGGTATCCGCCCTATCACTTCCGTCTTCTTTCCTGTAAGTGCACCTCCTTTCTTTTCCTAGCTGGAGCTGTTCTCATTTGTCGCCGCTCCTTTTCCATCAAAAGCTCACGCTCCTACCCTTGCCGGCTGATGTAGATTAGGTAATAGCAAGTGCATTGCCCAAAACCCGGCCACTTGCCACTTCCGACATCTTGCATTGGTTATAGAGAATCACGCAGACAGTCCACATATAGTAAAATCTCGGAATCGAAACCGGGACCTAGCGCTCCACCACAACCGAAACCGAACTTTCGGTCTGGGTGTCAGTTTCGTCCAAAACCGAAACCAAAACTTATTTCGACATGTTACTTTTTATTATATACTGAAATCGGGCATATTTTTACATATATACAGATAGGTAATTCATGTTAATGTAAATAGTAATTGTAGTGGTCATGGTAGCGATATATTTATTTATTTTAAAGTAAAAATTCAACAATTTAACATTAAGAAATACTTTTTAAGTAAACTTTGTCAAAAATCAACACTTACACACAAAAAGTTACTCGTTAATTGAGAACGTCTTTTATATTTCTAAAACTAATCCTATATCTTTAAACGAGCAATTCTTGTGTATATATATATATTTATATATATATATATATATATATATATATATATATATATATATATATATATATATATATATATATATATATATATATATAATCGTTATCTCGGAAACGCCAACGATTTTCATAAAATTTTATGTGCAGGGAGTTTCGGGGGCAATAAATCGATCTAGCTGGGATTTATTTTTAGAAAATGTCTTTTTGTCAGCGTATTAACGATTACAAATAGCTTGTTTGGTATATTGGGCGGTCACAAAATCGTAAAACCATTACCAGCCCAGACCGACCGACCGACCTTTTTTAATTTTTTTTGTCAAGTTCCTTTCTTTCTTGAGAAAATCTATTTTTTCGAGCCCTTTTTAGGGTTCCGTAGTCAACTAGGAACCCTTATAGTTTCGCCATGTCTGTCTGTCCGTCTGTCCATTCTCGCTTAATCTCTGTGACCGTTAGCACTAGAAAGCTGAAATTTGGTACCAATGTGTATCAATCACGCCGACAAAGTGGTAAAATAAAAATTGGAAAACAATGTTTTATTAGGGTAGCCCTATATGTAAAGTGGAAAGTGATTTTTTTTTAATTTCAACCCTAACGTGTGATATATTGTTGGAAAGGTATTTAAAAATGAATAGGGGTTTACTAAAATCATTTTTCGATAATGTCAATAATTTCGGAAATAATCGCTCCAAAAGTAAAAAACAATGTGTCCCCCCCCCCCCCTCTAACTTTTGAACCATAAGTTTAGAAAATATGAAAAAAATCTGGAAAGTAGAACTTTATAAGGACTTTCTAGGAAAATTATTTTGAACTTGGATGGAAACAACAGTTTTTGTACAAACTCATAAGTGGGAACACTTACCTACTGTGACGGACGGGAAACTACGGAACCCTACACTGAGCGTGGCCCGACACGCTCTTGGCCGCTTTTTTATTATTTTTTAAATACACGAAAATTTAAATAAAACTAATTGCACTCATGATATTTTATTCAAATAACCAGTTCAGTTTTTTCTATTATGTCGCTAAGATCAAAAAATATTATTCGTATTTCATCAGTATGTAATTTGTATCTAAATATAATTTCAAAAACACACGAATTAAAAAAAAAACCGAGCGAAAAATACCGAGCAAAGCACGGTCAACCGGGTACTATATTATTCAATGAGATCTTCAGTTACGCATTAACCTAATGTTAACCTAATATTCAAAGATTACAGTACTTTTTACGAGCGAGTACCTAACTCACGGGATTTGAACCATAGTATAAAGTATTTATACTATGCTTGAACTCATCCCAACGATGCACGATAATAATACATGAACTCTGTCGGGCCGTCGAAGGTACGGCATTACCGTAACTAGATTTTTTTTGCTGAATCTTCGGTCGGTCACCAGTGACAACACACCGCATAAGCAGCACATTAGCGCAATAGAAGAGACGAAGTGAATGTTCATTAGAAGAATATTTCGGCAGTACAGTAATTATTTATATGGCAGCTTTTTAGTTGTAAAGGCTTAAAACTAAAAAGCTGCCATAAAAATAATTACTTCTCTATCCGTTCCAGTCATTTTATGAATCTTGAATCTCGAAAGGTTCAATTAGAAAAGCAATTAGCTGTACCAATTTATGTGATAAATTTTATGAACACGGAAAGTTTTAAATATACTGACTTCTTGTAACTTAAAACGTAATGTGGCATACATTTACACTCAGCCACTGCCACTGCTCCTGTCGCTGCCGGAAATATTTCACTAAATACTTCTGCGTCCATTGACTTCCGCGCAAAAACCGACAATCGTGGGAGCGCCGTGCAATGGCAGCGGCATGGGCAGCGACAGCGCGAGTGCCCTGTTTACATACTGCCCTGCCCACTGCCCTGCCCAACAAGGATGAGTGTAAATGTGGCGGTAGAGAGAAGAGGTCTGTAACCTTTTGGCTGTTTGTGTAATATCTACGGGCCGTAGCATCCACTTACAAATTTGTTGTCACCTCTGAGGACAAAGATGCCTCAGATCGGAACACGGTATTGGAAGCATAGTTATTTGGCGTTTTGTCCTACGACTTGGATTTTGCTACTATTCAACATATCACTGTAAAGGCTAATTATTATTCTTACCGTTACCGTTACTGCCCGTTAAAATACCACTGCTGAACTAAGACCTCCCCCACAGATTGGCTCATTGGGGGGATACTTGCCATAGTTGCCACGCTTGGGAAGTGCGTTGGCGACAGCTTTTTATTTTTAGTCGTCGATGCCCATATCCTGGTTTGTTTCCCTTTATCTCCTCTTACGACATCCACGGGATGATATGGGATAGTGGATATTCATACACTCGGGTACCACATTCTTACTATGCGATTATTATATTAATACGTGGTGGGGCAACGTTGTTGTAGCACGAATGGGTCGGCTCGTCTGGAGGGGAAGGACCACGCTCTCACAGAATATCAGCGCAAAATAAGAGTTCAGCGCTCTGTTTCGCATGGTAAGTGTAGAGAAACTCAGAGCTGTTTTTAGTGGAAGCGAGGCATTCCATCTCAGGGGTGACAACGTATGTGCATTTTCATTCTTAATCAAGGATAGGTGTAGATGTCTATACGCCTCAGCATCCACTTACCTGGATACCAGGTGGACTGTGTGCTCATTTGTCACCTTCTTTAAAAATTAAAAGTAAGCTGTACTGTTTCTTTTTTTGATTAATTTGAATGCGATTCTTTCTTATAAGATTTTGGATTTGGCTACATCGATTGAAAAAATATTGTTAAACACAAGTTATTGCAAAATGCGTGATTGATCGAATTTTCATATTGAGTGGGGGCTATCTTATAGCCTAGGAGGCCATAAGTTTTCATACTGTCACTTCGTACAACACTTAAAGCTGTTTGACCCTACGAGACAACCTACGGGGTGAAACCAGCCCGAGGCTGGCTTTAGAGCAGCAATGATGTCGGTTTATGGCGAGAGAAGTTACGTAAACGTAGTAACTTATATTAAATCTTTAAAGGCGGATATTTTTCACACGTTATTTCATAATAAATCTATGGTTTGCGCAAAAAACGATATACTAATTAACATGTTACAAATTTAAATTAAATAAAGGTGATGAGAGGAGGATGCTTGCCCTTACTTGTAAACTTGATGGAGCACCACCGTTGGTTCAGTGACTTCTATATTATATTTTACTGGCTTCGCTTGGGTCGAATCTGTCAGCGAGGCGTTATTTATATTGAAGATAATTAAAGACCATTTATTTAACAAAATTTTTCGTTTTACCAAAAAAAAACAAGTTTTTCGAATAAAGTGGAACACTCCTGGTATTGCTCTCCATCTGTTTACGACATTTCATTACGATAGGTTTAGCAATTCCGAAGTTTATCCCGAACAGATAGAAAAACAAACAAACAGACGAAAATTTTAAAAATGATTATTCATGTCTTAGTGACATGTTATTTACACCCTCTCAGTCGAGAAACAACGTAAATAATTATTTATTTTCTATTGTTCTTTTCATTTCTATCATATTCAACATTAGTTTAAAAAACAACTATAGTTTGGAAAATCTTTTTTTTTATCTTAGATATTTTAAACGTTAAAATTTTGTGGTATTTTGGGTCAGTAGTTAAAATCTTAATTGATGAAATATTAGTTAATTTTACTTGTGAGGCAGTGGCTAATATTGATGTTGTACTATCATTAATACGCTTGTTACGACAATCTACAATTAATAAGAGTCATATACAACCAGCAATTACGACCATCTGATATTTATTTTATTTCGTTGCGTATATTTTTCTGAAACGTCAAAACAAACAAGTGCAGAGACTAACTGACAGACGTACCTAATATTTTTTTTAATAATGTAAGTACAACAAATCACGCTACGTACATCAAAAAATACGCTGACTTTATAATTTAATATATCTAGTTTTTTTTTTTGTAGAAGAGGGGGCAAACGAGCATGCGGCTCACCTGATGTTAAGTGACTACCGCCGCCATATATACCAGGCGGTCCCATAATGAACTGGCCTGATATAGTTCAACGCGATATGTCGCTACATGTTGTGTTGCATTAAATAGTACGTTTATCGTGCACTTAATATAAGAAACATGCATCGACATGAAATGCTTAGTCTTAGTTTAACAGGCTTTTGAATAACGAGAGTCGCGTATTTTTTCAAAATGTCGAAAACTGAGTATCGAAGTGTCATTAAGTTTCTGTTTAAAGAAGGTTTATCCCCTGCCCAAATAAAAGAACGATTGGATGGCGTGTATAAGGAGTCTGCCCCCTCCTATAGCACAGTGATAAATTGGGTGAAAGAGTTTCGCTTCGGGAGAGAAACCGTCGAAGACTTTGGCCACGACGGTCGACCTGTGGAAGTGCTCACCTCCGAAACGATTGCTATTATCGAAGAGGAGGTTCTGAGTGACCGCCGTTTGAAGATTAGAAAAATTGCAGCAAGGCTTGGGCTCTCTAAGAGTACCATTCATCGCGCGATCCATGAACATCTTCACATGAAAAAAGTGAGTGCAAGATGGGTACCGAAACTTCTTTCAGCGGTACAGAGACAGGAAAGAGTGCGCTGCGCTTCGGAGTTTTTGGATCTTTGTGGCGAAAATCCAAAGACTGTAATCGAGCGGCTAGTGACTGGTGATGAAACTATGATCTTGTATTATGATCCACAAAGCAAGCGCGAGTCAATGGAATGGCGTTATAAGGGTGAAAAGCCCCCTAGAAAGGCAAAGGTGCAACAATCGACTAAAAAACTGATGTGCACAATATTTTGGGATTTTCAAGGCATTTTGATGGTGGATTTTAAATAACGTAATACAGTCGTGAACGGCAAATATTATGCTTATTTAATATATAAATTACGAGACAAGATAAAGGAAAAACGAAGAGGCAAGCTGTCTAAAGGTGTCCTGTTGCTCCATTACAACGCCCCTGTTCATACCGCTGGTGTTTCGAAGGATGCAGTTCGTCAATGCGGGTTCACAGAAGTTCAACATCCACCTTACAGTCCAGACATGGCCCCGTCCGACTATTATTTATTTCCAAATTTAAAGCGGGACTTAAGAGGAAGAAAATTTTCAAGCGATGAAGAGTTGCAGGCGGCCGTCTTCAGTCATTTTGAGGAAAAAAAAATGTTATTATTTTTATAAAGGTTTAGAGATGTTGATTCACAGATGTCAGAAGTGTGTTAGTATTCATGGTGATTATATTGAAAAATAAAATTGGTTTCGTTTCATTTCCTTCATTGGTTCATAGTTAGGCCAATTCATTACGGGACCGCCTACGTATAAATGCAAAGAGATGCAACATCTCTTAGCAGTGCCAGTGAATCGAGCGATCGGAAAGCACTCGGTCGTCGACGATTCGAGCCGCTCTGCGCTGGATGCGGTCAAGTGGAAGGAGCTAGTACTGGGGAGCCCCAGCTCAGAGATGGGAACAGTATTCCATGTGCGGCCGAACCTGCGCCTTGTAAAGTTGCAGGCGGTGTGCCGGCATGAAATACTGTCCCGCTCTGCTGAGCACCCCAAGCTTTTTAGAGGCCAATTTGGCCTTCCCTTCCAAGTGACCATGAAACTGCACGTCACTCGATATGTCGACGCCGAGGATTCCGATACTGGCTGAGGCAACAAGGGGAGTGCCTTGAAACTGAGGGGATACGACAAAGGGGTTCTTTTTAGCGGTTCACGCGCAAACTTGTGTCTTCTGGGGGTTAAACTGGACTAGATTTAGTCGCCCCCAATCCGAGACTGTTCAGCAAAGACTCGACTTCAGACACAAGTTTGTTCCGGCATTCGGAGACGTTTTTCCGAGAAATATTGGCTCGACCGGTGTAAAGAGCATCACTAGTGCTGTCATCTGCATAGCAATGAATGCTACGGGTTTGCAACATATCATTGATATGCAGAAGAAACAGCGTTGGCGATAGCACACAGCCCTGTGGAACACCAGCATTAATAGGCTTGCAATCGGAGCTTGCACCGTCTCCAACGACCTTGTTGCTCCGAACTGCAAGAAAGCTGGTGATCCAATCGCACAATTTCTCGGGAAGCCCATAGGAAGGGAGCTTCGAAAGAAGCGCTTTGTGCACAAACCCGATTGAACGCCTTCGCAACGTCCAAACTAACGACCAATGCCTCTCCCTTGGACTCTACTGCCTCCGCCCATCTGTGAGTTAGGTAGACCAGAAGATCACCAGCTGACCGACCACGGCGAAAACCGTATTGGCGGTCACTAATCAGCTGGTGATCCTCAAGGTAGCTCATGAGCCGGCAGTTTACAATGGACTCCATTGTTTTGGAGAACAAGGAGGTAAGGCGATAGGCCGGTAGTTGGACAGGTCTGAGCGGTCGCCTTTTTTAGGGATCGGGTGGACGATAGCCGTCTTCCATGAGTTTGGGACTACGCCTAGGGAGTAGGAGTACCGGAAGAGACGCGTTAAAGCCGGTGCCAACTCTGGAGCACACGTCCTCAGCACAATTGGGGGGATTCCGTCAGGCCCACTCGACTTGTGAATGTCCAGGGAGAGGAGTGCTTTGCGAACCGAGCGCTGTGTGAACTGCACTTCCGGCATGGAGCACTCACACCACGGGATGGTCGGCGGCGTACTCCCCCCGTCATCGAGAGTCGAGTTAGACGCAAAGAAAGAGCCTAGAAGATCAGCTTTCTCCTTTGCGGTATGGGCCAGTGAGTCGTCCTCCCTGTGCAGAGATGGAAGAGATGGCTGACAGAAATTCCCCTGGACAGCCTTGGCGAGAGACCAGAATGCACGGGTTCCAGAAGGAAGGCGGACTAGTTTTAGATTTTGCCTTGGCAATGACTCTTTTGAAGGACCTAGAGGCGGAATTATACTTCTTTTTTAAAGCGCTGGTGTTTACATCCCGGACGCTGATGCGTTTCAAAATATTCCCTTTCATTGATTTAGTGTCTAAATTGAGACATACTAATACTAACAATTTTATATTGCAAAATCGTCTCACTAAACGGGTAACATTCATTTTAAATATCACAATAACATTTTAATTTACGTCTTCGTTTTATGCTACGGCAACACTAACTTCGCTTGTCGGCACAAGTGGGTACCTACACTGTTGCAGTGTAAGCACATACACTTCCGAGCACTGACTTAGAAGTATACGAGTTACTCGTCCGGGTAGTTCTGTCCGCCATCGGCCGACAAAATCGGTTTTGGTGTACACGTACCGTAAGTGTTATAACTTATAATAGTATCATTAAAATATTATTTCTGAATTCTTCAATGGTGTATGCAAAGTGCAAACTCCGTTCTAAAACTTATTCTTATGGCGTAATTGTACACTCTTGTAGATACAGTAGTTACATAACTTCTGTCTATGAGAGTGATATAAAACTAAAAAAAAATACAGCTATAGTACAGATTAAGTCTTCATAAGTGATAGAATATCACCATTTTGAATGCGTAATTGGGTGTTTTAATTTTTTTAATTAATTTATTATTAATATGTGGAAAAAAAAAAGATTTGGTGCAGTTAGAAGAAGGATAAAAAAGGAATATTTATATTTTACAAATTAATCTAATCTTCAATTCGAGTTAATATGTCGCCATCTTTCAAGAAACTATATAAATAATTATACTTATACTTACCTAATAAGCTCTTTTTGTCATAAATTTATATGTGATTCCGTTCAAACCCCAATTTAGAACGTTTATCGTTTCGAAAGTTTATGAAAGAGACTAACCTCTTACCCTTTCTATGCACTTTTTATCATCCACCATCTTCTTTTAAGTCTTGGTTTAGTTTTGTTAAAATTTAAAAGATTCACGTAATAGTAACTAACACTCATAAAGTACAACATCACTGCAGCTTTAACCTCTGTCTTAAAATATGAAATTTTTCCGCCTAGTCCATCATCATCATATCAAGGTAAACTCTAGTGTAACCACACTACTTCGGTAATTTCAGTAGTTTAATGCCATAATTATTGCGGTAAAGGGCTAAACGGGCGGTAGACGCGGCAAGGTGGTGTGCCTGTAACTTTTAAGGTGCGTCCACACTTGTGTCATTTTACCGAACATTATCACGTAACCGTATCCGTAACACGTGTCAGTAACCGATAGTGTGGATGTCTTTTGTTACGCGAACAATTGTTAAAAGAGTTACGCTTTAATCCATTCCGAACACTGGAAGAAACTGCTGGACACACAGGACAATGTACGGAGCTACGACCTACTAGCTGGATCTAGTGTAGACGCTGGTCTGTGTACTGTTACACATCTACGAGCCGATCCATCGAGAGTCGGTTTTTTTTTTTTCAAAGGATTTTGCTATTGTCTGCATGACCAGGAAACGTCCACACTTACGTTTATGACACGCGTCAAAGTACGCCAGATGACACAGGATACAGTATCGGGTCATATCGTGACATGTGTTGGTACTCCCCCGCCCACACCTCTCCGCTTCGCAGCTCTTTTTCTTTCTTATTTTTAGCACAAAGTTATATTATAAAGGCTGTACTAGCACAAGTCAATTGTAAATTTAGTTCCACTATTTCTTCTGCAGACGACATAAATATCTGCCTGGTGGTTGGTGCTAACAATAAGTCTAGGTCGACACCATGCGTCTATACTTGTATACATATACATCACGTACATGGTTTGTGTCAGTGCAACTCAGACCGTCCACATTAGGCGTAACATGTCCTGTACGATGCCACGTAGTCCGGTCAAATTTCATGTCACCAGTGTGGTGGCACCTTTATAAGGCTTACGTCACAGAATAAATAATAGTACTACCTACGTACTTACGTCGTAGTACTATTATTTATTCTGTGCTTACGCCTTCACCCAAATCGCTACACATCTCCATCTCTATCACTCTCATATATATCCGTCTCGATCTTTCACTTTTACGTTCTTTTTTAATGCGTTCTGAACTAACATTCCCATAATTATATTTAATATCCATACAATTTAATAACACGGCAATCTTTGTGATTGAAGCTCATAACTAACAAAGGCGTCCTTGCCGCGTTGTTTCGCTTAGTATATACTATTACAATAAATTCTGTCACGCAATGGTAGCGAAGCAAACGAACGTGTTACTGTTGTTTGATATCAATTTTTTTTTCATAGAATAAGGGTGATTAACGAGCACACTGACCACCTGATGGTAAGTGGATGCTGTGGCCCATAGACATTTACATTTATACTCGATTAGGAATCAAAACGCAGATGCGTTGTCACCCCTGAGTTCCAAGATGGAATGCCTCGTTTTCCGTAAAAAAGGGTCTCCGGATGTCTACACTCACATACGAAACACTCGTTCTCCTACCCCGGTCGAGGTGTCCCATTCTTGCTACTACCATAATATAGCTACAACTTGGCTCTAACAGGTATATAAATATAATTAAATATTTAGGGCTGCGACCTGCCACGAGTTGCAACTAAGTAGTAGGACCCCTCTTCCCCGTTTTTACGTGCTAGAGCCATGCTGCAACTCTTTCTGGTATAGTTGTAGAACGAATGGCTTGGCTCGACCGGGGAAGGAGTACGCTCTTGCAGAACACCAGCTTAAAATAATAAGCTTAACGCTGCTGTGTTTCGTATGGTAAGTGTAGAGAACCGGAGACTCTTTTTACTGGAAACGAGGCATTCCATCTTAGTCCTCACGGGTGACAACGCATCTGCGGATAGATGTCACCATTATCCTCTTTAAAAAAAACTAGGATTCAGGGGCAGATTAAATATCGACAGCGCCGTAGGCTAGCATCCCATTGACGACCTAGTGGCAGCTATTTATTATGAATTATAATATAGTTTATTTGCAAAATAATTATCTATCTCTGGATACGTTTACCCTTAGAGCAGGTGATTGTGAATGAATAATGTGATGAGAGAGTGAGGACGATGTATGAGTAATCTACTAGACGGGGCTGGCTTCGGAAGCTCTACAACTCTATAGAAATTATGATTTTTTTTATTTTATTTAAGTGTAAGTATTACTTTTTTTTAATTTGAAAAACTTCTTTTTGTAACCGCGCCCCTAGGCACGTGCCTAGTTTGCTTTGAGGATACTTTCCTATTCAATCACCCGGGTAGATACTTCTGTCGCCAAATAGGAAGGTATAAAGAGTCAGTATAATACAAGCTGTGAGGCACTCCTTCTTAGTCCTCAGGGATGATAACGCACTCCAGTAGCCACTTATCATCAGGTGAACTGTAAGCCACAGTCGGTTTAAAAAAAAGATGTATGAGGTCGATGACATATTAGATATAATTCTGTGTCGACGATACTTTTTGTGCTAGTGAAAGTTGGGTGTGGCCAAAGAAGCATGAGAAAAAAAATGCTGTATCGGGGTGATTCTTAATGATAAAGTGAGAAATTGTGTGTAAAAGAAAAGTATAGTTTGCAAGAAAACGTTGTGACAAGAGCTTCGGTGATTTGGACACATACAGAATGAAGAAAGAAAGAGTAAAAATGCTGCAGAAATACGTAGTACGTAGTACCTAGGTACTATTATTTATTCTGTAACAGAAGTGAGAATCAGTGTCGGTACCTAAAGGTCACAAAGATGGAAGTTTATTGTAAATTTTGATATTTTAATAATATCTCTTTATATTGTTCTCTTCAAATGTTTTTATAAGACTTTTGCCAATTTTTAGGTTTTATTCTCATTTTATTTTGTTTTGTATAATATTAAATCATATTACTGATTATGATTTTATAGGTTATATTATGGAGTGTGCATTAAAAGTGTCCATAGAAAACCGTTAAATAAGTGTGGCGCCACTATAGCTACGGGCTAAATTTTAAAGAACGTGCCGAAAAATATTAGTAGGATAGACGACTTTTTCGAGATTATATTTACTAAATAAAATTATTTTAGATTCTAGAGCTACTGAGCAGTTTAGCAGCACACTTCGAACCGTCGACAATCGACAACTGCTAGTTCATTTCATCCCAGTAGCTACTCCAGCGCTGTTGTGGAGAGTTTTTGAAACGTTTTGAACTGTTATTTCTTACACCTTACAGATGGCCACATTTTTAACTATTCTACTATTGGAGTTGGTACTCCTTATTTCTACACTCCACAGGTTCGATTTATAAAATTTATGTCATTCATATATTATATATGAATTTAATAAGGCAATAATTCATTTTGTGTTGGTTTGAGATCATAATATCATATCATTATCATATTATTTATTACACTATATTTATAATAAAATGTAAGTATAGGTGCCACAGTTATTTTAATTATGTAGTTCATTTAAAACGAAAGGCAATTTTACACGCCATCTGTTGACACTTTAAGGAACTAACAAAAATTAATTTTCTGGTGGATGTGTTATGTAGTCGTTAGGTGGCGCTGCAACAATAAACATTTGACATTTCAATGGCATGCCTACAGTATTGCCATACGTTCAATAATTACCATAATATTTGTACTGTAGTTTTCTAACGTACTACGATTTACTTACGTAACCATACCAAACTATATTACAGTACATAAATTTCAAAATAACATTAAATACAGAACAAAAATAGAATTAAAAGTATATTAATTTTAGGCGACGACGAGAAATTCTTTCGTATTTCGTTCAATAACTCTTTAAATATGTAAAGCAAATGCTTTAAGATAAGCACATTACGATCTTTTCGTATACTAATAGATAACTAATGTCGTTGTTATGGTAATATTAGGGTAAATGGTAAGGTAAATCAGATAACTAAGACTGGCAGCACAGCAAGCTCGAAACGCCAGTTCGGTAATGGCCGCTGTTGGGGTGGTTTGCTCGTTCTAATATTATTAAAGAGAACGTGCGCGTTGATTGTTTACTTTTACTTTAGGCCATTTTACTACTAAATTTATAATAGTGTTAGTGCTTTGACGTATGGTTTTGTATTTTTGTGATAGTGAATTAATAAAACAAGCGTATTTTGAAAAGTTTTCAGCTTAGCAATGAGCGCTACGCTCACGCAGCGTTGAAGTGGGAATGCATCGTCCAGTGTAGTGTTGTTGTTTGTGTCGTGTTGTGGTTACCTCAGCCCAAATGTTTGGCTTCAGGAGCACAATGTGCAACCGCCAACACACTCAGGCGTGCCTCAACACCTCCCTTTCGATACGGCAAGAGATTCAGCGTTTCGAGAGCGTCCATCCTTCAATATACGCTCTCTATGACCTCGTCGAGCTTGTACCTGACCCGTTACTTGCACAGCAGATACGCGACCACGTCATTGCTATTGAAGGTGAGTTATGTCGTGCTGAAGTGATGTTGGTTGGTCCGTCCAAAGCCGTTTCTAAGGTGACCGCTTTCGAGTGCTCTTGATAAACCATGCCGGCTAACCTATTTTATTGATTTGTTTACAATACACTCACAGACTACAGTGCATACAATTGTAGGGAATTGTTAATTTTGTGGAAAATAATTCATAAATGCTAACTTATTATACTCAATTGATTAATTTGCGCTTACTTTATAATGTTATCTAATGTAATTTTAAATATAGGTATATCAATACGTAATCACTAAAATGTTTAATATTAAATAAATAGACCACCAACAAAAACATTATATTTATTACTTAAAATATTGAACAACTCCCCTAATTTATACTCGTCTATTAATAGTACAAAAGCCGAAGTCGTCGTGATCTTTCTATATTTTAGTTTCGATCAATACCAATAATACGTTTTAAGTGTTTTTATCGGTAATTTCATCAGTTTTACGACCTTCATGATTCCGAGGAAATTGCAAGGCTTTTTAATACTCCATCAGCCATCATCTACATTTAAATCGCACTACGCACGAACTTGACTTTTTGTGGCAGCAGAAGCAAAATATAGTTTCTTTTTTAATCCGCGCACGGCAAGTCAACGGCACGCCGTGTAGTGCCAAGTGCTGAGTGTAATAAAATTGTATTTCCCGCCGCTGCTGTTACTACACTGGGCATATTGTACAATCTCCTTTGTTTTAACTGGGGAGAGTCCTAGTATTTATTATAAACGCTGCAGGTGGTCTCATGTCAAGTTCATGCTCAGTGTTATCACACAATGACGTAGATCGATCATTTTCCATCAGTCAATTGAACAAGTTTAATTTAAGTACGCATAGCATAGTACTTAATAGCTAAGTTTATAGAAAATTGAATCTGTGATAAGGCTCAGAATTTTTGTCTAACTGTATTTTTTCTTTTAAATTGAATTAGTATGTGGTTATATACAAATTTCTGATCCCTTTGGGTTGTGGAATTTTAGATTTCTTATGGTTTATTGTATGTGAGAACTAAATTTCATCTATGATGATTGAGCGGATTCCACTACGGCTAATACTCGTTTCAATCAGCAATTCTTTTTTTTATATCTTTGAAGAACAGTATCCTCTAAAAGTATCTAAGTTTGAATACAATGCCATTGTATAGTCGTTTATGTTTCATAAGATATTTTTTTCATAGAAGTAAGTTGACAAACGAGCACACAGTGCACCTAATGGTAAGAAAATGCTGTGAACATTAGACTCCTACATTTATCCCCGGTTAAAAATTAAAATACAGATGCATTGCCACCCCTGAGGATAAAGATGGAATGCCTCGTTTACAGTGAAAAGGGTATCCGGTTCTCTACGCTCACTATACATACACAGCAGCATTGAGCTGCCATTTTATGCTGGTATTCTGTGAGAGCGTGGTCCTACCCCGGTCGAGCCCACCATTCGCGCTACAACCACAATAGAACTTTATCACGTGTAAACGGTGTAAAACTATAATAATATACATCGATCACTAATAAAAAACTTCTTTATCGGTGATCGATGATGATATAGCAACAATCTTTTTAGTACCGAGCTATCGTTTTTTTAACTAAGTATTTGTTAATGGTCTCTAAGTAACTTTAAGGGCCCTAAACAAATATTGCAATCTTTTTCAGTCCGTAAAAGTTGAACGTTGGCCATTTTTTTAGAAGAGGGGCAAACTAGCATGCGGCTCACCTGATGTTAAGTGACTACCGCAGCCCATGATCAACTGCAACACCAGGGATTGCAGGTGCATTGCTGGCCTTTTAGAAAGGAGTAAGCTCTTTTCTTGAAGGTCCCTAGGTCGTATCGGTCCGGAAAAATCACCGGTGGTAAACTATTCCACAGAGAGGTCGTATGCTGAAGAAAACTTGTGAAACGTACAGTAGTGGACGGCCAAGCATCCAGATAGTGTGGATGGTATCGGGACGTTTGCCGCGTAGTGAGTTCACGAAATTTGGCAGCTGGGATTAATCCGAAATATTTCTCAGAGCACGCCCCATGGTATATGCGAATGAAAATGCAAAGAGATGCAACATCTCTTCGCAGCGCCAGTGAATCGAGCTGATCGGAAAGCACTCGGTCGTCGACGATTCGAGCCGCTCTGCGCTGGATGCGGTCAAGTGGAAGAAGCTGGTACTGGGGAGCCCCAGCCCATAGATGGGAGCAGTATTCCATGTGCGGCCGAACCTGTACCTTGTAAAGTTGTAGGCGATGTGCCGGCATGAAATACTGTACCGCTTTGCTGAGCACGCCAAGCTTTTTAGAGGCCAATTTGCACGTCACTCGATATGTCGATGCCGAGGATACCGATACTGGCTGAGGCACAAGGTGAGTGCCTTGAAACTGGGGAGATACGACAAAGGGGTTCTTTTTAGCGGTTAACTTGCAAACTTGTGTCTTCTGGGGGTTAAACTGAACTAGATTTAGTCGCCCCCCAATCCGAGGCTGTGTTCAGCAAAGACTCGACTTAAACTCGGACATGAGACATTACGGTTCTAAAGACTATCAAAATGCAGATGCGTTGCCATCCCTGACAACCAATATAGAATGCCTCAATACCAGTCGGTTTGCGGTCGGCGATTCTCGTCATGTACCATACGAAACACAATAACCTTATGCTGATATTCTGTGAAGGCATGGATCGACCACGTTGTGCTAATATACTTATATCTGTGATTTTACTGCGACATATTTATTTCGTTGCCAAAATGCTAAAATAAGAAGGTTGAAATTAATCAAGGTCTCTACCAAAAACCGATTAGAACCAAAATGCCAAATGTTAAATATGGCGTTATGACGTCTCTACAAATGAGAAAGTCGTGCATTATTTATAAAATCCCAGTTTACTAATCGGTCTCATTACCAAGGCAACTCTCGTGCGTGTCGCTTCAACATTTTATAATCGATGCGCTAAGTGAAGAAAAACATTGTGCCTAGTGATGGTGGCGTAAGAAAATGGTAATGGAATATTGGATATTCCATTTTTTTTTTAATGAAAATAGAAGTCTGCAGGAGGAAGGTGTTATTGTACAAAATATAGTACTTGTATGTATGTACGTCCCATTGCTGACTGACACTGACTTCTCTTTAATTTTTTAGAGTTAGAAAAAGTCGGGCGCGATATCTCATTGTATTTGCGGACTTCATATTCTCTATCTTCTAACTTTTTTTTAAACTTCTCAAATATCAAAGGCTTAGTTCAGTTTTCTCACGATGTGTACGCCGTACACGTGAAAAATTATCACTTATAATTATGTAATGATTTCTTAAATTTACGCGAACACTACACATTGAATAAAACTATTATTTACGGATTTTATCGCGTTTAATTACATTAATTTATTGTTATTATTATCCCGACGTTTCGGGTGCTTTACAGCGCCCATGGTCACGGGGGGGACTGAGATGTTTGACGTCCCAATGTCATAGTTAGTCCGGCTACCTTCAGTTTTTTAATATTAATTTTTGGTCCGATTTACGCAAAACGAGCTTATAGTATCATGAAGTCTTGCAGTGGTATGCTTGGGTTTGGGTTTAATTTTGTTAATTATAGGATCCCAAGCAGATGGTAGCACCCAACCATCTTCTCTATTGAAATTTGGATGTTTTTTAATTTCAATAGCCTCGCGTATCATCCTTGGTAGGAATCGGTGCTCTTTTGCGAGAATTTGTGGTTTATCAAATCTAATGTAATGGTGGGGACGATCTTGAACATTAGATTTGATAAACCACAAATTCTCGCAAAAGAGCACCGATTCCTACCAAGGATGATACGCGAGGCTATTGAAATAAAAAAACATCCAAATTTCAATAGAGAAGATGGTTGGGTGCTACCATCTGCTTGGGATCCTATAATTAACAAAATTAAACCCAAACCCAAGCATACCACTGCAAGACTTCATGATACTATAAGCTTGTTTTGCGTAAATCGGACCAAAAATTAATATTAAAAAACTGAAGGTAGCCGGACTAACTATGACATTGGGACGTCAAACATCTCAGTCCCCCCCGTGACCATGGGCGCTGTAAAGTACCCGAAACGTCGGGATAATAATAACAATAAATTAATGTAATTAAACGCGATAAAATCCGTAAATAATAGTTTTATTCAATGTGTAGTGTTCGCGTAAATTTAAGAAATCATTATGTGAACCAGTACGGACTGGTAATAGCAAATAAAATTCGCCGATTAGAAGATCTTAAAACCAAGCGCGCAAGATATATAACATCTTTAAATTTCTTGAAGAGATGCAGAGACCATAATCTCATTCCTACGTGTGTCAAAATATCAACAAAGAAGGACATTCGAGGAAGCGCTAAGATCTTAAATCAGGCAAGTAAAAAGTTGTTACGGACGGTGATTCAGCAGAAACGGTTCGATTTACATTTCATAAACAACACCATAGACAATTTGTCCAGTGAACTAAAGACAATTTTAACGACATTTGATTTTAATAATTGCATCGAAACTTTAAACAAACGAGAAACATCAAAATACAATGAATGCAAAAATAAACAAATAGAAAAATACCAAAAATTAACGATCAAATCAAATGCCAAACATCCAAGTTAACGCCAGAACAATAAACAACCGTTGACCATAGACACAAACTATAAACAACGCACTGTCTTTAATTTGTCAAAACATACACTGGACGAACCGACAATGAAAGTATTAGCGAAGGGAATGAACTTCGCATTAACTCCGCGAAAAATCCCGTACGAAGAAATTATCTGCAGTGTTGAGGATTGTCTGTTTAAGAATAATATCGGTAAGGAAGATTTGGAGGCCATACGTCAAGATATTTCGTCCTTGTTACGTCGTAGTTCAGTGCCGAAACCAAACCTTCCCAAAGACGAATTTATAGCGCTAAATAACTTACGGAACAGACCAGAACTCACGATTCTCCGCGCGGATATAGGAAATGCTACGGTGGTAATGGACGCGTCGGAATATAATTTTAAAATACAACAACTTTTATCGGACGAAAGTACATATAAAAAGGTCAAAACAGACCCTACAACTAACACGCTTAAAACAACTAGCGATTTAATAAAGAAATACTCCGAAAAATTAAATCTCGACGTGAATTCGCTAATACCATCATGTGCCAAACCACCGAGGTTGTATGGGTTACCGAAGATACACAAACCAAACGCTCCACTACGTCCCATAGTGAGCCAGATCGATTCACCAACTTATAAGCTGGCACAATACTTAGCAAAAATACTATCACCACTGAGAGGACATACCAGAGCACACACAAAGGATTCATACCATTTTGTGAGTGAGATAAAAGACCTACATCTCGCTAACAATGAAACTATGGTCAGTTTTGATGTTCAGTCACTATTTACATGCCTACCTATTGTGGACTGCATCTCAATTGTAACTAGGAAGCTAGAAGAAAATAACATGCCTCAAGAATATGCAATACTACTTGAACATTGCCTCACATCTGGCTATCTATTGTGGAAGGAGGAGTTCTACAAGCAAGTAGATGGTGTAGCGATGGGCTCACCTGTGTCTCCCATAGTCGCCGACATATTCATGGAGGACTTTGAGGAGAAAGCCCTTCTTACTGCTCCTGTAAATCCAAGGTTCTACAAGCGGTACGTAGACGACACTTTCACAATTTTACCATCTGACAAAGTAACTGCATTTTTAGACCACCTTAACTCCATAAACTCTAAAATACAATTCACAATGGAGTAAGAGGCAAATAATTCTTTAGCTTTCCTAGATGTTTTAGTCATCCGAAATCCTGATAACACTATTGGTCACACTGTGTATAGGAAAAAGACCCATACCAACCGATATCTAAATGGTAAATCTCACCATCATCCTTCACAGTTAGCTACCGTGGGTAAATCTTTGTTTCAGAGAGCACGAGGGATCTGTGACAGAAAACATCTGGCTGCGGAGCTTCAGCATGTCAAGCAAGTATTGCAAGACAACAAGCTTCGGGTCCCGCGCCTACGTCACAGTGAACGAGTGAAGCCGGCCACAGTCGAGCGCGCGCCTGCTCTACTACCATATGTTAGAGGAGTCACGGACAAGATTGGCTACATCTTGAAGCGAGCGTCCATTAAGACATACTACAAGCCGCTGAAGAAGATTAGTCAATTTTTACCATCCATCAAATGTAATATTCCTCTACAAGATGCAGGTGTGTACAAGCTAGATTGTGAATGTGGTCTCTCTTACATAGGTCAAACAAAGAGATCTATAAAAACCCGCGTGAAGGGACATATAGCTGATGTGAAGCACCGACGCTCCGGGAAGTCTGCAGTCTGCGAACATGTTCAAGATCGTCCCCACCATTACATTAGATTTGATAAACCACAAATTCTCGCAAAAGAGCACCGATTCCTACCAAGGATGATACGCGAGGCTATTGAAATTAAAAAACATCCAAATTTCAATAGAGAAGATGGTTGGGTGCTACCATCTGCTTGGGATCCTATAATTAACAAAATTAAACCCAAACCCAAGCATACCACTGCAAGACTTCATGATACTATAAGCTCGTTTTGCGTAAATCGGACCAAAAATTAATATTAAAAAACTGAAGGTAGCCGGACTAACTATGACATTGGGACGTCAAACATCTCAGTCCCCCCCGTGACCATGGGCGCTGTAAAGCACCCGAAACGTCGGGATAATAATAACAATAAATTAATGTAATTAAACGCGATAAAATCCGTAAATAATAGTTTTATTCAACTTATAATTATGATTTAACATTTTCTTGATAACTGCTAGAATCGATTTTTTTTTAAATTGAAGGTATTCGCCCAGGGCCTGAGCTACGGCATTCAACGTTACACATAATAAATTGCGATATGAAGAAAGTTTAAAAACAATTGTCTGGAACCGCCCTTTATGGACAGCACGTCGTAAAAGATAGGATCGTTTGGGTCTACTCAATAACCGACTAGGGACAGGTAATATAATTTGACAATGCACAATAAACGATAACACACAGTAACGTTTACGCAACCGGAAGTGACTAGTTCTTTCTTTGAACATTCAGAGGATTCTTACTACCTTATAACTGTATTTTTTTAACAATAATAAATTGACAAAGGTGCTACCGGTCCATCTGATTGTAAATAGCATAGCTAGTCATTGTAGGTAGCTTAGTCTATGGGATACATGCAACCGACTTCAAGAAACACGTTGTCACACTCACATCTGAGGACTATGGTAAAGTAATACACAAGCGAAAACCAAAATAGTGTTGTAAAACAAAACCGGATTTAATGAGAGCTGGTAGCATGACCTTGTCAAGTCGACAGTAAAGCTCAATCTCTCCGCTTCGTGTTCGAGGTGAGCAAAATAAGAGATCTGCACCAACTCCGACGGCTTCATAGGAAATTTCAAACGAGCCCTGTACAGTAAATTTTTAAGACGATTTTTTTAGAGCAGGGTTTCCCAAAATTGTATGAGCCACGCCCCACATCTACGAAAAAAAACCAAGTCGTATCTCATTCTACCTCTCACCCTGAGACGAGAAGGTGTTGTCTCATGTGGCTGTAATTTTACCGACAATAATTACTACGGAATCAATTATAAGGATGAGTAGTCTAATTGATACACATACGTACTATTTTATCTACCTTCGCCCTCAAAGATTTAAACCAAATTTAGTCCTTTGTACACAGTCTATGCTTACACAACACCAGCTTACACAGACATCACACGCCTTCGTTTACTGGTTTCTGCAGCTCCCATGGGAAACACGCCTCATTACTTTAAAAATCTATGATTTAGAGTAAAGATAAAATTGTCATATAATAAAATTATATAATATAGAGCAAAGAAAATTTATCTCCCCAAAGTAGTACATATGGCGGACTTAATGCCATGGGGCATTCTCTCCCAGTCAACCATTAGGCTAAACAGAAATGGACAAACATATATGTAAAAAAAGGCAAAATTCGCTATACAACAAACAAATCAAAACAGACAATTGAGATAGCATCAACTTAAGAAAAATTCGCAATAAACCTTAATTAGATGTCAAACTTGTTACATTTGCAATATTATATTAAAGTACTTTTGATTTATTTTGCGTAACGACTAAGTAGCGAGACAGGTGAGGCGTCATCTGGAGTTATTTTTAATGAATTCAATTTATAACATTCCCCGGTGTAATAACTCCGCTCGAGAGCTTTGCCAGGGCTGCCACCCCGCTGTTAATTGTCACGAGAATGACTAATTACCCATCAGATCGCGTACAATATTAAATTCGCTTTCAACTCACTGAACTGCTGGCAATGTAGCTCGAGCTTATGAAATTAAGGGCTTTTCCAACCATCACATAATTCCATCAAGTAAATTATAACCTGACTGAATAAAAAAAAAGAATGAATAAATAAAATCAAAAAGAAAGTAAAAGCGGAACAGTTGAAATATTTTTATAAATAAATTATTTTATATTATATGAATTAAACTATTTTAACGGGTTTTATCAATCATTTAATCACCTCAATCTCCATGGCCATGGATACTGCAATTCACCCAAAACGTCGGGAATTGAAAATAAGTATAATTAAATACAATAAAAATCTGTAAAAATTATTTCAATGTGTCAATTAATAGTTAGGAATGTTGGACTTATTAATTTTATATTTTGCATTCCTTATCTGGCGGAACTTAGAGGACGTACTTTATATTTTATTAAGCACGATGTACTATAAATATCGATATCTCTTTAATAAACCCATGTTTACAAAATAAACTGATTTGATTTGATTTCTAATCATTATAGTTGTAATTTTTAATTTGTGTTTTATATTTTACCTATGAAGAAATTTTACTTTGATAAATCAATGCCACAAGTAATATATCATAAAAACAATTGGTTTTAGGTAGTTCTACATAGCACCGATGATGATATTTATTACTATTGTTGCTCAAATTATAAAAGGTATTGTTGATACATGTTTGATAATCAACATTTTTAGCTGACTTCAAAAAAAGGGATCTCAATTCAGGTTCGCGTAGTGTATATTCTTTGATTCAGGCGTAATGTCTTTTTTTGTAGGTGTTTGGGTTGTAGTTGTAGGTATGTCAATAATGTGGACCGATTTTAATGATAATTTTCGTATCGAATAGGTATTTTTATACTTCAGGGTTGGTTTACATATAAATTTGGAATGTAACCTAAGGGTGGAAAAATAGGGTTGATGTTTTAAATGTAACTATTGAGACGACGTTCGAGCTTCTCATATTACTTAGTCGACACAAAAGGGTCAAAATTGTCTTTTAATAAAAAGAAAAAAAATACATGTAATAGATTCCGAAGTCGGGACTATAATACTCTTTAACACTTTGTTTTAGCACCGAGCACCGACTTCTGAAGCTTTTTTAGTTCTTTGAAATCTGTTTTTGCTTTTAATTAAAGTTTAATTTTGTTTCTTTAAAATGTAAATAATACCGAAACTATGTTCCGGTTTTTCGTGGTCTTAAATCTGTTTTTCCACTATAGTAGGTTTTTCTAATAATAGATTAATGTATGCGTAGATATATGGATGTAAAAGAGGCGAAAGAGGTACGTCAGGATCGTGCCAAATGGAAGTCCGTAGTCTCTGCCTACCTCTCTGGGTGACAGGCGTGAGTGTTTATGTTATGTTATGTTATTAATGGGCATGCGGACATAATGCGACCATTGACTCAATATTTTTTATATTACCGGATCATCATAACTTTCTTCTGAGGGGAGATGGGACGCCGAATGGATTTCAATGGGTGTGTCCATGTTATATTACATTACTATTACCGTTACAGCGTATTAAGGTCCACTGCCGAACATTTGCTATAGTTGCGAGTTGCGACGGTCGACAGGCAGGTAACAACCGTAGTAATTTTTTTTATTTTTAATCGTTATTAGGCTATGCTATAATGCGATGCTGCTCGTATCTTAATTTGTCTCATTCTGTCGCCTCTTACGACACCCACGGTGTGATATGAGGTGGTGAATATTCTTGCTTCTTAAACTACTACTACACGGTAAGCCCTTCTGTGGTATTTATAAATACCTTACGCCAAATATACTGCGCATTTGTATCTTGTCTATCTATATTACATTATTAAACCACGTTTATTGATGTAAGATTTATAATTATTTCCCCTCGTCGCATCCCCCTGCGGTGTCCACCCGCTCAGCCCACCCCGTTAATTGTACAAGGGAGCTCGATGAGTCATTAATCATATTTATTTCTTTACTTATTTTGTAATACAGCCTAATAAAAAAGATACCAATTTTACTTATGTTAAGTAAATAGATATATTATATTTTAAGAAAAAAGAAATTAGATTATGTACTTAAAAGCGTCTAAACAATAACATTGTCCATATATGTTGATGATATATGTTTGTGTAGTTATGTAGCCACAATGTGCAAAAGATGTGCCTCCATGCTGAATCGCATGCGAACTATCACCAACGTTATCCTGAGTGTACTAGCGGACAGATCGGATTCACCAATGTTGGGGCGTCGGATAAATACTGCAAATAAGACAAGCCATTACCTTGATTCGTATGTTAATTTAAATTTTATTTTATTTGATGTATATTTTTATTAATTTTAATTTTCTTTAATATTAGAGGTTTTTACATTATAAATTTTTAACAAATATGAATAATTAGTCTGAAATAAATGAATTATTAGTGTTATTATATGATGTCAATTTTGTATCAAGTCTCATCTGGAGATCTTTCTTCAAACCATTCATATTATCTTTGACACTAATCCTGTTGCCAGGTGGGTTCGTTACTATTAGACAAGTGTTAGATCGATAAGGTTTTTTACGCGAAGTCCATTCGTTTACTATCTTTGGCTACATCACCACTTACTATCTGGTGCGATGGTTGTCACGTACTGACTTAAAATAGTTAAAAAGCAAGACTACAAAGTACACAATCGTGTAACCTCTTTTAATTCTTCTATATAAGATGTAACTGGTTTAAAATAAATTTGCGTAAACTATAGTTTCATCCAAATTGTTCAACGATCAAAACTTGCGTCGACGTCGACACAATGCCCATCGTGCCACAACTGTGCCACAACGTGTCTGCCTTAGCCCGGTCGCGCATTATAAGAAATTTGCTGTCAGAAAAAATCTAACGCGCGCCGGAAAACAATCTGCGCATACTTTTTGTACTACTTATACATAAAGTAAAGTAACAAACTATATACGTCCCACTGCTGGGCACAGGCCTCCTCTCTTGCGTGTTGGCGAACTTCATATGTCTGCGAAATATTATTTTCTTATTTTTCAGACACGCAAGTTTCCTCACGATGTTTTCCTTCACCGCCGAGCACGTGGTAAATCAGCACTTTAAATTGCAATTAACAAATTCATTGGTGCATCTGGGGATCGAATCCGGGCTGCTCGCATAGAAAACTGCACGTCACTTAATTTTCTTGTCAGAATTTCTGTTTCTTTCTTTCAGGCGCCGCACACGCAGAAATTCGCATTAGTACCTAAGACTACTATGTACACGGAAAATCCGTACCGAGCCTACGCTCATTTGATGCTCGAGACATGTAAATTACACGGTAAAAAATATCAATGCTTAAGGAATATAAGTACAAAGCTAACAAAACGGGCTTGGGAAGAAATTAGCAAAATAATAACTTCAAATTTAAATTGATTTACTCAAATGCCGAAAAGAGAAAATAAGTAATCGTTTAGTTTTAATGTAGGTATAATGTATGGACTTCATTGTTTAGATCGTAATTTGCTCTTACAAATATTATGTATAATAATTACTTGATCCGTGCGGAAATTCCAACTCGCGGCTTGTCTGGGACGCTGGGGTCCCAGACAAACTCTTAACCACTGCGCCACCCAGGCGTCAGTTGGATTTTTATGTGAATAAATATTAATCGCCTCCCACGTCCTTATCAGCGAGGTGTTCGCCGATCGGATTGCGCCATCCGTCCTACATTTTGTCGATATCATAAAGCAAACACGTCCTGTGTAAGCGGCGTGGGAGAAATACTCATACGCAAACAGCCGTCAACTAAGCTAAGTGGAGATGAACCATCAGTTCAACGTTTTTCTACATCTTTTATAGAATATGGGTGGAAACGAGCTCACAATCCACTTGATGGTAAGTAGTTGCTGTGGCCCATAGACAGCTACATCTATCCTCGATTAAGAATCAAAAGTTGTCACTCCTAAGGACTAAGATAGAATGCCTCGTTTTCAGTAAAAGTTTCTCAGCACTCACCATACAAAACACAGCAGCATTAAGCTGCTTTTTTTAGCTGGTATTCTGTGCGTGCTTTTCCCGGTCGAGTCGATACATTCGTGCTGTAGCCATATTACAGATGCAACATGTCTCTAACACATCTCACATTAAATCATTAAAGGCACTGTAATGATATAAATTGTTCTAATGAAAATCTCTGCTTGTGTAAAGATATCCTTATGGCTATGGCACATTGCGACAATTTAAGAAAAAAAGTAGGCAAATATTCACTGAGCTGAGGATTTGAGTAGCGCAACTGTACTGTCCTCCACGGCGACCTCAACGATGTATCAAGGGCGAATATAAAAAAAAAAAACTTAAAGAACGTGCAGCTGTGATAATAATACTACTGAGGAAATTCGTCTTTAAATTTTCAGATTATTTGGATGTCTCGAACTGAGTGAAAGCAATTATAAAATTCCGTTACATTCTCATACTATACGAATATGCACAGGTCAATCTAATATAAGCACATTAAAAAGTGATGGAGCCAGAGATGCAGAGAAAACTATTCCCTATACTGTCAGGTCGTTTGTCACTTTCATTTCACAAAAAAGACTCGTGTTAATACAGATGACTTTCTTCCGTGCCAAGGCAATATTGTGTTAAGCCGTGCTGTTATGAAATGGGCTACTTTTATGAATATTTTGCCAGTATAATCACGTATAATGCAGCTGTTTATATGTATAGTGAAGTTTATTTTGGATATCGATAAGAGTTATCGGTCAGTGACTCCGTCGTTGACAGCATTAATATGACTTAACGACACGCTGCTTTGCGTGTGTTCATATTATGTACATATAGGTCACATTTACTTATGTTATGCCTGTCTGCCTATTTGGTGTAGTGGTTGAAGTTTGTAGTAGTGCGACTGCTGATCATGAGGTCCTGGGTTAGAATCCGGGGTCGTGCCAAATAATCAGTTATTGATTTTTCCGTCAAGAAATTCTCAGTAGCCGCCCGGAGTCAGGAAATTGGCGGTGTCTCACTCCCGTGCCTTGGAAAGCACGTAAAGTCGTTGGTCCTGCGCCCGATCTCTCTCCGGTCATGTCGGATTATCGTCCCATCGGACTATGAAAGTGAGGAAATAGAGAGTGCTTGCGTGTACACTTGGTCACAATAATCCTGCCTTGCGCCGATGGCTAGCCTCCGTGGAGACTGACCGCCGTGACCGAAATTCGGTCTGGAGGATATTATTATTACTACTTATATTATTTTTATTTAGTTTAAACTTACCAGCGAGCTACTAAATATAGTATTTTTAAACGTTGTGATTGCTTTGGTGTGCGCCGCGTACACGTACAAAACATACACACATACACAAAAAACTTTACTAGATGTTAAGAGTCCTTTCGTACCTAGGAGTCCATTGAGGTAGGTAACACAGAGGGTGCACCTATTTCTGCTGACAAATAGAAGTGCTTACATTGCTGTGTTTCGGTATAAAGGGCAGAGAGCCAGTGACAGCCCCCGAAGTGACAACGCATTGGAACCTTGTTTGTTTAAAGTTGATGCTTATTAAACTCGTGTAAGCTGCAATAGCTACTTACCATCAGGTGGACTTAAAGTTCGCTTTTCACCTCAGTGTTATGACAAAATCTCACGCCTGTCATACACAGCGGTAGGCAGTAACTACGAATTTCTATTTGACATGACCCTGACACACCTCTCTCTTCTTTTACTCTCCGGCTAACTTGGGCTTACGCGGGCAAACTGAGTACGATCTCCGTCGGCACCAATGAAATTTCTAATTGCAATTTTAAATACTGATTTCCCACGTACTCTGCGATGAAGGAAATCATCATGAGGAAAACTGTATGTCTGAGAAATTTAAAAAGTAATATTTCTTAAATTTCTCAGACATACAGTATAATACATACATTATATTTTCGGATACATGTGAAGGTCCAACAACACGCATTAATAATAATAATAATAATAATAATATTCCACAACTATCACACAACGCCATCTAGTCCCAAGCTAAGCAGAGCTTGTGTTATGGGTACTAGACAACTGATAAACATACTTATATATATCTAAATACATAAATATTATAGATAAATTACACCCAGACACAGAACAACGATCGTGCTCATCACACAAACATTTGTCCTGGGTGGGAATCGAACCCACGACCTCCGGCATAGCAGTCAGGGTCACTAACCACTAGACCAACAGGCCAGTCGAACATTGGGGCAGCGTCGACATTTCCTTGCCCCTTCGCCCCAGATTGAGGACGTATATAAGTTGTGACTTAACTCTACTTTTGCAAGTACCACGTGACCGTCTTACAGTGATGACGAATGTCCGCTATTAAAACTATCCCAAAAGGAGAAACGCAAATGCTAACGAAATTGAGATACTGTTACAGTTATAGCCTATAGCCGACTTAAACGAGTACTAGCACTCTAAAAGGCTTTTTTCTTATAGATTGTTTCATAGGATGGCCTCGTATGCTTCATTTGCCATAGTAGTTACGCTTGATAGGCGGGTAGTTGTCAACCCAGTTTCTTATTTTGTAGTTGTTATTAGGAAGATGCTGACGCCCATCTTCTGCATTGTTTCCCTCTGTCGCCTCTTACGGCGTCCACAGGACAATGTGGTGTTGGTAGTTGGAAATAATGAAATAGAATACACAGTATAAATACGAAAGCAAATTGTTTGGGGTAGATATTACCATTGACTTAATAATAAGGATTTAATAACACACACACACACACACACACACACATACAAACGCGCGCGCGCGCACACGCACACACGCGCACACGCACACACGCGCACACACACACACACACACACACACACACACACACACACACACACACACACACACACACACACACGCATACACACACATATGTGATGGTGATGGTCAGCAGCATCTTCCTGACTACAACAGAAAATAATAAAAAATTGCGGTTGCCAACTCGCCTGCCAAGCGTGGCAACTATGGCAAATACCCCCCTGTGAGGTAATCAGTAGGGGAGGCCTATGTTCAGCATTGGACTTTTATGGCCTACATAATATTAAAACAAATCACATATTTTTAATAATATATATTATGCAAATCAGAAGCGTCTTGCAAAAACCCACAAAAAAGTGGATATCCTCCAGACGTCCTCAACCACGTCCATATTTGGATTATGTGTCATTTGATGTGCAGATAGTGCCAATTGTTGTTCAATTAGATGGAATCATAAACAATTGTTTTGTCTTAATTGCGTGGGAGAGGCACATGGCCGTGACGACGCATGCTGTTGCTCATCCATTTATTTTAATTTATTGGAGTGAGTATGTTGTCGAGTTAAGTAATGAAATTAGGAATTTAATTAATTCTAATTAAGACTAATTCGGTTGATTATGATATTATTTACTATCAAACAAATGCTATTACAAAGATTAGCACTTTTTGTTTTTTAGCAGCCAGATGCCATAGAGGTGTGTGGCACCAGGCGGGGAAAATCCTATACATATTATGTATAATGTGCCTTCCGATAAGTAGTAGTTTAACTATTTTTTTAAAGAAACGACAAACGAGCATGCCATCCACCTGATGGTAAATGGATATTATGGCCCGTATACTTTTTTATTTTATTTCTTTAATAGGATAGGATGACAAACGAGCACTAAGTCCACCTGAAGGTAAGTGGTTGCTGCGCTCTGCCCATAGACATCTACATCTATCCTCGATTGTAAATCAAAATGCAGATGCGTTGTCACCCGTAAGGACTAGGATGGAGTGTCTTTTTTCCAGTAAAAAGGCTCTCCAGTTCTCTACACTCACCATACGAAACACAGCAGCATTAAGCTACTATTTTACGCTGGTATTCTGTGAGAGCGTTTTCCTTCCCCGGTCGAGCCGACCCATTTGTGCTACAACTATGCCACTAATATAACTGCAGCATGGCTCTACCACGTATAATTACTACATCTATCCTCGATTAAGAATCCAAATGCAGAATGCGTTGTCACCTTTGAGAATTAAGATGGAATGCCTCCTCCCCCCCTTTTGAATCGACTCATTTGTGCTACAATCATAATATAGCTGTAGCGTGACTCTACCGCATGTGTTAGAGTAAAAATATAAAACCCCTGATAACTGCTGTAAGAGTTCACTGATGAGCAGAGGGAAAGTAAGACAGGAGATAAATGAGAGGGCATTCAAAAAAGAGTTTTGTCTTATTCGCCACGCCCAACTGACGGTACGTAATCATTCTGAGAGTTCCATCTGTTTCAGTTTTACCGCGGCTCCACGTTATCGCCGTGGAGCTACGTGAACAGGCTTGAACGTGAATGTGGATGGTTTTCGCGGGATTCACGCGCGTTCACGCCTGTTCTCCGATTGGAGTCGGTATTTTGTCCCGCGACAAAGGGTTCACGCACTCTTCCTCATTCACGGCCCCGTGCTATTTCGTTTCGTACTACAAAGGCGTACAGACGATGTATTTTAGTCATACGCCTTCTTCTTTTCTTCCAACGCTTTCTAATTAATTTCTTGTTTTGTATATCTAAATAGTGATATGTTGCCAAAGCAAATAAAATTATTACAGCAGCAGCTTCTACGTCCGTTTCGCGGCGGGTTTCACGAACGATTGTGAGCATCCCGTGAATGTGGAAGGCACGACTTGTGCCGTGAATTCATGGCGTGAATTCGCACGTGAATTCACGGCGATAATGTGGAGCCTCCATCATAGACCTTACATCACCTACTAGACGAACACGGTGAGGGATTGTTTTCGCCACTACCACAATGCAAATTAGGTAATAATTAATATTGTGTAAGGATATCCTCATTCCATATCCATTACATTACATGGGGTATTGGATAGGGAATGAGGATCATCCCGTGGGTGTCGTAAGAAGCGACAGACGGAAACTGAAACAGGGAATCGGCAACCGCATTCCCCTGATTACAACACAAAATTATAAAGTACTGCGGTTGCCAAACCGCCTTCCAAGCGTGGCAACTGTAGCACAATTCTCCCTATGAGTCAGATTAATCTCTTCTTCCTCGCACAGCTTCCTTGTGGAATCGACTACTGCCAGAAATTTTTCCGGACCGATACGACTTAGGGACCTTTAAGAAAAGAGCCTACTCCTTTCTAAAAGGCCAGCAACGCATCTGCAATTCCCCTGGTGTTGCAGTTGTACATGCGCGGCGGTAGTCACTTACCATCAGGTGAGCCGTATGCTCGTTTGCACCCTCTTATAAATAGAGGCGTATGTTGTTGAGGCTGTATGAGGCTGTAATGTAATATTAATATTCGTACTATTATAAAATAAGTTAACAAAATACCGTGATATTTCAAGCTTGATTTAAGTGACTAATCACTAATGTTCATAGTTCTAAAAATGATATTATATGATACATTAAGTTATATAGCTAACCACGTCCCTTACGAAGGCTGCACTAAACTCGTTAGCGAGTGGTTAATGAATGTAAGGTTGACATACTTAGCAACAACGTATTCGTACGAATGTCGTCTCTTCTAATGCACGTATGTAAGGTATACATATTCGTCTAGATTGCGTTTGCAAATTTTTTTCATCATGTAGCGTGTAATTAGTGCTTATGAGATGTAATGTTCATAGTGATTTATAATTTTTTTGTTATTTATTTATTTAAACTTTGTAACAAAGGTACAAACGGTAAACTTACTCGTAATACCATTTTGCATTTTCTACCAGCCAACAGAAAAGTCAGTGGAAGACGTTTATACTGCAGTGGGCTAAAATGAAAAACGTAACACACACACACACACACACACACACGCGCGCGCACGCACGTATCTATATGAAATAATCATATAATAGATAAAATATTTTATAAAATCAATTTTTAGGAAATTTTATTATTACTAAGAAAAGTGAATTGTGTGATTATCTTATATTATACCGGGTGGCCCATAAGTCCCTTGAAATGTAAAAAAATCATTAAAAAAAACTAATGACATTATGAAAAAGGTTTTTATTTTGTCATAATCCTTATAAAATGAGAATTATTTTTTTAAAAATTACATCATCTAAATGTAATCCGTTACGATCGCGGCACTCCTGTAAGCGACGTTTAAAATTATCCATCACTGCGCGGCAAGTAAGCTCTGTAATGTTTGCCATTTCTCTTTGGATATTTTCTTTCAGGACGTCAATTGTCCGCGGGTTGGTTTCGTACACTTTAGTCTTAACCATCCCACCCCATAAGAAAAAGTCCATTGGGGTCAGATCTGGACTACGTGGTGGCCAAGGAATATCTCCTCTTCGAGAGATCACTTTATTAGGGAAAAGTTGACGGACGACCGGCATAGCGACGTTAGAGGTATGGGCAGTTGCTCCATCTTGTTGAAACCAGGTCCGCGCATTGAAGCCTAGAAAATTCTGCAACTCTGGTATAAAAAAGTCCTGGATCATAGCTACATACCGTTGTGAAGTAACAGTAAGCGCGCGGCCTCTGCCGTCTTCAAAAAAGTAAGGGCCTATAATGCCATGCGCTGACATAGCCGCCCAAACTGTCACTTTAGGGCTATGTAAGGGCTTTTGATGTTTGCGATTTGGATTTTCGCAACTCCAGTAGCGACAATTTTGCTTATTGACATGGCCGTTGATGTGAAAGTGAGCCTCATCAGAGAATAACACGTTATTAAACGAAGTAAAGCGGTTCAACATTTCATTTGCGAAATTTAGTCTGTGGATAGTGTCAGTATCTTTTAATTCCTGTACTAACTGAATCTTGTACGGGTGAAGATGTAAATCTTTCTTTAAAATTCGCTGTAACGATGTTCTGGGTAAGTTTAACGCACTGGAACGCTTACGAGTAGACTGGGTAGGATTTTCACGAATTGAGTGTTTCACTACATCGATGTTTTTGATGTCCTTGGTCGACCTGACCGTTGTTTATCCAACGTCGAACCACTCTCTTCGAACTTAATAGTTTGAACACTTGGAATGTCTTTAAAGTTGCGTAAATTCTGATATTCTCGAAATTTACGCCGCGCAATGGTAGCCGAATCATTGTTTCGATAAAACTCGCGCACACAAAATGCACGGTCCGCACCGGTGAAACGCTCCATGGCGACTGAATTCCCAGAAACCGTCAGTACTCACCCCGCACCGCGCGCGCCACTCATGCGCGCCTTTTATATTTTATTCGAAATTTACAATTTTACATTTCTAACGACTTATGGGCCACCTTGTAATTGTGCCGGGTGAAAACAATTACAAAAAATACATTAGGGCACCATTGATATATTAAAAGGGGAAGATAGGTTACTAAATCAAAGCGCCCGGTCCTACATAACTACGGGATTGCCCGTACTTGGCTCGTTTGTAAGAGCGAGATAGATAATAAAAACATGCGTGAGAGACACGATACGCACGTGATGCCCGATTTCGCGATGACGCGATTTCGCTCGCACAAGTACGACGTTTCCTATTTCTGTCCTTGTCTATCGTTAAATATAATTTTGCGTGATAACAGATGTGCTTGTAGTCGTGCGCCGAGCCCAGGTTTAGTGATTGCGATATTAGCGTGTAACATATCTTCCCTTTTAATATATCAATGTAGGGCACAAAGAAAGAACTTGCCATCATCATTGAAAAAAATAGTAGCGTTTAGTAATTAGTATTGGAACGAAAAATCGTTCCAAATGTGATTAATATATTGTTGAATGAATTGAAAGAAAAATTATGTCCTAATGATTACAAATGTAGTTAAATTAAAAAAAAATTGTACAACCGAGTTCAATACGACCGAATCAGTGTATTCGAAGTCAATTAAATACGCATTATTTAAGAATTATTTATCATAATATATTGAACTCACAAGCTACTGGTCAGATCTTGAACAAATTTGTATGGGGCCACACGAGAAGCGCCAGCTCTTAAATAAATACATAAAATATCAAAATCGATTCACCTAGAAAAAGTTCTGAGGTAACACATAAAACACCATACGGTCAAATTGAATAACTCCTCCTTTTTAAGTCGGTAATAATAACAAAATGGCAACTAATTGTAATATTATTGATTTATTGAATCACGAAATCTTGCCACCATGCTACGAAGCAAGCTAGGCGGTATTATTTGGTAATTAGTGGTTACGTGTTTGTAAATAGAATTTATACAATAAATTGTTTCCCTGTACTTGGCCCGGGAAATTATTCCCAAAAACGTTTTTGCAAACAGGGCGGAGAATCATCTTTATCAAACAATCGGGTCTCTATTCTCTCATGCTGAAATCAAAACAGCCGGAGGTCGGAAATCACAGCACATTGAAAACCAAATACCATCTTCATCAATGACCTTCCTTCGGGCAAATAGTGATCCTAATATTTAGAATTTATCAGTCAGCCTACAGCGATTGAGAATAAATTTCTACTCTGTCAAAGCAGTAACTGAAAAAGTATAACATATAACAACATATTTTTTATCAAGGGAATTTTGATTCGTTACAGTCATGATCATCATCGCGTTGTATGTAAATAATTTGAAGCCCGTTTTTCTGGTAATCATTCAATCTGATCCGATCACTTTCACGGAATTGTAATATATGATTACGAATCCTATGGGTTATAGTAAACGTCTATATGTTGATAACACTAACGTCGATTGTTCATGTGGCGCATGCTCGCTATGATGCTCTGCTGAGTAGAGTTCTCCACGGATGCACGAGGCTCAGTACTCTGCTCGAACCACTACACCATTCCTGGTAACAGGTAATAAAATTAAAAATTTTATATAACCGACTTCAATATAAATAACATGAGAACATCATCACTGTAGTCGAAGTCAATTAAATACACATTATTAAGGATAACTCAAAAACTACTGATCAGACCTTGATCAAATTTTTATAGGACCACTTGAGAATCGCCAGCTTTCAAATAAAAAAAGAATTAACAAAATCGGTTCATCTGGTCAAAAACTTCTAAAGTAACACGTAAAATAAACAGTTCATTTCAACAAATAACCTCGTCTTTTTTTGAAGTCGGTTGAAAATAAGCCATTTCGAACGCAATAAACATTATTCTATTAAATAATTACAAGGTTATCAGGTGTTGAATGAGGCTTTAGGTTTATCGAATGTATCGCAAATGAAAACGCATCAAGTGGCCAGAGATACGATAAGCCAATTGAAACAACAAAAGGGTGTACGGTACTACTGCAAGGGAATAAATATTCAACTAGACCGAAACATATAAAATACTCTGAGATGACATTCACTATCGTGAGATCATGGAATCGTCGAGGGCTTTGTCTTCGTCATCAGCGTTATCCAAGTCTTCAATGACCAAGTACGTGGTTTCATTTTTAAGCTGTTGAATACTTAGTTATAATTAATTGTTCGAGTTTTTGTTGGAGTATATTTTGAGTTGCTTTAACCCCTCAGTTCCCTTAAAATTCTCAGGCAGTCGCATGCGCCCGGCAAATCCTGAGCGGTCGCATGCGACGTCACCGTTAGAGTCGTTAGACACTTATTTCATTAGGTTTATCATATTTATGCCTGTTTCTTAACGCCAAGCCAGCCGCTTCTTATTTTTATCACGGTTATTTCCTATTTTAATTTTACGTCGTACTGTTGCGTAATTTATATTCTGATCGTAAGCGACACAAGCTCCCCGTTCAAAGGCCTCGGCCTTTACTCGATACTAACGGGGCGACAGAATTCAAGCTCAAGACGCCGATAGTTTAGGTAATTTCTTTTTACAGTGAAAATAATGGTATTTTAAAAAAAGTAAATAACATAAGCACTGCTTTATAGTTAGTTCAGTTAGTATGCAAAGTTTCATGATCTTATTTAAAGTATTTTATGAATAACAGCGGTTTATTGTTTATTTTGGAGGTAACTTTGGATTTTTTTTCTATCGAGAAAATTTTACAAAATCGTGTTTTCGTCTAACATAATCACTAACATTAATCCTCAACTTTACCATATATTTATTTCAAAATTAATGCTGCAATATTTTCGGCATAACGAAGGATCTTGTTAAGCCATTTGACATTATATTTCCCCTTAAAACTTATATTTGGAGATTACTTTTCTATGAAGTAGTTTGGCATTATAAAATTTATACAAAATTCCTATATAAAAGTCAGGTTTTTCGTTCATTAAAAAAGACTATTGATAACAAAAACATATAATCAATAATAAAAGAATAAAATCCAAAAAATATAATATCCATATATATATATATATATATATATATATATATATATATATATATATATATATATATATATATATATATATATATATATATATATATATATATATATATACATATTAAACTTATAATATGTAACGTAATTAACGCACACCCTCAGACACCCCAATTAGTATATTATGTTATAATCATAATACATACACTGAATTTTACTAAATACAAATAAAACTGCTCTTTTAAAAGTCTTATTGCCTTAAGTTACGGTCCATTTCAGTTTGTTTGGACTGTACAGATTTAGTGTGACTGTAATTTACGTAGTTTTAATTATTTTTGGGATAAAAAATTACATATATTAAAAATGATAGGAATTGATTCAGTAAACGATTCTGAAAAAACTACTTTCTTAAAGTGCGTTAATTATGTTACGTGTTGTATATTAAACCATAATATCAGTAATACGTGAAATTAATCGTGTAGTAGCACTGTAAGCATATCCACTACCCCATATCATCCTGTGGGTAAGACGGCGGGAAGAAGCTGAACCAGGACCTGTCTTTTTACCTATGTAACAACATCTTCCTGATAAAAACTGAATAAAACTACAACAGATATATTCCTATGGATGGATATATTATAATCTAAATCTATACGTTCAAGTGTGTACTTTTGTTAGGCTGTAATGGTAATACATGAAATAAAGTACATTTTTAATATTAATAGAAAACACAAATGTACAAAACTTATTGAGTTTTACAATATGTATTATTATTAAAAAAACTCCATCGTATCATCGCTGTTAGTTAGTCTGTGATAAGAAAATAACATGTAATTTCCAAATTATCTCGAGAGCTACTTGATTAGACTACTTATTGTTATATTTTGCATACGATTTATAGGAGGCATAGCTATGATGCTGCTATATCATGATTTTAGCACGTATGGGTTGGCTCAACTGGGGCAGGACCACGCTCTCACAGAATACCAGCGTCAAATAGCAGCTAAATACATGTGTTTCGTATGGTGAGCGTAGAGAACCGCAGACCCCTTTTTACTGGAAACGAGGCATTCCATTTCTCAGAGGTGACGACGTATCTAGAAAGAAAGAAAGAAAGAAAGAAAACATTTATTGCTCAAATACGCCACATGTACATTTAAACCATAAACATAAAAAATACATAGTAAAAAGAAAAAAAAAGAAGAATAAAAAAATATTAAACACATCACACATTTTACGCACACAAGTCCGTGTGGCGTACACGGCAAACAGACCGCACTCAGCTTAATGCCGCAGCCGACACGAGACTACAGCGCTGGTTTTCAGTGAGCCTGTAAATTAAGTGACGTGCGAACGTTCACACCGTCATTGATAGACTAATAATATTTAACATAGATTACATGAATGAACCAACTGGATCAATACCAAGAATGTCCGAAACATTTTTATATAAAAAAAAAAGTATTGTTATCACCATAAGAGTCATGTATCTATGAGGTATCAGTTGGAAATAATATAAAAGAAGAAACACTAAATGATGGCACCCTACAAAAATATTTTCTCACGGGTATGTAATCATAACCATAATCTTAAACAACAATATTATCATTATTAGAAACAATATTTTAATAAAGTCAATAGTGATTGCACGTTAAACACATACCTACTTGTATCATAGTTATCATTAATAGCATGAAAAACACTTTTATTTCAGCCTTTAAGTATCAAAAAAGTACTATGCACTCATATGCTTTCCGTATGACCCCGCCGGACAGCGCTAAGTGTCTGTAATTATTTAGGTAGGTAAATATCAAGCCATAGCTTTTTGAACAATAATTAGGTGAGTTTTATATTTTATTTTAAATGTATTTAATGTTTTCAGACTACGAAGCGGTGGTGGCAGGTTATTCCAGCATTTAGAGGCAGAATATTTGAAACTTCCAGGAAAGGCGATGGTACGATGGTAGGGAACAACCAAAGAGTAACATGACGAGCGAGTGATCTTTGATTGTACGTCGCGAGACCACACTAATTTGTGATAAAGATAAGGTGGTACATTATATTTAATTAATCCAAATAGAAATGTGGCTAGGTGGTGTTTTCGCCGATACTGCATTTTTAAAATAATGTGCTCGTTTATGTACGGCGTAACGTGAGCGCGGGGAGGTATTTTAAAACAAAATCTCGCACAAGCATTCTGCACCCTCTGGACAAGTTTCTTGCTACACGCAAGCAGGCGAGGGCCATACACTATATCCATATAATTAAATTTAGACAGAATCAAAGAATCGCACAGTCTTATCCGCATATCGGTATTTAGGCAATTTCTAATTTGATATAATACTTTTAACCTATAAAAACATGTTCTTGCAGTGTTTATTATGTGACTTTCAAAGCGTAACTTATCATCTATCAACAAACCCAAATTACGAGCCTCAGTCACGCGTTCAATTCTTTCGCTCCTTATGGTTACCTTAGCTTCATGTTTTGCTATTTTTTGTATTTGCTGAGCCGTACCTAGAATCATATATTTAGACTTGCTTCCATTAGGGACTAATGCGTTCGAATCTGACCAAGCTGCAATTCTTTCGAGATCGTCATTTAATTTTTCCACCGCTAATTTAGTCTCCCCCGGTTTACAAGGTATATAGATCTGTGTATCATCCGCGTACATATGGTATTTGCAATGCTTAATACAATTTGTTATATCCGCACAATACACGGCAAACAAAATAGGTCCTAGGATAGATCCCTGCGGAACGCCTTGTTTGACAGCCTGAGCGTTCGAAATGACTGGTAACCCATTTTCGTCTGATATTTCTACTTGCTGTATACGATGCTCGAAATAACTTTCGAACCATTTTATCGCAGATATGTCGAAACCGTAGTAATGTAATTTAGACAAAAGCAATGGCACATTAAGACAGTCGAATGCTCTGGAAAAGTCAAGCAAGGCTAAAATCGTTCCTTTGCCACTGTCTAAATCTGATAGTATATCGTCGACAACATTTATCATAGCGGTTGACGTACTGTGATGTTTTCTAAACCCTGACTGAAAACTGGGATGTTAGTTTCTAAGTATATTCTTACCTGCTCAGCCACGACTTTCTCCAAGATTTTTGATACACAGGGGAGTATACTAATCGGGCGTATGTCCTTCATGCTAATAGGATTTGAGTTTTTGGGTATAGGCCTGATGAGTGCGTGCTGCCATTCTGAGGGATATGTTTGCGTTGTAATTGATTTATTAATTATCTCCGTAATAACAGGTTTTGTTACGGGAAAAGACATTTTCAACATATCCAAGGAAATACCGTCTGCACCTACCGCATTTGATTTTAATGACTGTGTTATTTTCACAATATCACTTTCCTCAATTGTCTTCAGTTTGAATACATTTGAGACTTTGACGTGTGATTTGAAGAATGTCATATATGAAATAGGGACTTGATTATTTCCGGGCACATTTAAAAAGCTTGTATTAATCAAATCGGGGTCGTTGAAAATATGGTGAGGCAGGTCCGGCTTAGTTTTTAACCTAACGTTTTTTTTTATATGTGACCATACGATGCGAGTATCTTTTTGATTATTTATAAAAAAATTGTAGTAAGCTTTCTTTTCTCTTATTAATGCTTGTGCAACATAATGTTTGAGCTCTTTATAAAGTAATTTTTGGGCTGCTGTACCACCTGACTTACGTGCGACAACACCTGCTTCATCTCTGACTTTCATCATTTTTTTATATTATAAGTAATCCAAGGATATTGGAAGTGTTTTAATGATTTTCTGCCTACGGGCGCATGAATGTTAAATAATGTTTTCAAATAGTATTAAACAATGATACCATGTCATTGACGCTATCCAATGTTTTGAAACGTGTCCAATTTAAAGACTTTAAATCTAACAGGAACTGTTCATTATCAATCGCATGCAAATTTCTACGCGATATAATAATCGGTTTCGGTTTCGGTTTTTTTATATTTAATTCGCAGCAAATAAATGCATGACCGCTTAGTTCCGGTATATGATTCACAGAAGTGGATGATTGTTGAATGTCTGTACATACTAGGTCTATTAAAGTTTCACTGTATTCCGTGAAGTGGGTAGGCTCAGTAACACACTGATTTAATTTATAACATTGTAAAAAAATTTTCAACTTCTTACAGTTATTATCCATATCATTTAATAAATTTATATTGAAATCGCCTAATAAAACTACATTATTACACCATGATAATGTTCCGATAGTTTCCGATAAAGCATCGAAAAAAATGTCAACACTCAACCACGGCGGTCTGTAAGCAGTACCAATTATTAATTTTGTACCGTTAATTGTTAGTGCAAGCCACATTTGCTCTACGAGTGGGGCTGGGGGGTGCGGTAGCGTGCGGACTGCAATGCCCTGACGTATGTAGAAGCCCACTCCACCTCCGCGTGAGCGCACGTCGGAAGGGCGAGGAACATGACGTAATCTATAACCGGGCACCGCAGGCGAGCGCCCCTCTTCGCCCTTTCGCAACCAGGTTTCATTAATCGCCATTATGTCAACAGAATAACGATCCATAGCTACGAGAAATTCGTCATGTCCTGTACCAAGCGATCCCACATTAAGTAAGCCTAACTTAAGATTATGTTTAGAATTGAATGAATGGGATAATAGTCAAAAATACTATACTTGTGCAGCAACGAAGTGAGAAACGATACCTACGAAGAGTGCTCTTAAGATTATGATACGCTAATATACTTTTTATGAAGCTCAATGTTTTAAAAATATATATAATGTAATTAATCATCAATAGAATAGAATTATTATTATTATAACTTAAAAATTTTCCCTTAAAATAACTGAAATATATAACTGTTTTAACACGAATTAATGGTTTTAATTGTAAATAATTATAAGTAAACATGAAAGTAGTAATTAGACACTCGGCCCTTGCCATCGTACCATCATAGACATAACAGTTGTAAATGTTTGTATACATAACATTATGAATAATTAAAAATATGGTTATAACAAATCTTAGTAGTAATAATTTTCTTGTAATCAATATATTTAGACTTATATTGTTTACTTTATGCAGAGCTGCTAATGCAAACAATATTTGACTGAAAAACACGATTAAAGTCATCGTCTGTGCGGATGCAGTAAACCGGTTTGCCCTCTACTTGGCGAGCGTAGACACGACCCCTTCTTGTCCAGGAGTAGCGCCACGAAAGCTTTCGACAGGCTTCATGGACCCTATGGAATAGCTGCCGATTATTCCTCGTCAGGCGCTCATTTACGTAGAGGTGTTGGGGCGAGGAGGCCAGCCCTATGTCCGCGGTAGTGATTGAGCGACGCACGCGCGCAGCGCGCAGCAATTCGTCGCGCAGGCTACGCCGCGCCAGCCGTACCACCACGCGGCGCGCTCGTATCGCTACGCCTCCTTCCGTACTTGCGCTCAAAGACGCCGCTCCGCTCCAACACGCTCCGCAAAGACGACGTACCGTTCTTCCAGTAGTACCCCTAGCCTTACTGCTAGAACAGATATGGTGTGGATGATATTCTCCCCCTTCTCCTCAGGTAGATGTCCGATCTCAAGATCCGAAAGCAGTGTCTCTTGATCCCGGTCATTGAGCTCCTGCTTTAATAAATTAACTGTTTTCTCTAACTCATTGACCTCCACTTTGGTAGGAGTATGTCTTTGCTCGATTACCTCCAGCCTTCGTTCAAAGCCATTCATTCGCTCCGTGAAACATGCAACGGATGCATGGAGTTCTGCCATTTCCTTACGGAGTTCTCGCATCTCAGCCATGCAGGCAACAAGTTGGCGGCTAAGCTCTCGTGCAGGGGAATCATCATCGTTCAAAGCAGTCTTCTGAGTTCCATCGCTGCATGGCGGGCTCCTGATCACTTGAGGTTCTTGAGGGACCTCTTGAGGTTTCCGGAGATACCTCTTACAGGGGTACAGCTGTTATCACCCTTTCTTGACTTTTTTTTTTGCATTCCGGGCACACCCAATCTTTGCTTATCGTTGTTCCATCAGACACCATTAGACATGCCCTATGAAATATATTTGGACAGACTGTACAACCAACGCCACCTGTCGACGAGAGGAATTTGCCGCAAGCTCCGCACTTTGCCATATCGTATTTATTTTAATTACTAATTAAATGCCGAAAGATGTCGTTAATGTTATTGTTTCTTACTGCTTACCAGATGGTTCTGAGGTGTTGCCTACCCTCCACTGAGATTTAATGAAAGGAGACAATATTAATTACACAGTGAAATGAACACAATTTTTTACACTATTACTTATCCACTGCAATCCACAACGATAACACAGCTCAGGTAAGATATCCGAACCTTAATTTTGACACAAACAAGTGAAATTATACTCAAAAACTATTTTTACGAAGAAAAAAAAACAACAGCTTAAGTTGACTGTATGCCGTCCGTAACGTCACTCAATCTCTATTTTGATTCTTAATCAATGATGAATGTAGATGTCTGTGGGCCACAGCATCAACTTACTATCAGGTGAACTGTGTGCTCGTTTGTATAAACAAAAAAAATATGTTAGAGTGCACTCTAATGTTATATTAAATATTACCTACTCGTGTAATGTAACGCGTTACGCTCGATGCAGCAGCGCATCCAGCTACGACACTAATGACACCATTTATGTAGATTATATTGCGAAGTATATCTGATACGTTTATATAAATAACTTTTAACAGATAACTGCAATAAGGTTTACTCTCTCTTGGACTGAGTACTTATCATTATGATTTAAAATATACTTGCATCTATATCCGATTAAAAATCAACATGTAGATGCTATATCAGCTTTCAGGAATAATAGGGAATAAAATTGTCTGAGATTAGTCAAATCACCATCAAAATTACAAAATGTATAATTTTAAACGCATTATGTTGCTATTTTATGATGGTATGTTGAAACAGCATTGTTTTTTTCTGGTCTAGCCCACCCATTCGAGCCAGTAATAATACAGTAAGGCTGTAGCATCTTGTTATTTATTCTAATCTGTCGATAAGGGAAAACCCCTTTAATACGAGTAACTACTAGGTCACCGCCTCTTTAAATATGACTTTTTTCTGGAAGGCGTTTACCATATAGTGGGGATGTAAGAATATCTAAAATCCCATATCGTCCCGTGGGTGTCGTAAGAGGCGACAGAGGGAGACATACTTGTGGTTGTCAACTCGCCAAAATTCCAAAATTTTCCACCTAAGTCCTCACGGATGACAACGTATCTGCATTTTGATTCGTAATTGAGGATAGATATATATGTCTATGGGCCGCAGCAACCACTTACCATCGGGTGGACTGTGTGCTCGTTTGTCATCCTATCCTATAAAAAAAGTCTGATTTCTTGCCAGTTCATCTCTAAGTAGGTAAGTCTTCTTTCTATAAACTGATATAGATTTTGACGTTCATATTAAGGTTTTTGAACAAGCCTTAATTTAATAAAGTTTTATTGAGTATCAGCGTAGGAGTCCGTCTTGGTAGAGAAACTTTTGTACGGTCCGTAGAGCCAGTATATAATAATACAGTACTGATTGCGAAAAATTCCGCCTTTGCCCTCAGGTTGAAAACGCAACTGTAGCCTATTTTTTATAGGATAAGGCAGAGGCAAACGAGCACACAGTCCACCCGATGGCAAGTGGCTGCTGTACCCCATAGACATCCACATCTTTCCTCGATTACGAATCAAAACGCAGATGCGCTGTCACCCCTGAGGACTGAGATGGAATGCCTCGTCACCAGTAAAAAGGATCTCCGGTTCTCTACACTCACCGTGCAAAACACAGTGACGTTCTGCTGCTATTTTACGCTGGTATTCTGTGAGAACGCGGCCCCCCCTCCCCCCACACCTCCCAGTCGAGCCAATCCATTCGTGGAACAACTACTACTAATATAGTTGCAGCCTGGCTAAATTTGAAATTGATTGCAGATGTTGTAAGAACACACGGTGTAGTGGCGGCGTCAGAATAACCACTGCCCCATATCGTCCCGTTGGTGTCATAAGCGGCTGCAAAGATAAATCGAAACAGGTGCTGGGCAGCAGCATCTTCCTAATAACCACTCAAAATTATAATAAAAAACTGCGGTTGACAACCCGCTGGCCAAGCGTGTCTATTACGGCAAAATCCCTCCCAATGAGAATATATGGGGGAGGCCTATGTTCAGCAGTGAAGTGTTATAGGCTGTGATGGGTGGATGGTTGTACGAGTAAGAATAGACTGCCGGTCATTCCAAAAATATTATTGAAGCACATTTACAGTGTGGTCTCCTTACAGCATCAACCTAAAGTTCAAGATTTTTTTTATAGAGTAGGAAACGAGCATGGGCCTCACCTGATGGTAAGTGACTACCGCCGCCCATGATCTACCGCAACACCAGGGGAATTGCAGGTGCATTGCCAGCCCTTTAGAAAGGTGCAAGCTCTTTTCTTGAAGGTCCCCAGGTCGTATCGATTCGAATTCTTCTTAAAAATGCCACTTTTGCCCAACTGTGAACTTTCATTTTACTGTCGATATTTATAAACAATTGTGGCTACAATACTTTAAGCAATAAGCGATGGATGTCTTTTGCCACGTGTGTTATTTTCTAAAACCTTTGTTGATGACGCGTATTTTTAGAAAATAGCAAATAAAGATACATACATCCTGTCTTTCCTGTCTCGTAGTAATCAATAAGTTCACTCGAAATATATGAAGATTAATGACCAAACGTTCGAAGTTCGTGAGTTCATTGTTCGGAGCAAACTATTTCAGAAGTGACGTCACTACGCTTCAGGCAAGTTTTGTCTCAAATTGGATACCATTGGTGATTGTATCTTCCGAATATTGTCTCGAATATTTTAGGAATTGCTTATGTTTTACTATCGTATGGTATTATTTGGTTATAGTAATTATTTATTTAATTCTATTTATTTAAACCGAGTTCCAAAAACGTGAAGTTTCTTTAGATATAATATATAGCGAATGTTTTTTGTAAATTTACCGATTTTTCGTAAACTGCTGCATTGATTTTAATTATTCGTTTTTGTGTGTGTCCGTACAAATACGAACAAAAATTAGAGATGGACCGAATATTCGTTTTATATTCGGTATTCGGCATATTCGGCTAAATCACCGAACATTCGTTTTCATAGTTTTCATAATGTCCAATGTATTGAAATGTACGACTTGAGTAATGCGATGTCTTTTACTGTTGAAAGTATATTTTATTTATGGGTTAAATCTACTTACTCCAGAGTGCCTCAAATACATAAATCTACTATACATTTAAGTTTTTGAGGCACTGTGGATTTATTTCCGATTATGGCAAAATAGAAACTTGATAAAATGTTTTTGGAATCAAACAAAGAAACATTACATTACATTAGTACATTTCACTTTGGTCGTCAGTTTCTCTAAAATAAATCCAAATAGTAGGTCTCCTGCCACTAATTTTTATCATTTAATTATCAATTTTCACTAAGAATAAAATTTTTACGGCTCTTTATTCACTAAGAATAAAGAGCCGTGTTAGCTCAGATGGTTAGCGCTCGCTGTAAATTTCACAGTGCGCAAGCAAACCGGGTTCGATCCCCGCCGGCACCAATGAAATTGTTAATTGCAATTTTAAGTGCTGATTTACCACGTGCTCGGCGGTAAAGGAAAACATCGTGAGGAAACCGGCATGTCTAAGAAACAGGAAAAAAATATTTCGAAGACATGTGAAGTTCGGCAACAAGCGTATTGGGGCAGCGCGGCGGACAATTCCTTGCCCTAAAACCCTTTCAGAAATGAGCGGAGGCCTGTGCCCAGGAGTGGTACGTATATAGGACGTATATACTTTAACTAGGAATAAAACAACGAAATACTTTTTTATCACAAGAATTGTCAAAACATAAGCATGTGCCGGCAATTTGCTCAGTACTAGATGATGCAATAACTGTCATGTGTGGCGGAAGCGAGAGGCGGGATCCGGCGCTAATCCCGCGCGCTTACACGGTAACAAGTTTCAACATAAATTGGTTAGGTCCCGAGGTTATCCTGCCGAATAATGTTCGGCCGAATATTCGGTTCGGTGAAAATCTTACCGAACATTCGGCCGAATATTCGTATTCGATTAAATCCATATTCGGCCCTTTCCTAATAAAAATTTTACCTTTAAGGGATGAAAGATAGGGCTAAATTATTTAACTACAACACTTTTTTACAACAAAACATCATGAGTGTTAAAGGGTAAAACCGTTTTTACATAAAATTATTAGATCTTCAATTTTTATTTTTCTCTTGTTCCCTCATGTATCCCAAATTGTTTCCCGGTAACAGTAAGAAAACCTAATTTTAATTTTGTTTTCCGATAATTGGACTACTTGCCCAAGGACCACTAAATATGACGTATCTGCAAGTTTTTTTTGTAAGTTATACTAGGGAAGCCTCGGGTAACAGCCAGTTTCCATATAAACCGACAGGCTCAAGAAGTGCCTTCATCATAGGACCGGCTCGGTTTACTTTATTACGATGTGTTCACAACATAGTTGCTTAAGATTTTTAAGTTTCAAATCGATACTATTAGAAATTACGGAAAATTAAATGAAGGCAGCTAGGACATCACGATGTTAAAAACCTTGAACCTGGTGCTGTAAAGTACGTCAGGAATATAAAAAGCATTTAGCTGTATTATAGCTGCACAAAAGGTTCAGCCAGACCGCAGAGGGAACACTCTGTCTCAAATCTTCAATGACAAATAGCAAGATAATGCTGCTGAGTTTTGTGTGATTATGAAAGAGATCCAAAACCCTTTCTACTGGTAATGAGCCATTATATATTATATCTAAGTTCTTAGGGGGACAACACATCTACATTTTGATTCGTTGTCAAGGATTGAATTGTACTTGTCTATGTCCTCCAATTGTTTTTATTTTTCTCAGACTTGCGAGTTTTGTCACGATGATTTCCCCAGCAAGTGATAAATCACAACTTAAAATTGCAAATAACAGTTTTACTTGTGAATCAAACCCGGGGTTCTCGCTTACTGTGAAATATAAGTCAAGCGCCTTAATCCTGAGCTAATTCGGCTCTACTCACTCTTGACATTGCGAGCAAGCCCGTGCTTAGCGGTTGTACGTTAATAATATGCTGTTACTTAACTGACCGTAAAGTCAAACTTCCCTATTATATATACAGTAATCTATGGTCAAACTGACTCGTTCGGATTAGATGGACGTGTTACGAATTGAAGACTTAGGTTATAAGGCGTTTTTGACGCTCTACAAACAAATCTTCTAGAACAATCCAGGTAAGACACACACAGTAACTAGTCAAGTCTGCAGTTAGCGGCTCTGTGTTAATGTCTAGAACATTTATTTTGAAATTGACGTAAAAGTTCTAAAACTATTAACAAATAAATATGACTTTGGTTATAGGATAAATGCTTGCCTAAGAATATAAAAAGTCAAATGCTGCACATGATCTTTTTTTTATATAGGATAAGGGTGACAAACCAGCACACAGTCCACCTGATGGTAAGTGGATGCTGTGGCCCACAGACACCTACATTCGATTAAGAATCAAAATGCAGATGCGTTGTCACCCCTGAGGAATAAGATGGAATGCCTCGATCCCAGTAAAACGGGTCTCCGGTTCTCTACACTCACCATACGAAACACAGCAGCATTAAGCTGCGATTTTACGCTGGTTTTCTGTTAGAGCGTGGTCCTTCCCCGGTCGAGCCGACCCATTCTTGCTACAACTATACTAGTAATATAACCACGGAAAAAAATGTTCCCTGTGTCTGCTCTGTAGTAATGATCTAGACATTTATTACGTTTATTTATCGCCACTGTCGATGAGCTATTTTATTTTTCACACATTTAAACACGGTTTAAAAGAATTGCTCATAGCATACCTTTCTGTGGGAATCGTATGAGATAATTATGGGAGATAATCTTCACACAGAGTTCAAATTCACGCGGTGACCCAAAGACGCCTACGTACATTAATTTATATCAAACGAAAAAATCGATTACGAATCAGAATCTCGCTGCGTCGTCGCTCCTTACTAATACGGAATGCCTCAAAACCAGTAAAAATGGCCTTTAATTTTCTCACTCACCATATTCAGCATATCAGTAGCAGTAAACGTCTAATCCTCATAATTTTGGAGAAGTTCAATACCCTAAACACTGTGGGCTGACAATAATAATAAATTTGACAAAAAACAACATTTTTAAAATAGAGGTAGGTAGTTATATGATATTAAAATACTATAAGTATAATAATAACGATAGGTATTACAATTATACACTTTTCTTAAACATATCATCATAAAAATTTATTTAAAGTAGATATACCAGCGTAAAATAGCAGCTTAGCGCTACTGTGTTTCGTACGGTGAGTGTAGAGAACCAGAGACCCTTTTTTTACTGGAAACGAGGCATTCCATCTGGGTCCTCACGTTGATTCTTAATCGAGGATAGATGTAGATGTCTATAGAGCACAGCGATCACTTACCATCAGGAGGACATTGTGTGCTCGTTGGTCACCCTCATCCTATAGAAAAAGGGTTTTTTCTCAAAACGTTTAACATTAAATATCAACTGATATTTGGAAACTGTCCAAGGTAAAATCGAACGTCGCAGACAAACTGAAGTTGGGTGACATCGATCAGGTACGTGCTTTGACTGGGCTTTGCTTTATCCTTTTGAACAACAAATTGAATAAAGTTTCCAACTTCCGGAAAATTCGTCTGAAAAATGCAATACAAAAGGGGATTTTGACGATACTCAATTGAAATACTTTAAGGAGTGGTTAAAACAAATATTTCTATGGAAAGAATACGAATACAGATTTGTTTATTTTTAAATATCAAAAGAATATTTGACTTTATTTTGAAAACACAAAAAGTTTTAAGACACTGCTAAAAGAAGCAAAGTCAAATATTACAATGTTAATTTCAGAACGCTGAAGTGGCAATAGCCATATAACTCTAAGATATCTACCAACAACCGATGAGGAGGAAATGTTCTTCAGGAATCTTTGCTTGCGGTGATTGCGTTGCTGCAATATGCTCTCTAAACACTTAGTTTAGACTATAGTTTTCTTACATTGTCTTCCTTCATCGTTGAGAACTAGAAAGGTTAAAACTAATATGCGTTTATCATTTATTGCCGCATATATTTGCCGCAAGCTAGGAATTTTAAAGGAAAATGTCTTCCTGTGTTCCACGCCTGCGTTTTGTTAGTTGCAACATCGCTGTGGGCTGCTTGAAAATAATCAGGACATTTGAATTCACTGCCCTCTGCTGCGGTCCACTGCCCTTCCAAATACGTCTTGAGCTTCCTTCCTGCACACGATGACTGACCACGCCCGAAATGGTGTTCGCGTTATGTGGCTGACTAATGTTATTGTTTTGCGAAAAATTATTTTAATTTATTCCCTTCGTATTGTGAACAGCAACTTCGGTGTGTGGCGGCGAAAGAATATCCACTGCCCTATTTCGTGGCGTGGATCGTAAGATGCTACTATGATATGAAATAAATGTAAAAATGCGTCAAATTTACCAGACGTCTGGTGCCACAATTGTCAATCTTTCTGCCAAGTGTGGCGATTACGGCAAATGACTACCGGGAGTCTCATGCCCCAATGACCTTCTCCGAGCTGCTGAAGAAGTAATGAAGCCAAATAAGGATAAGGAAGAAAAAATAGCAATAACCAAGATGTCACATCACGTGTCATCGCATAAAATGCCTTTTTCGTAGGTGGTAGACGATGCAGGTGCTAAGACCACCCAGAGGTGAGGGCGATTTAAAAAACCAAAAATACCTATACCTAAAATAAGTTTTATGAATGTACCTACTTTTTAATGTCTAAAGGTAAAATGGTAACATTTGGTTTTATACACATTATACCATGAAAGGGAATTTTAAATAATTTAATAATTGCATAAAAATTATAAATGCTTTGTGGTGGCAGCGTAAAACTATCTACTGCATATCATCTCGTGGGTGTCGTAAGTGGCGACCGAGAGAAACTGAAAGCTGTGCTGGGGACAGCATTTTACGTGGTAACGCCACGCCACAGCTATATTATGGATGTAACACTAACATGAGTGGCAACAATAAATCCCCCTATGAGGCATTCTGTGGGGAAGCCTATGTTTAGAAGTGGACTTTTGATTGGCTGTAATAAATTAATGAATGAATATGTCTGCGTTATGCGTTTCAACATTCCTGAGTCTGTTATACTTCGACCCTTATGTTTTTGCTCTGTGTGTCTTTAGTGTAAGTACAGAAATAATGACGTTTAGAGTCCTCGTTTTTGATGGATTTTTTCCGCTATCAATCGTTCGTAAAAGTCTCACCCGTCAACCGGTAGAGTACTCTGTGTGATGGTGAGAGGTGAGATAGTAATTTGAACAGGCGGCGTATTTCCCTTTACACCCCGACAAATTTGTGTTATGTTTTATTTAAGTTGTATTAATATCGCTCAATTATGATCAGAAATTATCATCTATACAGGATATGATGACCACAGCAACAACTTTATTATTTTAGAAATTATCAAATGTGCAGTGCGTATTATAGTGCCAAAATTATACGCACAATGACAGGCTGTTGTCAAACAGATAGACACGGAGGTGGTAGAGTGACAAAACGGAACACTTATTGGGTGTTCCGTTTTGCCACTTTCGCACGGATAACTAAAAGTCTGTGCTATAATTAAATTTAAAGTTACATTTAATGATATATATATATATATATATATATATATATATATATATTCACTACCCCATATCATCCTGTGGATAAGACGAATGTGTCCCATTACTGGGTATAGGCCTCCTCTCATTTCTGAAAGGGTTTGAGAGCAGCGAAATGTCTACCATATTGCCCCAAAGGAGCCGTTGTAGTTCAGGGACTAAGCGCCTGCTGTTAATTTACATTACGCAAGCAACCCGGTTCGATCCCCGGCGGCACCAATGACATTGTTAATTGTAATTTTAAGTGCTGATTTACCACGTGCTCGGAGTTGAAGGAAAATATCGTGAGGAAACTAGCAAGTCTACAAAAAAAGATAAGATTTTTTTCCAAGACGTGAAGTTACCCCCATTGTGGCAGCGCTACTTAGTTATCATGCAAAAAGGACGACCAACATTGACAAGCGCTGTTTATACTTGTTTCCTGATTAATTGCCAACAAATGAGTTAATGATCGAACAAATCGGCGAAAATGTAACGTAATGTGTATACAATGTTCATGTCAATTTAAGTGGTAATGGATTGGTCGCGCACTCAGATCATAATATGATCTGAGGTCGCGCATATCGCAAAATATTATTTATAGTAGTAGTATTTTTATAGTAGAGCCATGCTGCTTCTATATAATGGTTTAAGCACGATTGGTCGGTCCGACCGGGGAAGGACCAAGCTGTGACAAGAAATTTGTTTAAAATAATAGCTTAATGCTGCTGTGTTGGTGAGTGCAGAGAATCGGAGACGCAATTAACTGAAAACGAGGCATTCCATTTTAGTCCTCACGCATCAGTGACAACGCATTTGCATTTTGATTCTAAATCAAGGATAGACGTAGATGTCATTGCCAGATTCCGGCCAGAGCGTCCACTTACCATCAAAAGCACAGTCTGTTCATTTGTCACCCTTATTCTATAAAATAAATAAAAATTGCCGACTTCAAAAAAGAAGGCTTACAATTATTCGAGTGTATGTTTTTTATCCGTATGTTACACGATATCTTCGTCAATTGTGAACCGATTTTGATAATCTTCTTTTTAATAAGGCCAAGGAATGAATAGTTCGTGTAGCCTTTAGTTTTTTTTCGGTTCTTACTTATTATTTAAGTGTAAAAAGTCAATAGTTCAGTACGGGAAACAACCTATTTTTATTGGTGTGACGTCGTATAGTTTCTGCATATCAGACATCTTGTCTTATTCCGTATTTTTATTATTAATCGAGATAGATGTTTCGATGGGTTAGCACCCACATACTCGTACCTTTGGGTGGACTATCTGATTTTCTTTTACCGTTGTATATATAAAATATGATATAAAATCAAATATATATATGTGATGTATTACTGTATTTCTTAAAATCTGTAAGTATCAATGTATAGTACTGAGGCACCTATATATTATTGTTTATGTTGTTATAATTTGTATATTATTTCTTGTGACAATAACAGTAGATAGTGGTTCAGGAAGTTGAACACTTAGCTGCGATTCTCGGAAGATACGGTACACGCGGCTGATTGCTATAATGAGTGCTTAAGGACAGTTTCAGATCCAAGTAGAGCGTATCGAAGAAGTGGACAGGTGCGAGTTTAATATTAATGACGTAGAAGTAATTGAGATTCAATAAAATTGTAAGTCCACCCTTAATACAGCAATTATTTTCTTGATTCCCGTGACTCTATGAGTATGTCATTGGCAGTTAAAATAAATTACCATATACTACTGTTATGTGCTAACAACTACTTACGAGAGTAGGGCTGGATTGTAAGACTAAAAAAAAGAGAACGCGAATAGTTAGTTCGTAATAAATAATACATTCTGGTACTACTTAATTAGTGTATTTAGCAGGGATGGTAGATATGATAGGGATATAGAACGACGAGTAAATGCAGGGTATAGAGTGAATGGGGCACTACACTCTATTATGAAGAGCCAGAATGTGTCAAAACAGGCCCGTATGGTAATTGATAATGCTGTGTTAGTCCCTACTTTAATGTATGGTAGTGAAAGCTGGGTGTGGCAGAAGAAGCACGAAAGTAGAATAAATGCTGTAGAAATGCGGTCTTTAAGGAATATGCTAGGGTTGAATCTGAATGACAGGGTGAGAAATTGCGTGATAAGAGATAAATGTGGTATGCAAGATGATGTTGTGACCAGCATTAAGAAAGGAATGCTTCGGTAGTTTGGTCACGTAGAAAGAATGAATGAGGAACGAGTGACAAAGCAAATTTATATGGCAGATGTGAATGGCCGAGTCGGGAAAGGACGCCCTAGAAAAAAGTTTATCGACCAAATTGGCGATATTTTGAAAATGGGCCACGTTAGAAGTACCCCTAACCGACGAGCATGTATGCGTAGATATATGGATGTAAAGGAGGCGAAAGAGGTATGTCAGGATCGTGCCAAATGGAAGTCCGTAGTCTCTGCCTACCCCTCTGGGTGACAGGCGTGAGTGTTTATGTATTTATGTATGTACTACTTAATTAAAGTAAGTCATGCAGGAAATCGATGGATGCGGGTTACTGAAGACTGTATTTTGTGGCAATCCTTGAGGAGAGGCCTATGTTCAGTAATGAGTCTCTGACGATATGCTGGAATATTTGTCGCTACCCACATTTTGATCATCGTTACTAAACCTAGACGTCTCAAACCTTTGACTTTTTATTTGTAAAATATAAAGCAAAATTTTTGTCCACGCTCATCAAACACAATATCCATCTGAGTTCCAGTCGCCTGCCAACGAGCCCATTTAAATATAATTTCACCTTCAAATTGAAATGTACTGTGATTTATTTATTCTTTATTGCCAACACTCCAAAAATAAGGTTTGTAATTTTTAGAATGAGAAGGAGCAATTATAATGCCTTTAAATGGCATTATCTGCCGGTCAACCAAGGTAAAAGTTAAAACCATGTCTGCAGGTAAAAATATAAAATAAAAGCTTAGTCCCCGAGCTTCCATGGATGTTATACCATGGATAATATTAATATATTATAATATAAAAGTATACAAAGAATAAGTCAGATTCTATTTACTTTCATATTATTTCAGTGTCTAATAGCTACTTCGATCTGAATCGACGATCTGGCCGTTCCATAGGAGTATAGTATGGTATAGTACCTATACGCCGAAGAAGAGCTGGATAATATAGTATTATGGTTGTATTCGGGCTGAAAAGTGTACCCACTAGGTGCATTGAACATTGAACTCATTAATTATTTTGCTAACGTAAACATATTGAACACATATGTAGGATAAACTTGACCTATATACAGAGACAATTTCGTCTTTTAAGGCCTTGCTAAGAAAGGTAAGACTTCTTTGAAAGTTTGAATCATACCTATAAAACCTGAAAGGCGAGGCGATATAGAGCGAGCCTTTATCGTAAGAGGCGATTAACGGAAGTGTTGTAATAACCTTGTGACCCTTAATGTATGACGTGATTACATCGCTAAGTAACCAGCAGCACCATATTTCATTCATCACCTGGACAGCGACTCCAAAAACGCGAAGTGGGACATACACGCCATCTGTGTTTTTATATGAGAGGAGACAAATGAGCATGTGCTACACCTGATCATCATTCATCACTACAGCTCTTCACAATCTACTGCTGAACATAGGCCTCCCCCAAAGAATGCCACAAAGCTCGGTCCTGAGCCACCTGCATCCATCGACTTCTTGCAGTCTTACCAGGTCGTCACTCCATCTACTGGTACGAGGCTGCCACTCGAGAATCTTTTACCGTCGTTCGTCGTCTACATTTTTATTTGGATCCTTTATTTCCTGATCATGAGCAAAAACGTTTCAAGTAAAGTAACTTTTTATCTACCGAATTTCGCACGCTTACTTCGTGCTGGACAAAAATGCATGTAGGGAAAAAGGGAGGGAATCCTCGCCTTGACGTTGGTATGCTATGTATACAATTCTGGGTTGTGGCTTAGTGGCAATGTAAGAATATCCACTACTCCATATCTCGTGGGTTTCGTAAGAAGCGACAGACGGAAACAAATCAAAAGATGGTCAGCACCGTCTCCCTAATCAGGACTAAAAATAAAAAACTGTGGCTGCCAACCCGCTTACCAAGCGTGGCAACTATGGCTGCTATCTCCCAGTTCCCCTATGAGGCTATCTGTGGGGAAGGCCTGTGTTCAGCAGTGGACTTTAATAGGCTGTAACGGTAACGAGTTGTGGCGCGCCTCGAGCGCAGTTCGACTTTACCCAGAGTGACGTAGGCGTTGAGATTCTAGACTGATTGAATGAAGTCGCACCGCTTCTGTCTCGTGTGCACGAGCTGCGTCCGTCACGCCCACATGCTTCGTTTGCTCCGGTCTGGATTAATGGCCATACAGCATTAGTTTAGGTAAATATCTTATAATGTTTTGATAAATAGTCTTCTCTTTGGTGATATGAATCACGAAACGAATGTGCTATGAACGTAGGGAAATTAGAGCCGATGTGTAGTTTTTGAGTTTTCTGCTTCTTACATTTTTGCATAATAACGTAATAACATAACGTTACAAAACAATGCTATATTTTATCCACCTGCCTGTAAAAACTGCTTTAATCCGAACACTATTAATACGATCGACATAAAATTTATAATAGTATAATCCTGTTTTTATATTTCATATCTATTTAAAACAATATTTATCTGAAACAACGGTTCTTACGATATGATTTCCGAATAGTCGCCGGCATAGCTAAGCATTCATTTAAGACGATTAAGTTAAACAATTTAGATCCGCATGAAAAAACAAAATGATGTGTTTTGCCTAGTTTAATGATCACCACGATCCCTTCCCCATTTGCACTGTCATCGTCACCACTAATACCAATTTTAATTACGCAGTTAATTTTAACGTAGAAGGTGCTCGTGTTATTAAAGAAATCATGAGGGGAGCATTTTATGTGTCTATTCAAATCTGTTTAAGAATGAAAACGACACAACGTCTGATTATGGCTTCAAGGTATTAAAAGTCGTTGGCAGTTGGCATCGGTTCACACTTGAAACAAATATGGTTCGAGCTTCCTGCGCGGTGCACACAATAAACATTTGCGACTCCTCTTTCGGTGTTATTATTCTATAAGTACTAAATGAGCAAAACGGCTGCATTTCATAGAACATCTTCCTCTCAGATTGTTGGGATACGTACAAATGTATTTTATATGAAAAATTGTTTTTTGACTTTTAAGTATCTTTTTTTATTTTAAGGTACTTCTGAGCTTGGGTGCTTGGCTCAAAAAAAACCGCCAGCAATGCTGAAAGTCACAGTTGCTTGTGACTGGTTATAATAATTTTAATGATTAACTAAGTGAGTGCTGAGAAGTACTGGTAACGTTCCGACTATGAAAATGAATTACTGTAACGCATCGAAAGGTTTCCTCACGATGTTTTCCTTCACCGCCGAGCACGTGGTAAATCAGCACTTAAAATTGCAATTAACAATTTCATTGGTGCCGGCGGGGATCGAACCCGGGTTACTCGCGTTTTGTTATATTTACAGCGAGCATTAACCACTGAGCTACCACGGCTCTTATATATAATACAGTTGAAATAAGTATCTCCTCTTTTTTGAAATCTGCTTAAAATTCGCAAAAAAAAAACAAGTTTCAATTAATAATTAACTTACTTGAATTCAAACCACGACCTTTCAAACTTAGGTATGTATTCTTTCGTCTTTGAGTTAATAGATTATTAATAGTACGAAAATTGTACTGTTGCCAGTCTCTTTCAAGTAATAAACCAACCCTTTTAACTCTAAATTAAAGGAGAAGTAAATCGTATTTAGCTCTGCTATCTTTCTCTTTAACCGCCTTCATTAGATACCTATGCAAGCTATAAGACGCTGCAAAAAATGCTGTGCTTTCTCAAAGCTGAAAAGTTGGAAAGTTGAAGAACATTCGACAAATCCACTTTTAGTTGAAGAGAATAATTTATTTTATTTTATTGTTCATTGCATTTCTTATATTCGAAACCAACACAAAGAACGGACACAATGACTTAAGGAATTCTCCACCAGTCAAGTTATGTAGGTTTGAGATTTTAAAGTACGTACTCACAAACACAATTAGGAAACAAAAGTTTTCACCAACATTGTTTCAGAATATTCAGATGTGCGGAAGTTGATGAAAACTGAATTATAAAACTCCATTACATTACACACACAACATTACCATTATAACACATATACACGGGTGTATGTAATTTTTTCATAGAATAAGGGTGACCAACGAGCACACAGTTGCTGCTGGGATGCTGTGGCCTATAGACAGACATCTTCATTTATCTTCAATTTAAAATCAAAACGCAGATGCGTTGCCAGCCCTGAGGGTTGAGATCGAAAGCCTCGTTTCCAGTCAAAAGGGTCTCCGGTTCTCTACACTCACCATACGAAACAGCAGCGTTAAGCTGCTATTTCACGCTGGTATTCTGTGGGAGCGTGGTCCTATCCCGGTCGAGCCGACCCATTCGTGCTGCAACCACAATATAGCTGCAGCATGGCTTTACCACGTAAAATACAAGTGTGTTGTAATGTAATGAACTCATAACATATATTGCGGCATTAGATAAACTAGCTCGTATCCATCCAATGGGAGTTGTAAGATGCGATAGAGGGAAATGAATCAGATGATGAACAGCAGCATCTTCCTAATATCTACTCAGGGTTATAAGAAAACTTCGGTCACTAATCCGCCTTCTTAGCGGGGCAACTGTGATAGGTGGTCTATCTGAGGCAATCTACGGCACTGACTTGTTTAGTAGTGGACTTCTGACGGGTAGTAATGGTTATTACTACCCGTCAGAAGACCACTACTTAACCAATAATATTAAAAAAAAATGTAGCCTTTTAGATGTATTTTGATTGATTTATAATTTTATGATAACAATTATGTGCGCCATGATCGCCAAAAGTGGTTGGGATAGCTCCAAATTGACCAAAAGGACACATACTTACAAGTCAAGCTCATAAAAATGTACGTTTAAAATTTTGTACTTAGGTATAAAATTTGCAGGAATAATAATACTAACCGAATGGTACAATCACCCCAGGATAAACTTACGTGAGTACTTAATCGTAATATATCTATTAAAAGTAGATCAATTATAAAGGAAGCTACTTCACATGTTCAGAGATGAAGAGCGATTTAAATAAAACAACAAACGACAGCTGAGGCCGCGAGCGACACGAACATCCCGTGTGGCGCTCGACACGTATTTAGCTTAGAAGGTACGCCATCCATAACGAAATCGCGTATGGTACCGATGTTGAAATGAAGATCTATCGTATTGTTATAAGGATCATATTTCCTTTAAGTTTGTTCTGGGATTAAAATATACATTTCCGTTAAATAATGTAGTTCTAATATAACTTAAATACTAAAATGATGATACATTAATGCCAAAATATTCAAACGCTGCAATTGTAAGATGCTGTTAAGTCTCGTGCTGCCTGTCAAAGTTACTGTGACACCAAGATACTTAGGTGAAATGGGCGCCAAAAGGAGATTTTTCATGCTTTATAGGTGCGCAGAAAAGTAATGTTTTTCAGTAAAAACTACGAGTTCACCTTTTTTTTTAAAAAACATTATGAAAGTTAAAGATTTTATTTAGTTAATTATGATGGCCAAAACCCGATTGACACATTTTGGTTCTACACAAAAAGATCGCAAATTTTCATCAAAATCTACAATTTTAGGTACGTCCATTAAGGGAAAATGCAGTTTTATTCAAATTTAATTAAATTCTGTCTATTTGTTCACCAGTAAATACATGGGGGAATTATGGGTTTGTTTTCCAATAAAAGAGTATATTTCATTTTAAAAAGAAATATCAAATAAATATCGTCTAATAAAATTGTGCGCGGCTAAAAAGGTGCATGTCGTCGATGCTTACTCGTGACCACGATACTATTGCGTCTTAGCCATATCTTAAAATTGGGTAGTGTTTGAATATTGCAAGTAAAAACGTAATCCGACTTTAACTGTCTTGGTATTTACTTAATATTTACGGTATATAGGGTCACTAAAATTAAATTTATACATAGAAATAACATTTTAGTTCGTCTGTATTATCGAAGTAACTGCCTTTAATTAAACTGAGGTGGTTATTTGGATGCCAGACATGAATTTTTGAAAATTTTGTCTGCCTATCCGGGCTAGTCTTCGAAATATAAATTTCAGGAACAGACAGAGAGCAATACGAGGAATGATCGAGTTTATATGTTATCCGAAACTCATGAGGATTTCTTTTTGATAAAAATGGTTTTTAGTGATTATCTAAATCTATTAAAGCCACATTAACTTATACTAACCTTATTAGTCGCTAGACATAATAAATAAAATTACTGTGTAATTGCGGTGTTTAAATATCTGCAGCTATACTAGATGTACCATGTATGGGTCGGCTCGACTGGGGAGGAACAACTGTCTCACAGAATATCAACGTAAAATAGCAGCTAAAGGCTGTTGTGTTTCGTATGGTGAGTGTAGCGAACCGGAGACCCTTTTTTGCTGGAAACGAGGCATTTCATCTTAGTCCTCAGGGATGACGATGCATCTGCGTTTTGATTCTTAATCGAGGATAGATGTAGATGTCTATGGGTCTATCCACTTACCATCAGGTGGACTATGTGCTCGTTTGTCATCCTTATTCTATAAAAAAACGTACCATTACTATGGGTGTCGTAAGAGGTGACAGAGGGAAAGAAACCAAAAGATGGGCAGCGGTGTCTTCCTAATGACAACCAGAGAATTCAAAACTGTGGGTAGCCAACCTGCACGCCAATCAAGGTCATTATAGCAAATACCTTACTATGAGTCAATTTATAGGAGGCCTATGTTCAGCAATGGGCTTTGATGTGCTGTAGTGAAGCAAATAAAAAAAATCCTTAGCTCAGCACGCACTCGAATCAAACGGCTTGGTTCGTCGTTCGTCTTGCGTACAACAATCGACTGGAACAATTTGCCAGCATCTGTCTTTCCATTCGGTTACAATGTAGGTGTGTGTCAAAGTAAGAGTAAATAAGCTTTTGTTAAGCTAAGTCGTTTTTCCATCTTCGTCTGCTTCACCACTTACCATCAGACGGGAGAGTAATCAACTATTCAAGGACTGGCTTTACAATAATAGAAAAAGGAATAAATTATGTGGAAAAAAAATACAGTGGAATAATTTATTATCATTTTTTTAAATCAATTAAAAATAATCTCTTTTTTTTTCGAATTTAAAATTTTTAATAACTTTCTTCTTTTTTTTCAGGTACACCACTTTACACGGAATTGAAACATAAGTATATTAAAAATAGCTACTTAGTAAATGATTTTAAGAAAACTTCTTCACAAAACATCGTTAACTTATGTTATAAAACATGGCTAATCCCATCAAATACGCAAATATACCAGATAATCTTTCTTCACCGTCTCTTGTCGGTTATTAGCTATACTACCATAAACTGTAAACTATAATATTTTTGTCATGTGTCCTTTGTTTGAAGTTAACCGCATGTGTCTATGAGCTGCAATGGTAACCCACTATCAAGTAAACTGTAAGGTTGTAAGGCACAGATTTACACACTTTTCGTATGTTACCGACGCTTTTATTTTATTTCATGTTATGCGACTACCCGCTTCTATATTGTAACAATTACACGCTCGTAAATTTCAGTTTACTTTTTACCAGACGTCTTGTTTACAGTAGAAACATATTGGCTCGCCTTTTATTGCCCATTAGCGCCACACATTAACGCTGGCAATTTAAGGGATTGCGATCGATTGACGAGCGCTCCTAAGCTCCCGTATACACCATATTAATTACTCAAATTAGTCCAAAACCCACACTTAAATAGGCAGTTGTTAAATGAACTATATGCAAGGTAAATAATAGCGCTCCATCTTACAGTCTGTTGTTTCATATTGTTTGCTATCATTTGCTTTCGTTTTAAATCGGTGACAATAGTCCACCAGATTGGAAGTGGATGGTGCGGCACATGGATAACATATATCCTCAACTAAGAATCAAAATGGAGATGTAGTGTCATTTCTGAAGATTAAGACGGAGTAGCTCGTTTCCAATAAAAAGGGTCTCCGATTAGACAATCCAAAGTATAGACATACTCACCATACGAAATACGTACATCTTATAATCAGCTGTCTCTACACACTTTGTCCAGCGGACTCCTTGCGCTTTTAGTCATTGGGATTCCTTAGAGACTCTCTGTCATAGTTACCATCGCTTACTCATAAGCGAGCTAAAGTAAGCAAGATCATCTCTCATGGCTCTGATTTGATCTGTTAATACGATATTTTAAATTACTTAAAATATACTTGCAGTTACTTATTAGTATGTTGGATGTAAATATCACTAAGCTGGAATCGAACTTGGGTTGCTCGCTTACTATAAAATTGTGTGTGTGTCGACACACACCATAGAACAAATGCTATAGAACATATCTAAATCATAAGATTATTGATAACGCTTAGCTATTTCTCCAAGCTATAATCTTGGCACAAAGTTATTGAATTTTAAAAAATATCGTAGCGGTGGGCTTGTGGTAGTTGTACCTGTAATGATGATGATGAAAAATTTTGGCTCACTCTACATCTGCGATTGTTTCTAAAATGTGTTCATTAAGATGATTATGATTTTGACTGTACTATTTAGGCCAATCTGCAATATAAACTATTGTAAGAAAGTAAACTACATTAAAAAACTTAAAAGCGTAGAGTGCTTTTGTATTGTAGTTGTAAATAACTGCTGTATTGTTCTTCCTGCGCTGTAGACTAATAAGCCTTTACAACTTTTCTTGAGCGTGTTGCATTTACGTGAGTTGTTGCAGCTTTTTGAGAGTTTCCTAGTGAAATGAATGCAGAAAGCAAAATTACGAACGAATATCTCAAACTTATATTTTCGATATTAAAAACAAGATGTAGTCTCTCAATAACTCTCTATCAATAACTATTTGCCCTGGAATTGCAGCATGTTTTACATTGGAGCGTTCCATTTTGGAATCTTGTACCAGTCTATAACAGACTTCAAGAAGCGGTAAAATTAAACATTTTGTACAACCGATATCAATATAAATAAAATGAGAACATCATCAATTTATTTGAAGTCAATTAAATATGCATTATTAAGGATAACTCAAAAACTACTGATCAGATCTTGATCAAATTTATATGGGACCACACGAGAAGCACCAGCTTACAAATGAAAGAATCATTAAAAATTGGTTCACCTAGAAAAAGTTCTGAGGTAACACATAAAAAAACATACAGTCAAATTGAGAACCTCCTCCTTTATGAAGTCGGTTAAAAAAGAGTATATTTAGTTTGTGGTAGAACTTCTTTTCTGCCAAGGATACCGTCTGAGAAGCGACCACCCTCATATCTTTTTCTGCCGCAAAATAGCAGTGCGTGTATGCAAATGTAATCTTTCGCTCTGAAGGGTATAGGGAGCCAATGTAACTACAGGCTGTGATGCTGTAATCCCTTCTCCTGAGTCATGTACCACGCTAGCGCGACGCGTCTTGCGTCTGCAGTGAGCAAAAAAATAACAATGCCATCAAAAACATAACTTGTAAAAAAACGAAGTCTCGCAACTCAGTCTATCTACTACCTTAAAAAGTTGTGAGATCCATGTAATCCCAAGTCGGTTAATATGTTCAGTCCCTACTTTAGGGTCCTTCTGTTTTAAGTTATTACGTAATTAGCTAATCTGACAACATCTTACAGTGACCATATCAATGTCAAAAATCTTTTATGTTTTAACTAAATAAATTGACTGACTGACTGAAAAAATGCTATCTGTTTCACATCGCCCGCTCGTCGTCGTGCGATAAATGTTGGAAATAAGTGCCTACATTTTCTTTTTAAAATATTGTTTCAAGCGATAACGTCTCCCCCCCCCCCCACCTTTACGAAATGCGATAATTTTGGTCTCATTCGATTCAATATACCTTAATTTAAGTCCGTACGTTATTTTTTTAGTAATTCAGTTTAGTTTCATTAAAAAGAATTGATATGATGAAGATGCTAATAAAATAAATAAATAACTTATATCGTACGCAATATTTCCTTAAAATAACAACGTACGCACCTAGCTTTGCATTATATCTACATTTCCAAAAATTATGAAAATTAAACTATGTTTGCGGAAGGGAAAACGTTATCGCTTTTTGTACGAAAATTTACAGCTTCACAATCCTCTTAAGATATCTGTGCCTTAATGTTAAGTGCAAAGTAATCAATATAACACCGTATCAGTTGGGAATCGACATACACACCACCCTAGATCTCACAAGTTGTAAACAAATAACAAGAAGTAAGTTCGGACAGCGCCATTAATCTTCATATCACGTCATATCTCATAATCCGATTGTAACACCAGTTCAAAGACTTTGATCATAGCAATTATTACTACAGCCCATGACTAGACCACAGCTGAACATGGAACATGGGCTTCACCCTAGAATTACTGCTACACGAGCATTTTCTTCTTTGTCGTACAGACAATTTACATACATAAAATTAACGAGGACAAATATTCAGATTTGGAAAAATATGTGTAGGCCATACAAATACTTGTTCCGTGCGGGATTCCAACCCGCGGCCCTCAGTGCCGCACTCTATTGCTAAGTCACTGCGCCACAGAGCCGTCAAAAACCAGTAGCAACAAAAGCAGTGTAGTATTGAAATTTAATACGTGGTGGAGTCACGCTGCAGCTATATTATAGTTGTAGCACGACTGGGTCGGCTCGACCGGGCCAGCACCACGCTCTCATAGAATATCAGCGTAAAATTGCAGCCTTTGATGCTGCTGTGTTTCGTATGGTGATTGTAGAATTCCGGAGACTCTTTTTTAACAGGAAAGGCATTCCATCTTATTCCTCAGTGGTGACAACGCATCTGCATTTGATGCTTAATCGGGGATAAATGTAGATTAAGGGCCACAGCATCCACTTACCATCAGGTGAGCTGTACTACGTTTGTCACGCTTATTCTAATTAAAAAAATTGCCTATAACTCGATCTTGAGCTATATGCATTTATCGATTGCTTGCAAGTCTTATCAGTAGAGCAATTGTAGAGCTCTGGATCGAGAGCCGGTTTGAATCACTTCGCAACTACGTTATCTATTTTTGTCTTTATAATAACCACTTTGTAATTTATACATTTATACATACATAAAATTGAAGTATCTCTGTTATATTGAAATAATTGGCGCTTATTTCACTCTAATGGTTACTTGCGTGCTGTTAAGACATACGAGTAAACAACCATTTTAAAATCTTTGTCTGTCTGCCCGACCTTTTCGGAATGGCTTAACCGACTATGATAAAAAATTATTTACAGATAAGTAGCAATGCCGTGAGGGTTATTTTTTACCCGAGAAACTTGGAGATTTGTTTGAAAAATCTAAAGAATTATAAAATAACTAGTCTTTGATTAAATTAAATCTAAATAACGCCACAATGAAATATATGAAACATGATTTTATAAATATTCCAGAAGTAACACTTTGTGTTCTACATATTCATATATTTGTTTGTATTATAAATCATAATCTTTACTGAATTTCTACCTAAACGTTTTGTTTGTGGCGTGGATATATTCGTATCAGACTAAGTAAAACATTCTCAAACTCGCTCTCAGAATACGAAATCATGAAATTTTTGCTCGTGCGGCCGCTAAGAAGTGGCAAGAGTTTCTGACGTCAAACGTACATTGCAAACGTAGGCAAAGTGTATACACGAACGTGGAAGCGTTGCATCGTATACATACGTTGCGTACGTGCGATCAGTCAGTTTCTCCCCTAGTTGAATATATTATTTTACCGTGTAGTGGCAGTGTAAAAATATTCACTAACCAATATCCTGTGGGTGTCGTAAGAGGCGACAGATCAAATCAAAATAAAATCTTATGAAATTTATTAATTTGCACAATACAGGTTTAATAGTTGTTACGGAAAATGCGAATATGTACACTGTATTATTACTTATGGGGTGTGCAAATACACTACAATGTCGCATTACGAATTTGATAATGGTGCGTTAAAATAAAAATAATTTCTAGTAGTAACATTTATAACTGCTGTATTAAGCAGGCTGGTAAAGCTCCTTCTATAACTATAGTTCAGTTCAGTTCGTATCACGTATGTCCTGACCAGTGATCCTGAAAATTGCTTTTCGTGCACTGCTTACCGACTATCTTGTGACGTGTACTACATAAATAATTGACACAATGAAATAATAAATCCATAAATGTTATTGTTTATTTTGATTTTGTTGTATCCAACCTAATAGATCTTGTTGGACGGCTGCGTGGCGGAGTGGTTTATTACTTAGTTGCAGGCTGAGGGTCGCGTGTTCGAATTCCGCACGAAACATGTATTTGTATAGCCTAAAAATAATTGTTTCGGGTTTGGACGTTTGTCTTTGTGCATTTTATGGATTATGTTATCTGCCCTCACGATACAGAATCTCCTGAAAATCTGAGTATGAGAGTAACGTTTTTTGACGATTTTTTAAAGAATCATTTTTAAATATGTTAGTTTTTAAGGTTAATACAATATCGTATCCATTTTTTTTTCTTTCACATGTGAAATCTGCCAACACGCAGTGAGACATCGAGGTAGAATATTTTTTTTACTCAAAAAATTAAAGTTACAAGCTCTGTACTTCCCACTGCTGGGCACAGGCCTCCTCCCATTTCTGAGAGGGTTTTAGGGCAAGAAAGTGACCGCCGCACTGCCCCAATGCGTGTTGGCGATCTTCACATATCTTCGAAAAAATTTTTATCTTATTTCTCGGACATGCAGGTTTCCTCACGATGTTTTCCTTCACCACCGAGCACGTGTATTAGCTAAGTAGCACACTTGTATTTTGTTTTTCACGCGGATAACCATAGCTAATTATTTTAATATCTAGAGTATAAAGTGTTTTCGCGAAGTAACGATACTGATTTTATTAATTAAACATCTAAAATTAATAAATTAATTTACAAGTGCCTTGCTCTTCAAACTAGGTAACATATTATTTTACACGCGAACATTAGCTAATTAATTTTAATTTCTTAAATATAATTGATTTCCGCAAAGTAACGCCTGATTGATTATATTTCCTATATCCTTTCAGATATGAGATGAGACCTTTGCCACTTCTGAAACTGCTGTTTAAATAATGATTGTCTGAAACATTTTTTATTGTAAACGTTGCTGGAGGCATAAAACGTCAATAGTGCATTGTTGCTACGACTACTAAACGCTAGAATGTGCAGTAAATTCCCGGCTAAAACGTTTCGTATCTTAATAACGTGTACAAGCTACTGCCTACAGCGTAAGTATTTGCCATTAACAAGTACTAGACAAGTTACTCGTTTGCTGAGGCCTTGCCGCAGACAGCTAACGCTTGTTCAATATTAATTTTTGCTGGCTACACTGTTGCGTGTGCTATTGCGTGCTTGTCTCTAAAACATGTTTATTTATAGTATCAATTGATAATATGAAGTTAATCCGAGGTGTAATGATTTCTTATATTTACGCGAAAACTACACATTGATTTATCGCGTTTAATTTTACTTATTTTAATTTCGTTTTTAGGGTTCCGTAGTAAAATGGCAAAAAACGGAACCCTTATGAATTCGTCATGTCTGTCTGTCTGTCCGTCCGTACGTCGCAGCCACTTTTTCCGAAACTATAAGAACTATGCTGTTGAAGCTTGGTAAGTAGACGTATTCTGCCAACAGCATTAAGATTTTCACACAAAAACAGAAAGAAAAAACAATAAATTTTGGGGATTCCCCATACTTAGAACAGAAACTCAAAATTATTTTTCATCAACCTATACGTACACGTATAGGTTCAAAAATGATATTAAGGTTTCTAATATCATTTTTTTCTAAACTGAATAGTTTGCGCGAGAGACACTTCCAAAGTGGTAAAATTTGTATCCCCCCACCCCCCCGTATCCAATAATAGGATCTCCGGTTCTCTACACTCACTATACTATACATAGCAGCATGAAGCGGCTATTTCACGAAGATATTTTATGAGAACGTGGTCCTACCCCGGTCGAACCGACCCATTCGTGCTACAATTATGATGTCACTGCAGCGTGGCTCTGCAACATGTAGATGTGTATCATGTGTTTCTGAGGCTGTTGTTTGACGTCCCAATGTCCCGAGTCAACCCGGAGTATCTTGAGCATTTATAATTATTAATTTTGGTCTGTTATAATCCACGTAGAAATGAGGTTCTTCTACATAAATCTAATAAATACATACATATAAAATATACCTAGATATTTTATATGTATGGATTTAGTTTTAATTTTATTAATTACAGGATTCCGAGTAAATGGTAGTAGTCAACATCTTTCCCTATTAAAATTAGCATGTTTGGTTTTAAATTCAATAGTCTCACGTATGTATGATAGATGATAAGAATCGATGTTTTTTGGCCGGCATTTGTGGCCTATCGTATAATTTAGTGTAAAGGCGGGGGCACTCAAGGATGTGAGCACAGAAATGTAGGGTATGTTCCGAAACACAACACAGTACACTGTCGAATGCGAATGACGTCATTAATTGACGTCGTATTCCACCATATTCGATACAACAAATCACCAATATAGCGTCGATTTATGACGTCATTCGCATTCGATAGTGTACTGTGTTGTATTTCGGAACATACCCGTAGACTTGCTGTCTGTCGGGAATTAAAAATGAATAAAGCTATAAAATACGTGAAATTAGTTTTATTCAATTATTTTATCCTAACTGAATTGCGATTGAGTAACTTTGGTCAAAATTGTGATTGGCTTCAGTATCGATAATGAGGCAATTCTTTTGGTCAAAATTGTGATTGGCTTCAGTATCGATAATGAGGCAATTCTTTTTCATATTAATATCTTATTTTAAGTTACACAATGTTACCCTGATTTAAAAAAAAAACGTAACGCAGCAGTTGCGAAATGATTTCGGCGAACGATTTTCACCATCGTTACGTTACACATTACTGGCTGTTTATATATACTCAGGCCGCTGAGTTATTACCGATTTGACACATGACGAATTGACAATACTAGTGAAGTGACTGAACCAGTAACCCTAATATCATTTGGGAACAGTTAGTGATAAGGCGGAATTCGAAGTACCCGATGTCCATGTGCTAGAGCTATCTCATCTACTTCATAACGGACTCTTGATGTTTTATTTTCGCGTACCAACTTTACTAAGTCAGACTTTAGCATTTCGGCAGTAGTTTCAATTCCATTCTGGTGTAGCCATGCTACGAGATCAGCTTTCTTGTCGGCCTGAGTAGGCGCTTTATTCACTTGTTTCGAGTGATATGAAGCGTTGTCCATTATTATGATAGAAGGCTCTGGCAGGCTGGGTAATAATTGATTTTCGAACCAATTCGTAAAAGTGTCTGTATCCATCTCCTCGTGGTAATCGAAAGTACATTTTGACGCGAAAGCCAGCAGTCCATTTTCAAAGAAACCACTTCCAGCAGAACCGGCGTGACAAATTATCAGTCGCGCTCCTTTACCAATTGGAACCTTTGAGGTTAATGCTTTTGTTTCGTCAGTCCAAGAGCGTGACACAGTGTGGTTCGCATTTAACCATGTTTCGTCAACAAAAACGACGTTATCCCAAGACTCGATTTTTCTGGCTTCTCTTAAAAACTCGCTCCTTTTAATTATTAAATCAAATCTTTCCATTAATATTTTCCTTTTATTCGTTTTTTTATATTCAAACCCAATTTCGTGCAATAGTTTTGACAACGCCGTTTTACCGCCTTTGAACAAGCCAGCTTCTTTTAAAGAGACCAAAAGCAAACGTCTAGTTGGAAACGCGTTCCTAGTATAATAATAACCATATATGTGGTTTCTTATTGCATCTGCATCAAAAACATCAACACCTGTCACGGGCTTTTGTCTTCGTTTTTTCTTAGGAGTGCGTAAAACATTATCTTCACTTCCAGAAGCACCAAATTTTTCTTTATTTATATTATATAGTGTTTTTGCACCAATTCCAAGAGCTTGTGAAACCCGAGTTCACTTGAGTGACAGGAATCAAAGGGCCGCCATTTTGTGACTCACGCTCAAAATAATCCTGTAGCTTTAGTACAAGCTCACGACATTGACTATTCAATGTTTTTCCTCATTTCGGCATTTTCAACAAAATTACCAAACACAAACAAAATTAGTCCAATAAAGCGCAACGATAAACAGGAGAAAGCCGAGTCAAAAAACAACGGTTACACAAGAGAACGTAGTCTGTGCGCACGAGAGTACGGAAGACGACTAAACAGATTAAAATAGCGGTGGTAAGGGTGTTGCCAGAATAGTATCGCCAATTACTTAAAAAAATACACCTATAACATTGCTTAATTGAGGGAGAAAATTATATTTATTAAATGTTGTTTTATATATTATGAATGTTAAAAATTATACATAATCATTTTAATTGTATTTATTTTTAAATCATAGAAAACAGTATTTCTGTCTTTGGATCACACATAAATCATAAAAATCATCAGTGCAATTAGGAGACGCAAAAAAAATGGTAGCATTATAGTCTAGTTGCTCGAAGGAATAAGTAAAATAAAAATATCCAAATAAAATAAATATCATATCAGTTCCAATGAATTCGGACCGAATACTATCAAACACATCACTATGAAAACTAGACGCACGATGTAACTTTGTATAAGCGCGCCAAAGAACAAAAAATAAATGTTTTCATATTATTTACAAACTATTTTAAGTTTTGAAACAGAGTTTATTGGAAAATTACTTGATTCTGACATTTTGACATAAAGTTTTATATTAAAGAGGTATTCTAAATCATTCGGCAAATGTGTCGCTCGTGCAAGGTTATATCGATTAATTTAAGAATAATCTGTCAAATCGGTAATAACTCAGCGGCCGTACTATAATTTATAACACAGGTATTAGAAATAATCAAAAATAAAAAAAATGGTTTGAACGTCCACATGCCACTGTTATTTCACCTGCTTCGAAAACGCACCAGCACACAAAGCGCCATGTTGTGGTGAAACGAGTGGTGAATTGCTTGAACCACTGGATTGAATTTTTTCTTTTTCTATTTTACCTGATGAATAGTCGTGATATAGCCGGAGAAGGCTCACTGGCTAAGCTTAACAAAAGTCTCTAATTTCAGTTAAAATTGTCTAATAAGTCAATAGTAACTTACGTCGAAGACACCCACATTGTAATTGAAAGCAAATACTGATGCTGGCAAATTATTTAACTAAGTACTATTTTGCTTTACGCATCACGTAAACTTGTTTGAATTCTACCACTTTCCAGTAAATTCTATCACTTTACCCAATTTAAGGATAAGACAATTGACGACAATAGAAAAGAAGTTAGAAAGAAAGTTAATTGTCGCTAAACAACGATTTTATTTATGACTAGCTGTGCTTCGCGACTTCGTCCGCGTGGAATCTATTACGAATGAATTTCATGGGTTTACATTTTTTAGTGTACCCTAATTCTTTTTCTAAAATTAAAGGAGCCTACGTTACTCTTTATAACATCAGCTATCTGCCAGTGAAAGTCCCGTCTAAATCGGTCCAATCATTTCGGAGATTAGCCGGTACAAACAGACAAACGTCTGTGTAGACAAACAAAAAAATTTTGAAATTGTTTTTTTTTAATGTTATAAGTACCGTATATATTCTTTCATATGCATATAATATAAACATTTTTATAATGCAAAAAAATAAAAAATAAATAAACATAAGACCTGCTTTATAGCTATGTTCAGTTAGTATGCAAAGTTCTATGATCTAATTTGAATTTTGTGAATGCCAACGGTTTATTATTCGGTTTGGAGGTAATTTTGGATTTTTTTTATCGAGAAAATTTTACGAAATCGTGTTTTCGTCTAACATAGTCCTTAACATTAATCCTCAACTTTACCATATATTTATTAAAAAATTAATGCTACAATATTTTCGGCATAACGGAGAATCATCACAAGCCATTTGGGGTAGTATAGGCTCTTAAATAATAAAGCATTCATTAATCGTACTATAGTGCATTATATTATATTAATTTTTAACCTTCATTTTCATTGCAATAAAATCATAAAACGTGCATTTAAATAACAACGAAAGCAAGACAAGGTCGATAAAATAAGCTGCGAAACCTGGATGACGTGTGTTTAATTGAATCAACCGGTCTGATTGACCTTGTTAACCAAATTAATTCGTTATATGCGTATTTAGGCAATTAGTCCCAAATGACCAATACTCCCCTTCTCTCTATAATCCCGTTAGTCTGCTATTAGACATGGGTCTATCCTAAGAGAATTTGCCGTAATGAAGTCATTTATACCGCCATATATCGAAAGTATCTTGTTGTTTTCCTAGTCGTCCAAACAGGCACACGAGATAGGCTGATAAGAGTCTGTGACGCAAACTGAAAACTTACTATGGAGTCAAAATCTAAAAAAATCTTAGTGACAGACAGAAAAAACACGAACGACAGAAAAATATGAAGGAATGTTTTGGTAGCAAGAAAACTAAACAATCTTCAAAAGGGTTGTTACATAAAAATTATTCAATAGGAAACTGACATGCTACCTTCACGCAACGAACCAGAAAACCACTTTTTATCTTACACCGTTTTTTAAAACTAAACCTTAACTTAGGGAAATAGAGCTCTATTTTCGGAGTAATCGTGTGCACATATGTTGTTCTTCCACTCATTCGCATTTTTCACGTTAGCGAGGCAAGATGTTTTCTCAAGCGCCGCGCCGGAGCGAGTCTCCTCGAGTGTTGTTTTCGCCTTCCGTTATTGTGATTGTCGTATTTGTTTCATCCCTTAGTACAGAAGGTTCTGTGGTGCACCGAGATACATATTACATATTATGTTTATTTTATCATGTAATTAAGTTACATTTTAATGATATTAAATTAAACAGTGTAGTGGCGGTGTAAGAATATCCACCATCCCATATCATCCCGTGGGTGTCGTAAGAGGCGACAGGGGGATACAAATAAGAAGATAGGCGGCAGTATCTTCTTTATAACGACTAAAACTAAATATAAACTACTGTTGCCAACCCGCTTGCCAGCGTGGCAGCTGTGGCAAATATCCCCTATGAGGCAACCTATGGGGGAGGCCTATGTTCAGTACTGGACTTCAATAGGCTGTAATGGATACCAATTAAGTAATTTTTACGGGCTATATTGTGGTTGTAGCAGGAATATTACAGCTCGACCGGGTTAGGACCACGCTATCAAATAGTCCTAGCGTAAAATATCAGCCCAATGCAGCTGTATTTCGTATGGTGAGTGTGGAGAAGCGAAACCCTTTTAACTGGAAATGAGGCATTCCATCTTAGTCCTGATGGGTGAAAACACATACATTTTGATTCTTAATAGAGGATAGATGTAGATGTCTATGTGCCAAAGCATCCACTTACCATCAGATGGACTTTTTGTTCGTTTGTTGCCCTTATTCTGTAAAAAAAAATCTATAATGAAATACGTAATACTTGTTTAATAGCAAGAATTAAGTGGCATTATTTTACAGCATTTTATAACACGAAAAAAATACACATTACACATAGATACATACAAATATTGAAAACAGTATAATATATAAACACCAATAGCATAAACGTGAACCATATTCGATTCAAACAACGTTCCGAGTTGTAGGTTGAAGTCTGAATGGGTGCCAAGCTCCATTGAGCTTCAATTCTAGGTTTTTGATTAATACCATTTTAATTTAAAGAAAAAATAAATTTATTTATTCATAGACCTCAAAGCTACGCAAACGAATACCAGCTACCCAGGATGATTCATGGGGTTAAACTGATTATGTCCCCTTCTCTGTAATGATGGATGCTGCAAACAACTAGTAATGTTGGTATTTTTAAATACCGTTATGGCTACAGCCTGTCAAAATTCCACTGCTGAACGTAAGCCTTCCTATAGCTTGCCCAAAGAGGGATGTTTGTCATAGTTGCCGCGTTTGGCAAGCAAGTTGGCAACCGCAGTTTTTATTGTTTTTGTTGCTGTTGGAAAGGCGTTGCTGCACATCTCCCAAATTGTTTCCCTCTGCCGCCTCATACAACACCCACGGGTAGGTTCCTTATCATTTTTATATAGAATAAGTGTGAAAGTGTGTGTGTGGTAAGTGGATAGACATAGCCTTTAGACATCTACATTTATCCTCGATTAAGAATCAAAATGCGGATGCGCTGTCACCGCTGACGACTAAGATAGAACGTCTCGTTTCCATTAAAAAGGATATCCGTATCTCTACACTCACGCTACGAAACACAGCAGCATTAAGCTGCTATTTTACGCTGGTATTCTGTGAGAGAGTGATCCTTCCCCGGTCGAGCAGACCAGACAGACCAGACAGGTTGGGTCCTAAACTTATTGGATCGTTTTTTACTAGCACTAGTACACCGCCCCTACGTTACTAATTTCACATTAATCGCGTTAAAGCCCGTTGTAATGGTTTAAATTAAAATAATACATTTAGTCGAATGTTAAACGTTTGCTGTGTTGGCGCCATCCCCTACGGTTATACCGACTGCAATCATATTTGCATTGCTAATCAATGTATATAGTAATTTACATTCCTACCATCTAGCTAGTTATAGGTTTATAGTTCCTTATTATTCATATTGAATTTTGTTTGATGTGTGTTAAGTGTGCCAGTTCTTTCAACGATACCTGGAAAATAATGTGATCCAGACCGAATTTCGGTCATGGCGACCAGTCTCAACGTAGAGTAGCCATCTGCACAGGATAGGACTATAGTGCCCGGTTGTATACCAAGCACAGGTGCACACTCTATTACGTCACTCTCGTAGTCAGATGGGAGGGCAAACCGGCACGACGAGCTTTACGTGCTTTCCGAAGGACGGGGGTAAACCACCGTCAACTTCCTGACTCCGGGTCCTCTCGAATCGGGCCAAAAAGGTTAGGTTTTAGCCTAACCTTTTTTGGCCCGATTCGAGATTGAAACTCTCATGATCAGCAATTGCGGTTACAACCACAAGATTGACGAGGCAGTCGATACCTGGACATCAATTCCAGCGGCAGGCAACGCTTGCGCAAAAATACTGATGTTATTTCGTTGTAGGAGATATTTTCGTACGTACTCTACGTATCTCGAAACTGCGACATCAGAGAGTAGGCTACTTCTGATTTTGACGCATATAATATACTAGTTCTTATTTGAGTGGTTTAAACATTTGTGTTTCATATATGGATCCTCATTAGTATTGTTAGAGGCGACTACAGGAAACGCCAGAAAAATCTTATTTTTTTTGATAGATGATGGTATATAACCATCTCGTAAACGTTAGAGGTAAAATAGATACCTAAATCGACGACGGTCAGAAGCGTGACGATTACGGCAAATCCTTCCTGTAATGCTGCGGCTACACTAACGAGCAACGTCAATGCCCATAAACGCAACAATTATTGACTTAAATTTAACGTGATTGGCTACACTTGAACGGTCAACGTCGTTTCAATTTCAACGCCGTTGAACGGCATTAAATTTGCCATTGAACGGCGTTAAATTTGCCGTTGAACGGCGTTAAATGTTTCGACCGGGGAAGGACCACGCTCTCACAAAATACCAGCGTAAAATAGTAGCTTAATGCTGCTGTATTTCGTATGGTGAGTGTAGTGAACCGAAGACCCTTTTTACTGGAAACGAGGCATTCTATTTTAGTCCTCAGGGGTGATCAGCATCTGCATTTTGATTCGTAATCGAAGATAGATGTAGATGTCTATGGGCTACAGCATCCACATACCATCAGATGGACTGTGTGCTTATTTGTCACCCTATCCTATAAAATAAAAAATAAACAAAAAAAAAGAATACAAAGAAAAAGAAGATGGTGGATGCTACAAATGTACATGAAACGTACACTGTAAATCTATTTATGTTTTATTTTGTTTTCCCGCTCCCAAATAGCACTAGAAAGACGTCCAATGGTTTAAGCTAAATAATAAGACAAACCTAAATATATTTTAATGAAATAATAACTAATAATAAGCCAATCATAAATACTGGTCAAGTGCGAATTAGATACACGTACCCAGGATTTCGTAACACTGTACACTATGAATTTTGACCTGCAAAAATTGATTTTTTTCTCCTGCTTATTTTTCTTAGTTTCATACCGTAAATTAAGGTACTTTTGAAGTAATTTTTTTAATTAAATCTCGAAAAGCTTTTTCATTACTCCACTCCATCGCAGCTATACGTGCATCCCCGTGGCACCCACCGTGCACAATCAGACAAACGTAGTGTGGCAGCTTCAACGCGATAAATCGCGCGTTAATCCTTTGATGTACCGCCACTCGAATTATCGGCAAACGGGAAACGGCATTGTTAATGCCGTTGTCAAATTATCGCGTTAATTCGTGGCCACACCTAAATTCAACGTCTATCGATGCGATAATTAACGGCATTTCTCCTTAGTGTAGCCACAGCATAACTAGTTTTACTCGGGAATATGAAATTTTAAAGCGATCGCTTAATTTCTGAGCTACCGCATCTTTTCATTATATAACCTTCTGAGATTAAAGTATCGTGTTTTATTTATTTAATGAAACACTGTGTCTATTTTGTATTTCTTGTGCTTTGTCTCTCTCTTCTTGTCTGATCCAAATAACCTACAAATATCAAGTATTTTACAGACATTTTAAATGTTATGATATTAACGGGATGTTATTATATCTACGTTTCGTTGTAAAATCGCAAAAACTACGTGTACAATGACACAGCTCGTTAGGAAAATGATGATAGACGGAACATGTGAGCGACGAGATCGTGTTTAAGGACCATGCCATGTAGCCCCTGTAGGCCTCGTTAGGCCCTCTTGTTCCTCTGAACCCTACAGAATAAGTTCAAGTTTTATTCATGGTTATTTTCATAAAAAATACAATGCTTGTAAAGACATTTAAATCTAATTAACTATTTACAAAGGTCAGATTTCTTTTTAATATAAAAATGAAGTAACAAACACACTTACAGTTTAGGGAATGGGATAGTTTTGTGACAGTGAAGTGGTTATGGAAACCCACCAGAACCCCATCTGCAACCAACATCAAGTCGCTTCGTAAACATGGGTGAACACATCGGTTAACACTCAAAACGTCCAAAATTTAAAACAAGCTTAAGGGGAAATATAACCTCAAATGGCTTAGCAAGATCCTCCGTTATGCTGAAAATATTGCAGCATTAATTTTGAAATAAACATATGGTAAATTTGAGGATTAATGTTAAGGACTATGTTAGATGAAAACACGATTCCGTAAAATTTTCTCGATAGAAAAAAATCCAAAGTTACCTCCAAAATAAACAATAAACCGCTGTTATTCATAAAATACTTTAAATAAGATCATGAAACTTTGCATACTAACTGAACTAACTATAAAGAAGTGCTTATGTTATTTACTTTTTTTTAAATACCATTATTATTACAGTAAAAAGAAATTACCTAAACTATCGGCGACTTGAAGCTTGATTCTTGGCGCAGTGAGTTTCGCTTCGGCCTTTGAATGGGGAGGTCGTGTGGCTTACGATCAGAATACACATTACGCAACAGGACGACGTAAAATTAAAATGGGAAATAACAACTTACAGTATTAGTGATTACAAACATGTCGGTAAATAGCATACGACGCGTGGGGAAGTGGGGGCGGAATTAGAATTTGAGCTGACTTACTATATCCTCTTAAATTGAAGCGAAAAAATCAGTAAAAATATCTCAAAATCCGATGACAATGTAAAAATATTAATAAAACAAAATAAAACTAAGAAGACAAAAGAGTTTTAGTCCGTTCTAGAAACGTGGTATATTTAGATTTTTTACCTAGTGACTTGTAAATTTTTTCCTAATCTATACACTTGTATACGAGTATAGTTACATTCACGGGTTGCCGTCAACTATATTTTATTCTAATAATGTTTTCGTGTAATATATGTATGTGAAATCAGAACCACTTGCTTGACAGTGATGTAGATCTCAAAGACCCGTCCCGAGTGCAAGTTTTCCAGTTGAACAATAAGCTGTTACATAAAACCTTTGTAAATCTCATGGTTAAATCGTCTTGACCTGTTTGCTTAGTGTCGGATCTATGAAAGTAATTTATATCTCCTTAAGTCGTATCCATACTGTATACTATATGATATAATAAAGCGAAAGATCTTTTTGTTTGGTTAAAACGTTAATCTTTGGAACTACCAGTCCGATTTGAAAAATTATTTTTTGTATATGACAGCCAGATTCATGGGGAATAGTATAGGCTATCTAGCATTAGGCTACACGTCTCAGCTAGCTTTAAATATTGATTAAATATTGTTAAGCAAGTCAGAGAAAAAGCGCTTCCGAAATTATTTATCCGCGTGAGCTGGCGTAATGGTTAGTGATATGTAAATACAATGTTCTACAAAATATAGATCTTTACTCCAACTAAAAAAAGTCCGCGATACTATACGCCTATTTCTTATACATATGCCACAATACGGTATTTTGTGACAAACGAATATAGAAAATTAAAAAGTGTTTTTATATAATTTTTTTATTTTACAGGATAATTGATTCAAAATTAACTGGAAGAAAAAGCCCTTTACACTGCAATACGTGTTAACGTACTTCCCAATTTTTTGAAGATTTTTATTTCTCAAACACATAGGTTTCATTACGAAGTTTATCTTGGAACTCCTTTTCGGTTTCCTCGTGCTATGTCATTTTATATGGTTATTGCTAAGCCACCAAGCCATTGTAAGCCACTAACTCGTAAAGTATAATTGCGAAATTTAAAATATAAATGAGTGTTTTTTTGACAGTATTCCGCCATATCTTACTCTACAGGAATTGAATTTGTCTGCGCGAATTCCAAAGCTCAATAAAATGGGCAATTGGTTCAAGAATGTAATGCTTCCAATGAAACTTGCGCGGCGTACAATTGAAGTAATGCTGAACTGAACTCGAGCAACGTTTAACTAAATGAATCGAATATTTTGTAGGAAACATTCAAAAGTGCAATATTGAATTTAATGCTGTTTCATCGGCACTATAAAATTGTAAAAATCGTTCACAATTGACGAAGATGTAGTCACATAACTTACGAGAAAAAAGAAAATAAAGAGTCGAATTGAAAATGAGAACGTTCTTATTTTTTTTGTCTCTTAAAAAGTCGTACTCGACGTAATATCGTTTACCACCTACGACCGATACGACTTAGAGACCTTCAAGAAATGAGCATACTCCTTATTAGTGTTCCCTAGTGTTGCGATTGTTCGTGGGTGGCAGTCGACACTTACCATCAGGTAAGTGAGCCGCATACTCGTTTGGACTCATTTCTACAAAAATAAAAATAAACATGTATTAACTGGAATAGAGCGATAACAGTCTGTCGCACTGTTTTAGTGTTGCAACCGTGTGTGTATTTTATTGCTTGGATATGCGGGTTTCATTGCCAACATTTTCCTTCGTTGTCGGGCAAATGCTAAATCATTTTATAAAAAAGCTTTCACTAGTATTAATGATCGTGACATCGGGAATCGAATTCAGGTTGTTCGCATCCCTTGCTCTCATAGCTAATTACGTTGGATTTATACACAGAAATACAAATGAAATTAAATTGGAGAAATAAATGCGAGGTTATCTGCATATTTATTTTATTTGAAATTTATTTGACTACGGTAAATCCTAATATTTTCCAGTAAAACTGAAATTTTAACAAATTTTACTACTATTAACGAGTAAATTTTAGGTTTTACCTCAAAGATTTTTTATATAGGATAGGGTGACAAACGAGCACACAGTCAACCTGATAATAAGTGGTTGCTGCGGCCCATAGACATCTATATCTATCCTCGATTACAAATCAAAATGCAGATGCGTTGTCACCCGTGAGGACTAAGATGGAATGCCTCGTTCCCAGTAAAAAGGGTCTCCGGTTCTCTTACACTCACCATACGAAACACAGCAGCATTAAGCTACTATTTGAGGCTGGTATTCTGTGAGAGCGTGTTCCTTCCCAGGTCGAGCCGACCCATTCGTGCTACAACTATGCTACTAATATAACTGCAGCATGGCTCTAACACGTATAAAACTTATAATTACTTAAAATCTCTAAAAATAGTCATGTCTAAAAGTGTTTGACGCATTTCATTGTGTTCACAGACAGTGTGCAGTGTCACCTCTCTGCTCGACACAGTCGGTCGCTTAGTACGTACGTTTTTATTGAGCGTAATGCAAAAAATTTAAGGAATACGAATTCGTGACAAGTAAGAAAGACTATAACTTTTATCTCGATAGGGATAGATGTTTACAAAAATTAAGACTGAAATGGTCAGAGAGGCCCCTAAAATTAGCATAATATTGACCTTTCTCATGATGTGATCTATTTTTCATCGAAAAGCGAGGTTCTTTTGTCTCTCTCATGATATGATCGACGAAGCAATGTTTGGTTTTCTATGTTTTAATGGGCATCGCAACTTTAGCGATCGTTAGAAATATGATTGGAGTTATAAGATCTGAAGAAGATTTGGAGTATTTGTTGCATTCGCAGATAAATGCGGAACAATATATCACCGCCGAAAATGTAACTGAACATGACAAAGAAGATATTAAGGTTGAGAAAGTGTGACAAAAGGCATTGTCCAATAGCACTATCAAAAATAACATACAAGAAAAATTATTACGGAGAGGGCGGAGGGTAAGAAAAAAATCGATGTTTGTGATGTTAATGTCACTAGAAACATTTTCAGCTACAATTGCAGGATGTTTTTGTAACTATAGAGTCAATACCAAAAAGATTGAGTAATAATGTGCTAAGAAAAATGAATGTAAGCTTAGCCGAAGTCGGCATTAGGTATGTTTATGAGGAGAAAACAAATAGGTATTTGTTTATTTTACTGTACTTTAAAAACTCATCACAAAAATATCTTATAGTTTAGTCGGTAACATGACTCGATGTTTAATAAATATATCCACCTTTTAATTATAGATATATTTTTATTTCGAAAACCGACATTTAATAATAGTAATTGGTAAAACGTAGCATCTACCAAACTCTAGTGGTAAAAACAGGAAAAATCGTCTAATTTTATACCAAACTTTACATTTACCAGCTCATGTTCGTAAATCTTAAGATTCAAAACAAATTTACAGTAACATAATATACATATAACTCACAGGTTAGATATAAAAAAATGGCAAAATCGTTTTCGCGGCATATTAGGCCTACTTTACTTTTTTCAGAAATAATAAATGAAATAGGTATTTGGTCATTGGCTGTAGACTACATGGAGCATTAATTTTATTCCAAAAAACAAACTCGTTTAATCTTAACACAGTTGACTCAATTCCCCAGAATTTAGGTCACTTGAGATTACACACAAATGGTCTAATTGAAGACGAGCCAATTTAGAGTTAGAACAAAGGAGTGACGTAAGTTTTTAAACCTTTTCAACACTAAATTCATCCAATGCCGAGTTTTTTTTTTTGTAATATTAAGGTAATGCGGGGATAAATGTCACACTACATCTTCCATTGGTCGACTCGACTCGATTCAGAATCAAAATACAGATGCGTTGTCACCTCTGAGGCCTAAGATGGATGGGATGGATGGGTTATCAGTAAAAAGAGGCTCCGGTTCTTATCACATTTCGCTCTTATTCTGTATGGACAAGGGTCTTCCCCGATCGAGGTGACCCATTCTACGAGTATTAACTACACATAATAGGCACGTAAAATCTATTTGTTTATCAATAATGATTTCTTTTACTTATGCGAGTACTACGGATGGGCTTAAAGTATTTTTTTTTGTAAATTTTGTTCTATTTCACACTTCAATTCTCGTTTGATCAGTTTTTAAAGCTTTTTATTTAAGCTCAATTTAATTTCGGGAAGTTTCGATTGTTTTTACCGGCGTTTAAAAAACAACTAGATGTTTGATGTTCCTGTGTGACAGTTAACCCAGGTTACCTGCATTAATAAATTAATTTAATAAATTAATAAATTACATATTTTCGTTATGAGTGACTAACTGTTTCCCACCCGCTTCGCTGGGTGTAAGTAAACAAGGCTTTACTACAGAAGTAGTAAGTAAAAGTTTTAAAAGTACCGATGTCCTATTCGACGGTTCATGTCGCAGCCACAATACGCTGATACGGCTGCAACGTAGCTTTACCACGTGAAAAATGATTGCGGATTGTCCACTTCGAATGATCGGACCCAATCCTTCACTTCGCTTTTAGACTGTTAGTCTTATTTGTATCGACACTTGTAGATTTTGACCTATTTTTAAATTCCTTTCTGTTTTAATAGACCGAATTTTGTTGAAATTGATTTTTAAAATAATGAAACCATAGACCCTAAGGATTTTTATTCTACTTTCAATCTATCTAGTATCTTAGAGACCTCAAAACAAGAAGTTAACGATTAGAATGTCTTCTAAATATTTACATTAATAATTTCAACTATATAATGGTATATGTGGTAGAGCCACGCTGCAGCTATATTATGGTAGTAACACGAATGGGTTGGCTCGGCTGGGGTAGGACCACTCTCTCACAGAATACCAGCGTAAAATAGCAGCTTAATGCTGCTGTGTTTCGTACGGTGAGTTTAGAGAAGCCGAGACAATTTTTACTGGAAGCAAGGCATTCGATCTTAGTCCTCAGTGGTGATAACGCCATCTACATTTTGATTCTTAATCGAGGATAAATGTAGATGTCTATAGGCCCCAGTATCTACATACCATCAGGTGTGCTCGTTTGTCACCCTTTTTCTATTTAAAAAAAAGTTGTATGCGCATTTTGTATCATCATTATCATCATTACAGCCCTTCACAAGTCCACTGCTGAACATAGGCCTCCCCCAAGTAATGCCACAAAGCACGGTCCTGAGCCACCTGCATCCATCGACTTCCTGCATATCTTACCAGGTCGTCACTCCATCTAGTGGGGGGTCGCCCTACACTACGCCTACCGGTACGAGGCTGCCACTCGAGAACCTTCCTTCCCCATCGGTTATCGGTTCTTCGAGCTATATGGCCGGCCCATTGCCACTTCAGCTTACTAATCCGTTGGGCTATGTCGGTCACTCTGGTTTTACTGCGGATATCCTCATTTCTGAGCATAGCCCTCTCCATAGCTCGCTGAGCGACCTTGATCGTCATCATACGGCCAGCAGTGAAGGACCACGTCTCAGATCCGTAAGTCATCACTGGCAACACGCACTGGTTGTACAATCTAGTTTTTAGAGATCGAGGTATACCTGACGAGAAGATATGTCGTAATTTCCCGAACCCCGACCTGCCCAGCCGAGTTGAATCCGTCGATTGACCTCTCGGTCGAAGTTGGACTTACCTAGTCGGACTATTTGTCCCAGGTAAACGTACTCGTAAACAACTTCGAGCATAGTGCTCCCAACAACTACCGGCATAGGTGTGACATGGACATTAAACATGATCTTTGTTTTGTCCATGTTCATCTTAAGACCTATCCGTTGGGAGGCACTATTGAGGTCATTGAGCATAGTGCTTAAGTCCTCCAGCGATTCTGCCATAAGGACTATATCGTCGGCAAATCGAAGGTGAGTGATGTACTCGCCATTGATGTTAATACCGTATCCTTTCCACTCCAGTAGCTTGAAAACGTCTTCCAAAGCAGCGGTGAAGAGTTTCGGGGATATAACGTCACCCTGTCTTACACCTCTCTGCAGTTGGATAGGTTTCGAGCTCTGGTTCTGTACTCGGATAGCCATCGTAGCCCTACTGTACAAACACTTCAGCACTTCGATATACCGACAGTCAACTTGGCACCGCTGAAGGGACTGCAGCACCGCCCAAATTTCGACGGAATCAAAGGCTTTCTCATAGTCCACATACGCCAGGCAAAGTGGCAAATTGTACTCTTCAGTCTTCTGTACAATCTGCCGCAGGGTATGTATGTGGTCTATGGTACTGAAGCCTTTTCGGAAACCGGCTTGTTCGGGAGGCTGGAAGTCGTCAGGTCTGCGTGCGAGACGATTCGTAATGACTCTCGAAAACAGCACGTAGACGCGGCTCAGAAGGGAAATCGGTCTGTAGTTCTTCAAGAGAGCGTTGTCGCCTTTCTTAAAGAACAAGACCACCGCACTTCTGCTCCACGCCTCTGGAGTAGTGCCACCATGGAGGACGGAATTGAAAAGCTTCTGAAGGACTTCAAGTAGAGCTTGTCTAAACTGAAATGACGCGCCCCACTACTTAATTAGTTGATTTCGATGTGTGAGTGTAAATATTAATAACGACGCTTCATCTGTGTTTGAGCGTCGACTGCTCCGCGAACTATGATCTGTATGCCTACGTGACGGTCGACTAGTCGCGTGATAAATCCGACAACGCTCTCCTTAGGGAGCAGCGTTGGGGCATTGTATGAAACAAAACGTCCGCTCTCTGCCACCTTCAGGCAATTATGACAAGTTGGACAAAAAATCCGAAACCGACGCGTGCTCCTACGCTTGAGTCTCACCGACAACCGAATGACCAATTACAATGGCATTTGTATATGTATTGCATCCATATTTAAAATTTGCTTGTGTGCGTTAATGCGATAGTGGGGCGCGTCATTTCAGCTTAGACGATCTATACCGGTGTTCCACCCGCTTTCAGAAGCTCCGCTGTAATTCCATCCTCGCCTGGGACCCTGCCGTTTTTAAGGTGCTGGAGAGCCATTCTAATTTCGCTTAGGTTAACGTCCGGGATATCATCGGAATAGTGTCGGATAAGACTTGCTCTTGGATCGTTACTCACACTTGCGTGTGGCTCCAACGATGATGTGTACAGCTGCCCATAGAACCTCCCAATCTCACTCAAAATCTCAGGTGTCCCGGAAACGATGATGCCACTGTTGGCTCTTACGGGCAGACAGATCTCTGGCAAAGACTTTGGAGTCCTGGTTCCGCTCGATCGCTTCTTTAATACGAGCAGTATTAAAGTTGCGTAAGTCTCGCCGCATGCATTTGGAGATCTGTCTGTTCAGTTGCCTGTATGCTGTCAAATCTGCTGACGATTGCAGCCTCATCTCCCGTCTAACAGCCATGAGATTAAGAGTGTGATCGGAGAGTTTTTGTGTTCTTCTGCGGCGGGTCTTGCAGAACTTAGCTCCGACCGCATGGACAGTTTCCACGAGCTTGTCATTCATATCGTCCACTGCATTGCAATCTTGTAGGCACTGAAAGCGATTGTGTAACTCGAGCTGAAAGTTTTCGGGATTCTGGATTAGAGCACGAGGGGGATGGAGCGTTGACTTCATTAGACGAGACCTCTTCAACTTAACGTTTAGGTTCAGTGTGCCTCTAACCATTCGGTGATCGCTGCCAGTTTTCACCCTTGCGATCACTGGGACATCACTGAACAGTTGGCGTCTGGTCATCATAATGAAGTCAATCTCATTTTTTTGTCGAACCGTCGGGGCTCGACCAGGTCCACTACCTGTGGGGCCGCTTCTGGAAGAAAGAGTTCATCATAAAGAGTCCCTCTTTCTCCATAAAGTCGGCCAGCTGCTGGCCCCTTCGTTGCCCTACTCCAAATTTCCCTAACTTCAGCTCACCGCTTTCTCTTGTGCCTAGTTTTGCGTTGAAGTCTCCCATCAACACCGCGTAGTGGGTTTTGGAGGAATGCATGGCTTTGGAAATATCCTCATACATTTCCTCCACCTCCTCATCGGGATGTGCCGAGGTTGGTGCGTAAACCTGTATGACCTTCAGCGAATAACGTTTGGTGATTCTGAGTATCAGGTACGCGACCCTCGTCGACACACTCCCAATCTTTACAACTTTGTTGACGAGAGACTTGTGGACGATAAATCCGACACCTCCTTGGGACAGATGGTCGCCCTCCCGGTGATAGAACAAGTTGCCGGATTCGAGAATCACCGTGTCCTCCCCCTCTCTTCGGACCTCGGATAATCCTATAATACTCCAGCGCAACTTGTCTATCTCTTCTTCCAGCTCCAGGATCTTCTCGTCAGTCCTCAGTGTGCGTGCGTTAAATGTTGCCAGGTCGAGTCGTTGTAGGTGGCAACCGAACCTCCACCGGAGATTCTGAGCACCCCCTGCCCCGCCGTTACCATGGTCGCCACTGTAGCCAGGAATAGCGGGGCCGCCGGGGACTGGGGGCCGTCTATTTGTGTAATTGTTCATGGGGGGTATATTGCCATAGTTGCCACGCTTGGCGAGCGGGTTGGCAACCGCAGTTTTTTTTGTCGTACAGTTGCTGTTATCAGGAAGATGCTGCTGCCCATCTCCTGCTTGTTTCCCTCTGTCGCCTTTTACGACACCCACGGGAAGATATGGGGTAGTGGATATTCTTAACCGCCACTACACGGCATTTTGTATACTGTCATATTATGATTGCATAGTTCTTCTCTACTTGAGGCGGCATCCATAGCGTTGTTCAAATACAGGAAACAAGTTATTCGTTCAATATGAACGCACGCGTAAATACTACGAGAACAGTTGTTGGCGTCGAAGCTTCTGATGTGTGAAATGGGCTATACCGTTGTAATGGTATTCTGTTCGTAACGGTGCGCTCTCTAAATCTTCTAGAATATTGTGTAGAATGAACAAATCGATAACTTAGTTGATACTAATACGATAGTATTTTCGTTCAAGATGAATTAAAACTTAATTTATGGTGGAATGGAAATCACATCGGCGCTATTTTAAATCCACTGCCAAACACTGACCGGTCTAAGAATGCCCAGCTGGCGTTATTAATTGGAATATTTGCCTGTGGACACACAGCATGCTGTGCCATCAGAACTACGAGTATAATGTTCCTCATCAATATTCTGGGAAATTTGTGCCTTGCTTTTTGGGATAAATTATCCTCCATTAGTAATATGAATAACATTTTGACAAACGGCATGCCAGTGTTCTGAGTTTAAAACCAGTAATTCTGTGTTACTAAAAAGTATCTTTGTAGCGATGTAAATAATCTAGCTAATACCCGCTCGCTTCGCTGACGTAGATATAAAATAAGAAGATTGTTTATGGGTTCTTAGTGAGCATCTACATTGCAAAATGAGTAAATATACTAAATTTTAAACTCAGTCGAGTGTATAGTTTTAAAGATATCGTGATGAGTACGTCAATAATATATATGTGTGTGTGTGTGTGTGTGTATGTGTGTGTGTGTGTGTGTGTGTGTGTGTGCGTGCGTGTGCGTGCGTGCGTGCGTGCGTGCATGCGTGCGTGCGTGCGTGCGTGCGTGCGTGCGTGCGTGCGTGCGTGCGTGCGTGCGTGCGTGCGTGCGTGCGTGCGTGCGTGCGTGCGTGCGTGCGTGCGTGCGTGCGTGCGTGCGTGTGTGTGTGTGTGTGTGTGTGTGTGTGTGTATACGTTGTCCGGTAATTAATGGTAAGCCCGCACGTACTAGTGGGAGGCACCGTGGCTGCTAAAGTATGAAATTTGACACTCCTCCGTTCAGATTATTGAGTACTATAGCACAAGTTTAGTTTATTAATAACCGATTGATTTTCTCTGGAAAAAACCGTGAACCGTAGCTGTAACTGATTTTTTTAAATACTTAAAAATATAAAATATGAAATTTCGATTTTATACTGATCAAGTTGCACCTATGGTGACCAATAGCTTAAATTCATACCTACTTCATGCAGATTGCAAAACAAAAGTTATTGTAAGAAGTCAGCAAAGATGATTAGTGACTAGTGACCTGTTCCCGCTTCGCCTGGGTAGGTTCTAATAATGTGGCGTCATATAGATTTTAGATAATAATGAAACACCATTTATTTTATCAAAATTTTAATTTCTCAGGTAAAATTACAAGTTTTTCAGTTAAAATATAAAGTAATGTCTCCTGCTTTTGCCTTCTATCTGTCTGTAAAGTATCATCACCATCCGTTCAGCCATTTCGAAGGTTAGCCTGGACAAGAAGACGGACAAAATATTTAAAAACGGTTATTTATGTCTTAATGGCAAGTTATTTCAATAATAAAGACAGTCCCTTCGATTGAATTAATGCGTATGGATTGGAAAAGAGTAAAAAGTGAACCGGTTTCGGCACCACTAAAATTTTTATACGATGTAGAGCTACTAATTAATGGTGGTATCGTCTATCTCATTTCGTCTTTTCGATTTCAAAATTAACGCAGAAGAAACAGCATTCAATTCGACATTTTGCTGTTGGATGTTTGCTAGAAAACGTTCGGTCCATTTAATTTTAATGTCGTTCGAATTCAGTTTCACATTACTTCAACTGTGTGCCGCGCAAGTTTTACTGGAAGTATAACATTTTTTATATTGTTGAGCTTTGGAATCCGTTTAGATAAATTCATTTCGCGCGGAGTGACAAATAGCAATAAAGCAAAATCTCAATTTTGTAAAAAAGTTTGCAAAAATGATTTAAAAGCCATGGTAGCACATTTGATTAAGCGATGGCCATAAATTTTACAGTATGAGAAAACTGCGTTTGACCTTCACCAAAGATAGCATATATGTGGTAGAGCCATGCTGCAGTTATATTAGTATTATAGTTGTAGCACGAATGGGTCGACTCGACCGGGGAAGGACCACGCTCTCACAGAATATTAGCTTAATGCTGCTGTGTTTCGTATGGTGAGTGTAGAGAACTAGAGATCCTTTCACTGGAAACGAGGCATTCCATCTAAATCTTCACGGGTGACAACGCATTTGCATTTTGATTCGTAATCGAGAGTAGATGTAGATGTCTATGGACCACAGCAACCACTTACCGTCAGGTGGACTGTGTGCTCGTTTGTCACTCTGTCCTATAAAAAAAATTAATTGTTTTTGTGTTGATTTGCCACGTGCTCGGCGCTGAAGAAAAACATCGCTAAGTTAAATTATTTCGATGACATTTGAAGCGTAACGAATTGCATAAGGTCAGGGATAATCAGGCTTTGCTCAGGTTTTAGGTTTCCGATGTCAGACAAAGAACCGTTGTAATTTTATTCGTTTTGTCTGTTCGAATGTGTCACAGCAACATATTATGTTCTAAAGTTTTTAACGTAACAAGTTAAAAGTTCATTTGTTTTTAATAATAACTTACTTCATGGCATGTTTTAAATCAATTTGAAAGTTGAAGTTAGTAAGATGATAATCAACATCATTTTAACCAGTCAAAATTCACTTGTGACATAGGCCTCATATGCATCATGTTTGCCATAGCTGCCACGCTTGCCAAGGTTGACAACTACGGTTGTGTTTAGGAAGACGCTGATGCTTATCTCCTGATTCGTCTCCATTTACGCCTCTTACGACACTCGTGGGACTCACTATTTAATAATATTACTATAGTATATCAATGACCCGGTCTAACCGTGTCGTGGATCGATTAAAAACCGATACAGTTCAACACGTATCATGTACCTACGTCGCTTCATTCCGTATTTAGATTACTATACTCGTATCTACCAAGGCGACCCTCGCTTGGCTAAAGCTCGCGTGTCAGAGAATATGTAGGTCAAGATCATCGAGCTGTAAAGGTCGTCGCTCTCTTAGCATTAATGAAATGAACCACGGAGCTTTCACTGTTTTGTTTTATTGTTCCACGTGCTGCTTTCTTTAGTTGATCATTATTTTTAATCAGATTAAAAAGGAACCGTGGAAACTGTAACATTAATAATGGAATTAGGTGCTCCTTTGTAGAAAATTCTAAATAATAACGATAAGATACCTCATCTATAAATGTAGGTTAACTGCCACAGAGTATTTTCCCACGATAATGCGTCGTTTAGGTACTGACGTAGGTACTACCGACAAAGTTTGGCTTAGTGGTCACAGTGAAAGTAACACGCGATTGAAGGAAGAGGGCTTAGTTGCCATAATCAAAGTAATGTTTACTTTTTTATAGAATATGGGTGACAAACGAGCGCGCAGTCCACCTGTTGGTCAGAGAATGTTGTGGCTCATAGACATGTACATTTATTGTCCATTAAAAATGAAACTGCAGATGCGTTGTCACCCCTGAAACTTAGATGGAATGTCTCGTATCTAGTAAAAAGGATCTCAGATTCTCTACTCTCATCACACGAAACACAACACCTTTGAGCCCCTCGACCCTCGAGTGTCGTAATTCGTAACACTTAACTATTTGATCTCATACATTTATTAATTTCCTCCAGCACATAACTCCTCTGCTGAGGATGGCAACGGGTTAGTTGTTGAGTTGTTATCGGGAGATGCTGTGGCGCTTCCCATTTCCCTCTGTCACCTCTTAAGGGTATCTTAAGTAGTAATGGAAATATTCGGTAGGGAATTTTCTTACGCTACTACACGGCACTAATTCAAAGTGCGTCGCCTTTATTAACAGATAACATAACATACATATTTGAATGCATGCATGCATGCAATGGATCAAGAATCCAACGTTTTGTCGCATGAAATCTATCCAAAAATCACATTGAATTTAAAAATGATATAAAAGCAAATCGTCAGAAGGTTAAATGATTGTTAAACTTATTATAATTTTTTTGAATCGATTAATTGCTATTTTCATTAAAAGTAGTTTTAGTGACTTATGGCGTAGATTTATCAAGTCCGCATGGAAGGGTAAACACGATAACTTTTGAAAATATCAATTGTTCAACTGAATCTATTTTTTAATCTCTTCATCTATCATTTTTTTGTATGATAGGAAGACATCTACATCTATCCTCGATTACAAATCAAAATGCAGATGCGTTGTCACCCGTGAGGACTGAGATGGAATGCCTCGTTTCCGTCGTTCGTAGCATTAAGCTACTATTTTACGCTAGTATTCTGTGAGAGCGTGGTCCTTCCCCGGTGGAGCCGACCCATTCGTGCTACAACTATACTACTAATATAACTGCAGCATGGCTCTACCACGTATAATGTATCATGTGGGAAGCCATAGAATGTAAATGGTTGTTTAATTTTGTGTTGTTTAGTTATAATTAATGTTTTTTCGGCTTAGAAATTCCGAAATTTTGGGTGTTCCAGCAGCCTTGTAATAAAATATTTTACTAAATACAGTTCCTCTTTGACTCACTTCGAGCTTGGCCGTAATTGTGAGTGGGCTCACACAAACACACCCAATAGCCCATTAGTCGCCTTTTACTACTTCCTAGGCAAGTAATACAGTTGGCACATTCTTTTTGTAAGTCCCACATAAACACGTGACTTATATCAGACTAACGCAGACTTCGCAAAGAAATTTTTAATCCGAAAAATTAAAAAAAAATAGAGAACGTGAAGTCCGCCAACACGCAATGGAGCAGCGTGGCAGACTCTTCTCAGCGCGAAAAATTTCTGACGAACTAGACCTGTACTCAGTGGGACGTTTTAAGACTGTTTTTATCCTTTTAATGCAAGTCGTAAAAGTATCAAACCGAAAACTACGAACAGCTTCATAAATGCGTTACATCTTTCCAGTCCATAGAGGTTTATATTCGGTGAATTAGGAACTTACTTGTTTAGTTGCAGCTTGGCATTTCAACGCTAAATAAGCATAAAAGTTAAAAAAAAAAATTTAAAAAACGCTTCATAATTCCATCAACAATTTGCCAAAACAACTAGTGTATTTAGTTTTATATTAGGTATGTAGATTTATTCCAGGCTTGGATAGGCCTAAAGCTTGATTTGATGAAACATAGTAAATTATAACCTGTATTATTGATATCTGTAATGATGACATAAGTAGACGCTTAATAACTCCATCAACATTTTTTTCGCCATTGTTCTTTGCGTTGTTTCAGTTATATTTTAGCAATGGCGATAACATTTCATTTGCAGAATATAGGTATTAGTTTTTTTTAAGATTGAGTTCAGTTCAGTAACCTTGCTGTTTTCGGTAAGTTTTCAGTACCGGATTTGTACGATTTGTATGGTGATGTGGAATAAGAATAAGGAAAGAATAATAAATGACTACAGGAATAGCTAAAAAGCAGTTTTAGAAAACACAACCTCTTACATCTGCTTTTTAATTATATCAATAAAAGGGACTGAAATACAATAGGTATTTTCCTCTGAAGAATTACCTGTATAAATAGAATAAGTATTTATGTGTGTACTGCGCTATCTCGGTAGTTAGCGAGTTTGTTTACAGTTGCGTCCGAGTTTACATCCATTTTCCTTAACCGCACACTCACTAGCTAGCATTATAGCTAATGGCACGTTGTGTTGATGTTTATTTTTCGAATATTTATTCAAATACTGCGGTTGCTAGCCAACCTGCCAAGAGTAGCAACTACGACAAATGCCCCCCCCCCCCTATGAGGCAATCGAGGTGGGGGGGGGGCTATGTGTATTAGTCGCGTTTGATAGGCTTATATGATTAAATGAAATCTTGTTTAATATATAGTATCTTAAATATATCATTATATAACTACTTTGGTTCGACCTTATCAAATGGAATACAACTAATTTTTGAATGAATGGACATCTGAGCCTTGGATTAGCAAAGTATGTGTATATACGTTAATAAACTCCAATCCGTTACCCAGCAGGTGCGGCGGAGATTACGGACTTCTATATAAAACACCTCTCTCGCTTCTTTTACATCCATATATCTATGCATAGATGCTCGTCGCTTACGTGTGTTCCTTAATTGGTCCAACGGGATAAGGTCCTTAAATTTCATAGAACACGGGCAAACCGAGCTCGTGCCGGAAGTACATTGTTAATTGCAACTCAAGTGGTGATTTACCACGTATTTGGGGGTTTGTTCCCCACTGCTCCGTGGCAATTTAATATTTTGAAGATATGTAGGTACTTACAAAAAATATCCTCTGCCACGATCCCAAATATGTGTTCCATCTTGACATTAGTTAAAGTAAGCACCAACTTAAAGAAATTGAAATGGACAGGTACTAAATTAGAATAACTTAAACGTTTCTAAATAAAAATTATGATAATCTAAATTAATGTAAGGATTTTATAAATCAATCTTGTCTTGATTGTTTTGTGGAAGTCTTGATTATTTTGTGGCCTAAATATTTTTCAAATTACGTGGGTTTTGTTTTCTAAAGTACGTAATCAAAGGAAAAATAGTGTAAATGCGATAAAATGACACATCTTGAGGAATTTTTCTATAATTATGTTATTGAAAAATTAAAATAAATTGAAGGATATATTATTAAGTCCGCCAACAAGCATTGTGTCATTTTTGGGCAGCGTGGCGGTCTCCCCTCTGCTGTTAAAACTTTCAGTAATGATAGGAGGCTGGTGCCTATATGACCTTACCCAGAAAAATTCTGCAACGCACCTACAATCCCTCTAGTGTAGCAAATTTTCATAGGTACAGTACCCAGTGAAAATTTTATGATCACTCTGTCTGAGCGAGCCGTATGCTTGTTTGCTTCCTCTTTATATATATATATATATATATATATATATATATATATATATATATATATATATATATATATATATATATATATATATATATATATATATATATCTCTTTATATATATAATGCATTGAAGTTACAACCTATATATACGTCCCACTGCTGGACACAGGACACAGGCCTACTCTCATATCTCGATTACCTCTTATATGCATTACCTATATTAAATTATTTTTTGGGAGTTAATACATATACACGTACATCCAGGTAATGCACTAATTGTAGTAGAAAATTAATTTTTAATGAAAAGTAAAATGCAACTTCATAGATTAAAACAATACAAAATTAGGTAATTTTAATCAGTATTAAAAACTTTGGTATAGGATAGGTTATTGGTTATTGGTAACCTATCCGCCACACGAGGTTATTGGAGCAGCACAAATACTAAAACATCACACTATTTACTAATTTGGGGTTTGCGTCAATGTTACCTTCGTCTGGAATTCGTATCAAAGACCAAGTAGTCGAACATATTATACTAAACGCTAAGTCAAACGTTTCACATGGTATTAAGGGTAATGAAAAAGTAACAGATTTATATTTCTCGGACACTGAGTTCCCACGAGCGGTGATCTCATCGTCTGCGTCGCTTACGCACAGCGTGACCATTTTTAGTAGATTTCTACTTTTTTAGTAGATTTGAAGCAAATAAGACGATAATCTAGTAGGATAAAATGTGTTAGTAGAATTTAGTAGAAATGAGAAACACATCGGTAGGTTTTGGTGTTAATTCTCTGTCAAAAATATTAAGCTTAAAACCAAGCATCCATGTCCAAAAAGTTTTAATTTTACAGTTGGCAGCACACGAAAGTGGTTTGGGGGGATTCCCTTATTATTGAATGAACGTTACTGTGGGCATAGCAAATTGAATATCATTTTCCAATAGATAAAGGCTATTTTTGTAAAATAGGTCTTTCAACTTAGATCATTTAAAAGTTGCTTCTATAATGATAGACTAGACAACACAATTTTATTAGTCGTTTTCTAAGCATAGAATGTGGATAGACTAGTGGGAATTCCTTTATCGAGAATTTTTATAATCGAATTTAAAATGAAACGTTAATATACACAAGGATATCGCGATGAATGGGAGCAAGATCCCTCATTTAGAAGTTGGTTATGTAAATCTAAGGTAAACACTACGAGTGCTCATTGTAAAGCATGCAACTGTGAAGTACTAAGTAGAGTGGCGTCTTTGAAAGAACACATGGCTACATCAAAGCATATAAAAATATGAAAGGATATTCCGGCATTTCTCAGGTATGCAAGTTACGTTAATATGTAGAATGTAATTCTTAGTTAATTATTCTTGTTAAGACTTTTTTTAATACTTTCAACTTACGCAGTAGTGTGAACCCGTAATATGTTTTAAAGTTCATGAATTTTGTTTTCACTCAAAATTCAAACATTCGCTGTTTTATGTGCGTTTATTACCTACGCATTTACATAACAATTACTGTACAACTATGTGTGTGTTTATTCATGTTAAATTCTAAGTAAAAATTGCTTAGTTTTTGATACTATATAGCGCTATATGAAATGTCCTGCATAATTATTTTTAACTTCTTTGGTTACAGATTGATACGTTTTTCAAAACATCAACCATTTCGGAAGAAGTAAAAAAAGCAGAAATCAGCATTGTAGCTGCCTTAGTTGATCATAATATTCCTTTTCGCGTAATGGATCATGTAAGCGAAGTTATTTCAAGGGCATTTCACGACTCCGAAATCGCAAAACGTTTTTCCTGTAGAAGAACTAAATCTGCCGCAATTGCCTACAACGTCTTAGGCAATAACTTCGAATAAAAAATGCTTGCAGAATTACGTCCAAGACCAGAAAATGAAACTGAGAGAAGCCCAGTATTTTAGCTCATTATCGACGAGAGCACAGATATCGGTACTACCAAGGTACTTGCAGCAGCAGTAAAGTACTACTCTGAAAAATTGAAATCTCCACAAACAAAAGTTTTGTGCATGGTGGACTTAAAAGGTGATACTGCGCAGGATTTGTATGATAGTTTAACATGCGCCTTATCTGAAAAAAACCTTATTATAGCCAATTTAATAGGGTTCGCTGCTGATACCACGAATGTAATGTTCGGCGAAAGGAGTAGCGTGGTATCTAAAAGTAGGGAATTCAACCCAAACTGCATTTTTTTCAAATGTATTTGCCACTCAACAAACCTTTCAGTGAGTTATGCATGCAAAAAATTACCTCGTTCTATATAGTTGTTTGTCAAAGATGTTTTTTCATACTTCTCTCACAGTAGCCAACGACAAAGAGACTGTGGAACTTCAAAATTTTACTGACACTCCAACTCACCATATGCTTCGTCATTATGGTATCAGGTGGCTTTCTCTACATCAATGCATTCACCGAATTATAGAGCAGGGGTCAGCATTAAAACTTTTTTTTCAAAATGAGTTTTTAGGGAATAAGAATGCCAATGCTACTTGTCAATTTATATTTGATCACCTTAACGATGAGACAAAATTTTATCTTTACTTTTTAGATTTTATATTACCCATAACTACAAAATTTAACGTTATTTTTCAAAGTGATCAGACACTTATTCATAAAATTGAAACAGACATACAAAACATGATGAGTTTAATTTTGAGTTATTTTATGAAGATAAATTATGTAAAAACTAATCCACTTCAGTCAATAGATCCAAGTTCAAGAATGCATTTCCTTCCTATACAAAACATGTACCTGGGCACAAACGTAGCGATGACATTGGAATCATTAAAAGATGATGTTCGAATGAGATCTAAAATTGAGGAATTCCATAAAGTTTCCTAACATAGTTGCAACCGAAAACATGCAAATTGTTGACAATGAATATAGGGAATTAAAATTAGGTGTTTCCGTGTCTAATTTATTGTCAACTTCTGGTTCGATATCTGAAACTTTTATGGTGGATAAATTTTGGAGTGAAGTCAGCCAAATCTGTGATGCGAATAGCAAACCAAAGTACGGCAATTTGTCCCGATTTGTGAAGCAAATGACGATACTACCTTTGTCAAACGCCAAAGTAGAAAGAATATTTTCCGATATTAATAGGATTAAAAATCAAGATCGAAATCGATTTAATAATAAGAATGTTGCAGCAATAATGCACGGAAAAGAGGGGCTACGACAGTTGGAAGGAGGATGTAGATTTGATCCTGACAGAAGTATGATCAAGTTAATGGACTCAAAACAGCTTTATGACAATGTTACCCAACATAAAGATGAAGAATCTTAACTTTAAGTTTCATTTTATTCTTTTTTTTTATTATATTTTTATTTAGAATTTAAGTTTAAAAAAACATTAGTTTCTTTAATTAATGGTGGTTTCTTTGTTATTTTATTATTTTATCGTTTAATCAAGAAAACATTCATGTTTTTACGTTGTAAGACGACAGCAAAAAAATTAATAGATTTTTAGTATTTTCTCGTTCTCTTTTGGTAGAATTCAGTAGATTTTAACCTCCACAAACAGTAGATTTGTCAAATGAAATCTGGTCACACTGCTTACGCAGCTTCACTTACGCTCTTGCTGTTACAGAATCAACACTTGAGCTCGGGTTGCCTGGCAGAAAATTATGTTTTATTCATATGTCATATTATAACATACTTCGCGCTGCATCTTGTTACTGTAAAGTATGTAATAATAGTAGATGATAAATAGCATATCTCTTATATTAAGATAGGTGGCTAAATTTATACGACTGGCGTTGTTTGCAAAAATATTACTTAGGGTTTCTTCATTCATATTCATTACAATCCATTAAAGGGAAGAGTCTACCGTGCTGGCCCAATTTGTATTGGTAGACTTCACGTGTCCTCGATTTTTAGAGTCCGTACCCAAAGGTGTGTTTGTCTTTGGGTACGGACTTGGATTTTCATTACATGAAATGAGTTACAGACCTGAAATTTGGATTTCAAAGTAGGTAATGAAAACCGAAACCGAATCAAGAATTAGGAATTCAGTTAAACTATTTTTATTTAATTGAAATTCTAATCTATTAAATTATTACGCTCCATACATGAAAAAGGAACTATTTTTTTTCTTACATGGGATGTTATTGTCTAGAGCACATTGTGTGTAGTACACATTAACAAAATTTTATCCTCTGCCTAGTTCGTCAACTACCAATGGATTATTCCAGCGTCAAGTATTTCATGAATGTCACAAAGTGTATTAGACTAAACTTCCTTTTTTAAGTCACCGTAAATGGGTTTACTTAATTGCTATGAAGTAAAAAGTTATTTTCGAATTTATATAATTTTTATTCTTATTTACCTATTTTCAAAAATAAAGAAATGAATATAAAAATGAACTTAGTTTTAATTTCCGGCCGTCGCACTATGGGACCAAACCGCGTGTTCCATCTCAAAAATGGTTCGAATATATAAGTCGTGTTACTGAAACCGTTTTGATTGTTTTGTATTCTGTGAAAGTATAGCTATCTGGTATTATAATAAGAAAAATCTTAATCAGTTTTTGGTTTATAAAATAACACCCAAACTTTGCATTTCGATAATTTCGTATTAATTAGATTACACATTATTAAAGTTCTACTTAAGATATTTTCTAAGTTCTTTATGGAAATATACAAGTATTATACATTTTCGGATTACTCAAGACCTCTAGTTTAACATACTTAGTTAAGTTTTTAAAAGATTTTTTTTACATACATACATAGTACATAAGCATCACGGCTGTCACCCAGAGGGGTAGGCAGAGACTACAGACTTCCATTTGGCACGATCCCGACACACCTCTCTCGCCTGTTCCACATGCATATACCTAAGTTCTTTCTCATTTTCTAAGTTATTTGAGGTATTAAGTATATATTTTTGGATTGCTGAGGATCTCTAGTTTATAAGTATGTTATGTTTTTATAAGATATATTTTTGTACTTAATTTTCAAGTGACATAAAGAAATTTTTCATCTTTTTGGGTTTCAAATTATGTTTTCCTTGTTCCTAGCTGCCGATGTCGAGTTAACGACATTTTTAACGAATCTAACTGTTCTGTTATACAAGGAAGTAGAAAAAAACTCCGTTATTACCGCGCCATTTTGAGCTAGAAGCAAAAAGTCGATTAAGCGAAAAAATAAATTGACGAATCCCGTTATTTGCACTTTACTTTTACCTTTGTTTGTTTAAAGGAAAATACTTTTTATTTAACAAGTAAGCACTAAATATCATAGGTAGGTATTTAATGTTTGAAAAAATATTTTCATATGAGATTTTTTGCGGTGATCATTTTAACCACACGTGTGATGAAGACGATGTTACATACTTTTTATCTGTTAATGATAATTATAATTTTTTAGTGTTGGTATTAAAATAGTGTTCCTGTGAGATCTATTTTAATATTTTTTTTTAATTTTTTTTTGTATGACAATTTTCAAAATTTTAGTTTTTTAATTTTTTTTTTAAATAAATAATGTTTTAAAGTGGTGATGTTTTAATTATCTAATAGCATAAGTATTCAGGAATCCGTGTACAAATATTATATAACATATTATAAATTTCAATTTAAAATGTCAAGAAACAAAAAAGTTATAGATTTTTTAGATGGAACGCACCGTTTGGTCCCATAGTGCGTCGAGTCGTCCCGTTAAACCGGGATGATATGCACGGAACTTTAACAGAGCGAGACTAGACTCACACTTACCACTTTTTATTTCAAATTTCTAAAACAAACAGATTATCGGGATTTCCTTCATCGCCGAGTATTTTTATATAATTAACTTGTCCTGCATTTTCAGATAGCAGTTTCTGATAAGTTTAAGATAGAACTCTATCTGCTTACTTAATATAAAATTTTAAAGCAAACAGTTATCCCCCTACTATTTGTTATGCGGGTATCAGTTAGTACTATAATAAGTTTACAACTTTACCTGACGGTTATAATTACTTTGTGTGTTCGCGTATGGAAAATTATTTGAACATGATGTAAGTAGCTTGTACTAATTAGCGGCGCTCCGATATGAACTTTACATTATTTCAGTATCGGATTACTCGAATAATTTGTACGAGGTTAATTAATTTCAGTGGAATTTGAGGTAATTATAAAATATTTCAGGACTTTTAGCGTTATTTTTATCGGCCTATAAAATTCTTCGTAAACGAAAGCAAAGTACGTACGTCTCCCATTACAGAAGGCATTTTGCCATATTTACGACTATGACGCCTGTAGCACACTTCCGCTGCGAAACTCAAAGGGCGAAACCGCAATAGTTTCGCTGTGAGTTGTGAGTTCTTTGGCGGCGAAACAATAACGAAAATCCCTGTTCTAACGTACAAAACTGACTATGATGTAGTCTCTTTCTAACATGATTTCGCTCATTTGCTCAGGCGCCGTCTATCTACATCTCCGCCCGTTGTCCACCATTTTGGAGCGGTTCCGCGTGTAACTCGGACACGTCTGTAGCAATCGACAATTTTACAAGCGAAATAGGAAGAATGGATTTGGAATTTACTGAAAAACTTATAGAAGCAGTGAGAAATAGACCTGTTTTGTACTTACTAATGTAATAATAATAAATGGAAAAATTTAAAAGATACTTTCAGAAAATTCAAGCAATGAAAACACAGCTCTAGTGGCCAAGCAACAAAAAAAACTACAGAATTGGGCCTGGGCTGAACAAATGTCATTTCTTGAATTATCTACTACCCCCAATCAAACGGAGAGCAGCATTATTCTGGATAATGAATCTTCTCAACACGAAGAAACAAGCCGTACAAATTCTTCGGTGGCAAATGAAGAGTCAGCCAATCAACCTACACCCTCCACTTCTTACGACGTGACAACCGTACCAGAAAATACACAACAATCCGGCTCATCACATCAAGTATACAGGCGACAGCGAAGAATAAACATGAATCCTACAGACAGAGTGGTTGAGTACATAGAAAGTAGAAGGAAACAAAACTCTAATCATGAGAAAGTTACGGTTAAATGTGACGGTATTGATTTGTTATTTTTGGGTTATGCAGATTCTTTTAAAAAACTAAGCAAACGGACTCAAGTAAACGTTAAATTCGATATCGCAAAAATATTGATGGAAGCTGAGCTTAATGATCTTGAGACTGCTGAAAGAAACACATCTTCACGTACTTCAAAATACTCAAATGATATGACCATTCATGCTCCTGCTACTGCGGGGACCCACTAGGGAAGCAACACATCTTCACTTACAACAACATACTCAAGCATGCATGCTCCTATTACTCAAAATGACAGTGAGGCAGCACATCAAGATTCTTACGACCGTAATACAACAAAGATACAATGGTTGGTTTAGAGATGCTAGAAATAGCATCTCTAAACCTTGTATCTTGTTTAGTAATACAAGACTTTATAAGGTTATGTAACTCTTCAAAACTGTCTGGTGTCATTATGAAGTAAGAATAAAAACGATCTTCATGTGACTGATTCGTTTTTTATTGATATTATGTACCCAGGTACGACGCCTTTTTAAAGTAGTTGACCACAATAAGATTAGTTCCTCCTCTGACTCCGAAAGCGACGACATTTTCTTTCGATTGTTATTTCTCAACTGTTCTAGTTTTAGGTTTCGCTAATATAGTTTCGCGTAAGTGAAGTACTGTTGCACAGCGAAGCTCACGCAGCGGTTTCGCAGTTGTTGTTTCGCAGCGGAGGTGTGATATAGGCATGAGAGATACATTTCGAATCCATTATATAAAATTAAATAATTACTAATGTAAAGAGCGATGATAACGACGACAGGTCAGCTAGTTGTAGTGAAAGTGATAAAAAATTTTTTTAGTTTAGTGCAGTCTTTAATTTAATATATCTTTAAAGTTGGTAACAATTACTTCGCACATATCCGTTCATTGAAATAAATTGATGTGTCTTACCTATTTTGCAGAGCACCTCTTGCCCTCCCTCCTCAAATTTTAGGTGCCACGCAACCTTATACCAACTTTAATATAATGGATTTCCGCAGTATAACGCCGGATTCTATTGACTAAAGTAACTTTATCTCTAGAAATTAGCAGTAAGTAATAAATTAAAAAAAAAACTTATTAATTTTGTGTTTTGGAGTTACCTATATTCCTAATTTATTCTGGTACCAATCTAAATGATTTACCAACTCTAAGCAATCGATATTTTTTATAGAATAAGGGTGACAAACGAGCATACAGCCCACCTGATGGTAAGTGGATGCTGTGGCCCATAGACATCTACGTTTATTCTCGATTAAGATTGAAAATGCAAAGGCGTTGTTACCCCTGTCGACTAAGATGGAATGCCTCATTTCCAGTAAAAAGTGCCTCCGGTTCTCTACACTCACCATACAAAACACAACACCCTTAAGATGCTATTTTGCGCTGGTATTCTGTGAGTGCGTGGTCCTACCCCAGTCAAAACGACAGTTTGGCTCTACCACGTAAGATATTGATTTCTCTTAAGAATCGAATATTGTATCGATGTTTTTGTTGGAACGCCTAGTCCAATAAATGTGACAGCTGTCAAAAGGTATTTCAAAGGCGTATATTACACGCTCATGCAGGTTTCATTCAATTCCATCAATCGTGATTGATAAAAAACGGATGGTGACTGAAACAAATCGACATTACACGCTCATTCTGACTGATCGTCAGTCAAACCTAAAGTTTCAGAGAGAATTGATAGATATTCATAAAAAAGCCTGTGCTGCAATTTTGATTGCAATTTTGTGTAAAAAACGTAGGTATGAGAAATACCAAATTTCGGGATGGTACATTTCGTCTGCCCCTGCGCCAGACCTTTTAGATATTGTATTTTTTTTTAGTTCTCTGTAGTTGGATCTGACTGAATCAGTTTTTTTCTTCACATCATCTATGGTAGCGTTTTTCTTAATATTTCTTAAAATGGACAGCAACTTGGCTAAGTTTTCATTTCTACAATCAAATAAACAATAACACACCTACTATGCATTTCAAATAAGAAGCACATCGCGTTATTGTTACTTAGCTTTAATTTGGTAGCGATGTTTGGTAAACAATACACATACCTACCTATATACTAAGTTCATTTTCAATTCACCATTTAACTGTAATATAATATCTTGTAAAAAAAAGAAAAAAAAAACAATAGGAAAAATTGTAATATTTAAGCAGCGTAATTTTTTTTAATTTATAAAAAAATTTACGCTGCTATCTTCATTACAGCCCTTCACAAGTCCACTGCTGAACATAGGCCTTTCCCAAGTAATGCCACAAATCACGGTCCTAAGCCACCTGCATCAATCGACTTCCTGCATATCTTACCAGGTCGTCACTCCATCTAGTGGGGGGTCGCCCTACACTACGCCTACCGGTACGAGGCTGCCACTCGAGAACCTTTCTTCCCCATCGGTTATCGGTTCTTCGAGCTATATGGCCGGCCCATTGCCACTTCAGCTTACTAATCCGTTGGGCTATGTCGGTCACTCTGGTTTTACTGCGGATATCCTCATTTCTGAGTCTATCACGCAGAGAAACTCCGAGCATAACCCTCTCCATAGCTCGCTGAGCGACCTTGAGCGTCCTCATACGGCCAGCAGTGAAGGACCACGTCTCAGATCCGTAAGTCATCACTGGCAACACGCACTGGTTGTACAATCTGGTTTTTACAGATTGAGGTATACCTGACGAGAAGATATGTCGTAATTTCCCGAACGCTGCCCAGCCGAGTTGAATCCGTCGATTGACCTCTCGGTCGAAGTTGGACTTACCTAGTCGGACTATTTGTCCCAGGTAAACGTACTCGTCAACAACTTCGAGCATAGTGCTCCCAACAACTACCGCCATAGGTGTGATATGGACATTAAACATGATCTTTGTTTTGTCCATGTTCATCTTAAGACCTATCCGTTGGGAGGCACTATTGAGGTCATTGAGCATAGTGCTTAAGTCCTCCAGCGATTCTGCCATAAGGACTATATCGTCGGCAAATCGAAGGTGAGTGATGTACTCGCCATTGATGTTAATACCGTATCCTTTCCAGTCCACTAGCTTGAAAACGTCTTCCAAAGCAGCGGTGAAGAGTTTCGGGGATATAACGTCACCCTGTCTTACACCTCTCTGCAGTTGGATAGGTTTCGAGCTCTGGTTCTGTACTCGGATAGCCATCGTAGCCCTACTGTACAAACACTTCAGCACTTCGATATACCGACAGTCAACTTGGCACCGCTGAAGGGACTGCAGCACCGCCCAAATTTCGACGGAATCAAAGGCTTTCTCATAGTCCACATACGCCAGGCAAAGTGGCAAATTGTACTCTTCAGTCTTCTGTACAATCTGCCGCAGGGTATGTATGTGGTCTATGGTACTGAAGCCTTTTCGGAAACCGGCTTGTTCGGGAGGCTGGAAGTCGTCGAGTCTGCGTGCGAGACGATTCGTAATGACTCTCGAAAACAGCACGTAGACGCGGCTCAGAAGGGAAATCGGTCTGTAGTTCTTCAAGAGAGCGTTGTCGCCTTTCTTAAAGAACAAGACCACCGCACTTCTGCTCCACGCCTCTGGAGTAGTGCCACCATGGAGGACGGAATTGAAGAGCTTCTGAAGGACTTCAAGTACCGGTGTTCCACCCGCTTTCAGAAGCTCCGCTGTAATTCCATCCTCGCCTGGGACCCTGCCGTTTTTAAGGTGCTGGACGCTGGACGCTGCTAACGCTACTTTAATGTAATTTCAAATATCAATGCTATGTGCTTCTTACTTGAAACGCATTTATTTATTTAAATAGCTTTAGGATGAAAAAGAAGCTTACCTGTTATATTTAGTCGTATACCCTGAGTTTTTAGTGTCCCACAACTCGGGGAGTGTCTCAAATTTTAAAATGAAATCTTTCTCTGCCTAAAGCACGTTAGGCGGGAGTGGTGATGCGTGCGCGAGCGCGTGGAAGCCACCTATTCAATATATTCTGCGTCCGCCTCCATTGCTGTCTAACCTAAAATCGTGTTTACGCAAAATTTGTGACTGATAGTTGATTGACGTAAAAATCAAAATATCCAGATATTTGTCAGCCAATTTCATGCAACCGTCAATCACCGCATTACACGGTAGGGTTATTCGTCAATCTCAACCGTGATTGTTGTAAAACCTAATGTGTAATGGGCACCTTAGGTTTGGTTGAGTATAGTTTATTGTAATATGTTAAAATTTATCTTATAGATATTATATTTTGTATTGTTGCTCATGGGCAATGTTTGCCATAGTTGCCACGCTTGGCAAGCGTTTTGGCAACCGCAGTTTCGTTTTTGTAATTTTGCTGTTATCAGGAAGATGCTGATTAAAATTTCTGCCCATCTCCTGCATCAGTTTCCCTCTGTGGCTTCTTACGACACCTACGGGAAGATATAGGGTTGTGAATTTTCTTATACCGCCATTACACGGCACCTCCCCCCTACTTGGAGTGACGACCTGGTAAGAGATATGCAGGAAGTGAATGGGTGTAGGTAGCTCAAGAGCGTGCTTCGTGGTATTCCTTATGGGGGCTATGTTCAGCAGTCGACTTGTGAACGGATGTAATTAATGAATAAATTATATTTTGAACTAAACCGTTTTCTATACCGTTATACTGTAATTCCAATTAAAATTAAAAAAAAGAACGTATGCAAATTACGTTCGGAATCAACGCATGTAATCACTCGTCGTGTTTCTCGCAGTGTTACTCGTATAATAAACAAAGTTACTGGTAAGCGTCATTAGCAGTGTGACGAGGGTTTGTCCTTACCGTACTGGTGTCGCACCGGAGATGAATAGTTTAAGTGTTCGGAGTCGTTCGCTGGCAGATGAGGTTACAATATAAATGAGTTTTGGTACAGTTATGTCACTTTTATAGCTAAGAGCTTTGTACGCGATTTTAATTTTGACTATAGAATTCATGAAAATCTTGATGATTAATTGGCACTACCTAAGGAAAGTTATTCGAATAATATTTATAAATTTCTTCCAAATTTCACTTCAGTAATCACACATCACAGGTCAATTTAATGAAATAATTTTGTGCAATTAGATTATTCTTTTTTTGTTAGAAAGGGGTACGTACCATACAAGTATATCACCAAATCACATCCAATAGGTTTCGTAAAAGACGAACTCGGCACATTATTTTATACGTGGTAGAGCCATGCTGCAGTTATATTAGTAGTATAGTTGTAGCACGAATGGGTCGGCTCGACCGGGGAAGGACCACGCTCTCACAGAATACCAGCGTGAAATAGTAGCTTAATGCTGCTGTATTTCGTATGGCGAGTGTAGAGAACCGAAGACCCTTTTTACTGGAAGCGAGGCTTTCCATCTTGGTCCTCACGGGTGACAACGCATCTGCATTTTGATTCGTAGTCGAGGATAGATGTAGATGTCTATGGGCCACAGCAACCACTTACCATCAGGTGGACTGTGTGCTCGTTTGTCACCCTATCCTATAAAAAAAAAAATTATGCCAATACGATATTGGCTTCCGATAAATGGTCGTATAATGATTGAATAATCTTCCACACATACTAATAGAAAATACTCCCACCGCCGCGGCTGTGGGAAGAAGCATTAAAAATGTGAGATGTCTGGTATTGCGATAACTCGTTTGGGTCTTTGAAGTTAACTACATTATCTACAACAGTAATGAAGGTAATATAATATAAAACACTGCTAATACTCCCTTTTTCTACTTAAAGCTTCGCACCAGCTAGCGCAGTTGTACTCCATAACTCCACTCATTTCTGACAACCCTGCCATCATATGAAGTTTCATGCTGCATGTTGCATTCGACAATTTTATTTAATTTTATAAAATACGTTTCAGAACTTATTTTTAAATTAATATAATATGTTAAAGGTATATAAATGATTCTGGGATTTTATATGACACACTGCTGACAGATTCATGGGCAATCTACCAGCAAGGATGAGTTCGTTTTCCGTTCATTTCTTATTTCACTATCTTTTTCATCGGTCAGCCAAATGTGTCACTCCTGCTGTAGGGATCACTCTTGGCGGGTAGACATGCTACGGGATCTGTCAGAAATTTCCTATTTAAAACCAACAAATAGTATTTTTCGGAGCTGAGAATAGTCGATTGTCCCAATGTGTATTTAGTGGACGTAACATATTTTTTTCATCATTCTCAAAATATTTTTTCACGATGGCACTTTCACTGCACACGCGGTTTGTTTTTTAGGATTTTAAATTGCAGTTAACAATTTCGTCGATGCCGTCGAGGTTTAAAAGCTTTACATCCTAAGCTGCCAAAGCTGTACAATTAATTACATACTATGAGCCATTGAATTTAATTCAAAGTTTTCAGGGATGACAACGCATCTCTGACCTGTGGAGTTGACTGAAACTCATTTTCCACTCCATAAAAAGAAAACAAAAGGCTATCGATTGCTGGTTTTTTAAGGTATTGTGCCATTCTATACTAGAGCCAGGTCCCCTTTGCATGACAATCGGATATCTACATCACAGGATATCCATTGTACAACAAATTGGAAAGTTTTTGTATTGAAATGAAATGACGGCAGCAAAGTTTTTAGCTACGTGATTGTATTCATCGGCCAATAATAACAATAAAACAAAGCAAACATTTTACTGGATGAATCATGATGACATTTTGTTTTTCTAACAATGGATAATCAATTATTTAAAAAGTATAATCTACAGAGTTCGATTTTAATGTTATTCAAGTGATTGCTGTGTTTGTAACTCTCTCTGCCTGTAAGTTCGTACTCTTGTGTACTCGTAGTCGTAGGTTAGTGAATTTTTTCGTCTCCCATATCTCAAGAAGAAATAATGATATCACCTTCCAAGCAATTTCATTTGTTCAATTATTATTATCGTACTGAAATGTTATAAATAAATGTTAATTTGAATTCTGCCAAACCGGTTATATTTCATAGTGAATTTTGAAAAATAGTGGTAGAGCCACGCTGCAGCTAGCTACATTACAGTTGTAGCACGGATGGGTCGACTCGACCGGGGGAGGACCACGCTCTCACAGAATACCAGCTTAAAATAGCAGCGTAATGCTGCTGTGTTTCGTATGGTGAGTGTAGAGAACCAGAGACCCGTTTTACTGGAATTGAGGCCTTTCACCTTAGTCCTCAGGGTGACAACGCATTTGTATTGTGATTCTTAATTGAGGATAAATGTGGATGTCTATGGTTCACAACATTCACTTACCATCAGGTGGATTGTGTGCTCGTTTGTCATCTGCTGTTGTCGATGCGGGACATTGTAGTGCCACATGTAAACGCCCAAATACACAGACACTCTCGCTCTAACCTTAGGCCTTATACCTCAGGCAGGTGGTCAGTATTAGATAATTCATTAATTTATATATTAGATAGTCAACATAAGATACAGCACTTATAGTCTTATTTATATTTGTATCGTTCTTTAATTTTTCACAAATACCAAGTAAATAATCACATAAAAGCTAATAAATAAGATTTCTTAATTGAGTGTTCGGTTGTTAGTTCATTAAGATGAAGTAAGAAAAAAAAGGTGAGCAAATACAATTGATTTGAAACCCCCAGTTAGTACGAGTATAAAGGTCTCTTAAATTTACGCGAATAAAATTAATTCTACGGAGATCTTTTTATCTGAATTTTTGTTTTGATCTAGTTTCAGGAATTAAATTAATAAGATAAAATAAAAATAAGTTAAATTATACGCGATAAAATCCGTAAAATTAGTTTTATTTAACCCACAGTTTGTGTTATGAAGTAAGTGTTAGGCTCATCTGGACTTTGCCTGTAAGCATAAAATGCTATATGATCCGAGCTACAAGTCCATCCACTACCACCTCGAGACTCAAGGCACTCCCCTTGTGGCCTCAGCCAGTATCGGAATCTTCGGCGTCGCCATATCGAGTGACGTACAGTTTCGTGGTCACTTGGAAGAGAATGCTAAATTGGCCTCTAAAAAGCTTGGCGTGCTCAGCAGAGTGGGACAGTATTTCATGCCGGCACACCGCCTGCAACTTTACAAGGCGCACGTTCGGCCACACATGGAATACTGTTACCATCTCTGGGCTGAGGCTCCCCAGTGCCAGCTTCTTCCACTTGACCGCATCCAGTGCAGAGACCGACAACCGAGTGCTTTCTGATCGGCTCGATTCACTGGCGCTGCGAAGAGATGTTGCATCTCTTTGCATTTTCTTCGCATATACCACAAGGAGAGCTCTGAAGAATTGTTCGGATTAATCCCAGCCGCCAAATTTCATGAACGCACTACGCGGCAAACCTCCCGATACCGTCTACTCCATCTGGATGCTTAGCGGTTCACCACTGTACGTTTCAAGAGGAGTTTTCTTCCGCGTACAACTTCTTTGTGGAATCGCTTACCACTGGCGATTTTTCGGACCGATACGACCTGGGGACCTGGAGACCTTCAAGAAAAGAGCTTACTTCTTTATTAAGGGCCGGCAACGTACCTGCAATTCTCCTGGTGTTGCGGTTTGTCATGGGCGGCGGTAGTCACTTAACATCAGGTGAGCCGCATGCTCGTTTGCACCCTCTTTTATAAAACAAAAAATATTTAAATATAAAGTTCCTTTAAATATCAGATAAGTTGGACGCCATTTTTTGTCGTTGACCATTACTTTATCGACTTAAAATACACCATACCAACGTGAAATACGACAAAACAGTGATGAACCGCACGGCACTTCGCACAATGTGAAGTCTTTTGAACTGTAATTTCAACCGCCAGCTATTTCATTATTAATAATCCAACGTTTGATCAATATTCCACCGGATTTTTTGTGTAGATAGTCGGAAATGATCAACACGTTACACTTCAAAATGCCTATTCACTCTTGCCTTGCAAAGTCTAAAATTATTGTCCCAAATTCGATGATCAGGAAAATGTACAAATCATCCAGTGTATTGAGGGTACAAGAGAACAAATGTGTTTGAAATTCTTTCTTAATTTTAAAATAATCTTAACTGCCTTTATTGCAACACATACACATATACAAACAAAATCCTCCTTCTTCCTATTTACAAGACGATTGTTTTCAGTCTGTCAAAGTCCACTCAGATATTGTAAAATGTTTAAAATTATTGATAAGAAAAAAGCAGAAGTATGGGAGATTTCAACAAAAGTTTTTGCATCTATAATAAACGCAATCGCACCCCAACGTGCTATTATTTTCAATACTGGAGCTGGTGTGTTTAATGATTTAATGGAACATAGTAAAGTTATACCTTTTCTTTATTGTTTACCTATCTGGTAGTATAATGGACCAAACTAATTTTAAACCTATTTCCGTACTGCCAACCCTTAGTAAAATTTTTGCAGAATTATTCTAGATCAAATGTTAAGTTTTTTAATGTAAATAAATAAATTACTTACATATAATTAAAAATAAACTAAAACACTTAAGTTACTAACATATTACTTACTCCATAAAAATCCGTTTGGTTTTTTAAGGGGTCGCTCGACAACTGACGCCTGTGTGGAGCTGACTAAACATATTTTCGGTGCATCAGAGTGTTCATAAGATGCTTGGGTATATATTGTGATATTTTTAAGGCTAATCAGTAAGCT